>CAWUFW010000445.1:1682500-2282500 GCA_963921515.1 Calotriton arnoldi
CTTTGATAGTAAACATCGCAAGAAATATAAAGTTGGTTCTTTTATTAACTGCAACACTGATAGTTGTATATATGCCATGACGTGTATTTATGGAAAAGTATACGTAGGATCTACAGTGAGAAAACTTAAGATCAGGTGGATGGAACACTACAAGCTATCAAAAATTGTGACACAAAATACACTATGGCTATACATTTTCGCGACTTTCATAAGATGATAGAAATAGGAGGTATACGTTTCATGGGTCTAGAACATGTAACACTAGACAGAAGAGGTGGTGACTTGGAAAAAAAGATTAGAATAAGAGAAACATTTTGGATCAATAAATTACAAATAGTTGAATTTGGATTAAATATTGATAGGGAATTATACACGTGATTTAAAACAATATAAGTATATCTACAATCAGTTATCACCAGCTTGATTCTATTTCGTTGACCGTTAGAGGATTAAAAGTAACTAGTGGAGATAAATGCCAAAATCCAATGTCTAGATAACTGACCATGCCAAATAAAACATTAGGTTAGAGTGGTAAAGAGATAATATCTTAGAACTAGAGCAATAACGGGAACAGGAATAGGAGTAACAATTTCCTTCTTTTCCTCTGAAACATAGATGTGTATATTGGCTGATTTGCTACCCATCCACAATAGTCCAAGGGTAAAACTAGGTACATAAAATAAACATGTTGAGTCTTTGCACAGGCTTTTTAAGTGAATCGTTATTTTTCAAATACTGTACAGATCTGCGTTTGATCATACCATGTGTATTAAGTCCACAGAATAAGCGAGGAAGTCTATAATAGAAATGTTCAGGGTTCGTAATTAGTCCTTTTTTAGCCCTATTAGTATATCACACATGCCTTAAATTATAAAAATAGTAATGAATAAGCAGTAAAGGGACGATTATTACGATACTATTCCCCGATAGCACAAAGGAAAGACAGGGGAGCTAAAAGCTGAACCGTAGTAGGTTTGCGTCTCTAGTCAGTAAACATACTTAATAAGGACCACTTACTAAACATGCTTATATATTTTGTATTTTTCGATTTTATTAATTTAGAAAGTTAAATACAGGAAATCACCCTTTTAACTGGGAAGCCAGTAAAAAGAATTAACACTCTTAAAATAAAGACATGTAAGAAATGACAGCTTAGGCATTGTGAGTATCTTAATGCACACATTTTTTTTCGCGCACCTCCAGGTGCAAACGATTAAGTCCAAATATGATATAAAAAGGAGCAGTGAGGGCGGTCACAGTGACTTCCTCAATCAGAACATGGTGAGTGAGAACATAAAGGGCCGCAAGGCAATTGCAGGGGGGTAGATTATGAAGTGCTACTTTCTTAAACTCTATTTAAATTAACACAAGACAGTTCAGAGGAGAATTTCTCCATTGTTAAAAATGCGAAGGAAACTAGCTACTGTAAAACTGTTGAGTAGAAGGTGTTTCTCATGGTAAATGCCCGGGAACACAAATTGTTTAAATAGCTACGCAGGTATTCGGCTGGGTAATCTAAAGATGCAATTTGACACAATTGAACTTGAGGTAACTGCTCGAGTGAACGCTTATTCCATCATGGGAAAATAAAAAATATTTTTACTTAACCGGCATACACATGCTTATAGATAGAATAATTAGTGTATTTATAATTGTTCCTTTTACAGACCCGATCAGGGGATACCATATTGACTTGTAATCATCCTTTTTGAACATTGGGAAATTGTATTGATATGGCAAGAAGCGACGCTTATTTGAATTTATGAGGTGAGAATACAAAAATATGATAAGAAGAGCAAACAATTTGCTTAGGGTTAATTTAAGGAAACTTAATAAGAACTGGAGTTTTATTATCCTTCCATGTCCCCTTTTAGTTCTTTTATTTTAGTGACTGATATTTATTCAAACTGGAAAGAAGTTAAAAGAAGTTGAACATACATAAAAAAAGACCGGGATGACCTAAAAGATACTGAATTGAGAGGTATTAACCATAGTATATAAAGTTATTTAATTTGGGACAAACTAATATAGTATTACTTGTGGTGAACATAAGTTCTAGCAAAGAAAATATGCGGGCGAATTGCCCAATGTATATTTTGTGCTAATTTAGAGCACATCGATAACTACTGAGTGGCCAAGAATCTTTCTGCTTGAATATGCATTAACTTCCCAGCTTTCAGTTGATGCTAATCTGTTCTAGCTCTCATGTATTCATTATTTTTATATTTTCACTTATTTTTTGGTAATTTATTAGGTTATGATTTAAATTGTTTGCAACAAAGTGGGTTGTCAAATAGGAATGTGATTGCATAGAAAGTAGATCATACAGAACATGTATATAGGAATTTAGATGCATTCAATTTTATATTTAACGGTTATTTTCTTGGAGGGTATAAACAGATTCTTGCTTTTGTGTTTACAACAGCCTTGAAGAAGCGCAATTGGGTGCGAAACACATGTTGGCTGTATTGAATGAAGCATCTTGGCTGTATTGCATGAAACATCTTAAGAAGGAATTAAAGAAATATAAAATAAACAAAGCGGGAAGAAATCATTATTGTGTGTTGAATTCTCAGTGCAATGTTGTTTACATGTTAAAAAATACTATACTGGTGGAGACCAGTAACAGATACTTGGCGCCAGGCAAATATTCCTATTATCCAAAAGAATTGAAATATATATATATATATATATATATATATATATATATATATATATATATATATATATATATATATAATATATATATATATACTCTAGACAGATAAATATATACATCATTTTTCCATAACTAAGAAAATGCAGCCTTAAACAAAACCAAGACTAGACAAAGCTTTCATAAATTGCATTTGTATCCATAAACGTATACCTGTTTTTTAATTTTCTTAAATACACTTATAGGAAGAAAAAACAGGAAAGCAAAGAGGCCCTCGTACTCTCTTTATTGAACTGCACAAACTGCAATGTAATAGGATAGGCATTGTTAGCCCATAGGCTGCATTGGAAAACACAACCGATTCGAAAATGAAAGAACTGCACCGTGCCTTTAAGGCAGCCATGACCCCATGCCTCCCATCATGCCTCAGGGGTGACAGTTAGGTCAGTTGTTCTTTGCGGAGACCTGAAGATCAGGGCACAAAGCGATGACTTATTGATTGATCATTTGTCCGGGGAGGTGGGTGGGTTGCTTAGGACTTTGATGAGGATACCCCTGGAAGAGAACTAGGATTACAGGTAAGTAACTTATCCTTCTCTTCCAGGGGATCCTCATCAATAGTCATAAGCACTGAATCGAATAGCAAGCCCATCCCCTACCTCTGTGGACAAATGACCAAGAATCAAGAGCTGCTGTTCTCAGCATTTAAATACATTTCTCAAAGTGGCCTGGTCTACCCGAGTGTCTGCTCTTGTGTCCGAATTGAGACAGTAGTGTCTCGTGAATGTATGTACTGACCTCCAAGTGGCTGCTCTGCAGATCTCAGAGATGGGAACATTCTGAAGCAGGGCCACAGTCGCTACTTTCCCCCTTGTGGAGTGCGCCTTGGGCGTAGCCGCAAGGCGTTTGTTGGATAACTGGTAAGCCAACTTGATATACGAAACTATCCATCTGGAGATGGATCGTTAGGATGCCGGAAAACCTGTTCTAATAGAACCATAGTTAACAAACAAATGATCAGATTTCCTAAGGGTCTTAGTTTTGTCTAGGTAGAATTTTAACACCTTTTTCAGGTCCAGAGAATGGAGAGACCTCTCAGCTGGTGTTGTTGGGTTAGGAAAGAAAGTGGGAAGCGAAATGGTCTGATAAACATGAAAGTCAGACACTACCTTAGGCATAAAGGAAGGGTGGGTTCTCATCACTACCCTGTTGCCGTGAAAGATTGTGTACGGCTCTTTAGAGCAGAGGGCTTGTATTTCGCTCACTCTGCGAGCCGAGATAATTGCTACTAAGAAAACTGTTTTCCACGTGAGATGTTGAAGGGTCAAAAGGGGACCCATGAGTTTAGATAGAACCAGATTAAGCTCCCAGGAGGGACAAGGGGAACGAACTGGAAGGAAGATCTTCTGTAAACCTTGCAAAAAATCCTTCACCGCTGGAAGAACGATGGTTGGGAGGGAGGCCATAATGGCTGCAAGGTGAACTTTGATGGAAGCAAACTGTAAACCTGAATTGGCCAAGTGTAGGAGATATGTCAATATTACCTCCTCTTGCCCCTGTATTGGATGGAAACCCTTTTGCACACTCCACACATAGAACCTTTTCCATTTAAACGCATAAGAGCATTGAGTCGAAGGTCTTTTTGATTCTTTTAGAATGTTCATGCAATCCTGAGGAAGTCCTAGATGGCCATACTGAAGGACCTCAGGAACCATGCAGCCAAGTACAGCGAGGGAAGGTTGGGGTGATGGAGTCTCCCTTTCAGCTTGGACAGGAGATCCGGCCTGCACGGAAGCCTTCTATGTGGTCGCTCTGAGAGATGTAGCAGGTCCGGGTACCACCACTGTTGTGGCCAGTCCGGATCCATCAGAATCATCCTCGCTCTGGAGTGTTACAGTTTGGTTATGACTTTCGGGATTAGAGGGAGAGGTGGAAAAGCGTACAAAAAGGCCCCTGACCAATGGATCAAAAGGGCATTCCCCTTTGTTCCACGCCTGTGATATCTTGACGCGAAGTCTTGGCATTTTTTGTTGGTGTCGTCCGCGAAGAGATCTATACACGGCTGGCCCCATTCCCTGAAAAGGTCTGCCACCACCTCGTCATGCAGCAGCCAATCTTGATGCTCTGCGAAATGACGGCTCAAGGCGTCTGCTTGAGTGTTTTGCTCCCCTGGCAGGTGGACCGCTGTAATGGTGAGTCGCCTGGCTAGGAGTTAATGCCAAATTGCCTGAGACTCCAGGGATAGGGGGTGAGAACGGGTGCCTCCCTGCTTGTTCAGGTAGTACATTGTGGTTGTATTGTCCGTCTGGATCAACAAGGAGCTGGTGTGAATGGAGGGGTAGAATGTCTGGAGGGCTAGATGTACCACCCTTAGCTCCAGCATATTGATGTGATATGCCTGTTCCTTGGTTGACAACAGACCCTGCATTTGAAGATGACCCATGTGGGCCCCCACCCCTGGAGAGACGCATCCGTGATCACTGTCTGTGTTGGCAGTGTTTGATGAAACGGGACTCCCACCAGGAGATTATTGTGCCAAGTCCACCATGAAATGGAAGCTCATGCTGACTATGACAAACTGATCTTGTCGTCCCATTGAGCTGTATGTTGGTCCCATTTGTCTTCTAGGTCCTGCTGCAAGGGACGCATCCTCAATCTGGCATTGGGGACTAGGAAGATGCACAATGCCATTGACCCCAAGAGAGAGGTAACTTGCCTGACTGACGGTTGAAGAGTGAGGAGAAGACGGCTTCTCTTTAGAGTGATAGATGATAGTCTCTCCTCCAAAGGATACAATCTTCCTAACTTGGAGTCCAGTGTGGCGCCGAGATAGTGAATTCTTTGGGTCATTTGAGAGACCGACTTGGCAAAAGTGGCTATCCAGCAGTTGAAGCAAGGTTAGACATGTCCGATAATGATCTAGAGCGCGCTGAGGAGAAACACTCTTTAGCAGTCAGTCGTCCAGATAAGGATAGACAAACAGCCCATGGCGATGTAAGGAAGCTGCTACCACAGCCATGCACTTGGTGAAGGCTCGAGGGGCCGACTTTAGCCCGAAGGGTAACACCTTGTATTGGTAATGCTTGGCCCCTACCATGGATTGCAGGAACTTGGGATGTTTTGGGTTGATTGGAAC
This sequence comes from Calotriton arnoldi, assembly GCA_963921515.1. NCBI lineage: Eukaryota > Metazoa > Chordata > Amphibia > Caudata > Salamandridae > Calotriton > Calotriton arnoldi. Next base: position 1,688,293 of record CAWUFW010000445.1, read on the forward strand.
GTGGAAATACGCAACCTGCAAGTCAATTGAGCACACCCAGTCTCCCTAGTGAAGGTGAGGATAAATTTGATGGAGGGCCAGCCTGCGAAATTTTTCTTTGCGGATGCACTTGATCAGGAGGCGTAGGTCCAAAATTGGCCTGAACTCTGTTTTGGGACCTTTCTTTCGTACCAGAAAATACTGAGAGTACACCCCTTTTCCTCTTTTTGAAGGAGGAACTTCCTTTATTGCGGACTTTTGTAGTAGAGTGGACACTTCTCGTTGCAGCAGTTGTAACTGGTGACAGACAGATTTTGCTGGGGGAATCGCCGAGGGTGGATGACGAAACCGCAGAGAGTACCCACTTTGCACTGAATTCAACACCCATTGATCTTTTGTAATGTTGCGCCTCTCTTGCAGATGATTGACAATACTTTTCCCCACTGGAGTGGAGAACGGCGACGGAAGAAGCGACTGCTCATTGTTTTGCTGGGGTTTTTGTAGATGTGGAGGACTGGTGTGGCGCTCCCCGGTCACGTTCAGAGCGGCGACCCTGGTATTGCGCTCTGGGTTGATGATGTTGCTGCTGTTGAGACCACTGAGGGGCTTGAACCCTCTGATGATACGGTCTGCGATCGTATGGCCTGTACCTGCGGCGGAAATCTTTTTTCTTTTCCAGACCTACCGCATTCAGGGTGTCGAGTTCCACCTTCATCTTGGCCATTTCGTTGTCAGTATGGGAACCAAAGAGAGTGACCGTTAAAGGGCAGATTCAAGATGCATTGAGATTCCGGTTTCAGTGCCATAAGCCAGAGCCAAGAGGAGTGTCTAGCGCATTTGCCATGTGCATAAGCATGCGCTGTCAGGGTTGCACCATCTGCTGCCACACTTATCATCTGATTAGCCACTAGTCCTCCTTCCTGGAGAACCTCCTCAAAGTCCCGCCGATCTTCCTTGGGGAGCTTGTCCTTGAATCTTTCGAAGGAGTCCCATAAGGACCTATCGTACTGACCCAAGAGGGCCGATGCGCTGGCCACTTTTAGAAAGGAAGCCGAAGTACCACGAACTTTCCTACCCCAGGAAGAATTGGGATCTGCTCTCTTTATCTGGTGGAACAGTCGATTAAGACACCACTACATGGGTCTTTTTTGCTGCTGCAATAAGCACTGAATCTGGTGGAGGATCTGCCTTCAAAAACAGTGGATCTTGTTCCGGTGCTTTGTATTTTTTTTCAATCCTTGCAGGCGCTGACTTGAGGGATGCCAGCGAGAGAAAGGTGTCCATTACCGGCTGAATGAGCCCAGGAACAAATACAGCAAAGGCCTTGACACTGATCTCTGGTGTAGAGCTTCAAAAATAACTGAAGATGTTGTCGGAGCCGCAGGCATGTCTATGTTCAATTTATGTGCTCCTCTTGCCAATACCTTGTGGAAGGTGTTAATATCATCCACTGGTGAGACTCTTGAAGTTGGGCTGTCCTTCAGAGTAGGAGAGTAGTCTCTCTTTGATGAGTGCATGGAAGAGGACCACGTAGGAGACCAATGCCTACACAGTGTACGATGCCTACAGGTCAGTGTGGCTGTTTGTGGTCTTCTGGCTGGAGAACTTGCAGTAAGAGTCTGCGAGCAACCTCTAGGAGTAGTTGTCAGAGAAAGGTCCACAGTTTGTACAAGTTGAGCTAGAGGTGAACGGTGCAGTGGGCTGCAATAGACCTGGGACTGCTCCACTTGCCCAGTTGCTGTGTTTTGGCAGTGATGCACTGGTAGCAACCATCTATGAGAGAGGTGCACAGAACTTTCAGAGGGGGGAGATCTCTGATCTCACTCTGTTGGTGGTGAACACTATGAGTCTTTGCCTGAGTGTCCTGCTGTCTCTTTTTGTGTCCTCACGGCAGGGGAAGGAGAGAGAGAGCCGCTCTGTGCAGGTGATCCTTGCGGCAAGCGTTATGGCGATGGAGTAGACGTCGAGATGACGAACTGGCCTCTAGACGCCAAGCCTCTGCTAGACGTCGAGCATCTCTGCGCTACCAGAGACGGTGGGGGACGATGTCCCATCGATCCAGACTTTTGCAAGTGACTCGACATTAAGTGTCGTTGAGTCAAAATCTGAGGCACGCCTTGGGCTGACGTCGAGCGCTGTTGGGAAGACGTTGATGGGGCCCTGTGCCTCGAAGTCGGGGCTGGAAGAGATGTCACCGACTGCGATCAGTGTCTCAACGTCGCAAGATGATACCGATTAAGATAGTCGTCTCGACGTCGACCCTCGGCAGGCCGACGTAGACTGTGATGGTGTCTCGACGTTGAGTCTCGTTGGGTTGACATCAACGAAGATTCCTGTCTCGACGTTGAATGCCGCTATGTCAACGTTATTTTCCAGTCTCGACGTTGACTGTCGCCGGGTTGTTAACGGAGACCAATGTCTTGACGTTGAGCGTCGCCGTGTTAATGGCAACGGAGAACGGCTCCTCTACGTTGATAGTCGCCAGGTTGACTGCAACAAAGGAAGCTGGTCCGATGCCGATCGTCGTCATTCTTGTGCCGGCGGAAAATGCCAGCGATGAGATTACGTGGATCTTACCGCTGACAAAACTGCAACCGTCCATGGTGGTAGTAACGTCGGTGGTGATACCTGTGACACCGGTCTGCTTTTCTTCGCCATTAAACAACGATCCCGACGCCGATGGAGAACAGTTGGGAATCTTACTTCTATAAGTAGATCTGGTTCTCCTTTTCTTATGCTTCACAGGTGATCTTCCGCTTTATCCAGCAGGTTTCTGTCTGTCCAAGAGACCGGCCCTTGAGAGTGCACCTGGATAAGTTCTTGCAATGTTAACAACTCTCAGGAACATGTTTCTCAGGAAGACACAGAATACTGACAGCGTGCGTGTCTGTTTTAGCCTTCTCCCCACAAGAAGAGAAAGGATCAAACAAGGAAGGCATTTCTGACAGAAAAAAAGCTACATTCTGTCAGAAAATGATAGTTCCTCACTAACAGGTAAAAGACGTTGAGTGAAATAGACCTACCAAAAGATGCGTTACATTTTTTTTTTTTAAAAAGCCAAAAAAACACAAGCTCAAACTCCAGGTTCTTGACTGAAGGAGCCAGGAAGGAAAAAACTGGCCTGTCACCCCTGAGGCATGATGGGAGGTAGGGGGGTCATGGCTGCCTTAAAGGCACGTTCTCAATTAGTTTCATTTTCTATTTTGTTATGTGTTCCAATGCAGCCTATGGGCTAACAATGCTTTACTATTACATTGCAGTTTGTGTAGTTCAATAAAGAGAGTATGAGTGTCTTTGCTTGCCTGTTTTTTTCCCCCCTATAAGTGTATGGAAGAGAAATAAAAACAGGTATACGTTTATGGATACAAATGCAATTTATGAAAGCATGGTCTAGTCATATATATATATATTTTTTAATGTACTGAGGGGCATGGGCAGGAATATTCACTGCTTATGACTATTGATGAGGATCCCCTGGAAGAGAACGTCTATTTACTTTTTACGATTTGGTACTTCAATTCCTGATTCTGTATAAGCAATGTACAGCAAAGAAATACAATTCTAAAAAACAAATTCTGAAAGTGCTCTTAAAGGAGAACCAGGGCAAAGCTGGAGACAACGTAGGCCAAGTGTGACAAGTAGAAGGACAGACTAGAGGCACCAGGCTTCTACTGAAAAAAACTCCAGTTTAATACTTGCCTCGTCTGTTAATGCTTTCAGAATTCAGCGTCCATCTATATTACTACCATCACCTACCACAGAGAGGGGGTGGCAGCCGGCCAACAACGGCATTCAACAGCAGAGCAGAACTTCAATTATTCTATAACTAAGCAACTGCAAAATCTATTACAAAGAAAAAGAAAAGAAAAACACCTTCCCATCCCAGCTATTAACTTTTAACAGAGAGATTTCCAGCATTTTCTCTTTCTGCTATTATTCCAACACGCTATCGTCCATCTTTTGCTATCCAAGATTGATAGGCAAAGAATATAGTCGCACAAACATGTAGTTCTATAGGAAACCACGATACAAACAAAAAAGTACATACTAAGCCCCAAGTGATAGTAATCATGATAGCATATACAATGACAACAGAGTAAGCCGATTGAACATTGCTGCGTATTAGCAGAAATACACGTGACTACATCAAGTGCCGGATAACTTTAAAAAGATTGTATTTTGTAGGTTGTTACCTTAGGTTTTACCTGCAGTAAGCCAATTAATTTTCCTGTGTGGAGCTCCGATGTATGACTTCATTTGAAGATAGACTGTTTTTACAGTACACAAAACAAATGATAGGTTACGGTTAGGTTTATTTCTCACCCTCTGCTTCTGGTCTTCTGAGCGGACGTCACTGCGAACATTCGCCCACGGGATGTCATCTGGCCACCAAAGCGGTTTGCAACTCTCCTTGCCCCAGCCAGGTTTCCCTCTCCCTGTTGAATACTTCAGCATTTCCGGAATAAAAGCACGTAGTTGTGCCTACAAGGAATCAAACCACAGGTTTTGTTTTTTAAACTGACCGCAAATACAGTCATTCATCCCACCAACTAAAGTCTTTTGGAATTATTTTTATGTCACACTGAGTTTAAGGCAAATCACCTAAAACCAGGTAAGTAAATTTGAAACCTACAAAAGGCTTTCATGTATCCTATTGGGCCAACACTTCTACCACAGTTCATTTCTACTCCCACATTCTCTTCAAATGCTTACTTAAAACAAAAGGGTAAAGGAAATCCGATTTCATGGTTAAAGAATGTCCTGCATTCTCTTTGTTAGGGCATAGCTCCGATAAAGCTAGACAATTATCTTGAAATCCTTGAAACCGATCAATTGTGCAAAAAGAAAAAAGATACTTGCCTCCAGTAATCATCTTTCTGGTGGATACTCTATCTAGCTGAAGATTTCTTAACTCCTGTATCCATCCTCGGTGCCAGACTGGACCCTGAAATACTTCAATAGCTCCTGTCCAGGTAAGTGGTAATATGGCTCTCAGACTATTCAGACACCTCAACAGATGTGATGTCACAGAGCAATATACTGCGCTACACAACCCTCTGATATCAGTTTGTAGTATTCTGCCCTTGTTATTGTTATGTGATTTACACCTCTTGCTCAGCCAGTGGTTCTGCTGTGTGCTCAATAGAATGTTGGAGTCATGATGTGCCTCGGAATGTTGGTAGACTGGAGGTGAAGTGACAGTTGAGCATGGGCTGAGCAGCAGGCAGTCTGCTCCTGGTGGGGCTGCTTCATAGATCTTTACTACTTGCTCTTCTGATCCTGTAACCTGCAACCTACTACAATAAAACTTCTTGTATTTTATCTTACCTCACTACATTTATTTGGCGACGAGTTGGTGATGTACCTACGGGATACAAGCGGATCTCAGGAACCTGGCTAACAAAAGAGGACCTGGAGATGGTGCAATCTACAGAGACTACAGTGGCAACAACCAAAATGTACAAAAAAGGAGGTATCCACAAGAAAGGAAAATCAGCGTACATGATATAAGGCTGTTCTACACAGAAGAACAACGAGGTCAACAAAGAAGAAACAAGTCTTACACAGAAAAAAAAAAGAAGACTACAAAAAACAAGTAAGGATGAAGCACTACGCCTTTCAGCCCCACCAGTGTCCACACCACGGGCAGCCCTAGCTAGCCCAGGCAGGCTGTGCTCATCTGATCTACATACTTCTGACTTGGACATTTACAAGCAGTGATTTGGTAACGCAAGGTAATTCCGTTGAGGCTACAACCAGAATGAAATGGGATTATAGTTCTCACGTTTCGTGTAACAGTAAGCCCATCGAAGTTTAATTGAGGCTACATGCTGGAAGAAAGTTGGGGATGTCTGTTTCTTGTCATCCTCTACACACGTGTCTCCCCCCTCAGTCAACTTTGGCTTACGCTTTTGTCTGGAATCATCACCTCGTTATGAGATCAGCATAGACTTTAATGTTTCGCTGACGCTTTTACCCACTCAAATTACCCCTGTGTGGCATATTCTTATTTGCCGCCTACATTGTGTGATCCTGAGCACATCCTGCTTAATATTCCTATGTAGTGGTACAGTTTGTGGCAGCAGTGTTTCTTCACGTCCTGTTTCTGAGGTGGGGACGGTCTTCACATGACAGGAGTTTAACGTTCTCCCCTCACATCGTCTTAATGACTTTTCGTCTGTGCTTGTAACTTTGTTTTGGTGACAGAGAGCACTGTATGCTGTGGGTTTTCCTCACAATGAGGTGAGTCTAATTTTCCCCTCATCCATCATTGCGCACTGCCGGCTCAACGGCAGTTTTCAACTGTCATTTTTTATTTTTAAACGGATCGTACGCATCCTACCTCATCTTGATGCCGCGCGCGTCTTCAAGAGGAACCTTCTATGACGACACGCTGTTTCATTCTTGGCCTCGTGGAGCACTCACGGTCACCAGTTGCTAGGCAGCTTTTTGTTGCTGCTCTTGGACGATTTAGCACCACAACGCGCTGTTAACCACACGGCTCAGCGCAATGTACGTGTCGCTTTCTTTTTTTTGTTATGGTGCTAATTATCGGCGCAGAGGATATCTACGGTGCTTCCCATTGTGTGCCAACCACGGTCATAGAATGCAGACAGAGGACGTCGCGAGATCCTGGTGCTCAGCTCCACACTATTTCACTTCGGAGGCAACAATATTTGGTTCCTGTTCTAAAAGTATGAATGTGACTTTGTTTTTCTGTGTGAATTGGACAACGCACGTGAGCTCTTGAACTTCGGTACCCAGGTACATCATCAAGCTTGTTCTTCCTGACGCGTGGTGTACTTCGCATGTACATTTTATGATTGTGGTGTATGGTACTCTCTTCAGACTCCGAGTTCTACACCGATTTATTTTATGCAGGTGCCTCCGCCACATGTTAATCAACGTGTGTCTTCTCCTATCAGCTTACAGTCCACGTGGGAGATTCTAGCCACATCCTTAACTCGGACAGTCACACACACACAAAAAAAAAAAATTCATGTGTTTTGTAATTTAAGCCCTTTTGAAGTCGTGGCTGTGATTATACCATATGCATACATGTTTTGGCTTGTGGTACGTTACAAGGAGGAAGTGTATTGTCTACTTCACCCTTATCCTACATGGGATTGTTTGATGGCTCTCATGTTTTCATCATTTTTACGCTTATGGACTCTGGGTACATACCTTCATTGTGTTCATTTTTCATGTGTACGTTTTACACTTTATCTCTTCCCTACATAGGGAGGACAATGGGTTCTAGCCCCATTTGCTCATACGTGTGCCTACATGGGCTACATACGGTTTTCTCCCTTACACAGGGCACCGTTGCATGGGTCTCAGTCCCATTTACACAAGCTAACCACCCTTACGCTTGGGGAAAGGTCATTGGGTTTCAGTCCCATTTTTGGTTACACTCCTACCCTCACACAGGGTGTGTCTTATGGGTTATAGTCCCATTACCACATTTCACATTATGTGACCTCTACATGGGGGTTGTCCCTACACGGGCTATCACATTATGGGTCTTTATCCCATTTGCTGTCATTTTCTTAATATGTCATGCTTACATAATTTTACATTGTTGAACATACTACGTTATTCTCTTAATCATTTTATTATCATTATGAAAGTGGGGGAAGTAGAATTATACTCTTTTGTATTTTATTCTCTCTTTCTCTGTTTTCTCGCCTGTTCAGTTCTCCTCATGATGATACACATTCCTTGCATCCTTGGTATCTGGACTCTATTGGTTGTTAGTTTTCCCTTGTCTCCAGTCTTTCCCTCATTGTAGTTTCTTCCCATTTCTTCCCTGTGTAGGAGGAGATCCTTCCTTGTCCATTTCGTGTGTCTTGGGGAAGTCTGGTGTGTAGGTTGTGTCGTGCCTTGTCCTTCCTTCCTTGCTTGCTTGCCTGCCTGGCCAGTGGGTATGTTTGGGGGTAGTCTTTGTTGCGTCTGTCTTTCTGTTCACTTGTTTATTTCGCATTATCACTGTTTTCATCTCCATTCTAACTCCTTGTTGGAGAGTATGCGTCATTTCTATTCGTGTTTATTTACCCTTCGCTTCGTCCACGTTCTCTTTCACCTATCTCTTCGCTCTCTCCTGTTCGGTCACTTCTTTGCATCCGTATTGTATTCGTTGTTGGAGAGTTTGGGTCTTTCCCATTTGTGTATGCTTGCTCTTTGCTTTCTCCTCGTCTTCTTCCACCTGTCTCATCGCTCTGCCTTTCTTGTTCCATTTGCTCTGACATTTACTCTGTTCCAGGGTTGTTCTTCCTAGTTATTTCTTCCTTGGTTCTCTCCCGTTACAAATCATTCATATACAGGACTCGTGCTTCTCTTGTGTAAGGAAAGGGGATATGTAGTATTCTGCCCTTGTTATTGTTATGTGATTTACACCTCTTGCTCAGCCAGTGGTTGTGCTGTGTGCTCAATAGAATGTTGGAGTCATGATGTGCCTCGGAATGTTGGGAGACTGGAGGTGAAGTGACAGTTGAGCATGGGCCGAGCAGCAGGCAGGCTGCTCCTGGTGGGGCTGCTTCATAGATCTTCACTACTTGCTCTTCTGATCCTGTAACCTGCAACCTACTACAATAAAACTTCTTGTATTTCATCTTACCTGCGTGGACCTCCTCACTACACAGTTCTCGTCCTGTCCTTCCACCACCCAGCCTTAGAGGCAGAGATGATCCAGTCTAAATGAAAGTAATGCAGTGCACAAATTAAACTCTGTTCTGAATTGTCAGCAATACAGTCCCCCTCGAAACAGAGGTGGACAAGTCAGTGAGTAATCTGCAGGGAGAGTGGCTATCCACCAGAAAAGTTGTTCTAGAAGTTAACCATCCTTCACAGAATCCTAACCAGTCAATAACCAGCGAAGGAAAAGGGGAAATACATCTGTAGAAGCAGGAAAGTGCACAAAAGGAATCCATACAACCACCAGGAGAAAATATAAGCAACCAGAAATTTAACTACCCAGCAGAGACTAGTAAAACAAAGGTTTCACTACATGTAGGGAGAACACCCCCAAGAGGGAATTGCACAAGACTTAGAAATTATGAAGCAGGATGCACTAAATCCAAACTCTGATCAACCTAAAAAATAAAACCTCAGAAAATGTCAACCTGCCATAAAAAAGAAGGGAAAGCCAAAACACCAATTACAATGACGAGCAGCCATCTACAAGAAAAAAGGGCAATTATATCATCTATTTGCTCACCGTAAAAATCACACAAATTGATGTTGCCCGAACCCATCCCCATTCCAGAGAGAAGGGTAAAGAAAGGCACTCAGGGGCGCTAAACAAGACAGAAACCAGCTAACATGAACGTTCCAAGATCTAGCAGTGGAGTACACCTGGCCTAAAATGGGAACAGAGCAACCTTGTAGGCCCAACACACAACCTTGCATGCAGGAAACTGGACAACACAAGGGGTGTGAAACTGTTGGAGGTTGCCTGCCCCAAGTCTGAAAGCATCAAGAAGGAATGATCGGCAGCGCAACTAAACCAAAACCACATCTAATCATCACAGAACTAGCAGTTAAATGCAGCACAGCCCACCCGAACGCACTGCAATGGCGTTCAAGTAGAATCACTCAAATTTCTAGTACAGAAAAAAACACAGGCCTGGGAAAAAAACAAACCACCAGCCAAGAAAGGCTGAGAAAGAAACAGTTAAGCAGCTTGGCACGGACCAATTATAGCATGTCGCACTATACCATTACAGTGAGAGAGACAGGGTGCAAACTAAGGAACCATAACATACCAGAACCATAAACCCACACACACCACGCAGCGCACACAACACCACGCAGCGCACACTACACCACGCAGCGCACACAACACACACAACACAGCACACACAACACAGCACACAACGTGCATTTGTAAAGCACACGATCACCCAGAAGGGTATCTTGGCGCTGAATAACAGATGCTGTTACCCAACTGAATGGTACTCAATTTTATCGACATCAGAAGGATGAAAAGCTGAGTGGACCTGCGGGGATTTGAACCTGTGACCATGAGGTCGAACACAAGCCCCTACAGTTGTTATGTTTAATATAGCTTATAATGCGACGCATATTAGTGGACAAATTAGTTCAATAAGCCACCAGACTCGGCCTAAATTACCTAGTCCTATCTAAACCTAAGTCAGACAACAGCAGACAAGGGTGGAAGAAAATAAGCCCCTAAAATGTTAAGCAGGGAACAAAGGAGGCCATCGCAAACAACATCAGGATTCCTAACATGGTTATTTATCATAAAACGTGCAATGCTGAATATCTCAGGGAGGACCGATCTGCACCATATATCAGCCCAGGCATGAAGGATTAATGGCAGGGACTCCTACCCAAATCAGGGCACCATCTCTAAAAACATTAGGAACAATATTGCAGTAACGTTGCTGCGAAAACCAGAAGAAACCATCTCCATAACTGTACACAAGGTTGCGTATGCACTAGACTACTGCAAGTGGTGTGTGAAGACCAGTAGAAAGTTCTCCCCAGAGATACTGAAACACTCAAATTCAGCAGTAAGGAACACAAAAGGCTCTTTCAGAAAGGAAACAAAGCAGCTGCATTTGTAGTTACAAACTATGAACCGTCAGCCACTTCGGCAAAGTAATTTCTGACACAATGGAACCAAAATCGGTGCCACAGCCTAAAGAGCAAAGGAGTAGCAGGACAGGAGTAAGGTAGAATTCAAAGAGCAAAAAGCAATTAGCACCGGCTAAGAACTTTTTCTTGCCCGTAGTATCAAACAGGAGCCATACCACTACTGACAGGGCCTATGAGGACAAAAGAGAGATGACTCAAGCCTGTGACCCAAGGGGAATCACCATAAAGCATAGTCAGGCTCCAGAGAAGACGACAGATCATCAGGGTCACCAAGAGCTAAGCAGTAGTCGCAAGTGGCCCAACCACTGAAGCAGAGGATGGACGATACAAATGACATTTAACGGCTCACTAAAGAAAGGGTTCCGAAGATGAAGGGGTAGTCTGGAGAAAAAACAAGTTACTTACCTGTCAACTGTGGTTCTCCAGTATTGATATCTTTTAAAGATTCACATGCTTGAATCTTCCCCGTCGTCATGGCGGGAGTCCCACGGTAACAGTAATATAGCAGTACAAAGCCAAAAGGACAGTCTCCCTTGAGAATCAACAGTATTTAGTAACCTGTTAACCATTAAAAAACATCCAAACTGCAGCAAATCAGATGACAGACCCCTGAGTATCCATCGCCTGAAGAGCCACCATACCTCAGATTTCGAGCACAAGTGTAGTTAGTCAAATAAGAGGTATGGAAGGGTGCACCTGTAAGGGGAGGATGGAGGGCCGCATGTGAATCTATAAAAGATATCAATACTGGAGAACCACAGTGTACAGGTAAGGAACTTGTTTTTTCTCCAGTATTGTATCTTTTATAGATTCACATGCTTGAATCAGACTAGTAAGCAGTACATAATCACAATCTGAGGTGGAGAAAACAGGTGAACCATCCCACCATGCGACAAAATGCCATCACCTGAAGTGAACCAAGTAACTTAACCTTCACAGTTATAAAACACACATAAATAAGATTGACAGATAATAATAATAATAACACTCAAAATAGCAATAAACAAAATAATTATAAGAATTATTAATGAACCTCAGTCACTGAGGCCTACCTTAAGCGAACATGCGACGAAGAGCTGCTTGGCCAACCGCAGCATCCGTCTTTCATAAAGTGTCCAGGCAGTAGTGCCTTGTAAAGGTATGGACACTTGTCCATGTCGCTGCCCTGCAGGTGTCTGGCAGGGACACTCCGGCAAACAGGGCGAGGATGTTGCCATCTTCCTTGTAGAATGAGCAGTCACTTTGGAAACAAGAGGGCGACCCGCCCTGTCGTGGCAGAATGATATAGTAGAAGAAACCCAGCGAGCAATCGAAGCTCTAGTCAAAGCCTGACCCTTCCTAGGGGCAGAGAAGGCGATGAGCAATTGAGTAGATTTGCGGAATGTTTTAGTCCTTTGAAGGTAAAACTTTAAACATCGTTTGATGTCCAAGGAATGCAGAGCTCTCTCTGCCGGTGCCGATGGATCAGGAAAGAACGAAGGCAGTACCACAGGTTCGTTGAGATGGAACGTGGTAGGTACTTTGGGTATGAACGAGGGATTAGTGCTTAGCACCACTCTATCCTGCTGGAATTGAAGATAGGGTTCTGTAGCTGAGAAGGCTTGGACTTCACTAATACGTCTAGCCGACGTGATAGCTAAGAGAAAAGCCACCTTCCAAGATAGAAATTTTATGTCGCATTTGTGAATCGTCTCGAATGGTGCTTTCATGAGATGAGACAACACAATGTTCAATTGCCAGAGCACCGGAACAGGCCGAACTGGCGGGTAGGCTCTGAACAGGCCTTCACCTATCTGCAGGACCATAGGGACGATTGGTTCGAACGTCTCCTAAACCTTGAAATCACAGCCAAATGGACTTTTACAGAGGAATGAGAAACCCCAGACTTTGCTAGGGACAGGAGATCTGGCAAAACCTCCTCTGGAGCCGAAGAGAGCGGATGGCATGAGTGATTTGCACACCAGGAACAGAACCTTCTACATTTGGCAGAGTAACATTTGACCGTGGAGGGAGCACGAGCCTTGTCAAGAATGGAACGGCACTCCTCAGGAATATCTATGTCCCCGAATTCAGGGTGGTGAGGAGCCAGGTCGACAAGTGAAGAGATTGAACCTGTGGATGAATCACCTGGCCTTGGTCCTTAGAAAGTAGACGTTCCGAGGGATGAAGACGAATTGGAGAGACTTCTGATAGGCGAAACAGCTATGGGAACCAGTATTGCCTTGCCCACGCTGGGGCAATGAGAATGATGCGGCAAGGTTCTCGTTTCATGTTTTGCAGGACCTTGGGTATCAATGGAAATGGAGGGAACGCGTAGGCAAATGTCCCTTCCCAGGAGAAATGGAAGGCGTTCCTTAGGGAACCTGGTTGAGGGAATCTGCTGGCGTAGAACTCGCATTTTTTGTTGAGAAATGTAGCGAACAGACCCAGGGTTGGCGATCCCCCAACCCTGGATCGCCAACCCTTCGGCATCCAATTCCCATACGTGACACTGCTTGGAATCTCTGCTGAGCGAATCGGCCCATTCGTTGAGCACCCTTGGAACATGTTGGACTTGTAATGAGATATTGTGGTGAATCAACCAATACCAAATTCGTTGTGCCAGAGTTGAGAGAGCCGGCGATCTCGTCCCTCCTGGTTTCTGTAGGTAAAACATTGCGGTTGTGTTGTCTGTGCGGACAAGGATTGAAGAACCTTTTATCCTTGGAAGAAAGGAGCATAGCCCTAGGAAAACTGCCTTCAGCTCCAACAGGTTGATGTGGCAAAGAGATTCCTGATCCGACCACTTCCCTTGAACCTAAAGCTCTTGGAGGTGAGCAACCCATCCCTCCATGGAAGCATCCGTTGTCATGTTAGAGGCTCTGGAGGAAGGAAGGATAGACCTTGTGAGAGATTGCTTTTGACTTTCCTCCAGGACATCGCCTTGATCATCAGAGGAGTGACTGAAATGACGTCCTCGAAGGAGCCTCGGGCTTGAACCCATTGGTTGTCGAGCTGCTCCTGGAGAGGTCTCATCCGCAACAGACCGTGAGGAATCAGCGGTATGCAAGATGACATCATTCCCAACATCGATTTGTAAATCCTTACGGAAACAAACTTTTTTGAAGAAAGATTGAGCCATCTTTAGAAGTCGAGAAATTCTTTCTTCTGTAGGAAAGGCCATTGAGAGGTTGGTGTCCAATCTCGCTCCCAGAAACACCAGAGACCTGGAAGGAAGGAGCGAAGACTTCTCCTCGTTGAGATTGAGGCCCAGGGAGCGAAAAAGGCGAAGGCATGCGCTCGTGGACTTTTTTGCAGCCTGAAAAGTCGGAGACTTGATCAACCAATCGTCCAGCTAGGGAAAAACCTGGTGACCAGAACGCCGGAGAAAGGCTGCTACTGGCGCTAAGCATTTGGTGAATACCCTGGGCGCAGACTTTAGCCCGAAGGGCAGCACCTTGAACTGGTAGTGGCACCCTGCCACTTGGAGCCCGAGATAACAGCGGTGCTTTGGATGAATAGGAATGTGAAAGTACGCATCCAGAAGATCCAGAGAGGTCATGTAATTCCCTGACTCCAAGAGAAGGAGAATCTCCTGGAGCGACAGCATCCAAAACGGTTGGCTTTTGATGAACTTGTTCAACAATCTGAGGTCCATGACCTGCCTTCATTTTCCGGTTCTTTTCCTTATGAGAAAAAAGTGTGAGTAGAATCCCAAGTTGCGCTGACTGCGCAGCACTATCTCTATTGCCTGCTTGTCGAGAAGGAGTTTTATTTCCCTTTTGAGAAGCGCCAGATGTCGGTGAGCAGACTTTTTTGGAGGGAAATCTGGAGGTTGTTGAATAATTTCCAGGGTGTGACCATGCTTGAAGACGTCTAGCACCCATTTGTCGGATGAAATGTAGTTCCAATGAAGAAAGAATTTGGAGTAGTCTTGAGCCGGATGAAGTGGGACTGGGGTGTCGGGTGCCTGATTGGTCTCATTGTTCCCTGCCTACGTCCTGGTATTTACCTCCCGAAGCGGGACGTCTTCTAGCTGGAGCTCTGGAGTAAGTTGAAGCAGTTATCTGCCGAAAGGACTGGGGGGGGGGGGGGAGTACTGAGGACAGAAACCCTGTTGGTAATAGGGTTGAAAACGCTGATGAGGCTGGGATCAAGCTGTAAACTGGCCTCTTCCTCGAAACAAAGAGAACCTTTTCTGCTGTAAATTAGTTAAGGATTTTGCTGTATCCGTGTCGGATTTGATAGCCTGGAGAGCCTCATCTACATGCTTACCGAACACATTTTTGCCATCAAATGTCATGTCCAGCACCTTCGCCTGGACTTCTGGTCGAAAAGAAGTAGCTTTCAGCCAACCCTGCCTGCGCAATACTGCAGCACCCGCCATCTGCCTAAAGGCGGTGGAGGCAATGTCCATAGCCACATCGATGGCCTCCGAAGAAGTCCTCTCACCTTCAGAAAGGATTTCCTTTGCCTCCTTTTTCTTATCTTCCGGCTGGAATTCCAAAAGAGGCGCAATGTCTGACCACATCTGCCTATCGTACCTTCCAAGAATAGCCATTGCATTGGAGGCTCTGATGGCCGTAGCAGCCAGCGCAGAGAATCTTTTTCCAATATCGTCCAACCTACACCCCTCTTTGTCCGGCGGGGTGGTACATGGAGAAGCAGGGTTCTTTGATCTTCTCTGAGCAGCCTGCATTATAACCGAATCGGGCTTTGGATGGCCAATGAGAAATGTTGGAGAGTTTTCTGGAGCCCGGTATTTCTTATCCAGCTTTGGAATGACTGCTGGCACAGGCGCTGGATTTTCCATTAGCTTGATACCCTCCTGCCACAAGAAGTCGATAATCAGGATCGCTCTAACCGAGCGCTGAGTGGAAGCTTTAAAATCGTACAAGAAGCATTCCGCTTGCTTGACGGGCATAGGAAGGTCGAAGCGCTTTGAAGCTCTTGCCAGCAGATCGTGGAAGCTACCGATGTCTGCAGGTGGAGAGTCAGCCACCGGTAACGTGGGAGAAGGCGGCATACGCGCTACGTAGTCCATCCACTCGTCATGGACATCAGTGACCACCTGTATCTCACCCTCTTCTAGTTGTTGGTCTCCACTGTCCGATGCCCTAGTTGGGATATGCAGAGGAGGTAAGGACTTCTGTTTCGGAGGAACCAGAGGGGTTTCCTGAACTGGAATCACGGCAGGCGCCTCCTGGCGAGAAACTGATTTTTGGGCCACATTGGCTTCAGGGAATCGTTTGTAATAGTCATCAAGCATGACGCGTAAGTCCGTGACTAATGACACTGGCACATTGATGGAGGGGTTCCTGACGATCTTCCTCCTCCTGTTCATAATATGGGTACCGCTCCTGGAAGGTATCTAGGCGTTGCCCACCAGAGTGCCTTTCTGAAAAGGAGTAATCACCCTCAAAGTATGTTGAAGGATTATCTGGCTGATCCTCTTCATCCGATTCCTGGCACTTCACTCTCAGTTGAGAGGGGCTGTAGGCAGGGCCAAACGGACCTTCATCCTCAGATTCCTGAAAATCCAGGAGGGGAGAAGGAGGCAGAGGAGATATTTTTGAAAAGTCTTGCAAAAGAGATTTAGAGACTGGTATGTCCATTTTCCTCGTCGACGGGATCGTCGCCATGGACTGTGACGACGGTGTGGAAGTAACCGTTGACGGGTCGGAGACGCTAGTCGACGCCGCGGCATAAAAATTGTACCGTCAACGGTGAGGCTCTCGTCGACGACTAACTTCACCGAAGTCGCCGACATCACTACCTCCGTCTTCGTCGACGAGACAGCCGTCGTCGTCACCGTTGAGGTCGTCGATGTCGCTGACGAAACCGTCGACGGAGTCTTCATTTCGACGCTCGTAGGCGGAGAATGCCTCGTCGACGGGTCCGACGACGGGCGGATTTTATGAGAAAGAGTAAGTGGAGCAGAAGGAGGAGCAGAGCCAGATCTTTTTTGAGTTTGAGAAGAGCCAGGTTGCTCTTTTTTACCTCTCCTTTCCTCTGAAGACCCTTTGCTCAAAGATCTTTGCTTTTTCAGATCTTTCTGACCAGAAGAAGGATCTTCTTCCTTTCTTTTCATTGAGGAGGAATGAGGTCTCTCCTCACTCTCGGAGTCAGAATCCCTCATAGATCTTTTCTTCTGTAGCCAAATGAGAAGCCTTCCTTCAAGATCTTTGAGGGATTTTGAAGAGAAAGTCCGGCAGTGCTTACAATCTTTAGGTTTGTGCTCTGGATACAGGCAATATAAGCACTCCTTGTGAGGATACTCTGAGAACCGCCTGGACTTCCCACAAGTCTTACAGGGCCTAAACAGCCCTTTTTTAGACTCTGACATTCTGAAGAAAATACAGAAAATAAGCAGAAAACTCACTTTCTAGCAGCCCCTCAGTTGAAGAGAATGCTGAGGAAGAAAAACTGCCAGTTGAAAGTTGAAGAGTTCAAAGTAGAAACACTGACTGAGCAGAGCTCAGGGAGACTCCCTAACACACGACGTGCAGTAAGAAATCTGAGGTATGGTGGCTCTGCAGGGGATGGATACTCAGGGGTCTGTCATCTGATTGGCTGCAGTTTGGATGTTTTTTAATGATGTTAACTGGTTACTAAATACTGTTGATTCTTAAGGAAGACTATCCTTTTGGCTTTGTACTGCCATTTTACTGTTACCGTGGGACTCCCACCATGACGACGGGGAAGATTCAAGCATGTGAATCTATAAAAGATACAATACTGGAGAATTTCATTTAACAAGTTAAGCTTAACATCTGCTATTGGTGAGGGAAAATGCAAGACCTCTGCAGCTTTACGTAGCCTTCTCACAGAAAGAAGAAATGTCATCCAAATGGGACCCATTAAAAATCAACCTCATAGTCTGGCTTCCAGCCACTGGAGTCCTGACAGGCTTCATATAAGCCTCCCTGTGACCACAAAGAAGAAAAGCTGCAAACACCCTCTTAATGTCATCCACAGCCTCACACACCCTCCCTGAAGCCATTATGGATGAAGACGAGGATACAGAAGAGTGCCTGGAACTCTGAGGTCTAGAATGGGAGGCACAAGCAGCCCCAAAGCCCTGATCGACTCTGGTTAATGGAACACCTGGCATCTGAAGGGCTTTATGTGGGCCGTGCGCCATACCAAAGTCTTCAGCAACAAAATGAAGCACGTTGTGGCCAGGTTGGAGCTGACCAGGGAATCAAAACTTACCTGCACCAAGGCAGAGGTCACCGATGGAGGGGGACACTCCAGGGCCATCATGGACCCAACCAGTAGCTGAAGCCAAATGGCAGCATGGCAGGGACTGCCATCAAAGGGATATATAAAGATCATGCAAACTCTCTGGGACCCAAAGGAGCACCTGAGAGAGCTGGAGGTCTGCACCTATTCAGCAGACTCTGGGTGAGTGCTGCCACTTGAGCAGGTCAGAATCAGGTGCCGGTAAAGCATCGGACATCGTCTGGGAAGGAGCTGAAACAGTCAGGCACCATCACCAGGCCTCTGCCAACCTGAGCAGGATCGGAGTCCAAAGACATCTGGATCACAACTGGGATAAAACACAGAAGCAATGTCCTGCTCAAATGTCAAAAGCGACGGTGGACATAGGAACACTCCTCAACCGGATAGAAGGAAAGGATCCAAGCGGAGACTCCCTAAAAGAAGGGCCCTCAAATTTATCCTGGGGCCTATGCTGGCTTCCTTGGTCCTTTAGAGGTCCAAGAGAATGGCTTTGCAGAGGAGGTGGTGGACATGATTGGTGGGCACATCTTAATAGATTTGAAAGATTCCTTTTAAACATTCGATGCAGATAGGAGAAAACTGGTAATTAGTGGGGCATGCTGGCACTTTGTTAGGCACCATTTGTACTTCATAGTGAGTTTCCAAAGGAGTTGAGGCTCAAGGCAGGCAGCTCTTGACCTATTGAGGTGGCTTACACACTAGCCTAATTGTAACTGACATTTTGTAACAACCAGATAGAGACGTGAAATGCCACCATTTTGATTTACATTGGAGTGGTTGAGGCCTAGCTGATGGAAGCAGGGGAAGGTGGGTACTTGAGAAAGCCTGCAAGACATCTGCACAGTAGTGTGCCAGTGGCACGCCAAAGCCAAGTCAATCTGCGCCCTATGCCAGGCGTGCCTGTGTCTCTCCCGAGCACGAATCCATAGTAAGCAGCAGATTGGGATTCTCCCAGCAGGCTTTATGTTCCCTTGGAACAGGTTATGCAAGGGCCGGGATCTTGGAGGCTTTTGATGTCAGGAACATCCAGACCGAGATTTCGGTTTACTTGCGGCAAAAAAGGTACTATGTTCAAGACTTAGTTCCTGATGTTTTGGGCCTATCATCAAACTGGCCCAAAGCAGCTGCAAGAAAAATGCCGGCATTACCGCTCAGGTAGATTGCTCAGGTCCTCCAGTTCCCATCAACTGGCTGTCCCATAAGTGAAGAAGAGCCGAGATTGAAGGAAGAACCTTTTCTGTAGTGGGGGCTAACATTTTAAACAACCTATTACAGAAGATTAGGGCAATCAAAGAACTGCTACCTTTCAGAAAAGCTTTAAAAGCCTGGCTTTTTGTCCAATAAATATTTGTGATGGGGTGATACGTTTCCTTCAGCGATTCTAAGCACCATGATGCCTTTTAGGGAGCAGCAGAGCCCTAGAAACAGCTTACAAATACAAACATAATTCTGAGGCAACAGTGTCCGGGGAGGCAGATAGCACCAGAGGAAGACACAGAGATGGAAACCAACAAGGCTGCTAATAAAAGGATCAACAGCAATGCCAAATTTGAAGGTCCAAAGAAAGTTTCAGAGGTCAGAAAACTTGATCCGTGTCGAAGGGTGCAGGGAAAAAACAAAGTAACTTCAGAGCGCCATATATGCATCCGAGACGTCACATGTGGGGAGATGTAATTTGCCTAGGAGCAACGGTGCCACCCCACTGGTACAGGAGATCTATTACTACATTTCTGTATCCAGTATGACGTCTGGGGGAGATACATGAGGCAACATCTGGGGGAGACACATGAGGCGAGGAAACTGCAGGATGAAGTGTCCATCAACATAATTGCATCAAATGACAATGGCCCCACTTTTTATACCAAAATTAACCTCAATAGGGTCAAGCAGGGATGTGGAATTCCTATAGCCCACAGCCAGGACATATTGTTTGGGGTCAAGAGCAACAAGTTTTCATGTGTATTTTGTCCTTTGGACAAGTAGTCCCAACTCCCTGCAGCACAAACCCTTTGGCTGCCAGTTTGCAGTACCACATTATGGATCAGGGAAGGGCACTGTCTGCAGTTAAGGAAATATTTTTGTCCATATGTTAATGCTGGTCAAACTTGTATTTATGGTTCATTAATTGAAAACCTTTATTAGGGTGAGCGCTCTAAGTAAATGCTGTAAGCTCTGACTGCACTACTGACAGTGGTTCTAGTATAAAAATGTGTACACACGTTTTCAAAGTTTAGCAATATGAGGCTATGTATAATGCTCCCAGAATGCTCACTGATTTGATGTAAATATTTGTAGAAGCTTGAAAGCAAAGATGGATGATTCTTTGCTTTCAAAATAAAGTGTTCATAAAAAAATGAAAGCAGGAAAAAAAAAATGCAGCTAAACTACTGTAAATTTTCAGGTACCATTTCTTTGCAGCATCATTTAGTAACATGTGTTGATGCATGCTAGTATTTCCCAAAAATATTCATAATGGAAAATTAGTGTAACCAGTTTCAATAAGATAATGGGAAACAAAAATAAACAAGCTTTGGCAAAGCCAGTAGGTCTGAAATTGGTGGTCAGTTTTTTTTTAGTTTTGTCAATGTGTGACTCGTTTTGGCATGGTTTTTGTAAAACCTTGTTGGTGTGGGAGCTGCTGGGCCCTCACCATTATAACAAACATTGGCAAAAACAAAAAAAATGGTCTCAAAAAGCACACACTGCCACAGTAGTTACTGGCACTGAACAAAACTACTTTGTGTGCCGATATGCTCCTTGTGAAAGAGCAGAATGCTGTCACTCACAGTGAAGCCAGCCGATACAGAGAGAGACAGAATTTTAATAAACGCAAAAGATCATGGTCAACGCCAGACAAATTAGGGGCCTAATTATTAAAGAAAGTCTCAAAAGTGCACCCATGGTATATGTCCTTGCATTAAGTGCAGCTATACGACTTTCGTGAATTCCCAAGAATTTACAGAAGTAGGACAAGAAATAGTACTCCTAGAAAATATTTTTTAACTGCATTTTAGCATGAGCAAATATGCAAGTGTAGATTTGCTCATGCGAAAATCTGAGCGTTTGCAAGTTCACTTTCCCGCCAACCACTTTTTTCCCAACTCTGGAAGAAGGTTTACGTCTGCCATTGTCAGGAGTAAAATTCCAACATTTCTCAGTATGGGAAAAGATTAGAGAACAGTTGTTGAAAACCCTTAAAACATGCAAGTTAGTAGGTTTGCACATACTCAAAAGGGCATTCTAACCCTGGAACTATTGCTTACCACTACCTTCAGCCCCAGTATGTAGATCTGCGGAAACGTGGCAACATAAGTATATCCTCTCGAACCCCACACCTACCACCTGCGGAGTCCCCCATGGATCCTCCCTCAGCCCGACGCTCTTCAACGTCTACATGGCTCCACTCGCCCCCATCGTCAGAACCTACGGACTCAACATCGTGTCATACGCAGACGACACCCAGCTCATCCTCTCCCTATCCAACGAGCAAAACACCGCCAGACGCAACTTTCAAGAAGGCATGGAAGCCGTCGCCAAATGGATGAAAAACAGCTGCCTACAACTAAACACCAACAAAACAGAAGTACTCATCATGGGCCCAAACCCCGACGCCTGGAGCGACACCTGGTGGCCCCCCGCCCTCGGAAACCCGCCAACCCCCACGGACCACGCACGCAACCTGGGAATCATCCTGGACTCCGAGCTCAAAATGGGCCGCCAGATCAACTCTGTCTCGTCTTCCTGCTTCCACACCCTCCGCCTCCTTCGTAAGACCTTCAAATGGATCCCCCTCGAACACCGAAAGACCGTCACTCACGCCTTGGTCACCAGCAGACTCGACTAAGGCAACGCACTCTACGCCGGAATAAACAAAAACCTCACCCGCAAGCTACAGAACATCCAGAACGCCGCAGCAAGACTGGTCCTCAACCTGCCAAAACACTGCCACATCTCCCAGCACCTGTGCACACTCCATTGGCTCCCCGTCGAGGCGAGAATCACCTTCAAGATGCTCACCCACGCACACAAGGCCCTCCACGGCACCAGACCAGCATACCTGAACAGCCGACTCAAATTCCACGCACCCCAAAGGACCCTACGATCAGCCCAGCTCTCCTACGCCGTGGTCCCCCGCACCAGAAAGACCAGATCGGGAGGCCGCTCCTTCTCCTTCCTCGCGGCCAAAGCATGGAACGCCCTTCCGCTCCACCTCAGACAGACAACATCGCTCACCATCTTCGCAAGAGACCTCAAAACCTGGCTCTTCGACAGACCCCCTCCTTGATGAAATGGAACCTGCACCCCCCACCCCTAGCGCCTTGAGACCCTTACGGGTGAGTAGTCGTGCTTTAACAAACCCCCGATTGATTGATTGAAACACTACTATGGTATGAGCCCTGGCATAATCAGAGGCTATACCAGAGCTCTTATATAATGAGATTGCTGCCATAATTTGTCGCTGCACTACATGGCACCAAAGGGACAAGTGGCTTTTGTTACAGGACAAGTAGATTTAAGAAGCAACCTGCCCCATGGACAAGTAGATATTTTATTAAATTCCACACCCCTGCATAAGCCAAGTGCCGAACAGACACTGATCTACTGCTATGCTTTCTGTTAATGCTGGAAAGAAGTCTGAGATCCCCAAAAACCCAGGCTCTATCCATAAGCCATTGTTATGGACTTTTGGATTGAAATGAAGCCAAACTTTGAAAACAAAACTGAAAATGTTAGGTCTCTCATAAATGTTATCATAAAAGGTAGCTTTTTCTCTCATTACCCGTTAAAATCTAGGATTTCTAAATTGCTTGGATGCTGATCTTATCTGCCAGCCTATAAAAACCTCTACAACACAATGGATAAATCTTACATTAGTGGAGACTTGAGTTTTTCCAGTGAAAGTGAAAACTGTATAAAACAATAAACAATGCTATATTGTATGTCAAGATTTACATTCTAAAGAGAGCACATTTCATACTTTTATGACACTATCAATTTAAAAAAACCTGGAACATACTATTAAAGAGCAATTAAACAAATGTTTGAACCTCCGAAATACGAACACTCTGCATTATTAGGGACAGATCCATAGATCATGTGAGCTTAAAAAAGCAGGCTGCATTGTACTCCAGGCAGAAATGCAATTTTTTACTAAAGCTGGGGTTGAACAAAACAATTAGCACCATACTACCTAGGTACACGAACTACAATGATCCAACTACATAGTGTACGAAAGTCGACAAAAACCACCAAGTTACTGTGCATGTTAGCAAGAACAGAATATGCATGCAGCAAGATAGAAATCAACAAACTCCAAACAGGACAAAGATCTCACTTGGATTTTGAACAGAGAAGGGGCACTTCAGTGGCTGAAGAAAGTTAGCAAAAGCAAAAAGACTAGATTTAACGTCAAATCAAAAATATGGTTTGGATAAAAATTAAGAGGGGGCATTGGGTGGAAATTAAGGTGAAGAGCAGAAATGTAGAGGATGTTAAAGATTAATTTTGCATAATCAGATGCACATTTGAAATTATTAAACAGAGACTATTAAAAATCCCCTAAAAGTCTGTGTTAAATTTTCTTGATGGGACAATTAATTCAAGACTAATTAACTGCAAAATCCTTTTGAGAACTAAAAATGTTAGAGAAAATGATTGGGTGTCATGGAGTGACATGACCGAGCAATCATTGATGTCTATAAGCAAAATGGTGATGTATAAGACTAAAACCAAAACATTCTCTCTCAGAGATTCATAGCAGAACGCAAACACGAAGCTTTTAAAATCTGCCAAGACAGCTACAAATTTGACTACATTTGCTAAGCACAGAGATGGAGGCACTCCCAGAAACATCAGAATAGAACAGTATTGGCAGTGTATTATCCAACTTTTGCATAACATTTTTTTTTTTTTTTAAACTCCGTCCCAAAAAGAAAACACATTTGCCTAACGATAAAAACCCACTGTAAACACAATTCAGAAATAAGAAAACTGTTAGATCAGCAGCCAGTCCAAAATGAGAACCTCAATCACTGTAAGTCCTCTGACACTGCAGAACCTCCCCTCAAATGA
Source organism: Calotriton arnoldi (assembly GCA_963921515.1). Lineage (NCBI taxonomy): Eukaryota > Metazoa > Chordata > Amphibia > Caudata > Salamandridae > Calotriton > Calotriton arnoldi. The sequence goes on from CAWUFW010000445.1 coordinate 1,712,188, forward strand.
ACAGTATCGTACTACACATAATCAAAATGCAAGATCTAAGCTGGTATCTACAAATTATGAGCCATGGGTGAGACTTAGATGTACACATGAAAGAATCCTATCTGGAATTTCAAAATAAAACCCCTTCAAGTCCTCTTTCAGCTAAGTACTTGTACCTCTGCGTTACAGGCGTGACAAATGTGTGATTTTTTTCTGTGAAATAAGTTTAAATTTCATGAAAGGACACGTATTACACAAAATACATTTCACTGGTATCTCGATGAACTTTAATCCACGAGGGTATATCCCTCACAAAACAGCCACAAAAGATACCAGCAGGTTCGAGGAGAAAACCGCTCTCAGCGAGACATTTTCTCTTCAAACTAATCTTCGGTGGGCGAAAATGAAACCAAATTTTGAGTTGGGTGAAATGGCAAAAATTTTACACAGCACGATTAACGCAAAATTATCTAAAAATGTGAGATCAGGACAGAATAAAAAAATTGCAGGATTACTTTGCGTTATTCACACTCATCAAATAGGTACGGTCTCTACAAAACAAAAAAAAAGTGCCATGCTCTCATTTTCGGTGGCCCATGCCAATGGCAAATTAGATTGAGTGATTTCCTCAATGCATCCATTTTCCATGTTCGTATTTTTAACTGTAGCTTCTTTGAGAAGCAAGTTGCTAGTATGTCCAACCCAAACATTTTTAAAGCAGGCAAAGATTCCACTTTGAAACAGCTCTCAGAATTTTGAATAGTAGGTCTGAAATCAATGAAAATATCAAAAAATCATTCTGTTAATGCACAGATTTACATTTTTTCAGAAGTGGTACACTTTGTGCACAGACCCTGAATTTGTGCAAAACCAGAATAGTATTTCTGTAAATCAGACGGTGGAGGTTCTACACTACACCTGCACACACAAACCTGTAGGTGGAATAAACCTGAATGGAGTGCTGCCAGATGGGAAGGGAATTAAAGGCAATGGCTAAAGAGGTCTCTTTGGGTTGAGGCTTTCCATATAATTATCAAGGCTTCAATTACCTTGATTAGCCTAGTAATCTGTGCACTACTTCTACAACACGGAGAAATAGCATCATTTTCAACCCCCAGTGATTAGATTTATTTGACTGCACTCACTACCAATAACCTCCACAATACACGGCAAGAACGTTAACAAAGGGAAGAAAAAATAAAACACTTCCGAGGGCTAACATTCAGGATTACAGAATTAAAAAAAGAAAGAAAGCGGATTCCTCAAATAAATTAGATAACTCCTACTAGAACGCGGGAGTCATTGGCCAGTTTATATGTACTATTTTCTCAATTACAAAACAAACTGCATTAATGGAGCACTAATTGAGAAATTATTTGCGAGGAGTAAAATATCACTGCCAATTATGATAAAGCTTTTGGTTACGGCATAAACTCAGTGAGCTAATGAAAGTCATTTGTTGGTCTGCATACGAAATGACAGAAATAAGGGTTGTGTCACAGAGATCACTTTCACTGATGAGATGGTTAAAGCAGCACTCGAAAATACTCTGCATGCTGTGAGGTCTGAAAGTGGTTTGTGCATAAAGAAAAAAGCTGCTAGACATTCAACTGGGAGAGTAGTGTTTTACAATTTTAGAAAATCAGACAAAAGCTATTTTCGACAACCGAGGGCCAAAAAAATGGTTTTAATTACTCATGAAAATTAAATTCATCTCAAGCTTTTCCAAATAAAACTCATTTTTATACCCAAGGTAACACGGACAAAAAAACTGGACATTTGAAACGGAACGTAAAAATGAAGGAACATTTGGTGCCTGCTCTGAGAAAAAAGTAATGAAAATTTGCACACTACTATAAATCTAATACAGTTCGCAGTTAACACATTGATTCTTATTTGCGACTTGCGAAGACGATCCCTTGGAGCTGGTTAATTTGGAAGCAACTAGGGTTTGGATATATAATTAGAATCCAAGAATTCAAGTGATCACGGCCAAATCACTTTTTGGATCGGTTGGTTGCCGTGCACCTGGATCTTGAAGGATTAAGCCTTCACGGTACGCTATTCTCTGGGAACTTATGTCACAGAGGAACTTCGCTCAAACATGATCAATACATGCACATTAAATAACTTTTGGCTTTGTTGTGGTAGAGACAGAGCCCTGTATCTAACCCTAAAACTACAGCTATCTGGAGAGAATAGCACCCAAACTATTTGAGAAGTAGGTTGCAACTACACATGAGCTGGGAATCAAGCCAACCTCCGTACCATAACAAGCATTTGCAATGCAATAGGTCTCGCATTTATGCGAGTTTAAGCTATTGGCATTGTAAATGACAATGCCTTTTATTTATGCTTTAAAAACGAAAACAAAAATAAAAGTCATTGTTATTTGCAATGTCAATAGCTCAAACTCGCCTAAATGCGAGACCTATTGCATTGCAAATGCTTTTTTTTTTAACTGAAGCCCACCTTGGACAACCTACCACTTCGCGGCAACATGTGTCTTCCAAACTCTACCGGGCGCCTCTCGGAGCAGCGAGGCCTCCCTTCCGCCAAACCCCCACTGCTTCCGCCAGGGCCCCCACTCCTAGGGCAGGGAACGGCATCTATATGACGCTTTTAGCGTCCGACGTCAAATATTTGAAGCGCACCCTAATATTGAGGTCACCCTGGCTCCTAACAGGGTAAACAATACAGGATAAACACAAACAGATGGCATGGAGCAACGACAGACCTCAAATAAAAGGCTCAAAGCGCCTCGTAGCACTAAAGGAAAGGAAGGAGGCGCTGTCTGAACAAAACAAGTCCGTAACCTTTAACCCCATTCAATGGATTCGTTCCACCCCCACCCCAAACGCACACTGTGTAACATCCTTGAACGGAAGCTCTTAACACCAAATGTCCCTCGGAGGCAGAGTCCTGGCCTAGATTCACGCTGCCGGGATCCATAGTGTCTTGATAGATCTTCCAAGGGGCGGGGGTCCAACCTTATTAGAGAATGCAGTGTATCCACCCATTCCAACCCTGGCCTCTCGCATGAACTGGGCCCAGCTTTTCCGACGCAGATCCTCACACCGGGCCCTACCTGAAACTAGAGGAGAACTTCAGAGATGTGACCGCCTAGCCATGTACCAGACCAGTCCTAGCCATGTATCACAGCCGGCCTAGCCATGTACCACAGCCGGCCTAGCCATGTACCACAGCCGGCCTAGCCATGTGCCACAGCCGGCCTAGCCATGTGCCACAGCCGGCCTAGCCATGTGCCACAGCAGGCCTAGCCATGTGCCACAGCAGGCCTAGCCATGTGCCACAGCAGGCCTAGCCATGTGCCACAGCAGGCCTAGCCATGTGCCACAGCAGGCCTAGCCATGTGCCACAGCAGGCCTAGATTAGCACCACTGAGCAGGCCTAGATTAGCACCACTGAGCAGGCCTAGATTAGCACCACAGCAGGCCTAGATTAGCACCACTGAGCAGGCCTAGATTAGCACCACAGCAGGCCTAGATTAGCACCACTGAGCAGGCCTAGATTAGCACAACAGCAGTCCCAGCCATGCACCACAGCAGTCCCAGCCATGCACCACAGCAGCCCCAGCCATGCACCACAGCAGTCCCAGCCATGCACCACAGCAGTCCCAGCCATGCACCACAGCAGTCCCAGCCATGCACCACAGCAGTCCCAGCCATGCACCACAGCAGTCCCAGCCATGCACCACAGCAGTCCCAGCCATGCACCACAGCAGTCCCAGCCATGCACCACAGCAGTCCCAGCCTCGCACCACAAGCGTATAACCACAGCAGTCCCAGCCATGCACCACAAGCGTAGCACCACAGCAGTCCCAGCCATGCACCACAAGCGTAGCACCACAGCAGTCCCAGCCATGCACCACAAGCGTAGCACCACAGCAGTCCCAGCCATGCACCACAAGCGTAGCACCACAGCAGTCCCAGCCATGCACCACAAGCGTAGCACCACAGCAGTCCCAGCCATGCACCACAAGCGTAGCACCACAGCAGTCCCAGCCATGCACCACAAGCGTAGCACCACAGCAGTCCCAGCCATGCACAAGCGTAGCACCACAGCAGTCCCAGCCATGCACCACAAGCGTAGCACCACAGCAGTCCCAGCCTCGCACCACAAGCGTAGAACCACAGCAGTCCCAGCCATGCACCACAAGCGTAGCACCACAGCAGTCCCGGCCATGCACCACAGCAGTCCCGGCCATGCACCACAGCAGTCCCAGCCATGCACCACAGCAGTCCCAGGCATGCACCACAGCAGTCCCAGCCATGCACCACAGCAGTCCCAGCCATGCACCACAGCAGTCCCAGCCATGCACCACAGCAGTCCCAGCCATGCACCACAGCAGTCCCAGCCATGCACCACAGCAGTCCCAGCCATGCACCACTGCAGTCCCAGCCATGCACCACTGCAGTCCCAGCCATGCACCACTGCAGTCCCAGCCATGCACCACTGCAGTCCCAGCCATGCACCACTGCAGTCCCAGCCATGCACCACTGCAGTCCCAGCCATGCACCACTGCAGTCCCAGCCATGCACCACTGCAGTCCCAGCCATGCACCACAGCAGTCCCAGCCATGCACCACAGCAGTCCCAGCCATGCACCACAGCAGTCCCAGCCATGTACCACAGCAGTCCCAGCCATGCACCACAGCAGTCCCAGCCATGCACCACAAGCTTAGCACAACAGCAGTCCCAGCCATGCACCACAGCAGTCCTAGCCATGCACCACAAGCTTAGTACCACAGCAGTCCCAGCCATGCACCACAGCAGTCCTAGCAATGCACCACAAGCTTAGCACCGCAGCAGTCCCAGCCATGCACCACAAGCTTAGCACCGCAGCAGTCCCAGCCATGCACCACAAGCTTAGCACAACAGCAGTCCCAGCCATGCACAACAGCAGTCCCAGCCATGCACAACAGCAGTCCCAGCCATGCACAACAGCAGTCCTAGCCATGCACCACAAGCTTAGTACCACAGCAGTCCCTGCCATGCACCACAAGCTTAGCACCGCAGCAGTCCCAGCCATGCACCACAGCAGTCCCAGCCATGCACCACAGCAGTCCCAGCCATGGACCACAGCAGTCCCAGCCATGGACCACAGCAGTCCCAGCCATGGACCACAGCAGTCCCAGCCATGGACCACAGCAGTCCCAGCCATGCACCACAGCAGTCCCAGCCATGCACCACAGCAGTCCCAGCCATGCACCACAGCAGTCCCAGCCATGCACCACAGCAGTCCCAGCCATGCACCACAGCAGTCCCAGCCATGCACCACAGCAGTCCCAGCCATGCACCACAGCAGTCCCAGCCATGCACCACAGCAGTCCCAGCCATGCACCACAGCAGTCCCAGCCATGCACCACAGCAGTCCCAGCCATGCACCACAGCAGTCCCAGCCATGCACCACAGCAGTCCCAGCCATGCACCACAGCAGTCCCAGCCATGCACCACAGCAGTCCCAGCCATGCACCACAGCAGCCCCAGCCATGCACCACAGCAGCCCCAGCCATGCACCACAGCAGCCCCAGCCATGCACCACAGCAGCCCCAGCCATGCACCACAGCAGTCCCAGCCATGCACCACAGCAGTCCCAGCCATGCACCACAGCAGTCCCAGCCATGCACCACAGCAGTCCCAGCCATGCACCACAGCAGTCCCAGCCATGCACCACAGCAGTCCCAGCCATGCACCACAGCAGTCCCAGCCATGCACCACAGCAGTTCCAGCCTCGCACCACAAGCGTAGAACCACAGCAGTCCCAGCCATGCACCACAAGCGTAGCACCACAGCAGTCCCAGCCATGCACCACAAGCGTAGCACCACAGCAGTCCCAGCCATGCACCACAAGCGCAGCACCACAGCAGTCCCAGCCATGCACCACAAGCGTAGCACCACAGCAGTCCCAGCCATGCACCACAAGCGTAGCACCACAGCAGTCCCAGCCATGCACCACAAGCGTAGCACCACAGCAGTCCCAGCCATGCACAAGCGTAGCACCACAGCAGTCCCAGCCATGCACCACAAGCGTAGCACCACAGCAGTCCCAGCCTCGCACCACAAGTGTAGAACCACAGCAGTCCCAGCCATGCACAAGCGTAGCACCACAGCAGTCCCAGCCATGCACCACAAGCGTAGCACCACAGCAGTCCCGGCCATGCACCACAGCAGTCCCAGCCATGCACCACAGCAGTCCCAGGCATGCACCACAGCAGTCCCAGCCATGCACCACAGCAGTCCCAGCCATGCACCACAGCAGTCCCAGCCATGCACCACTGCAGTCCCAGCCATGCACCACTGCAGTCCCAGCCATGCACCACTGCAGTCCCAGCCATGCACCACAGCAGTCCCAGCCATGCACCACAGCAGTCCCAGCCATGCACAGCAGTCCCAGCCATGCACCACACCAGTCCCAGCCATGTACCACAGCAGTCCCAGCCATGTACCACAGCAGTCCCAGCCATGCACCACAGCAGTCCCAGCCATGCACCACAAGCTTAGCACAACAGCAGTCCCAGCCATGCACCACAGCAGTCCTAGCCATGCACCACAAGCTTAGTACCACAGCAGTCCCAGCCATGCACCACAGCAGTCCTAGCAATGCACCACAAGCTTAGCACCGCAGCAGTCCCAGCCATGCACCACAGCAGTCCCAGCCATGCACCACAAGCTTAGCACAACAGCAGTCCCAGCCATGCACAACAGCAGTCCCAGCCATGCACAACAGCAGTCCCAGCCATGCACAACAGCAGTCCTAGCCATGCACCACAAGCTTAGTACCACAGCAGTCCCTGCCATGCACCACAGCAGTCCTAGCAATGCACCACAAGCTTAGCACCGCAGCAGTCCCAGCCATGCACCACAGCAGTCCCAGCCATGCACCACAGCAGTCCCAGCCATGGACCACAGCAGTCCCAGCCATGGACCACAGCAGTCCCAGCCATGGACCACAGCAGTCCCAGCCATGGACCACAGCAGTCCCAGCCATGCACCACAGCAGTCCCAGCCATGCACCACAGCAGTCCCAGCCATGCACCACAGCAGTCCCAGCCATGCACCACAGCAGTCCCAGCCATGCACCACAGCAGTCCCAGCCATGCACCACAGCAGTCCCAGCCATGCACCACAGCAGTCCCAGCCATGCACCACAGCAGTCCCAGCCATGCACCACAGCAGTCCCAGCCATACACCACAGCAGTCCCAGACACACTGTCCACATCCGCGTTTGCTGTAATTCTCGAGTACTCTTCATTGCAGAAGAACGGATGCATGTGCTCCACAGTTACCAGGAGCAGAGAAACCGTTCTTATGAGGAGAAATCTAGGAGGAGCATACGGGTATTTTCAAGTCCGATATCACCTCCCATGTTCATGAAATGACGCGCCACAGTCAGCTACCACCACCACTGTTTCCTGGCACCTTTAACGGATCTGTGGTCCAGCGAATGACCTGCAGGACCTTCGCATCGTCAGTGAAGAGAAAAGCTGCAGGTGCTGTATACAGAACAAGTCTTCTAAGCACCCAGAACGTGGTCCGAGCAGACCCGCCATCGGGGCCTTAACCCGAAATGCAAAGGAGCACCTAGAAGTACCAAGACAGGCTCTGGGGAGATCCCCAACACACTTCAAGGCAGACATAGAGAGATGCAATACCAAGCGCCAAAATGTAACTCATGCGCCTTCTTATAAGAGTCATTATAACATTCATTCATCGTACCAAGACATTGTATGGTACACAGCGCTTAGGGGCAGGGAGTTTTGTGAAGAAGGTCCTAAGCATCGCAGGCAGGGTTCAAGCACATCTGGAAGGCTGTCAGATCCCCGTCATGCTGGAGGGGCGGGGCCTCAATCTCAGACAGAAAAGAAGATTTAACTGAGGTTATGGCCTCGAAGGTGGGATCCACCTTACTGGTAAATTCTCTGACAGGGATGATGGAGGCGTGGTTAAGTCAAACGGCCCAGCCATCACTTGACAAACAAGCACATGCCGGGAAGGGCCATTCGCTGATGGCTCCTGGTTCAACAGAAGATCATGTCTCAGCAGTGGAGTCCCTAAAGCCGAAGCAGGCATTGGACTCCTCGGGCAGCCTGGTCCAGGGAACCTCTCTAGCCACAGTGATGTGTTCTCACTGTTTCTAAGTCTGGTTCTGAATATTTGTGCCCCCCTGATGGGGCAGCTGGATGCTCAGATGGTACCCCTGGGCACAGCTTGGATGGAAGACGCAGGAGGGGCGAGCAGCGGGTCTTGTAGGTGAAGAGACAAGATGTAGGGGCAGTCCACACTGGCCCACCGCAGACCGTGAGCAGACCCCTGGGAGACAAAGGTGCACCCTCTCATGAGGGCACGTGCCTCATGTAAAGAAACAAAACGGGCATTTCTAGGACTCAACAATTTCCACTGCTTCATTTGCGGTTTACAGGTTGGCTGCAGTCACATGTGGGGGCATGAAGTTCCCGTAAGGAACCAATGATGCTTTCATTGACTTCTGCAGGCGCCTAGAGGCCGGGGTGAGTGAGGGGCGAGCACGGAGGAAGGAAATATCACAAGGTGCTGAGCAAATGCAACATCCATTGCTATTTCACAGCACAAAAACACACGTGGAGTGCCGCATAACTGCAAATGGAAATTCAGAGTACTGAGAAAGAAAACAAGATCCCCACAAGGCGCGGGAATTCCTCACGGCGCTGTGCGTGTAACCTGACCCACGAGGAGAGGAATGCAGCTGCCAGCCTGCGCGCCCCTGCTCGCTCCCGCAAGCAAAACGCGGTGGGAGTGAACATTTGCCAAAAAGGTGGGACATGAGCCCGCCTTTAGCCATTTGCAGGCTACAATAAGAAAAGGACACAGGCAACAGCCAACCCAATGCGTGGGGGGAGTCAGACCCACACATAGAAGTTTTTAGTGCTTACAAGAAGCCTCGCAGAGCAACGCATACGCGCTGGCTCAGGCTCGACCTAAAAAGCAGCTAGCTATTCATTCTGAAGGCACGCTTCAGACACGTCCAAAGGAAGACCACAGTTTGTTCTGTAACCGACCTAAAGAGATTTCTTATCAGCTGAAAAAAGCATGTATGACTTCTACCTAATCAACTGCTGAGAATGCAGAGTACCAAATCACCTAAGCTCTACAAAAGTATCTGGCGAGAGTCGAGTGCTCCAAGCAGTTTCAAAGAAATCCTTGAAGTTGGCCTTCTACAGAGCAGACAAGTTTAAAATGTAGTTGAAAATACATGTGTGCAAGAAGAACCAATTTAATTTAATTTAGGGATTTCTAGAGCGCCCGAATCACCCCCATCGGGGTATCTCCGCGCTGAGACTGCTCGTGACCAGATCAGGGGAAGATTCAGAACAGCGAAGTTTTCAGAAGTTTTCTGAAGGCCAGAAAGTTGGTACATTGGCGCATCTGGATAGGGATTTGGTTCCAGTAGCGAGGGGCGAGATGGGAAAAGGCTTTGCCGCCAGTGCGGGCTAATTTAACGCGAGGGATGTGGAGGAGCGCTAGGTGACTTGACCGCAGGGGCCTAGGCGGTGTGTATCTGACCAGCTTTTGTGTTAGATAGCTGGGGCCCATGTTGTTTAGGGATTTATACACCATGCAACAGACTTTAACCCCTTCCATGCTCATGACGAGCTCAGCTCGTCATGCTGCGCAGTGCTCGTGTGCGCATGACGAGCTGAGCTCGTCATGAACCCGTCCGCTTAATGAAACGCCTCGCACAGGGCGAAAATCGGCCGCGCATGGAAGGGGTTAAACATAATTCTTTTTTTTACTGGAAGCCAGTGAAGTTTCCGGAGTAGCGGAGCAGATGCGGTTCTATGGGGTGCATTGCTCACCAAACGGGCTGCAGTGTTCTGGACTATTTGAAGTTTTTTAAGGGAAGTTTCCTTAGCAGAAATCAGCAGTGCATTGCAATAGTCCAGGAGACTGATGATCAGAGCCTGGATTAGGGTTTTACGAGTGGCTAGTGGCAGGAGGGGGAAGACCCTTCGGAGGAGGCCGAGTGTGTGGAAGCATGTCCTGGCAGTGGTGTTCACGTGTTCCTCCAATGTTAATTCCTGGTCTACTCGCACCCCTAAATTTTTCACTACCTGTTTAGGGGAAGGGGCTGATCCTAATTCCCCAGGCCACCAGAAAGGGGACCATCTCACTTTTGCTTCTCCGAACAACATAATTTCAGATTTTTCAGTGTTCAGTTGAAGGAAGTTTTCTCTCATCCACTGCGCGATGCCTTTCATCCCTTCCGAGAAGGTGGTCTGAATATTGGGGTCTGATTTATCAAAGGAGAGGAGAAGTTGCGCGTCATCGGCGTAGGAGATGGGAATGAAGCCTAATTTCCTCAGTAGCCCTGCCAAGGGGGTAACATAGATGTTAAATAATGTAGGGCTTAGACAGGAGCCCTGCAGAACCCCCTTGGCTATGGAGGTCTGTGAACGAAAAGGGCCGAGGTTGATGGTTTGGGTTCTGTTGGTCAACCATTTCAAGGCTTTACCCTGGATGCCTATGTCCTTGAGACGTTTGAGCAGGATCTGGTGGGAGATAGTATCGAAGGCAGCAGACAGGTCAAGCAGCACCAAGAGTACTGCTCGACCATTGTCCGCTAGCATTCGAATGTTGTCCGTAACTTCCACCAGCGCTAACTCCGTGCTGTGCCTCGGTCGAAATCCGGATTGTGATTGGTCAAGGCGATTGGAGGATTCGAAGAACTCGGATAGGGGTTTGTTTATGTGCTTTTCTAAGAGTTTACTATATAAAGGAAGTAGAGAGATGGGACGATAATTCGTAACGTCTTCCGGTGCGACTTTAGGGTTTTTCCTAATGGGGATGACCTGAGCAGCTTTCCACTCATGGGGAAGGCTGCCTTCCTCCATTGAACTATTGAGGATTGAGCAGATGGGAGCAGCAAGTGTTTTGGATAGCACGGCAGTGATCTTAGCAGGTATGGGGTCAAGTGGAGACCCTGATTTGACTTTTCTTAAGAGAGCATCCACTTCAATAGTTGTAAGCGCTGGAAAGATTTCTAGGGTTGAGGCATCTGGTATGATGGGGGGGGGGAGGATCTATGCTAGGACCTGGTTGGGGATGGGTGGCTGAGGTAATCTTTTGGTAAATATTTTCTATTTTCTGAGTGAGATGGTTCGCAATGTACACTAGGAATAGAAACAAGGAGGATATGGCTATAAAAGGGAGAGACACTGATTGCATTAGTGGTTCATCTGAAAAGAGGTAAGCAGTCAGTATTATGTGCAAGAGACTTGACATTAGGATGGGCACTGTTCGGCACCCCCAGCTTTTCCATTAATTGAAGTTGGTAAGACACAGTTTGGGGTCCCTAAATCTGTTTAAAATAGCTCAGAAAGTTTAACATTCACTACTGACATCTCTTAGAAACATGAAAGTCGCCTACTCGAATCTCTCAGCTATAGTCTCAGCCTTTCATTTCTGGAAGGGTGAGCATACCAGAGGAAAAAAAGCAATACCTCTTATCTATATCACTATTAAGTACCACAAATATGGTAGTGAGTGGTATGAAAAAATCATAAGTTATTACACACTATTAACAAGGTTGCACGAGATGCAAGGCAAAAGTAGGACAGTGCATCATACACCTTCCTTTAGACTGGAGTGCTTTGTCCATGTTCCACGACTTATTGAGAATACTTTTGCCTGTTAAGTTGAACCGTGTACAAAATGTTTATTTGCAAGCCCTTAAGACGCCAAGTATGTAGCCTATAAAAATCCACAAGAGTGCTCATTTCCTCTTCCAAGGTACCCAAAATATCCCCGTTATTTCTGTGCAAAACATTAGAATCTTCTATGTCATTTTCATATGTCAACCTTGTATGCAACTCCGTTGTCTTGGCAATAGGAATACTGCTGTAGCTTTCAACTGCAAATAATACGTTTCTTACCCCGGTGAGTGAAGCTGAATGACTGCAATGACATTGTTGTGCCCTATACTCTTTCAGTAAAGCACTCCTGCGCAGCTGGTGATCCAATCTCCTCTTCCTCAATGTTTTCATATAATATCACCACATGCTTTCCGGAGATGATCATACTCCAATTGTTTTTAACTAATTTCTGATTTTAAGTAAGCCATAATTTGGAAGTTGACATTGGGTCCGAGTTAATTTTGAGAGTTGGGTTGAAGAAGAAAAAATAAAATTAAAATAAATAAATCAGCATGGCCAGACGTCAACCACGCCAAGCAATCTAGCACGAAGTGATCTCTGTGCAGCAAACATAGCATACTGAGTTACCGTGGTCCAGCTACTTTGTTGGGAACAAAGCCTCTAAAAAGAAAGATTGCAAGAAAAAGTAAACATTTCCCTTGCTCCTAGAGACATTAAGAATGTGTAGTCACTATAAATACAAGATCTGGTACCCCGAACTGGCATGTTTAACAAGTACCCACGAGAAAAGTAAATAAAATATAGCCTTAGCTGGGAACAAATATTTACTTAACTGTAACACCAGTCTCCCTTCATGGGTATTTTCATCAATATTCGTAAACACAAAGTCTCTCCCAGTGTGCCATCCCAGAACACGTTTTCAAATGAGAGAAAAGGTCTCAAATTATCAACAAAATTTTACTTTTGAAATCTGCCTTTTTATTTGATCTGCTAAGAAAAACACAAAAAATTATCACATTTGGAAACTTAACGTGCGAATGGATTAAAAGCAAACGGAGCAGCACAATCTATTTCCATGGGTAGTGAGCCTCATCTAGAGAAACTACACTACCACTTTATGGAGGCTAAGAGTGCTCAGCCAAACAATGCAGTATGTTGGCAGCTGGACCCTACACTAATTCCAACGGTTTAATGAAGGATGGGGGACATACAACTCCCAATTCTACTGTCAGTCAATTTGCTCTGTCCCGGAGGAAGAGAGCGTTGTCTATAAATATAATGCAGGCACCCATGATTGGAAACTAGTGCTACAGGTGAGTAACCTTTTTGCTAAATCCAAGGAATCTTCATTATTTTTCATAAATACGAATTTGAATCATAAACTTATACCACGCCAAGGAAGGTGGCAGAGCCATAAGGGATACAAATAGACAAAGATGCCACGAACACCTGAAATATGCATTCACAAAAGAAAGCAAGCAATCTGAGCTACCCGACAGCCAGACTTTAAACCATAACCGAAAAGCAAAAGTTGGGTAGCCTTCTTGCAGAACAATCTTCTCGGTTTCTTTTCAAACTCGCAGCTTCAATCTACTGAAGGCAGATGGTCAAAAGACATGGCATATCGAGGCTTGAACACCTCAGGTTCATAGGACAGGAGGAACTTCCCACAGGCAACACAATGGTTCAGAAAGGGCTTTCGTTCATATGATGCAGAATGCAAAATCATCTGACCTTTCTGGTTAGGCTCTGTATCGGAAATGAATAAACTAAGGTATACCGAGCTTAATCCTATATGGACATGTTTAGGTACACCTCAAACTAGACCAGTTATTTTAACAAATGAGATGGACACTGGCCTGTATGACATATTGGGTATAATTGCTTCCAAATCATTGTGTTGCTGGGAATCGACAATATATATAAGGAGATGTGATGATTTAACTCAGTTGTTGTCTAGCAAAGGAGATAACCCCACTAAATTATGGACAATGTTTGATTTACCTAATCAAAGGATAGAACATTCATTAAATAATTTTATGTAGAATTCTACGCTACATAATCGTATAGGATATGTTTACATACAAACTTTCAGGTTAGAAGCATGAAATATATTTCCTTCTGTCTGCCCTTTGTGTACATTGCATAATTAATTGCCTAGTGCTTTGATGGAATCCTGGATCCCCTGTCCTTCTCTCCCTTCATTTTACCTCCAGTTGAAGCAATTATTTAGGGCCTTATGCTTGATGTATGGGAAAGTATTGAGGGCTCTGAAATATTTAATGACTTGATAAGATCTTCTGTTCAACATACGAAGGCCGACAAATCCATGCAAGTTAAATGTGGTTATACTGTCAAGCACATTGTTATCAATTGCACTTTGAAGTCTCATAAAATCAATAAAATGTAACCAAAAAAAATACAGCTGCAAAAACATTCATAAAGAAAAGCAGGGAAGCCTCTACTTCCCACAGGTGCAGGATGCTATGGTGACCTGTTCCAACCAATGGAAAATTAAACCTTAAGTAACGTGTAAAACCGAGATAGGCCATTCAGCCATCAGCTGTTTGGTTGATGCCAAAGAGATGATGGGGATGGGTTGTTGACTAACATTTACTCAATAGTAAAGATTGTTCTCCCGCTGTAAATCTAAAGCAAAAAAAAACATACACAGTTACAAAGTAGTAGACAGAAAAATATGTTAGCCAGCATAAAGACCTCAAGTTGAGGCATAAATCTAAAAATACAAATAATAAAGCAGCATAGAAAGTCACCTTTTAGTCCCCGAATAATAACTTATTACGTTTATAAAATGCTGAGTAGAGGTCTACCGAACAAAGTTAAGTCCATCAGGATGATTCCTCCTGAGGATACGAACTCGAGTGAGATGCGACTAGGTTTGAATAAAAAGACATAATAGATCTGGAGACAACAATGTTCAGCTTTATGTCTAAGTCAATCATTTAAAAACAGATCCACTGAGGTATATTAACTGTGCAAGCTACCAGCTGATCCTTATCCTCGATTTGAGCATGTGGCACCAATGAAGCTCTAAACACTCACAAGAGTGAATTGAATCTCATAATTGTGTAACAGAATGCCCTTAAGCTGCTATAAATTTTCAAATTAAACTTTTTTTTATCACGACGGACTCCCGTTACAAGTTAAAACTGTGACACGGACAATACAAATGGTATTGAGGCAGCCAGTAAAGAGAACGAAACTGTAATTCCAGTTTGTGGCTTAATGAAGGACACTGCAAAGGTGATTTCTAAATAACACAAACAAGACTGAACATTTAAAAAGATAGCTTTCTTTTTTTCTCTAAATGCAGTCAAGGTCCTCTCAGTCTGAAGACCATAACGAGATGAAACAAGAAATGCATCTCTACACACATTCCTCACTCTATTCTAATTGAGGTCCGAAAGAAGCCCTGAAAATGAATCGCCCAGAGTAGGATAAAAACTAGTGCATACCAGGCTGGGGCAGTTGAATATGCTGGAGAAATACAATACTTCTTGATAGCGACCATTCCCCCTTGCTGCAAAGCTAGGAAAATAGCACCTCATTAATGTTCAGACTAATGTGTTATCACTTACTGGGTCCTTTTTGAGCTACCCTGGCAGGATTATTATGTATTATTTTAAAGGAGTGGGAAAAGAGGTTGGGGTGAGGATGGTGTGCTGAATGAAGCTCGGTAAAATAGGGAAAGGCACAACAGTTACAGCACTGGAAGGCTGAATTGTGCCCAGAAACATTTTCAGGGAATTCTACTACAGATGTGCCACAGCTACCAACTAACTGTCTACTGGTGCAAATGAGCTCCCTTGTCACTCGAGCTATGTAGGTGCCACAGCTAGCACATCAGGGAAAACGCTTGCATGTGTGCTGGCACTTAACTTTTATAGGCGACACAAGTCACTTTGTTCCACACTACAGAAGCTTGCTGTTCCCTTCCTCCCACATAAAAGTATCGCCCCCCTGCACCCCCACAACTGATCCAGTGAACGCAGCCCTATTTCCTCATGCACAGAAGCCTAAACCATATTTAGAAGAAAGATTTGAAAAAATTAAACGGTCACTATAGTGGCTAATATTCTACTATTTTGAGACAGCGAAATGAGGGAATCATGGCAAAGAGAGGTATGTGGTTTAGAGCGGCCAGGGCTTTTGAAGATTTAGTGAATCTCGCAGACTCCAAACCGAATTACAGTGAAAGTAGAGGATAACTTATAAGCATCTTAAGACAACAGGTCCTTCAGGCTCGGAAGAAACCATTTATACAATGGTGTTAGGATCCGTCCATTTATTGGTAACATAATATGGAGACCCAAATACCAACCAAAGCATGCATCAGGAACCCGTAAAACAAAAACTGAAAAAATCCAACACCAAAAAAACAATTGTGCTCAAAAACAAATAATGATCAAGATCAGATAGACGGTTAAAAAAGAAAGTATAGCCAAGCAAATACTTGCAGGATATTGTATGTCACAAAAGAATGAAGTCTAAAAGCAAAAAGACATTGAAAATCTGGGTGACTGGCCATGTGTGGAGTTGGCATACAGGAGCCAGGGACACTCCGAATTCATTTTGGTCTGTCCTATAATTCAAAACACACAGCAGCTTCCATCTCATCATCCCTCCCAAACAAACAGATACACCACAGAGTGCCTTGGAGAATGGGCTCTCCATTGATCTGAAACAAATACATACATCACCATAAAATAACCTGGAGGATGGGCTCACACTGCAAGGCAATTAGAGTTTGATTTTCTCCCAAATGCTTGATGCAGAGCAGATCAGTTTCACACTGTATACCACTCTACTGGAGCAGCTTCAGTATTCTATAACCAGTACGGCCGAGCTTAGGTAGGCAAACCGTTCTGGTATTGGGTAAAAGAAAGGATATCCATGCTCCACTGAGGCATCGTTTTAGTTTCACCCAACAGAAAAGTAATTCATTTTCTGTTTCCACCTATTTTCCCTGTAATGGGCATGAACACAGAGGAACAACATTCAGTGCCTTCAATTCCAGAGAGGCCTGCTTGATAAACGTTTCTGTAGCTGAATAATTATAAAGTGTCTTTAAAAAAAAAAAAAAGCACGGGACATTCAAACGCTGACCTTTATTCATTAATGTTAGTGTAGTGTATCTCGGAATTCACAGTAAGGAAAATTATTAAACGGCGTGAAATAATAAGCAAATACTCAACAGCAGAAAAGGCAAACCTGAGTTTACCACCTTCGTCTGAACAAGACGTGTCCTAATCCGGTTCATCAAGGTTAAGGGTTTTGGAAGTGTAAATCCGGTTTTCTGACCCTCCCCCTCAAATGAATGATCCTTTGCCCCTAAACTCCTTATTCTAGTCGCCAATAAACTATGCAAAGTAATTAACAGATTTGGTCAGCGCATTCGGCAGTACCAGATTAGCTTATATAGGCCTTCATTTTAGGTCTCTATTGAAAGCCATCTGTCTCAGATTAAGACACAAATTGGTTAACTTTGGAAAAAAGATCCATAACAATCGGAGCATATTTTAACTATCAACAAACTATCACTCATAGGATCCTTAAGACAAAAACTAATGGGAAAGGTCCAGAGAGTGTAATTGTGTGCATCAGAGCACAGATCATAGCAATGCGACAAAGCGGACCACTGGCTTCTTCTATGCCAGCTAAGGGATCTCACAAAGGGAGCTTTTCAAGCGGGATCTTAAAAGTGTAGCTGAATCTTTCCTATGCGAGTACAGCACTTTAATAATAGATTTTTTTAATATTTGAGGGCTCCCGAAATCGAAACCATAAACTAACATCCAGACAAAAACACAACAGGCTACCACAAACACTCCCAGTTGAGAGACTAGCAACTCAAGGTCTGAAGCTGGGAAGCCTGGACACCCTCAGCACTAAGTGCACCTAAAATCACCACCTGGAGCTTTCAAACACACTAGAGACCACCCTCTTCTATTGGAGCTTTGAAAAACTGTCCTATCATAGTCCTCGCAATACATTCAAGCAAGTGGTCTACCAAGTTATTCAGTACTGTCTTCCACTTTTCTGCACCAAAAACAATGTAATCGTATTTCAGGCGTATTATCACAGCCTCCTCATGGCATGCCATGTCATTACAGATCATCATTATAAATAAATAAAACGAAATAGCACTTAGTTGAAGGGGAGTAACATGTAAGAACCTATAAAAGTAAATATTCTTAAAACTGAATGAATTCTGAATCAGATAGTTGCTCGCTTGTCTTTCTGCTTTGCCTTGAACGAATTACAGCAGGGTTAGAAAAGTGTGCCATTCCTCTGTATATTAACAAGTGTCTCCTTGTTCACGGCATCTAAGTCAAATACTTTCTTGTATCCAGTGGGGTATGGAGTCCGTGGAATGCCAAAGTCCTGACCGTCTCCCCAGGAAGCAGCACAGGAGACATAGAAGTGATTTTAAACTAAGGGGTCTTTTAGGAATTTAGCTCACTTAAATTAGGAGTCTGTTTGGAGGATTACAATTGTAAAGGGCTAGGTTGGTTACCAGTCAACGGACGTAGTGCCCTCTGCTGGCCGAATTAACTATTAACTGCATGGGAACGTGCCTCTTTGGTGGTGCTCTATTAAGGAGTCGGGAAGGAAATAGGCTGTGCTGTCAACAGCCCAGCCCCTGCAGCCTGCAACAGTGTCTGGTGTCTTCGAGCCCAGAATTAGCAAATCCAAAGTTTGCAGACCGGATAATTCTGAACCAGAAGGCACTCGGAATTGCGGGCAGAATTCTGCCCGGAGATATAGCTCTGCCCGACATTCTGCAATGGGTAATGAGGGCTAAGTAGCTAAAATTCAAATGTTTTTCTATTTTGAAACAATGCAGATTTAAGATGAAATTGTGACGCTGCTTTTAATGCTGAATTAGTTTTTTATTAAGACGTTCAGAGGCAGGCTGTTTAAAATATAACTTAAACTGTGTTTTTCCTGATTTTAACGCCCCCTTCGTCTTAAACTGAGGCGTTCTCATTCAATTTCTTCTCTAAACGCAAGCACTATAGGCCCACAAGCTTAAGAAACGGTGAATAGCGTGACCTGCCTTGCTGAAAAGATGAATTAACTAGATTTGGTTTTTATCTTTAGACACCAACCTTCAAAATAAAGGCAACATTTGGTCTAGACTTACATAACCACAATCCCCAGAGCCATACACATTAAAGTGCAATGCTTCAGGAATATTGGAGTGCACGTTCTCATAGGGCACCTGCGCAATTGATGAGTCACTTAATGGGCCAACGCGAATAATAATAGGTGCCTTTATTTAATGAATGTAAATAAAAAAGAAGGAGGCCTTATCCGGCCTGGTTTAAAAAGGACTACAGATAATATAGTCTGCTTCAGTATATATATATATATATATATATATATATATATATATATATAGTGTATTTTTTAATGTATTTATTTCCCCCACTGTAAAAACCAAAGGTTAAAGCAATGTTAGTCCGTTCTTAATTTTTTGCAGGTACTGCCGTTCAAGCTTCATCCCCATAGTACAGCAGTATCATGCAAGGTTTCGAGAGAACTTTGAACAGCACTACAGTACCATGGGGTGTTAATCTTGAATGACAGCTCAAGCAGGAGTACCATGGTACATCACCGGAGGGTCGCACTTGGTCCTACAGCATGAACAAAAATGCTTTATATTTTGGCCACTGGGAGGGAAGGGGGCCTTAGGGACCCCACTCCCCACAAGTGCATGGCGGTCAGAGTGTCTCTTTCCTGCCCTCTTGCACATTATTTTTAAACGTTTTTCATGACATGGGGACAAAGTCTCCGAGACCTGTAATGGCAGCTGCAATATTTTCATCCGCGATGGGTCCAGCCAATCATATTGCTTGGTACTATAGGACCAGTCGCTCTGTATAATGGGACCAGTCCTGCGGTACCAAAATAGTAGATGGGGAAAGAGGCCTCTTATTTTAAAATTTTCGGTATCGCAGGACTCCCATGGGGCCAACCCTCCAGATCTACCCAACTTAATAACCCCCTTAAAGCTCAACCCAAGCACCCCTTTACATTTCTCAAAAACGGCTGAACGGACTTAACACCAAATCACAAAAAGCCTTATTTCTTAGTAAAGTTTTAGTCAAATTTGGCGTAATTTCGTTCATATGTTATTTCTGCATCCGAGACCGAATGTTTCCTAAGGAAATTAACATGGGAAATTGTTTTAGGAGCCCTTCTCATCTACTCCTTTCCCCTTTTCTTGGCCCCCACTAGACAGATTAGTGCAAAAAGTTCCACGAAGGAGCCGAGGTGGATGTTTTAGAAAGAGTTGTGCAGATTCATCAAAGGGCACCAAAGTTATTAGCAAAATAAAAACGATCTTCCTATGGAAACTCTGACCTAACTTCACAGCCTTCATGCCCAAACCCCCACACGGATTCCCAACACCGCCACCCGCTGGGCACAGCTCTTGGGCGCAGGGCTTGACACCCAAATCCTCACAGGCATGCACTGCTGACTATAAAGAGTGCGATTTTAAGTAAGACACGGACTAACTTTGCCAAAGGGTCAGACCAACAAAATATAAAAAGGGGGCCTATTGGCATTACAAAGGGGTCAGGATATAAACATGTATAAAGCACATGTATTGTCTTTGTTGTTTCGTCACCAATAATTAGAATAGTGTATATTTTATTAATTCACACAGTGCAATGTTTAACAAAAGTGATGGTCATAAAAAGGTAATAAAGTTGTATTAAAAAAAAAGTAACGTCCGGTTTAAAAAAACATTTTTCATGCTACAAAGTGGAGCCATAAAACCAAACACAAGAGGGCTCTGCACTCCAGCTGAAGGGCATTGAGCTCCAGCTAAGAGTGGTTTAAAAAATATGGTAAGCTCTCCTGGGGTCATGGATTTAATGACCCAGGAGACTTACTGTGCTTTTTATGTTGCTAGGGTGCTACTGCACTCCCTCCAGCCCCAACACCATTAAAGAACAAGTTAGTTACATTCGGTAACACCTTATCTGGTAGACTCCATCTAGCCGCATATTTTTTACCTTAGAATATTCCCTAGGTGTCAGAATTGATCTGGAAAAACATGCGCAGTACCTCTGCGTGACGGTAGGTGGCATCAATCTGCTCTGTGTCGGCGGCACCAGATGTGAAGTGTAAGATGCCTATATAGGCGCAACCCTAGTGCACTGACATCAGTTTCTTTTCGTGATATTTCCGCACCAAAAGCACGGTGCAACGACAGAATGCTGATGGACCAGTGTGCAGAAACTAAGGACCTACAGGGGGCACACTGGTTTGAAAAACTCAGTTCACAGAAGTGGGTAGGATAGTTGAGTTGGTAAGGAATGTGCAGCTAGATAGTCTCTACCAGATAAGGCATTACCGAAGGTAAGTAACTTGTTAATCTGATAGAGACTTCTAGTCGCCAATTCCTTACTTTAGAATAGATCCCCAAGCAATACCGCCATGGAGGTGGGTCTGTGAACAGATTCAGAGCAGAAGTCCAGGAGGACCGAATGGGCAAAGTGTCTGTCACGACGTGCATGACTGTCCAGGTAGTAGTGCTTGGTAAACATATTCAGAGATGCCTACGTCACATCTGACAGATGTCCAGAAAATGGACTCAAGCTAATGCAGTAGTCGCAGGCTTGTCTCTGGTGGGATGAGTCCCCAAGCCCTCACTGGGTTTCTTTTTGCCAGTGTGTAGGAAAGTGTCTTTTTGACATGGTCACCCTCACTTATTGCCTGGTATTTGATGCAATTTTGACTAAAGTGCACTGGGTTCCTACTAACCAGGACCCCAGTGCCAGTGCTCTTTCCCTAAAACAAGATAACTGTTCAACTGTTCCCCAATTGGCAAGACCTTTAGCACCTCTAAGTCCCTAGTGAATGGTATCCCTGGTACCTAGGGTATTGGTACTAAAGAGGGTACCTAAGGCCTGCAGCATCTATTGTGGCACCCTAAGGGACCCACCACCAAACTCACGCAGACTGCCATTGGAGGCTGTGTGAAATGGTGCAAACAAATGTGAAAACGCGACATGGCAAACATGGCCCACACCCTGTGTGCAATGCCTAGAGACACTGCGTGCAATATATGCAAGTCATCCCTACAGCAGGCCTTATAGCCCTAAGGTAGTGTGCATTATATTACGTGTGAGGACATATCTCCACAAGCAGATATGCCCCTGTGCTGTTTAGTTCAATTGCTAGATCGTACAAGTGAATAGGGAAGCCATCTTAAGTACATTTACTAGGCACTGGTCATTAAGAGTTCCCCAGCTACATGATGGATTTACTGAATCCTATGGTGTTTGGTATCAAACACCTTTTCTTAATAAATCCATACTGATGCC
This sequence comes from Calotriton arnoldi, assembly GCA_963921515.1. Classification (NCBI taxonomy): domain Eukaryota; kingdom Metazoa; phylum Chordata; class Amphibia; order Caudata; family Salamandridae; genus Calotriton; species Calotriton arnoldi. Next base: position 1,734,184 of record CAWUFW010000445.1, read on the forward strand.
AGAAGTGGATTTATTAAATCATGCACCCAGAGGACACCTTCGAGGTGCCCCAGGAAAACCTACCAGCCTCTTAGTATGCTGGCTGACTGGCATCTTCCAGCCTGCTACCACAGACGTGTTTCTGACCCCTGGAAGTGAGAGCCCATGCTCTCAGAGGTCAGAAACACTGCCTGCTCTGGCAGGTGGCGTTTACACCTGCTCCAGCAGGATAGTTAGAGAATCTGCATACCAAGGCCAGAGGCTTCAAAGCCTCTGCCGCCTTTGATATGCAACCCCGACTTTGCCCAGACCAGGGAGTTGCAACCCCCTGCCCTGAGGCCCATATGGCACCAGGAAAGGAAGGAAATTAGACATGCAATTAGGCGTGTTGCACCACCAGGCTAGTAACATCCAACGAAGGAAGGATTCCACCACCTTGATTTTGGTGGAATTATGAACTCTGGGACAGGATTATGCCCACTCCCCACAGAAAGTGGTCATATAGGGGGTGTAGTGACCCTAGGGGTAAGTAGCCCATTGGTTACTACCCTTCACTCCCCGTAACACCCCTAAGTTCTTTATTTAGGTGGCCCCCGGACACCAGGAACTCATATTCACCTGACTAAAGAAGGATCAAGAAAAGCTGCAGTGAGAACTGTGGACTAGCTGTGGATTTTGGCACCAAACCCTGCCTGCTTGCTCACTCCTATTCCGACAACCTGACTCATCCTGCAGCTATGCATCCGCCAAAAGCCTCGGAGAGCTGCCAGTACTTTGCCAACCAGCCTGCATTTCCCGTGAAGTGGAGGAGCCATTTCTCGGCACCCTGCAGGCACTGACCGCAACGTCTGGTTCATCTTTCTGCTTACCACCAGGTCCAACAAAGCAGCAGCCACCCAGGAGGAGGTCCCCGTTCTCCAGCGGGTCAGATCCATCTCCCCATCAAGTTTGGAGATGCCAGGAGCCGCCCTGCACCAATACCCGGAGTACCCGAACCCTTGCAGTAACCAAGGATTGTTTGTAGTCCAATCCGGACTCAGACACTGCCAAGACCGAGCAGCCAATGAGAGACGACAGCATCGCAGAGGCCAGCACCGATAGTGGCCCAGCTGTCCTTTTTTGTCCCATTTTGCAGTTCTGACCAAGAGCAGTCTCGTCTTTGTCCGCAGTGTATCGTGATCTTTGCTGTGTTCCTGCCATCTGCAATAGCCTGGGTCAGGATGGCTTGGGCCTCTTCTGAGACCATAGGCTGCTCTTGCGCAACCGAATCCCAAACGAAGTCAGCAAAAGGTCCAGGACCTCAAACTCCCTCCTCACCACCATGGCAATTGAAGACCCTTCCTCCGTAGCCACACTAGGAGGAGAGAGAGTAAGCCAGTGTCTGGGGAGGTGTCTAAACCACTGCCATCTTACAGTTCCCCATATCAGTTATCAGGCTCTTCCATGGGGATGGGGTAGCCACAAGGATCCTCAGATCCCCAGCAATCGTACTTCCCACAGGGCACATTATAGGCCCTGGCTCCGACTCGAAAGGTCGAGCTCCAGTCAGCGCCAGAGTTGACAATAAGCGACACTGGTCCATATTGGAGTCTGCTACAACAGTGGGTTGGGCGGCACGGGAACAAGGTCACTGGAAAGAGCTCTGGGGGAAGGTTGCGTTCGCGACCAGAGCTGATCTGGATCCTGGAATGGATCCTAGGAGCCCGACAGGGGCAAAGAGCAGACCTTCCGGTGGGAATCCAGTGAGGGCACCTGCTGAACCTGTGGTGCCCGAAGGCGCTCCAGAAGGGTCACTCAGACCAACTATGCAGTGCATGGCCTCATAAAACTCTTTATGGGGGGGTAGAAGGGGGGTGTCACTCACGCAAATTCTGGGAGGCGCGAAGCAGACCCAGACTCAGCAGCTGTCACGTGGGAGCAAGGCCTAGATCGGTGGCGTTGTTCCCGCACCTCATCCGAAAACTTGGACTGGCACAGTGAAGTCGAAGTGTGCTTCGACTTCTTAGATTTCTTTTTTTTTACATTTCTTGTGCGACTTAACCAATAATGACAAGCACGATGACTAGCTCCGCAAACGACTCAGCAGGATTGGGACCACGAGTGTTGGAGTCGACTGGCGTTGGGCAAGCACAAGCTTCAGGAAATGCTCCCGAACTACCTTTGGATTCATGGCGAGGTAGTTGGGACAGGCCTTGGAGTGGTGGCCCAGCTCCAGGCATCAGAGGCAAACCAAGTGACATCGGTCTGTGACAGCAATAACAAGATTTAGACCCATGTCCTTTTTTTTTTTTTTTTTTTTAAGGGGACATCACTATGTACACTGGGAGCAAAAAGCTAAAAAAGGTTCAACAAAATGTTGAAGAAATAGCCCCAAAAAACCAGACTGAGGTAGCTCTCTCCAGATCTGCAAGGATGTCAGAGCACTGGGGTGGTGCCTATAGAGGCATTGTGCATGTCACATCCAGTATGAATAACAATGAAGCAGAATGATTGATGCCACCTACCGGTGTGCAGAGGTACTGCTTAAGATTTTCCAGATCCAGTCTGACGCCAGGGGAATATTCTTAGGTAAGGAATCGGAGGCTAGAAGTCTATCACATAAAAAGATTTGGTGGTGACCCTGTGCCATCTAAGGGCACCACCAGCATTCAAAAATATAAACAAATCGGCTTTGCAGATAATTATGGGGCACTGCTTGTCTGGAGCAGTGAATAATAAATAAAAGCTTTTTTTTTTTTTTTTTTTTAAATCTTTTTGGGTACCTCAGTGCCCACCCAGGACACCTAAAGCTTGTTTTCTTAGGGAGCCCAAGGGCATCCGCCCGCTCCCCAGGCGGAAGCAGGCCATTTCTTAAATTTATGGTGGATGCCCAACCAAACAACCCACAAACCTGACTTTATTGGGTGCCGCAGGGGGAGTCGAAGAGCCCCCGCCACCCCCCAGCCAGAACCATATTGGGCATATTTTACAACTCCCGCCGGGCAGGAGCAAAGTTCTGTTTTCTGTCCAGGAGAGTGGAGGCAGGGTATGCCCGCACTCTCCCAGGTAGAAAACAGCAGTGTCCCGGAGGATGGGGTGCCCAGGACACTGCAGCCATAGCGGACCCTGGTGGATGGGGTCCACCAGGGTCCGCTATAACTGCACCCGAATTCACAGATCCTTTGTGGAACAAATCAAAAAACATATGCCATTTTTGGCCCTTGTGGAAAGTATGGTTCACTCTCTGGACCCCCTCCCCACACCCCCACACACATCTACCAGGCCTAGTGGGGGCAGGGTAGGGATACCCTGCCCCCCTACATGTTTTATTTTATTTTAACTTTTTTTATAAGACAGGGGAGAAAAATGGCTGCCTGGGGGATTGGTGCCTGGGGCATTGAAACTATGGCGGTTTTGTATTGCCAATGTAGAGGCATTCCTAATTGCTAACTCCTTTTTAGGTCTCGCCTAGCGACGCAGCGCGAAAGCGCTGTCGCTAGCGAGATCTATTGTTAGTGACTTGCTTCGGAAGGGAGACAGGAGATGTGCACGCGCAGGACGGACTGCAACTGTGAACACGCACGTACAGACACGCGATGTGCACATCTCCTGTCCCCCTTCCGTCCTCTCCAGCCGCAAAACATGAGCTGTGCACGCACTCCCCAGCTGTCCTTGCACCCCCTCCAGTGTCAGTCAGCCATGCGCCAACCCCCACCACCACCACCCACCCACACCCACCTTACCGTCGTTCCGTCCTTCCGCCATGCTTCAGCCCGATGCCCTGCAGAGTGTCCCCAGAGCTCACAGGGTGATCGGTGTACCTCGCAGCCCATGCGGCCGCTGTCACGCTGGTCTTTTCTGGTGATCTCCAGACAGCCGATGTGCACGCTCACGGCGTGTCTGTCTTCGGCTTTCCCAAGAGCTCCATGACGCGGCCTGCTCCATGGAGACATTTGTGTGCCGACTCTCCAAGATGGCAGCTTGGGGAAGAAGGCGGCTGGGAACGGGCGGCAGGGAGAGGTGAGGTGACGACTGCTAGTGGATTAGGGAGGCGTACTACACTGGCATCCGGGGCTGGGAGTCTACTTGTTAAACTTGCTGGTGAGTTTTTTGGGGAACTACATAAGACCACGTCTGGCTAAAGTAAGTGCGATGGTGATAAAAAGGCACCCTTCAGCTTTAACTACGAAATTTAATTCAATCTATCATTCACTCGCTAATACTTTTCACGGCAAGGAAAGGCCAAATGTTCAAAGGTTTCAAAATAAAAGTCTCCAAAATAGTTTCCGCTTTCTGTAAATTTGGCGACACATCGCAGTTCAACTAGGGACACAGGGAGCCTCAGGCTGCCAACATTGGGATAAGGGAAACCAAGCTCAAATGCCGGCCTCGGCTCAACAAATTGTGGTTCTGGACAAATCATTAATCTCCCTGTGATCGAAAAAAGGAAGCAACGTGTAACAGTCTAGTTTTGTTGTAAAGTGCCCTAATGCTCTTGGTAATAGGTTGGCGCTATGAAACAAGCATTTGCAATGCAATAGGTCTCGCATTTATGCGAGTTTAAGCTATTGGCATTGTAAATGACAATGCCTTTTATTTATGTTTTAAAATCGAAAACCGAAATAAAAGGCATTGTTATTTGCAATGTCAATAGCTCAAACTTGCGTAAATGCGAGACCTGTTGCATTGCAAATGCTTGTTACATTACTGCTGGCAACTATGTCTGATGTACTAAAGTGATCACTACAAGTAATCTTGAATATGAGCTCCACTAACAATCTTGCTTGATGCAGTCTCTTTAACAACTATAATAACAGTAGTTCGGGATGAGTTTCATTGAACATAGGTACCTCTTGTCACAGACAATGTTGGAGACCTCTGATACAAATCGATACCAACTACACTAAAAAAATACTGAAATTAACTTATTTAGTATAAGAACTGCAGTTTATATCAGAATAAAGCGCACTGGAAGGCTTTGAGAAAACAAATATTTCCAAATACTTTCAAAGGCCAACTAAAAAGACATTACTCCAGTGGTGCAATCCTCGCCGTTTGGCAGTTTGCTGGAAAGCCTATAAAAACTATGCTGCTACGGCACAACACTCGACTTCATCCTTTTTTTACTTTCTCAAAAACACAAAACCATTACGAAAAACTAGTGTTTGGCCACAGGCTGTTTAATGTTTTGTTTAGGTCGTCTTCAAAAAAAAAAAAAAAAAAAGACTGGATGTGCTGCTCCCATCATCACTAAAGGAGATGGGCTCTCCTTGGAGGAGTAACAGGAAGATGCAGGCGCTTCTTTCTCGCACCATTTCTCATATAACGTGTTCAGACTTGTAGGCTTAAAAACAATTTAAGAAACGAGCACAGTTTTGAAGCATGGTGCAGAAGAAGTTAATCGCTCCTTCCTTTCAATTCCCTACTTCTCGTTAGCAGATGGATTAATTGCTGGTGTGAGGAGAGGAGGGATACACTTCTCCAGGCACTTGTTAAGAAGGGTTCACCTGTAATCCCTATGGGCAACAATCAGCAGCAGCAGTGCTAAAGCCGGTTTTATTGTGAGGACCTCTAATTAGCATTTCAACATAGGCGGCCCTTCCACAGGCCCGCAAATAACACTCGAAACGCTGTCTGCTACAACGAGCCATGTTCCCCCCCCACCTTCCAACTAAGCGAACTGACCGAAAACTATTAGTGTTTTTTTTTTTTTTTTACACAAGCAATTGCTGAAAGGTTTTGGATGATGGAGCCAGAACAATCCGCGGAGAGGGCAACAGGATGTTGTCAGCAAGATAGCTGGGTGGAGTTGAGGCTCAAGTGTGTAGTGGGGGAGGGGACACAAATACACGAGTGGGGGGGTTCTGCTCCAAACAGAAGGCCAGATAGTTCCTGCTGTATACCGGATGTGATCCCACGGGTAAATCATCAGCAACAATGGGGCATGCGGAGGTAATTTGAGGGACACTTCACATATTTTTTCAGATAGACATGTTAAAAACCTGTACCCTCTTCCACATAATTAACATTTTGGGGTCAGGGTGTTCCACTGTCACATGCCTCTTCACCAAAGTTTGCCATTGAAATACTGAGTATGGGTTTCTAGTGCTGTGGTTTGAACTGGCACGGCGACTGAAGGCGGAGAACTGGTGATACATCCACTTGAGTAGGACTTTTTAGGTCTCGCAGACCTGCGTTGCAGCGCGCATGCGCTGCTCGCTCTGCGAGGCTTTTTGTAATCAAGCCGATTTCAGAAGTGGAGTCTAGGCTCCGCCCCTTCTTTCCATTGGCTTGCATCATCGCTGATGCTAAACGCTGGCTTTGGATTGTGAGTGAGGCTTTTTAGTCCCTCCTTGTTACCGCCCTGTCTCCTTTTGGCCCCGCCCACCCAGACTGGATCGTTTGCTTGCGGCGTTGGACTGTCTCCTTCAATTACTTGGTAGGCACTTTCTTTTTGTCATTTGTCCACGAAGCGCGATGCTGCAGCGCTATGCCCTCTAAATTGTATGTTTTTTTTATTTCTTTAATGAGCGCGGCGCCCGCTAGGGACACCGCGCTCACTTTATTTATTTATATTTTCGCGGCGTCCACTTCAGGGACACTGCGCTCTGTTTTTTTTACTTTAAAACTGAGCGCAGCGCCCGCTTCAAGGACACCGCGCTCAGTGTTAAAATAAAATTAAAAAACGAGCGCAGTGTCCTTCAAGCGGCGCCGGGCTCTGTTTTAAACTTAAGCATTTGCAATGCAATCAGACCTATTGCATTGCAAATGCTTGTTCTTACCATGCCCCCCTTGCGAGGGCATTTTGGTCCCAAAGCTTGTCCCATTTGAACCGTCCTTAGACAGGCTTTCCACTGGAGGGACACGGCTGCGCGCCCATGCATAGGAGGGGCACAGCCGCGCGCCTATGCCTCTTTGCATGTTTTCCTGTCACTATCAGGCTGGTTTGTGCCAATGAATTTGCCTCTATCTGTTTCTGTCACCGAGCTTGTCATCGTGTTATTCTTGTCAATGTGTGCATTTTTGCTCGGAGCTGAAATTGTATGTCACTGTGTGTGTGTGTGTGTCACAGTGTTTATTGTTGCTTTTGTTTGTCCCTTTCTGTGCCTGCTACAACGTGTACCTTTGTCACGGCCTGTATGCCTGATTCGATGTGTGTTTTTTTAACTTGCCGTGTGTGCATCAACGTCTCCTTGTGTGTCTCTCAATGCATACGTCTCTTTGGTTTTCCTCCTTCATTGTGTACTTATCTCTGTATGTGCTCTATATGCCTGTGTGGTTTTCAGTGTTTGCGCTTTTCCCTGTCGCTGTGCATGTGTGTCACGGTGTGTTCCTTAACATGGACGTGTAGATCCCTCACTGTCACTTTGTGTATGTGTCTCGGTCGCTGTGTGGGCCTGTCACCGTGTGGGCTCTTGTATGTCAGCGCACGTCTCTACGTGCACGCCTCGGTGCCTGTGCATGTGTCACTGAATCAGTGCGCCCCTCTGTCGCTGCGTGTCTGCGCCTGTCAGTGTGTGCGTGTTAGGTGAGCACTCTCTCCCCCCCTCCCTCCCCGCCTGGGCTGCTGGTGCTCCTTCGGAGTCACGTGGCCTCGCTGCTGTCGTCAATGGCGGGGGAATCGAGCCCTGCACCTCGGGCCAGCGGTTGGAGCACAGGGCGCTAATGGTGCAGTGCTGCCAGGGGCCCTGCAGTGTGCAGCGCACAACCAACATGGAAACTATGCAGCATTGCCCAAGACTTGAGACTGCACTGTATCCATCGATCTGAGCGTGTGCCCATGGGCGCTGGCACTCCGAAATGCCAGGGGTAGCAGAAAGTGACATCATAGGACTTTTTAACCCGAATCTCAGGAAGTGACGCCACATGCCCTTAACCCGGATAACATCACACTCTTTTTTGTCACTGAAGCCTAGTGCATGTAGAATTCAAAGATAAAAATGTATTGATAAATCACTGGAACATTCAGAACAAGCATTTGCAAAGCAATAGGTCTCGCATTTACGCGAGTTTGAGCCATTGACATTGCAAATAACAATGCCTTTTGTTTTTGTTTTTAAAACATAAATAAAAGGCAGTGTTATTTACAATGCCAATAGCTTAAACTTGCGTAAATGCGAGACCTATTGCATTACAAATGCTTGTTCTGTGTTGCACCCGAGGAATTCTCTTCTCTCATTATGGGTAAAGAGAGGGCCTGCTAGACAGCAGGAAGCAGCAAGTAACTTGAAGAAGTATGCCGTGCTGAGGAAACTGGTAAGCGATTGACTCCGTATGAAACAAGGAAGTCACTGATCCTTCCCAGTCGATGGCGGAGACAGAGCCATCTCTATGAGACATGTTTCAGGCAGTGACCGCATCAAGGATTAAGGGCAAAAATTTTTTTTTATCTTTTAATGCAGTGACTTTGGGAAAAAAAATAAAAAGACAACGAGTTCAAGTGGAAGAAACTGGTTCATGTGATGTGCCGCATTTTAAGGGTACCGCAAAACAACGAATAAATGACACACTGCAGCAGCACATGGAAGATGTGCACTCTATTATCGGGCTGCAGTTTCTAAGCAATGGACACATTCTGTGCCAGAATATAAATCCTTTGATCGAGGTGATCTTTCTCTCAACGGCGATCATAGTGACAGGTGATTCTTTCCGGAGCTAATTGCCTTACATTGACAGAGGCGCGAGCCACAGATTTTGTAATGAAATGGAACTGAAACTTCAAGTCAGTTTTCTTGATCTCTGGTGACATTTGGGGGGGAAGTGGGGTCATTAAATCTAAGAGAAAATTAGCACGGAACTAAATGGGTCTATCATTTTGTAGGTCCCTGTATCAGGTCATGCATGAAAGAAGTCCCAACCATCATCACCTGATTGGCCGTTTAGATTACAATCCACTTGCAGGAAGTGACCGATCCTGTGTGGCTAGCGACCATGGATGTGTGGCACACCTGCAAAGAAAAGTACAATTCGTCATGACTAACTCGCCCCAAAAGGTTTGGGTACAACTTTGAAGGGGAGTGGACCGTGGTTGCAGGCCAACTACCACTGTACTGGACATGGGTTGACTCATTGGACTTAACCTGTAACTACCTTTTACTACAAGGCTCTCTGCAAACCTGTTTAGAGGAAGGCTGGGACCAGGTGAATTATCTCGGACTGTCTTTTTGACGGGCAAAGACTAACTGCAGGACTGAGGAAAAGATTCTGCTGCTAATGCATCCGAAACGAGCCCACCTCTATTTTTCGAAACCAGAACATTGGTATAATCATCAAACTTCGACCCAGAACAAGAGAAAGAGAGAAAGGCAGAAAAGGAAGGAGGAAGAGAGACAGTAAAATAATGACAAAGGGAAAAAGCAAGAAGAACCTGCAAGAGTGAGGTAAGTGGACAGGGAGTGGTTGGTGGTGGATAAGAGGCATGAAGTGGAATTAAGAATAGAGAGCCCTGGTATTTGGGAACCCTGACATTCAGTAGAACGAACGGTTGGCTTCTGTGAGAAAAAAAAAATGGGCGCCGACACTCATTTATTTTCAAACTAAGCACTGCCTGTGTGAAACAAAACAGGAAGGTTATAGGAGGTTTGCCCAAATAACCAAATGTGAACCTGGTCTATATAATAATTCTTAATAGTGGGTTTTCTATAGGGAGAAATTACACAAAAGAAGTCAACAATTAACTCAGTATGCTGGATGTGGGTGTGAGCAGGGCCAGACCTGAAGTTCACGTTGGAGCTCCCGTTGCAACAGCTGCTATGAATAGATAACGCTGCCCACCACTGAATAGCACAGCTAATACCTGTGATCTGGATGTATTTGGGCATAAAAATATGAAGCTTGAAGATCCAAGGAGGTGACATACTCTGCTTCCTGAAACATCCCAAGGACTTCCAGGAGGGTTACCATTTGAAAGATGGTTTTTCAAGAATTTCTTCAATTTTTATGCATCCAATATTGGACTCCACTAGCCTGATTATTTCTTGACCAGAAAGAATCTGGAGCAGAATCATGGATTGGTTTTGTTCTTTCGAACCTTTTCTAAGGCTCTTTTCAGAAGGCAGAGAATCTCTTGCTGTAGCTCTCACAAGTGCAGATGGTGGTCTTTTCTGGGAGGAAGGGCGAGCGTTTTTTTGTATAAACGCCAATTTGTAGCACACAATGATCTGTAGCTATTGTTCCTCATAATGGAAGGAAAGCAGACATCCTTGTCCTGACTGGAAGACCTCGAGTAGGTTAGGGGGCAGTTCGTGAAAGTTAAGCTCTCTTCTGGTTGTCCTGGGAAGGGAGCGTGGACAGGATGCTCCACTCTTCAATAATGTTTTGTTGTAAACTTGGCGCCGACCTCTTCATGGGGAGTAGCCTTACACATTGCTTAGCTGTTGGAGGATAAGATCTTCCTTAGCCTCCATATAGGGATAAGCCCCCTCTGTAGACCGGAGATCGCAGCAAGCCACAAAAAGGAGTGGAAGCAGAGCATCAGAACTGAAAAGCTCTCAGGCAGGAGGACGTTCTGCTGTGGGTCATTGAAAAAACTATGCAGCACCTTTTAATCTAGTCAATGCATTTGCATCTTCTCAATGTTATTAGCTTCTTCGCCTTGATCTTCTAGAATAAGGCTGATGAGAGGTGAAATGTCACCCCATGTCTGGCGATCAAAATGTCTCAGGATGACAGACATTAGCAGGTTTTATGGATGTCGCTGCCATAGAGCTGAGTGCCGCAAATTCTCTATGCATTAGCCATCCCTGACGGCCCCCACTACAATAATGGAGTCAGGCTTTGGATGTCCAGTCAAGCATAATAGCACAGATTCTAGTGCCTTGTATTTTTTTTTTTTTTTTTTTTAACTAGCAGAGTACGACTGCTTGAACCGGGCCTGGTGTATGCATTAGTTTGAGACCCTTAAACAAGACATGATCCAGAATCCTAACTGATCATGTGGTTTTCCATACTGTTCCTTGAAATCCTATAGAAAACATTGTTGTTTCACAGTAGGCATGGGGAGAGCTAACTTTCACTGTCCTTTTTATCAGAGCATGAAAGGGGGTGAGGTCATCCGGAGGAAAGCCGGGTAAGGTAGATTTGCCTCCAACCTCGTCATGGGAACAGGCAGGGCTGGGGTGAGCGGTCTCTCTGCAGGAATGGGTGGCAGTGGTGGAGTTGGCATTATGGGAGGACAAAGTGGTATTGCTGGTGGCTGTGGAAGAAGCCTCAGCAATGTGTCCATTATCTGCTTCAAGGTAGCCATGAATACCATAAAGACTGGTATACTAGTTGGGTCCCTGTATGGACGCAGTGGGCAAGGCTCATTCTAACCGCCCAGGCAACCAGCAAAGGTCTGAGGCTCACAGTCCTACTCCTGTTGATATTCTTCCTCCTCACAGAATGCTTCCTCAAATTCAGGAACATAATGTGCATCCAACTGAATAGGAATGTAAGCTCGCTCCGACAGCTGTTTCTGGCGGTTGTCATCAGCATCTTGTTCTGAATCAAGTATATGGATCAGTAGGTGCGTATAAATCTTAAACGGTGACAATGTTAATGGTTGGAAAGGAACTACTGTCATGAAGGTGTACACAATGAGGTGGTGGTTACCACCATTGTAGTGTGTTGCCATTACAGGGGCCGCTATCAAAGGATCTTCTTAACAGTGCTGTCATCAACTAATACTTCTTGCACGCCGACGATGGGGCACTCCCCATCAACTGAATGGTCGTCAACAACGGGGCCTTTTTAGACCGAGGTAGAACCTTGATTTTTGAGGGCGTTGACAGCAAGCCTCACTGGAATCTAGAAGCGCTACCTTTTACAAAAGTTTTTGTACAACGTGTTCTTCACCCTTTTTAGTGGCTTTTCTGAGGAAGGCTTTTACCCGATGGTGAGAGAATAGGTGTCTGTAAATACTTTTGAAGTTAATTTCAAATGAGGAAGCACCATATGCTTTGTTTTCTTTTCGGTGCCACGTTCATGGAGGTGCTTGGTGCGGCACTTTCACTGATCTTCAGAGGATTCCCCCCTTCAGAACGGGAAACTCTGTTCCTTTCCATGACGTAAAGAGCCAACCTTTCCCTGTTCTCAAGTGTCTTTGAAGGGAAAGTCATGCAGATATCACAGCGAGACGCTTTGTGATTTGGATAGACACTAAATGTACTTATCATGAGGATCATCACTGTAAAGATGTCTTTGACAGCAGTTAAAGCAAGACTTGGAGAGATCTTTTCTTCTTGCCGACCATAGCGGTAGTTCTTGGTAACAGTGAGCCAAATGCCTGTGACAGGGAAGGACCAAAAATGTGTAGGCATTGACGAGATATTACAGCGAGTTGATAAGCACAATTATTTTGTATACACTTTTAGGCCGACTCCGCTTTGGGCACCCACACAAGTGAGGTATTATTTTACTCAGGAGACTAAGGGGAACGCTGGGTGGTAGGAAATGTGTGTCGGCGTGGTGATCCCATGCAGAAATGTGAGTAAAATGTGATTTATTTAGCTACATTTTAGGTTTGCAGGGGATTCTGGGTAAGAAAGCATTGGGGGATCCAAGCAAGCCACACCTCCCTGGACTCCCCCGGGTGTTTAGTTTTCAGAAATGTCTGGGTTTGGTAGGTTTCTCTAGATGCCGCTGAGCCAAGGACCAAAAATGAAGGTGACCCCCCCCCCCCCCACCAAAACCAGGTCATTTTGTGATCGATAATTTTGATGCCTCCACAATGTTTTTTTTTTGGTATCTTTATTTATACTGTTGAAAAAGACATACAGATCAGGGTCCAGCCAGAGTAGCTGGACAGAGTCAAAGTAATTTTGCAGTGTCTCCGGGTCACACACCGTCCCAACGGAGTAGAGCTGGGTATAAAAAGACAACATGACCGCAGGTAATTCTGACGGGAAGGTGACCCGCCGAGAGCTCCGGTCTATCAATCCAGTCACGTATGCTGAAGCGTGAGGTCTGCGCAGGAGCCCCACCAGTGTTCTTCCAGGACGATCTCCTTCGCTGTGCCTGTGCCTCTCGTCCCAGATAACGGACCTCCCTGTCCACATCCGTTCGGTATGCGAATGACTTGTCGCTGATATCAGCCAGTACAGCAGGGCTGGGGTCGCAAGTGTATGTCTGTTCCAGGGTCTGGATCTCCGACTCCAGCCTGCCCAGTGACTCTCCAATCGCCCTCAGCACTCTGGCCTGTTTTGAAATGCAGGTCCCTCAGATTACCACCTTGAACGCCTCCCACAGAGTGGAGGGCGATTGGACCGAGCCAGCATTGAGAGCAAAATAATCTATAACCGTCAGTCGGATCTCTTCCTTGAATGCCACGTCCCCTAGTGCGTGTGGGGGCATCCGTCCCGAGAATGCACGGGGGAGGGTTTGCTGGATCTGGACAATCAAGTGCACCGGTGCATGGTCCGAGAGGGTGCGTGGAAGGTGTGTAACCGACTTGGTCCAGGTGACAACGTCTCTGGACACAAGCCAGTGGTCTATGCGGGACCAGCTGTGATAAAAAAAGCATGTGCCTTTGTGCATAGTTTGATGAATGTGCAGCCAGACATCTAGAAGAGAGATATCTTTGATGAGTGTATTTAGAGCGCCTGCGGGTGATGCTGTCTGGCACCAGAGTGGTCTAGGGCCCCCTACAATACCACATTAAAGTCTCCGCCCCATATCACCATCCTAGGGCCATAGTCCGCCACTTGTCTCCAGATCCTCGAAAAAAAGTCGGGGGTGATCAGAGTTTGGACCATATATAGCCACCATGATTGTGGGTTGTTCGTACAGGGTGCCCACCAGGATAACATATCGTCCATCCTGGTCAATGAGGGAATGGGTAGTGTGCGATGGCAGCCCCCTCTTGAGTAAGATCAAAACCCCTCTGCCGTAGTTTGAATAGACCGAAGAGTATGATTTTCCGCACCATCGAGCTCGAAGACAGGATGTGGTGCTGGTGGTCAGATGCGTCTCCTGTAGGAAACATCTATTCCCTGTCGGGCTAGGTAAGCGTGTACTAGTCGGGACTTGCAATGGTCGTGAGACCCCGCATGTTCCAAGTTAGATATGTGACACTGGCCATGGAGTCAGGATGTTAATGCAGTTGTCCCATTGTTGTGCGGTGCGTGACTGTGTGCTGTTGCGCTATTGTGTAGGTGGTGTAAGATCCCTGTAGAGACAATACTGTGCGGCTCCAACAACAAAATATGTAAGACAAGAAAATGCCGCAAAGAAGGCCCCCCCCACCAAAACACCAGCACATCCCCCAAAAACACTATCTGAAAAATCCCCAACATACTCCCTCCCACCCGCTCCAACCCCCCAAACAGCTTGAGACAATTTACCCACCCATCACAAGTTACCCCTGTCCAGCACCATATAGAGTACTTTCTGGAATTATCCCATGGGGGCATCGTCTCACCAAGCGGACAACCCTGTCACTTGGACCATTGTGGCCGAGCAATTATGCAGGAGGGGACAGGAGAGATTTATGAACCAATTTCAGCAAGTATCTGGCCATCCTGGGGAATATACTGGCAACAAGCAGTGACATTAGCCAGCAGCCGGCCAGACTCTGGTTTCAACAGATAGGGTCTCTCCAGGGCAGCAAGTTCGCAGGGGCCGTTAGTCACTGTCACTAGTGCAACCCTCCGCTGACTGCCGAGGGGATTTGTACGGAGATAGTTTGGGTTTGCCAAGATGTTTAACGAGGGACCCCACTCCCGGATCCTTGATCGGGGGTTACCCTCAGTACTCCGCCCACCCCCCCACTGAGCACCCAGCCTCCAGCGTGTCTCGAACTCGGCAGCGGCGGTTTCTGTCACGCGGCAGCCCTAGCACTCACAGTTCACCGGATCCTTAGCTCCTCCTCCTCCAATGCGACAGCCCAGCGTCGTCTCATGGCAGTCGGTCGCAAAATACCGTCTGCTTCACTCACTGCGTCGATGGGCAACAGGCACTCCTCCAACGAGTCTGTGCAGTCTCCCCACTGCAGGTGGTCTCGGCGCGGTCCCGCCTTTCAGGCTGCGGGTCGGTCATCTTCGTGTGCAGGTGCCGTTCCGCTGGTTCGCGGCACCCAGATCTGCTTTTCTGGGTCCACTGGTTTTCACAGCCACGTCGGACCTCGCTGTTAATGTGAAGTGCACAGGGGGAGGCCGCTTACGGATCTCTGCTGTCTCTGGCTCCAGCCGCGGCGCCCTCGTTGTCCCACACCGGAGGCACGCAGGCCTACGCCGCTCGAAGGTCTGTACAATCGCCTCCCTGTACGCAGCCTGCGGCCAGCTTCTTCGGGTTTTGTGGGCGCCCCAAGGAAGCAGGGGCAGTGTCACTGCTCCAAGGCCAGTCTAGAGCCACTAAGCCCCCAGATGTTGGATTAGGCGCTCAGCCAGCAGAGCGCACTCAAGGTGTAGCCATCTTGGAGCCGGCAAAGCCACACCCCCAAAACCTCCACAATATATTTTGGGCTCTTCCCTGTTGTGGCACTTGGCCCACCCACACAAGTGAGGTAGCATTTTTATCAGGAGACCTGGAAAAATGCTGGGTTGTAGGAAATTTGTGCCAGCCCGGTGATCCTACAATGTCTGGGTTTGGTAGGTTTCCCTTGATGGCTGCCAAACCTGGGACCAAAAACGCAGGTGACCCTCTTGCAAAACCAGGTCGTTTTGTGATCGATAATTTTGATGCCCCCACAATATGTTTTGGGTTCTTCCCTGTCGCGCGTACTTGGCCCACCCACACAAGTGAGGTAGCATTTTTATCGGGAGACCTGGGAACGCTGGGTGGTGGGAAATTTGTGCCGGCCCGGTGATCCTACAAATTTCCCACATAGAAATGTGTCAATGAATCAAATTTACAAGGGCTTCTGGGTAAGTAAGCCTTTTGGGATCCACCCAAAACACAACACATATTACTCCCTTAGTAACCAGTTTCCAAAAAGATGTAAGAGCAGAAGATGTTCATTACAGAGAGAGTATGCATGGACGGTAAAAAGCAAAAAAACACCAAAGCATTATTGCACACCAATCCAATAGTAAATCACAGGCATACTGGTTGGATTTGGCACTGGGCTAACTAAATGGTTCATTAAAAAAAACTTTATTCACTGACTACACAAAATAAAATCCACAAATGTCATTGTTCATAATTTCAACATTACATCCAAAAACCACTTACTTACAGCTTGTGAGCTGTAAAGCCACATCAAGGCACCAACCGCTTTACAGTCCATTCACAAGCCATGCATCAGACACAAAAAACCATTCACACTGCCAGCTGCGGATCCTACACAATCAACACTTACATTTATAAACAGCGCCATTCAAGGGCCCATCGCTCTCATACGCCAACAGGACTAACACGCCAATCACATCACCAAGCATCAAACAACTGGCAAGCGCACCTCAAAAGCAAGTCAATATACATACTGGTTATCAGCCACCAACACTGCCAGTCCACACACACCGCCAGCCAAGCGCCAGTCTACAAACACTGCCAGCCAAGCGCCAGTCCACACGCACCACCAGCCAAGCGCCAGTCCACACGCACCGCCAGCCAAGCGCCAGTCCAGATCGTCAGCCTAACTCAAATTCACACACAAACTTTCCCTGGTGTCTGGTAGTTTTCGGTGCCCCTTGGGAGCAGATGGGTGAAAAATATGCCAATCTGCCCCAGAGGGGGGCAGAAAATGGCCAAAATATTGCTCCAATAAAGGGGAGCAACCCTTGCCACTCCCCGACATGCAACTATAAAACTCCCTGGTATCTAGTGGCTTTCTGCTCCCCTTGGAGGCAGATGAGCCTAAAAATATGGCTGATTTGCCCCCAAGGGGGGGCAGAAACGGCCAAACTTTGCCAATGTATAAAAAGGGGCGGCCCTTGCCCAAGGGACCGCTCCCAATACCCCAAAATATCCCTGGTGGCCTAGTGGGTCAATTGGTGCTGAGCAATCGCGGCCCCACCCGTGATCAGGCAGCCGGAAGTGGCAGCGGAAGTGCTTTTGCCACTACCCCCAGTGGGGGCTTGTAGATGGGAGGCCCACAGGGGGAGCGCCAGTAATTCCCCTGTGGGTGGGTACCAGGACCCAACGATTAAGTCCTCAGCATGCGAGAGCCACAGCTGAGGACATAGCCATTACGGCCTTAGCACCCAAGGGGTTAAGGTGAAGAGTGCTTCCTGAGCTGCATTCTGATTGGCTGGAGTTTGGTTCTTCTCTAATGATGCAGACTGGTTAGCAATATCACTGTTTTGAGCTTTGTTAATCTATGCTTTTCCTTTAAACTGCTCACTATAATTATTGTGGGACTCCCACCTAGACGACGTAGAAGATTCAAGCATGTAAATCGATGAAAGATTCAGTACTGGAGAACAAGCAGTTTTGTGCAGCCCGCATTTTACTCCGATGTCATTACAGTTTTTATGATAAAACACAATTTCAGACAATATGGTACTTTACTCACACAGCACTGGCATTTAACTGAAGTCTGAATGCCCTTGTGCGCAAAAGAATGTATAGAGAATGCATCGCCCACTGAACTAGGAAGAAAGCCAACAATGTAATGAAGCAGTCAACCAATATGGTAGAGTGTACAGGCTTGGGCACCTGATGAAGTTGATGACTTTTCTTGGCACTTCCCTAACAAAGAACAGAATCGGTGCCAGCGGTAAAGCCTGGCCACTGACTGGAGATTAAGTAAACAAGAGACACAGAAACAACCCTCTGTCGCCCTGAAAAAGTAATTTCAATCAGATAATTCATCACATTTACTACAGCATTGTGGTAGGAAAGGTATGTTAAGCCTCCACTGATACTGTTAGACTATGTTGCACAATAATAAGGCTTTTCCATCAGAGCAATTACTGGGGATGATCTCTGATACATCAGGTTAGAAAATTGGTCATTTGAGTAGAAAACTGGACATTTAAGGAGGATGAATGCATATGGATGATGGGCGATACGTGTACAGACGATGGGTAACCACAAACTTGGTAACCCCTGTTTTAGCTAGAGCTTTATCCTGATAGGATTTACACAATCCGAGAATAGGAATGTCTGGGTTAGCAGACGCTGCCTGCTACAAGTCACAGATGTCTGAAGGAGAGGAAATCTGGTCAGGACTCATCGCTCCTGCCCCTCAAGTGTCTAAGTTTTGAACTTGATGATACTATGGTGAATAAAGCCTACTAGGAAATATATTGGTGATTGACATTAAGGAGGTTGACAGGATGCATTGAAATACTTTTGAGGTAACGGATGGTGACAAAATTATCAAACGTGTAGCTTTTACTTTGTGATGAAGTGTCCTCTTCACTGATATGGCAAAATGACAGCACGGGCATCATCAGCTGCGGCCCGTGCAGGTAAGAGCGGTGGGGGATTTTGACAGACGATGACAAGGGAAAATTAAATTAATTTTCCCTCGTCATCGTATGTCAAAATCCTCCCCCACCCGGCCCCACCGCTCTTACCTACACAGGCCGTATGAACTATGAAGTTAACGCCAATCCCGACAAAGAACAAGTGAAACAAATAGTGCACTTGCCAGCACAGTGGTGACTAGAAGCAGCCAAGTGTACAATGGTGTCATTTTAGTGTCCACAGTTATTGTGATTGTGCTTTTTTTTTTTAGGTCCTTTATATTGCAAGTAATTCTGACAGCTCTTCCCGATATAGCTTACCTGGGTCATCTTGTCCACAGACACCGGAATGCCATCAATATTTAGTGGTGGCAGCTCTGGGTTCATCTCTTGTGGTGCAGGGGCATGTTCAGCTAAGGCAGACTCCAGATCTTCCAGGATCATGCTCTTGTATTTACGCACCTGTGGAGAGAAGGGTAAGCCAACATAAACAAGGTGAGATGCAGCAAGAGATGGCGAGTGCTAGGTTACCGAAACAGACTCTTGGGGATTTAGGAGGAAGAACGAGCAAACAATGTCACAGCTGGAAGATGGAAATAAGCTGCTGCTTTCTATGTCCACCCTTCAACGTACAACGAATGAAAAGATGATGAAACTTTGAGCAATATCATTTAGCATCCAAATGAGGGAGGTAGGATAAGGCTAAAGAAACAAAGTACGCTTCATTTTTTAATCGGATACATAGCACAGAGGCTATGGGTCCTTCTCGTCAATGAACACATCCCAGGTGGGAAACAGAATTAAGATAAAGAGACAAATTTACGCAAACAAGAGCATCTGTATTGAGGATGACCCGATATCAATTAAATTATGATGCTACAACTTGTAATAATGACGCATCCTGGTAACTATTACTCCTAGATGACAGCTGGGCTACTATCTGAATGAGAGTTCCATACACACCAGTTTTAGGACTTGGGCAAAGCACTTCAGTCTAGAACTAAATTCGTCAGAATTTGTAAATGCTCTCTTAGGGAGGCAAATTACAGCACGGACAAGTGTACTAAGCTCCCTCACAGACTCCACTGCTCCAATGATGACAGGCAGCCCTATTTCAGTAAAATTTAAATGGCAGCTAACAGCCAGATGTCGACGGCCATGGGACCTATCTCTAAGAGCTGCGTAAGACTGCGCTGAGTGTCTGTTTTCGGTTTTGTATTTGAGGTGTCTACAGTTCATGTATATAACGCGGAATTTCATAGAGTTAATACATTAACTTTAGATACAGCAAGTCGTTATCAGCAAGGCAATATGCACACATTATTTGAGAATTGGGCTTTCTGCATTTACTGCATTAACAAAAAAAAAACTATAAGCCGCTTCAAACGCAAAATTGGCGCTCGGCTCTCCGCTGAGACAGAGCCGCTCTCCATGATAGGGTCCTATATGAGCATAAACTGAACACATATGCTGATGGGTATTCTCCACGTATAGGCCTGAAGAATGCCAAGTTCAAACAGAATAATAAAAGAACTGCAGAACGAATTACGTTAAGGTGTTTCTATGACAAAATGAACATGACCGATACCGACTTCTGCTCACGGACACACAAAATATGTAGATTAGTGGATCCATGCATCAAAGTTACAATACTGTCTTTATTTTACCAAGCAAACCGAATTCCTCTGAAATTTCTTGAATATATAGAAAATAAAAAAGACATTATCCCCAAGATTTGAATCATACTTCACACTAAGAATAGAATATCAATCTTGACACGGCAAATGTGGCATTGACTGGATCAAAATAAACTGAAAATCAAAAGCAGACATCCCAATGCATAAGATGCAAAATACCGACGATTACCAAAAACCCAGTAAACAAAGCTCTTAGGCTTTCTCTCATCACCAATTAGCTGAAATATCACCACCTTGTGGTAAGGAGCAGATTCACTTCCAAAGCCATACAAAATTGCAAACGCGAAGACTCCACATATCAACTCCTGCCTAGTGACCCTCTGGCCGGGCTCACCGTGCATTAAATTACACCCAGCCTAGAATGCCTTCGAAAATTCTTAAGGGGAGAACAAGGGAACCCTACTCACTGCGGAACCAGGGTGACTGAATATACCAAGAAAACAATGGTTCCTGTGGAATAGTAAGTCTCTGTATGTAAATATACTAGTGCGCAATCGCGATACAAGGGTTATAATGATATCAAAGAGAGAGGACCAGAAACACCAATGGTTTTTACAACACATAAGTATGTATTATTCACACAATATAGAAAATGTATACAGAAAAAATACATTTGTGCGAGGTGTCCCAAGTGTAATATGAACCTAACAGTTGAGTGACAGAGTGTGACAATATTTACAAGGTTTCACGAATTTTATCTCATCGAAAGCGACCACATTTGACATTTTCACACATTATGCAGCAACTATATACAATAATAAGTGCTGTGTGACTGGTTCGCTTTCATCAATAGTGTCAACAGCGTTTCGACCCTCTTTCGAATGTGGGGTCTCATCAGGACCTATGATAACAGGGACATCTGAATTGTAAGTCGCGCAGCTCTGGTGATTAGTGCCAACCGTGGGTGAAGTAAGAAGAAAAATACTCACAGGGAGACCCGGCCGGGTTCCCTGTTGAGGGTGAGAGCCGGCGATCACAATGTGATGTGAAGGAGAAGATGTAGGTCAGGATGAATTGCGGAACTCAGGGCGGGGTCACTGGATAGTGATGGATATTGGTTAGCGGGCCAGGCTGTGGCAGGGTGTCCGCTTTGCAAAAACGATTCCTAAAAAAGAATGAAGTTCCAATTAGCACGAAGGATGCGTGCTGCCAGCAGCCTGCACGAGTCTGTCTACTGGCGGTTACCGACCGTGCTAATTGGAACTTCATTCTTTCTTAGGAATCGTTTTTGCAAAGCGGACACCCTGCCACACCCTGGCCCGCTAACCAATATCCATCACTATCCAGTGACCCCGCCCTGAGTTCCGCAATTCATCCTGACCTACATCTTCTCCTTCACATCACATTGTGATCGCCTGCTCTCACCCTCAGCAGGGAACCCGGCTGGGTCTCCCTGTGAGTATTTTTCTTCTTACTTCACCCACGGTTGGCACTAATCACCAGAGCTGCGCGACTTACAATTCAGATGTCCCTGTTATCATAGGTCCTGATGAGACCCCACATTCGAAAGAGGGTCGAAACGCCGTCGACACTATGGATGAAAGCGAACCAGTCACACAGCACTTATTATTGTATATAGTTGCTGCATAATGTGTGAAAATTTCAAATGTGGTCGCTTTCGATAAGATAAAATTCGTGAAACCTTGTAAATATTGTCACACTGTCACTCAACTGTTAGGTTCATATTACACTTGGGACACCTCGCACAAATGTATTTTTTTCTGTATAAATGTTCTATATTGTGTGAATAATACATACTTATGTGTTGTAAAAAACCATTGGTGTTTCTGGTCCCTCTCTCTTTGATATCATTATAACCCTTGTATCGCGATTGCGCACTAGTATATTTACATACAGATACTTACTATTCCACAGGAACCATTGTTTTCTTGGTATATTCGAAAATTCTTAAGCACCAATGTTTCGTTGTATTTTTTTGGGTGAGCTAGTGATAAAATTCCATGCCAAAAAGTTTGGAGGCCATTCAACTGTTGGTTTTCTAAATACTATCATGCTTAACATTCCGAGAACAAACTGCTTGAGTAAAAAAAAAAAAATCTATGTAGGTGGGTGAGGTGGCAAGCAAAATGTTCGTGATTTACTGTTTTCAATTCAAAGAGCCAAATTCAAGACCAACAGGCCCAATGGGATTTTTGAGTGTACTCGGGGAGAAGGCAAGAAGCATGGATGAGAGTATTATTCGTTATTTCCTTGAGAGAGAATATATATGGAAGAGTATACCCGCCGTATTTTATAGGGTCAGTGAAGTCTGTTCTGTCAATATAAAGAGGAAGAATGCCTAAGGCACAGTTCTTTTGGAAAGTCAAGAAACTACGAGGCAACTTGCAACATCCTCATAATGCATGGCAGAGTACTCAATTCCTTATAATATATGGCCAAGCCATCACCCTTCCCCCCCCCCCAAACTGCTTAAATCTTTAGTGTTTTGCTCTTTCATGTGAAAGAGATAGGATGTTTGCAGAAATTAGGAAAATGTACTGCAAAATAAAACCTGAACGCGCAGATATTTGTTGCAAAAAGATATCTGTTAAATGTGTGAGACTTAAAATAACGCCTTAACTCAGAATGAAACATGCATACATTCCTTCCTATAATTACCTAGCCCAAGCAAAAAATGAACATATCAAACATCCTTTTCTCTGATCATCATTCATTTAGGAAAACAGATCAGAAGACGCAAAAGCCGTGTTTCGTTTTTGCTGTTTAACCCCTTTAACTCCAAGTCAATCGCGGGCACAAATAACTGGGCACTATTGACGTGGAGGTCAAGTCTAAGCATCTGGCACTGGGGCAGCAGCTGTTGTGGGCTGATACGGTGCGCGCCTCAGGCCCCCAACCCCCTCACCCCCATCTCACCCTCCTGGGTTTGGAGCTCGAGTCCCCCCTGCTCATGTGGGCATGGCGGTCCTGCAACCGACACATGCAGCCTTTCTGCCTCTACCCACCATTTCCTCTTCCCGAAACGCAGAATGGAGAGTGGTAGGGTGGACGGAGGAGGTTGTGCTGCCCAACCCATCTCCCCCCTCACCCCTCCGAAAGAGAGGGTGGTGGGAGCCAAAAAGCCAACGAGATACCATGGGAACCATAAAAGGAAAATGCTACTTACCCAGTATGCATCTGTTCTTGGCATGTAGAGCTGTAGATTCATATGCTTTAGCATAGATCGCCATCTGGTGTTGGGCTCGGATGTTTGCACTTTGTTTTTCTTCGATGAAGTGTTTGTAGTCACGAGGTAGGCGACAACGCCTTATGGTGATAGTGCGCATGGGCATCGACTCCATCCCCAGATTGTTTTCGCCATAAAGGGTGCTGATGGAGTTAGTAAGAATAGAAAGAGATGTCCATGTGTGTTGTATCTAAGTAAGATAAAACTGCAGCAGATAAAGGAACCCGGGGAGGCGGGTGGGCGCATATGAATCTACAGCTCTACATGCCAAGAACAGATTCATACTGGGTAAGTAGCATTTTCCGTTCGAGGCATATGAGCTGTAGATCATATGCTTTAGCATAGACTATACAGCAGTTATTTTAGTAGCGGTAGCTAACCTGTATCTGTTGCAGTAGTTTGAAAAAGTGTTCTTAAGACAGCCTGGCCCACACTAGCTTGTTGTTTTGCATGCACATCTACACAGTAGTGTTTTGTGAATGTGTGAGGTGTAGACCAAGTTGCAGCCTTGCAGATGTCATCTAAGGGTATATTCCCTAAGAATGCCATAGAAGCGCCTAGTTTGCGTGTGGAATGCGCTCTAGGAGGAATAGTTAATGTGCGTTTAGCTTTAATGTAGCAAATTTGGATGCATTTAACTATCCATCGTGCAATACCAGTTTTTGAAATGGGATTGCCTTTATGCGGAGGTGAAAAAGCAACAAAGAGTTGTTTGGTTTTTCTAAAAGATTTAGTTCTTTCAATGTAATAAAGTATTGCTCTTTTAACATCTAGTGTGTGAAGAGCACGTTCTGCCACTGAGTCTGGTTGAGGGAAAAACACTGGTAGTTCAACAGACTGAGGTGAAAGGCAGAAACAACTTTAGGTAAAAACTTTGGATTGGTCCTAAGAACCACTTTGTTGTGATGAATTTGTAAAAATGGTTCTTGTATGGTTAGTGCCTGGAGCTCACCAACTCTTCTAAGAGATGCGATGGCTATAAGGAAGGCTACCTTCCAAGTGAGGAACTGTAGTTCACATTTGTGCAGAGGCTCAAACGGTGGGCCCATAAGTCTTGTAAGGACAATATTAAGGTTCCAAACTGGAGAGGGTGGAACTCTAGAAGGAATGATTCTTTTGAGTCCTTCCATAAATGCTTTGATAGCGGGCACTTTAAACAAAGACCAGTGTTGTCTGTTTTGTAGATAAGCGGCTATTGCAGCGAGATAAAATCATATAGATTTGTATGCTAAGTTACAGCGTTGTAGGTGTAAGAGATAGCAAATGATGTTTTGAATGGAAGCATCTAGTGGATTGATTTGATTGTTTGTACAGTAAATTACAAATCGTTTCCACTTTGCTGCGTAGCATGCTCTTGTGGTAGGACGTCTAGCCTCTTTAATGACGTTCATGCAGTCTGGCGGGAGATTAAGGTAGCCAAACTCTATGACTTCAGGTGCCAGATCGCAAGGTTGAGTCGACTGGGATCTGGATGTCTGATCTCTCCATGGTTCTGAGTGAGAAGCTTGGGTGAGAGGTGTAGTTTTTGATGAGGAACTACAGATAGTTCCAACAGGGTTGTGAACCAAGGTTGTGGAGCCCATGTGGGAGCAACCAGGATCTTTGTGAGGGAATGCTGTTGGAGCTTCCGAACCAGTAATGGAATGAGCGGGAGAGGCGGAAAAGCGTAAGCAAATGTTCCTGACCAGTTCATCCATAGCGCATTGCCTTTGGACAATGGGTGTGGATACCTGGACGCGAAGTTTGGGCATTTTGCGTTCTGGTGTGTGGCGAACAGATCTATTTCTGGGTAGCACCACCTGTGAAAGAATGGAAGGAGAACTTGTGAATGTAATTCCCATTCGTGGATTTGTTGTCGTTGACGACAGAGCAGATCTGCGATGTAATTGTCTACTCCTGGAAGGTGATCCGCAAGGAGATGCATCTTTTGAGGTATGGCCTATCTCCATATGGTTTGAGCTAGTCGCGAGAACTGTAGGGAGTGTCCCCCTCCCTGTTTTTGTATATAGTACATTGCTGTGATATTGTCTGTACGGACTAAGACAGCCTTGCGGACTATATGGACTTGAAAGGCTTTTAATGCTAGAAAAATTGCCAGTAGTTCCAGGTGGTTTATGTGGAACTGTTTTTGTTGTAGAGTCCACATACCCTGAATGGTATGATTTTGAAGATGAGCTCCCCAGCCGGTGAGCGATGCGTCTGCTGTTAGCACTACCTGTGGAACCGGGTCGAGGAACGGCCACCCCTTGGAAAGGTTTTGTGTGTTCCACCACTGCAGAGAGCGATGTGTGCGGCTGTCTACCAACACCAGATCGGTTAACAGACCATGAGCCTGGTTCCACTGACGTTCTAAGCTTTCCTGTAGAGGACGCATTTGGAGTCTTGCATAAGGTCGATTAGAATGCAAGAGGCCATCATCCCGATTAATTGCATGAACACTCGAGCTGGTAATGAGTGTTGAGGTTGAAATTGTGATATTAGAGCCCGCATGTGGCATATCCTGACTGAGTTGGGGTATGCTAGAGCTTTGCAAGTGTCTATTGTAGCTCCTAGATATATGTGTGTGTTGGACGGTTGGAGGTGGGACTTGGTGAGGTTTACAGTGAATACCAAGTCGTGAAGCAACTGAATTGTCTTGTGGGTGTGTTGAAGACAGCTGTGTTGTGAGTTGGCCTTTATGAGCCAGTTGTCCAGATAAGGAAACACGTGAATGTGTTGTCTTCTTAAGTGAGCTGCAACTACTGCTAGACACTTGGTGAAAACTCTGGGTGCTGTGGTTACCCCGAGCTGGTAGTGTTGACCGTCCACCACGAACCTGAGATATTTCCTGTGAGCTGGGTGAATGGGAATATGGAAGTAGGCGTCCTTTAAATCCAAAGTGGAAAGAAAGTCGTCTTGCTGAAGCAATGGGAGTACCTGTTGAAGAGTGACCATGTGGAAATGGTCTGACTGAATGTAGAGGTTCAGCTGTCTGAGGTCTAATATTGGCCTGAGAGAGCCGTCCTTTTTTGGAATTAAAAAATATAGAGAGTAAACCCCCGTGCCCGGATGAGTCAAGGGGACTGGTTCTATTGCATGTTTTTGTAACGGGGAGAGAACCTCTTTTTTTTAGGAGGGTGAGATGTTCTGAGGACATTGCACGATGTTTGGGGGGAATACTTGGGGGAGTGGAGGTAAGTTCCAGGCAATAACCATACTGGATAATTTGTCTTACCCACTTGTCTGTTGTGATGGAATTCCAGACGGGTAGGAACTGTGAGACGTCCCCCGACAGGAGTGGAATGATCGGGGGGTAGTGGAGGGAAGTCACTGTTTGGTGGCAGGGGAAGTGCGGTTGGAGTTACCTCTGCCTCTTCCTCTGTTATTTCCTCTGTACCCTACACGAAAATATCCTCTAGAGGAGGAAGATTGATTGGGACTTTGGTAAGAGGATGAATTTTGTGACGCCATTGTTTTTGAGCCACCCCTGTCAAAGGAGCGACGAAAAGAGCCCCTATTAGAAGGTAGTTGTAAGGCCCCCATGGACTTGGCAGTCTCGGTGTCTTTTTTCATTTTTTCTAATGAAGAATCGACTGTTGGGCCAAAAAGGTGTTCCTGATCAAAAGGCTGATTAAGTAGTGATGATTGCACTTCTTGGTTGAATCCGGAGATTCGAAGCCAAGCGTGCCGGCATACTAAAACGCTGGTGTTAATGGCACGAGATGCTGTATCAGCCGCATCCAGGGTGCATTTTATAGAAGTGTTTGTTATGAGTTTGCCCTCTTGGATGAGGTCGTTAGCCTTAGTTTTATATTGTTCTGGTAAATGCTGCATTAGTTTTTCCAGCTCGTCATAGTTAGCTCTATTATAGCGCGCTAAAAGCGCTTGAGGATTGGCAATACGCCAATGATTAGCAGCTTGTGATGCGATTCTTTTGCCTGAGGCGTCTATAAGCCTTGACTCCTTGTCAGGAGGAGGGGCGTCGCCTGTAGTTTGCGAATTAGCTCTTTTGCGTGCGTTAGAGACGACAAGAGAGTCTAAGGGTACCTGGCCTCTGATATAGACTGGGTCTGTAGGAGCGGCTTTATATTTTTTGTCCACCCTTGGCGTACACATTCTAGCTCTAACAGGGCCTTTGAATACTTTGTTAGCGTGTTTTATCATGCCTTTGAGTATGGGCAAATTATTAGTGGATTTTTGGCAGGGAGCAAAATCTCCACTAAGAAATCATCTTCTAGGGGATCAGTATGTAGTTCCACCCCATGGTACTGAGCAGCTCTGTTAATAAGCTGTGCAAAGCCAATATTATCATCGGGTGGTGATGGTCTGGAGGGATACAGATCGGGATCATTATTATGTTCTGGATCTTTATCGTAATCATCCCAGGGGTCTATGTCCTGTGTTATGTTGTCCTGATAGTCTTCCCCATCCCCATGCCCATAATTGTCATCCTGTGGCTCAGGTGAGAAAGCTGGTGGTGGTGAGTTTGATGGTGAAATGAATAAGTTGGGATCAAGAGGTGGAGGAGAGGGAGGTATGTAAGGGGGAGAGGGGTTAGTACCCATGTCTTTTTTCTTTAGGGGTATATGGTAGTCCTCTGGAAGATCCAGCTTCCGCTTTTTAGGAAGCGTTGCTAGAAGGCGTCCAGTTTTAGGGTCGATATGTAATCGTTTTTGTTTTGGATCCAAAGGGTCCTGTGGAGGAAGTTCTTTGGATGGGGTGTCTTTGTACTTTTGTTTGGTTTCAGAGGGCTTTTTTTTACAGGGTTAGTCTCTGAAACTTCTATAGGAGTGGTCTTTGACCGTGTGCTTCTTCGGCTCAGAGCCTTTCGGTGTGGAGTGTTTGGGCTTCGAAGGTTTGTCTTACGGGTTTCGGCTCCCAAGGTTTATCTTTATTCGGCTTCGGCTCCGAAGCTTTGGGTTTAGCCAGTGTTGGCTCCGAGGCTTTGACTTTATGTGGTTTTGGATCAGAGTCTTTCGGTGCCGAAGATGTCTTTGGTGCCGGAGCGTGAGGCACATGTTTGGTCTTGGGTTTTGGTGCCAAAGATGTGGGTTCAGCACCGGAATGGGGCCGGCTCGATCCAGAGCCGGAAGGCTTATCCTTATGTTTCATAGCCGGGCCCAAGGGCGGGGCATCTGAAATGTTTTCACGGTGTCGACCTGGGCCCGAGGGCGAAGGTGATACCGGAGCCTTTGTTGGTTTTGTGGGCAGTTGGGGCTAGTTACTCACTGTTCGTTGAGCCGGAGTGACGTTGAAGTCTTCTTCCATGTCGGAGTCGTCGGCTTCAGACAGAGATTTCTTCTTCTTGTTCGGCGCCGGGCTGTTGGAATTCAGACTCTTCTCTGAAGATGTCTGGTACTGGGCTAGTGCCGCGTCGCATCTCGTCACGTCGAGCCCGACGGTCACGAATGGTCTTCTTCGATCAGAATGATCGACAGGCCTCGCAGTTGATTTCTTCGTGCTCCAGGGTTAGGCAGAGGTTACAGACCTCGTGCAGGTCTGTGTGTGGGAACTTAGCACCACACTCGGGGCATTTCTTAAATGGAGTCTGTTCCATGGACTGCTGGCGTGGTCAGCGCGGATAGGCCTCACGGCCCGCGTCGAAGCTACCGATCAAAGTTCTTGGATTTTACGATGAGCGTCGAAAGGGAAGTCGCGTTCAAAAACAATACCGTCGAGTGGTAAGGATTGCGCGTCGAAAAGGTTCGAAGACGATACCGAACCGGAGCGCAGCAATACACATCCGAACCCGATGGCGGAAAAAAACAATCTGGGGATGGAGTCGATGCCCATGCGCACTATCACCGTAAGGAGGAATCACCTACCTCGTGACTACAAACACTTCTTCGAAGAAAAACAGAGTGCAAACATCCGAGCCAAACACCAGATGGCGATCTATGCTAAAGCATATGATCTACAGCTCATATGCCTCGAACATATATATATATTTTTTTTTAAAGGATGGCGGGTGGGGGGGTAGAATCAGGGGTCGGGCAACTCTGGCATAGGGTCATGCCTCCAACCAAAAAGGAGAAAATACTGTCTTCATGCCCCCAGGAGAAGCCTTCATCCGCGAACAGATAAAGGGAATAGTCCACTACCGGGCAGATAGAGGGAGGACCTGGCCTGGCAGTTCGGGCTGGACTGTTCCCAAGAGGAACAGGGTCAAGGCTGATTTGCATGGGTCCAAACTGAGGTGGCTTAGTGAGCAGAAGAACAATGATGGATTAAACACAGATCTGTGACTGGGGGAGAGTGTCTGAAAAGTTTCAGCATTCTGTCCATCATGTTTGCTATATAGAGGGAATACCCCACTAGACATCAGGGATTTCAAAATGGCAGCAAAAACAAACAAAAGAATGGGGATGTCTTTACCTACACACTTGTACAATGATTGGAAAAATAAATCAAAGCGTCCTTCCAAACACGAAGAGCAGGAATCTAATTTATTTTAGACAGATTTGAATCCATTTGACTGAGTGACATCTGCCATACAAATCACATCAACAGGTTTACCATTCCTGACAAATGCCCCCAACCAACAGGCACTCCGAGAGAGTTGGGCAGACCACCATTCGGTAAAAAACAATACATTTTGAAAGAAGATACTTGAGGGAAAACTCTTGTGCCCGACCATAAACCATGGATACTGTCAAAATTATTAAAACAAGAGCATGCAGTTCCTTGGGAATGTAGAGAAAAAAGTAGAGGTCTGGTCGGTCTGAATTAATGTCCAAAAGGGGGAGAGGGTGTCTCCCGCTTTAGGAACTAGGGCCCTCAGCTTCATCATAGGGCATGCTCCTAGTCAGGCCGGCCCTGCAATGCCCGACGGGCATCCTATGAGGGACATGTTTCTTGCCTTACCTAGCCGCTGCTCAACTGCCGTTAAGATGCCTTAATGTTCCCTTTTCCAGCAATCGATGCAGCTGGTGAGCCACCCCAGATGGGTCGGTATTAGTAGGGAAGGTACCTCAATATTGGGTTGCTTGTGTGTTTGGTTTACCCTGGATACTAATTAGGAAACAAACCACTGTGTAGATAGTTATTTTACCCATGGTCCTGAAGAATTGACAATTGATCTTGTGACAACCTAGGCAAGAAACATGTTGACCTTTATATTGTAGCCACCGCTGAACATTACATCAGTGAGTTGCCATTTTAAATTTTAACTGGGACAAGTGGACTCGCTGATTAAAATGAATTCCGAGTAACACTGTGTCCTATTTTATAATCCCCCTCACACCCTTAACACTCATCTACACCACGAGGCCCTATACTCGCACCGCACCTTACGGCTTTGGGAATAAAAGATCCCTGACAAAGAGCCCCTCATAGGGTGCCTATCAGGCATTGCAGCACCGGCCTGACGCGGAGCATGCCCTATGATGAAGTATAAAACACACAAGATGGACGGAATGCTGCACATTGGCAAACATTCACCCCCAGTCACAGATCTGGGTTTAATCCATCGTTATTTTGCTTCACCACGCCACCCCAGTTCAGACATAGCCATATGCAAATCAGTCTTGACCCTGTGCCTCATGGGAACAGTCCAGACCGAACTGCCAAGCCATATCCTCCCTGGGCCGGAACCAAGCATCCTAGGACCGGTTTCAGGCCATCAGCCTTCATCAGCCAGGATAGCTTGACTCCAGTGGCGCAGCGAGCACGGGACCCACGTCTGGGCATACCCTTCCCACTTAGGGCGAAATGCAAAACACACAAGATGATGGACGGAATGCTGCACATTGGCAAACATTCACCCCCAGTCACAGATCTGGGTTTAATCCATCGTTATTTTGCTTCACCACGCCACCCCAGTTCAGACATAGCCATATGCAAATCAGTCTTGACCCTGTGCCTCATGGGAACAGTCCAGACCGAACTGCCAAGCCATGTCCTCCCTGGACCGGAACCAAGCATCCTAGGACCGGTTTCAGGCCATCAGCCTTCATCAGCCAGCCTGGCTGAAGAGGGGTGAAACCCCGAAACCGGTCCTAGGATGCTTGTTTCCAGTCCAGGGAGGACCTGGCCTGGCAGTTCGGGCTGGACTGTTCCCATAGGGCACAGGGTCAAGACTGATTTGCATATGGCTGGGTTCAAACTGGAATGGCGAGCAAAAAAACGATGGATTTAGGCCCAGATCTCTGTACTGGGGTGAATGTATGACCTTGTTCTGCATTCTGTCCATCAATTGTTGTTTTACTATGATGAAGTAAGGGCCCTAGTTCCTAAAGCGGGAGTCACCGTTTTTTTTTGGGGGGGGGTGTGTGTGTGTGTGTGTGTGTGTGTATATATATATAATGTCACACAATCCTGGTTTCCCAGAAAAACGGGCCGCACTCCTCACAGGTTCTTTTGCGAATTTTTTATTATTTTCTTAGGCGTATTGCATCAATAAATCCATTCGGCATTTGCAGACGATAAACCTACGCGTTTCGGCATTTCAAATGCCTTGATCACGGTATCATTTGAAATGCCGAAACGCGTAGGTTTATCGTCTGCAAATGCCGAATGGATTTATTGATGCAATACGCCTAAGAAAATAATAAAAAAAATCGCAAGAGAACCTGTGAGGAGTGCGGCCCGTTTTTCTGGGAAACCAGGATTGTGTGACATGAATAGCGGATTTGGTTTCAACCGCAGGAGCAACGCACCGCATATGAGCGCCACAAAAGCTGATGACAAGGAAACCGGTTTGTTGGAGATATATATATATATATATATATATATACACACACACACACACACAATTACACTCCCTTGTGCCCTAGACGCACAACAAACAGGAACGGACAACTTTTTCAGCTGGTGCCAGATATTACTTTATTATTTAAAAGTTAAAGTGCAATGCTACTCATGACGCGTTTCGGGCCTCCTGGCCCTTGGTCACATGACCGCATTACGTGCATACCGAGTTTTTATTAGTGGAACAAACCTCACCTGACCCCACATGTGACAACTGCAATGGAGCTAGAGAAAATACTCAAACTTGCGGTTCAAGATTATAGAAATGAACTAGTTGAACATTTAAGGGAATAAATACATTATATTTATGTATAAAAACCTACGCTATAAAACTATTGCATATTTGATGTAAATAAGTTGGATAACCCATAATAACTATTATAGTAAAAGTCATGGCACAAATGCTAAAATTACAGTGCTACTCCAACTTAAGGATGCTGTCAAAAATATTTCATATTTAAAAACCACAAGAATAAATAATTGTTGATAAAAGTTAATAGAATTTCAAATACACTTAGTAAATACAACATAACAATGTCTGTGCAAATACTGCATGTGCAAATAATGCTGACCACCAATGGCCATATCTATTATTCTTATTCATATATATAGCTCTCATATAAGGTCACAATGTGC
This sequence comes from Calotriton arnoldi, assembly GCA_963921515.1. Taxonomy (NCBI): domain Eukaryota; kingdom Metazoa; phylum Chordata; class Amphibia; order Caudata; family Salamandridae; genus Calotriton; species Calotriton arnoldi. The sequence continues at coordinate 1,766,718 of CAWUFW010000445.1, forward strand.
AAAAAGTTGTGTGCAAATAGTGCATAAACCTCTAAAGTGTCTGTAGTGCAAAAAATTGATTAAAAATATATTATGATCGATGGCGGAAAATCAGAGGATATTCATGTTATAACGAGAAAATCTCATTCAAACATCGCCAAGTTATTAACTGACTAAGGGAGCCCCCTTAAAAATAAGACTAGAAGTCAAAGTTAAAAACAAAATACTTGTCATATAGGCTACCAAGGCTAACAAAAATTAGGTGTTATTGTACATATTCATAAACTGAAAAATATACATTCAATGTAAGGCCAGAATCAAAGCTATAACGAACTCTTATTGCACCAATAGTACATACACTGCCATATGATGACTTATAAATGATCTAAGAACAGTACCAAACAAACAGATAAATATGCAGACAATAGCATTACTTAAAAATCTCAGTGAAATTTTAAGGAGTTTGAAAAATATTTAAAAAAATTGTTAGTACTCTGATGGAGGTATACTATTCAAAAGAAGTTATGCATATCCTCTCCTGTATTAAGACCATGTGGATACCTAGTGTCGAGCTCGATGATATATTTAGACTCCAACTGACGTAACCTTTTTTCTCTATTACCTCCTCTCTTGCTTAGAGGTACTGTATCAATCACGAAATATTTCAAACATTTAAGATCATTCCCATGTTCTGATTTAAAATGTCGGGCCACTGGATAAGTCTGATCTGAATTTTCAATGGCCCGTAGATGTTGTAAAATACGGACATGTACCTGTAACTTTGTACTCCCTATATATTTAAGACCACAGTTACATTCTAAAACATACACCGCATATTCCGACCTGCATGTATAGTGCCCTTTTATCTCGATGACGGTTGATGTAAAGGGAGTAATGTAAGTAGTAGTATTGATACCAAATTTACATGCACGACAAGTGCTGCATTTGTAAAAACCTTTTTTCGGGACCAACCAACTAGTCTTCTTGTCCAATTCTGGACTGGTTTTTACCAAATCATTGCGCATGGAGTATGCTTTTCTGAAGGTAAACACAGGTTTCTCAGGGAGCACTGTTTTTAAGGTACTGTCCGTGAGTACTATAGGCCACTGTTTCATAACAATAGATTTAATTTCCTGGGCTTGCTTACTATAGGTAGTGATCAGTCTGCACTGTCTATTGTCTGTACTATTGGTGTCACCACAGATATAATTTCGAGTATGCTTGGTATTAGTCTGGTTTTCAGTACCTTTCAGTAAATTTAATCTGTTAGTTTTATTGGCTTTTTTCATGGCTGCATCTCATTTAAACGAGTTGTACCCTCTTTCTAAAAATCTCTGCTTAGCTGCTAGCTGATGTAACTTAAGATCCTCTTCCGTGCTACATGCTCTACGAATTCGAAGGAATTCTCCGTATGGAAGGCTAGTGATTGTATGGGCCGGGTGAAAGCTCTTAGCAAGCAGTAAGGTATTACCGGCGGTGGGCTTACGATATAAACTAGTTTCTATATTGTCAGCGGAGGCCTGTACTTTAATATCTAAAAAATTAGTACTGACTAGATCTATGTGAGCTGTGAACTGCAAGTTCATGTTATTGATATTTAACTTATTTACAAAATCCTCGGCTTCACTAGATGTGCCCCGCCATTTGACAAAAATGTCATCAATATATCGCCACCATTTCACCACGTTTCTCCCATGCGCTGCGATGTTCTTTGCACAGGACATGCTCCTCCCACCAACCAACGTGAAGACAAGCGTAGCTGGGGGAGAAGCATGCCCCCATAGCTACTCCTTGTAATTGCTGGAAAATTGCCCCATCAAATGTAAAAATATTATTGTACAAGCACCATTTGATCATGCTAAGCAGCATTTTGTTGTGAGAATATAAGTCAATTGGTCTTTTGTTAAGGTAAAACTCTACTGCATTAATGCCATCTTGGTGCCTAATGCTTGTATACAAGGATGTGATGTCTAGAGTAAGAAACATATATTCATTAGACCAGGATTGTGCATTTAGATGTAAGAGGAAATCGTTGGAGTCTTTGATATATGTAGGCAGGGATGTTACAAACTCTTGCAGGTAATAATCTACATACTTAGATGTGTTTCAAAAATACTATTTATAGCAGATATTATAGGCCTGCCCGGGACTGGACTAACCCCTTTGTGCACCTTTGGTATAAAATATATAGTAGGCATTACAGGATAATCATTGTTTAAAAATGCAAATTCGTCCTTGCTTATTAGGCTTTCTCTTCTCCATTTGTTCAAATCTTCTTTGTAGTTTTTGCTGATTTTCTTAGCCTCTACTTGATTGATTTTACGATAACATTCCAAATCATTTAGATGCCGATAGGCCTCCGTCTTATATTCTTTTTTATCCCATAGCACAATATTGCCTCCTTTGTCACTTTTATTTATTATCACTGCAGAATTATTTTTTAATTTATTCATCAGTTGGAAGTACGGTGCATTTTGCTTGGGAGAGGCCTTGTTATGCTGTTTTGATGAAGTATACAGTTTCTTGAGTTCTTCCGTGACTATCGTGGAAAATATCGATTGCGTCACGCGGCATATTTGGAATGAACTTAGATGGAGCTTTAAAAGGACTGTGACATGATGACACGCTCATGTCCTCCATGTAAGCCAAACTTTGAGTGCTTGCTGCAACGGGTGTATTGATGTTACTTTCACTCCCTAATGAATGTAAGGTTTTGAGGAGTGACACAACCCCCGCTGTTAATCCAGTACTAGTGCTTCGGATTGCCAATTGGGAATCTAGATCTTTTTTGGATTGTCGATTTATAGTATAGTATTTCATAAGTTTGAGCTTTCGTATAAACTTAAAAACGTCAATCCTCGTTTCCCCATAGTTGAAGCTGCTCTCTGGGCAGAAACTTAGTCCCAATGCAAGGAGTTGTTTTTCCGCTTGGTTAAGCTGTACATTAGTTAAGTTGATGATTGTCCGATCAACATCGGTTAGCGCTTCTGCCACCGTTTGTTCTGCTGCCCTCTTCCTTTTGTTTTTGCAGCATTTACGTCTCTCTCTCCTTCTAATGTTCCTTTTGTGTTTGAGGTAATTTTGATGTTCCATGGTCGTAGGGACTGTTTTCTCTGTTCCCGTATAAAATCCATTTCCTCTACATATGTTAGGACTCCCATGTCCACTCTAGAGCTTGCGACATTTTCTCCACTTAAATCGGATTCCGAGTCACTTGGTATAGTGCTGCTTTCTGACATGGACAGATGTATTTCATGGGGAGTCACTGTGGTAGAACCCTGCTGCAGCTGTTCATGTCTGACCACTTTTTGTTTACGTAGGGAATCGAATTTGCGCGCGAAAGTGAACACCTGCCCCTGTTCATAGTCATTCTTGTCGCGCGCAAATTTGTACGCTTTCCTATTTTTGATTACCTCCTCTTGTTTTCTCAAACGCTCGTTCATGTCTTTCATGCTTTTATCAATAAACTCTATATTGCTGGGATTTTCCAGTTTACTTATTTCCAACTTAATCCGAGCAATTTCAATGATATTGGTGTCCCGATCTATTTTGGCGTATTTAATGAGTAAACACACAAGACGCATGGACGCCTCTAGATTGCTCTCCGCCCATTCCTTTAGGAGAAGAGGTTTAGGACTCTCAAAACTAGGGGCTAACATGATTCGGAGGCCCCGTGGAATATGAGAGTGTGTGTGTATATATATATATATATATATATATATATATATATATATATATATATATATATATATATATATATATATATATATATATATATATATATATATATATATTTATTCTGCTCCAAAGGTTGTCCACCTGGTGAGTAGCACTCGATCAACAGCTTTGTTTATGATAGGCAGGGACGAGGATCCGCTTGTAGAAACTGCTCCGTAATGGAAATGCCTGACGCGTTTCGAAGCTCCATATGCTTCTCTTCAGAGGCTTGAACGGAGACAGTGTGTGCAAACGCTGAACCCACTTCGCCATTTTCATATTGCACACCCACCAATGGGAAGCTCGAATGAGACTGTGCATTGTGGTCCGGATAGCACACAAATCTTGTCCTGTATGGACCCTGCAAGTGGACTCGTCCTCAATCCTGTTTACGGCTGCTGGCCCACATAGCCGACATGTTAGTTACCATGTCGGGTGGCCCCCATAACATTACGGGGTGGTGTACACTCGGCGGCAGGACGGCCGCGTATTACATTCTGCTCCAAATATATAAATTTTCCAGCTTTGCAGTCCTTTTTTTTCCTCAGGAACTCGCAAAAAGAGAAACGGACTCCAATTTCTTCGTGCCAGTTTATTTTAAGTGCATAAATGTTGCCATGACGCATTTCGGGCTCTGAAGCCCTTGATCACATGACATGTCAGTGCATTAATCCCTTATTTAAAGTGACAGTGCAATAGACGACAGTGAAAACAGACTTTCGTTCTGTTTTCTCATTCACCTTTATCTTTTTAGCAGCAAAGTACATACAAATTTCATTTGTAAATAGAGTAACAATAATTTATGTATGCTATCTAACAGTGAAAAAAATGCATATCCACAATAATCTGTTTAAATACACGATAAAATATTGGATAAAATATTACTTTGAGCCTATAAATACAATTAAGATAAAAGGATCTAGTTGGTCTTTGGTAAAACATAACTATGAAATATAAATATTGATATAAATATAAACATTGTGTACACCTTGTACACATTATGCAGCTAAGGCATCTCCCGTTGTTGTTTTACTGCAATTTCCACATTTTACTCGTTTTTGGGACCAATACTTCTCAACTACTAACAGTAATATGTTATCTCTTATGTCTAGCTGCTATACTTAAACATCCAAATCAGTCTAAAATATTTACATACGAACAGTGTTAAAAAATACTAACTATAAAGTGCCGAAGTGCTAACTAAAATAACACCATTTGTAGTGAACATGTTGTTTTGATTAATAAAAACATTTTAAAAAGTTTTAATTTTTCTCTTCTTTCTTTTGCGGGAAATGATAGATGTTGCGCGTGATTTAATAAAAAGGTAGCTTGCTAAAATGGATTAGGATTAATCATACAAGCTGTTCTATATTAGCAGTTAACTTTCAATTGTTAAACTCTAAGAAAAATTGTTTGTACACTTTTTATTTTACAATGGTACCAAGTGTTATTGCAGACCGAGTTATATATATATATATATATATATATATATATATCCCCTAGGACATGGGTACTCACAAACTTTCTCTCGGGTGCCAAATTTACAGTGTGGTTTGTGGCCGAGGGCCGCACCGGTGGGGGCGGGGTCAGTGGGGGAGGGGGCGGGGCTAGAGCAAAAAAAAATAACTATGACCATGAGGTTGAACACAGGCCCCTGCAGCGGACGCCTTCGTCCACTGAGCCACCAGACCCGGCATACACACATCTCTCTCTCTCTATCTCTCTCTCGCTCTGTCTCCTTCCCTCTCTCTCTCTATCTTCCCTCTCTCTCTCTATCTCTCCCTCCCTCTCTCTCTCTCCGTCTCCCTCCCTCTCTCTCCGTCTCCCTCCCTCTCCGTCTCCCTCCCTCTCTCTCTCTCTCTCTCTCTCTCTCCCTCTCTCCCTCTCTCCCTCTCTCCCTCTCTCTCCCTCTCTCTCCCTCTCTCTCCCTCTCTCTCCCTCTCTCTCCCTCCCTCTCTCTCCCTCTCTCTGTCTCACTCACTCTGTTTGTCTCCCTCTCTCTCTTTCTGTCTCCCTCTCTCTCTTTCTGTCTCCCTCTCTCTGTCTCCCTCCCTCTCTCTCCCCCTCCCTCCCTCTCTCTCCCTCTCTCTGTCTCACTCACTCTGTCTCCCTCTATCTGTCTCCCTCCCTCTGTCTCCCTCTATCTGTCTCCCTCCCTCTGTCTCCCTCTATCTGTCTCCCTCCCTCTGTCTGTCGCCCTCCTCCCTCTCTGTCTCCCTCCCTCTGTCTCCCTCCCTCTCTCTCTGTCTCCCTCTCTCTGTCTCCCTCTCTCTCTGTCTCCCTCTCTCTCTGTCTCCCTCTCTCTGTCTCCCTCCCTCTCTGTCTCCCTCCCTCTCTGTCTCCCTCCCTCTGTCTCCCTCCCTCTCTGTCTCCCTCCCTCTGTCTCCCTCCCTCTCTCTCCCTCTCTCTCTCCTCCCTCCCTCTCCCTCTCTCTCTGTCTCCCTCTCTCTCTCCCTCTGTCTCCCTCTCTCTCTCCCTCTGTCTCCCTCTCTCTCTCCCTCTGTCTCCCTCCCTCTCTCCCTCTGTCTCCCTCCCTCTCTCCCTCTGTCTCCCTCCCTCTCTCCCTCTGTCTCCCTCCCTCTCCCTCCCTCTGTCTCCCTCCCTCTCTCCCTCTGTCTCCCTCCGTCTGTCTCCCTCCGTCTGTCTCCCTCCCTCTGTCTCCCTCCCTCTGTCTCCCTCCCTCTGTCTCCCTCCGTCTGTCTCCCTCCCTCTGTCTCCCTCCCTCTGTCTCCCTCCCTCTGTCTCCCTCCGTCTGTCTCCCTCCGTCTGTCTCCCTCCGTCTGTCTCCCTCTGTCTCCCTCCCTCTGTCTCCCTCCCTCTCTGTCTCCCTCCCTCTCTGTCTCCCTCCCTCTATCTCCCTCCCTCTCTGTCTCCCTCCCTCTATCTCCCTCCCTCTCTGTCTCCCTCCCTCTATCTCCCTCCCTCTATCTCCCTCCCTCTGTCTCCCTCCCTCTGTCTCCCTCCCTCTGTCTCCCTCCCTCTGTCTCCCTCCCTCTGTCTCCCTCCCTCTGTCTCCCTCTCCCTCCCTCTGTCTCCCTCTGTCTCCCTCTCCCTCCCTCTGTCTCCCTCTCCCTCCCTCTGTCTCCCTCTGTCTGTCTCCCTCTGTCTCCCTCCGTTTCCCTCTCTGTCTCCCTCCCTCTATCTCCCTCCCTCTATCTCCCTCCCTCTGTCTCCCTCCCTCTGTCTCCCTCCGTCTCCCTCCCTCTGTCTCCCTCCCTCTGTCTCCCTCCCTCTGTCTCCCTCCCTCTGTCTCCCTCCCTCTGTCTCCTTCCCTCTGTCTCCTTCCCTCTGTCTCCTTCCCTCTGTCTCCTTCCCTCTGTCTCCTTCCCTCTGTCTCCTTCCCTCTGTCTCCCTCTCTCTGTCTCCCTCTCTCTGTCTCCCTCTCTCTGTCTCCCTCTCTCTGTCTCCCTCTCCCTGTCTCCCTCTCCCTGTCTCCCTGTCTCCCTCTCCCTGTCTCCCTCTCTCTGTCTCCCTCCTTCTGTCTCCCTCCCTCTTTCTCCCTCTGTTTCCCTCTGTGTCTCCCTCCGTCTGTCTCCCTCTCTCTCTCTCTCTCTCTCTCTCTCCCTCTGTCCCCCTCTCTGTCCCCCTCTCTGTCTCCCCCTCTCTGTCTCCCCCTCTCTGTCTCCCCCTCTCTGTCTCCCCCTCTCTGTCTCCCCCTCTGTCTCCCTCTCTCTGTCTCCCTCTCTGTCTCCCCCTCTCTGTCTCCCTCTCTGTCTCTCCCTCTCTGTCTCCCTCTCTCTGTCTCCCTCCCTCTCCCTCCCTCTCTCTCTGTCTCCCTCTAGCTCTGTCTCCCTCCCTCTAGCTCTGTCTCCCTCCCTCTATCTCTGTCTGTCTCCCTCTCTGTCTGTCTCCCTCTCTGTCTGTCTCCCTCCCTCTGTCTCCCTCCCTCTGTCTCCCTCCGTCTGTCTCCCTCTGTCTGTCTCCCTCTGTCTCCCTCCCTCTGTCTCCCTCCCTCTGTCTCCCTCCCTCTGTCTCCCTCCCTCTGTCTCCCTCCCTCTGTCTCCTTCCCTCTGTCTCCTTCCCTCTGTCTCCTTCCCTCTGTCTCCTTCCCTCTGTCTCCTTCCCTCTGTCTCCTTCCCTCTGTCTCCTTCCCTCTGTCTCCTTCCCTCTGTCTCCCTCTCTCTGTCTCCCTCTCTCTGTCTCCCTCTCTCTGTCTCCCTCTCCCTGTCTCCCTCTCCCTGTCTCCCTCTCCCTGTCTCCCTCTCTCCCTCTCTCTGTCTCCCTCTCTCTGTCTCCCTCTGTTTCCCTCTGTGTCTCCCTCCCTCTGTCTCCCTCTCTCTCTCTCTCTCCCTCTGTCCCCCTCTCTGTCCCCCTCTCTGTCTCCCCCTCTCTGTCTCCCCCTGTCTCCCTCTCTCTGTCTCCCTCTCTGTCTCCCTCCCTCCCTCTAGCTCTGTCTCCCTCCCTCTCTGTCTGTCTCCCTCCCTCTCTGTCTGTCTCCCTCTGTCTGTCTCCCTCCGTCTGTCTCCCTCCGTCTGTCTCCCTCCGTCTGTCTCCCTCCGTCTGTCTCCCTCCGTCTGTCTCCCTCCGTCTGTCTCCCTCCGTCTGTCTCCCTCCGTCTGTCTCCCTCCGTCTGTCTCCCTCCGTCTGTCTCCCTCCGTCTGTCTCCCTCCGTCTGTCTCCCTCTGTCTGTCTCCCTCTGTCTGTCTCCCTCTGTCTGTCTCCCTCTGTCTGTCTCCCTCTGTCTGTCTCCCTCTGTCTGTCTCCCTCTGTCTGTCTCCCTCTGTCTGTCTCCCTCTGTCTCCCTCCCTCTATCTCCCTCCCTCCGTCTCCCTCCGTCTGTCTCCCTCTGTCTGTCTCCCTCTCCCTCCCCCTGACTCCCTCCCTCTGACTCCCTCCCTCTGTCTCCCTCTCTCTGTCTCCCTCTCCCTCTGTCTGTCTCCCTCCCTCTGTCTCCCTCTCCCTCTCTCTGTCTCCCTCTCCCTCTGTCTGTCTCCCTCCCTCTGTCTGCCTCTGTCTCCCTCTGTTTCCCTCTCTGTCTGTCTCCCTCTCGCTCCCTCTCTCTGTCTCCCTCTCTGTCGCCCTCTCTCTGTCTCCCTCTCTCTGTCTCCCTCTCTCTGTCTCCCTCTCTCTGTCTCCCTCTCTCTGTCTCCCTCTCTCTGTCTCCTTCCCTCTGTCTGTCTCCCTCTCCCTCCCTCTGTCTCCCCCTGACTCCCTCCCTCTGTCTCCCTCTGCCTCTGTCTCCCTCTGCCTCTGTCTCCCTCTGCCTCTGTCTCCCTCTGCCTCTGTCTCCCTCTGCCTCTGTCTCCCTCTGCCTCTGTCTCCCTTCCTCTGTCTCCCTTCCTCTGTCTGTCTGTCTCCCTCGCTCTGTCACATCACCCCGCGTGTGTGTCAGCCCGGGCTGAGACAGCTTCCCGGGCGCGCACACAGCCGCACCCGAGTACTTCACAGCCTCAGGTCTTTAAAAGACCATTCACTTGTTAATGAGGCTTTGTTGTATTTCACCTCTTCTTAGCGCCCCTGCATGGAGATGCAGGGGCGCGAAAAAGAGGTGAAATACAACCAAGCCTCATTAACAAGTGAATGGTTTTTTAAAGAATCGCCCGGCCCCTATAGAGCGCTGCTGCAACCGGCGGTGTTTGCTGGCACTTACAAAAAAAAAAAGAAGAAAAACACAGGTAGGTATCTGCAAGGTCCGCGGGCCGCCAAGGAAGGCTTGCGGGGCCGCCGGCGGCCCGCGGGCCGTACTATGAGTACCCGTGCCCTAGGGGAACGTATGCTGGACCTAGATTTGTATGGTCTTTGGTGATGTGCTCCAGAATTTGCACAAGTATGACTGGGATGTGTTTTCACATGTTCCCTAAGGAAAATACCCAGTATGCAAACCAGGGATTGAATCCTAGTGATATAATTTTTTCACACTTATTTAGATTTGATATGATAACAAAATAGACGGTGCACAGTAGCCATCAGCAGGTAATGAAACCTGAAAGAAAGAACATTATCATCAAATAAATCGAGAATTGTGGACACCTATAACATTATGAAAAGCCTATAAGGCGGTAATCAGGGCAGGAGCCATCAGTTCTATTTCACATCCCTAAAAAGAAAACTAGGCTCACTTAATAAACCAGAGGAATATGTCCTCTAGGAGTAAAGAGAATACCAATCCAATGCAAAAACAACAATTTAAGCAAACAAAACGCCATCATAACAGGTCAGACAGAATATAGCCCATAAGACATGGTTAGCTGCCCAAAGTAGACTCTACGACTAAAGAGACAAAACCAGCAATCTGACACACTGGCTTGCAAGCAGGAAAGTGGGGCCAAGACATGTACATGAAATCCAAGACTTGGGGTTGGTTAATGGGACGATCCTGATGAAATAGCTACCATAATCACACAGCATTATAAGGTACTATACCGGCAGACTAATCTAAACCCACGGGGCTATCTGTCATCTATAGCAATGCCTGGATTTTCCGACATGGATATGACCAGACTAGATAAACCCCATCGATATGGAAGAAATCTCAGAAATTATGAATCGGCTGATTGACAAATAGTAATTTCCTGGGACCCAGACAATTCTTCAAATGCCATGGTATCCTGCTGTCACAACCACTTCTAGATGTGTTTTAGTGGGCTAGAGACCAAGGGAGCCTTCCTTCGAAAATTTGAGATGAGCACATTCTGAATATCCTCAATCCAGGTCCGACACCAGAAAATCAGAGTTTATATCATCCAATCTCTTAAATCACCAGAAGTTAAATAGTGGACAAAATACTGGCGTGGAGATCGGCTGAAGCAATAATAATTCAATTTACACTGGCCAAAGCTGGTTTACGCCACAAAGAGCCGGTTTATGCCACAAAGAGCGACCAGACATAACATTCGACGAGCCTTTAACGCATTGGCAATGAGCCATCAGCACAATGGATCAGCTGCTTTGCTCATTGTACATCTAGAGAAGTCTTTGACAGCATATCTTGGAAACATCTTTTTCAACTATAGAAACATTTAGGTCTCAGTCCTCATTTTATCACTTATACTTGATCACTTTACACAGGACTAACACCCAGAGTAATGGTAGGAAACTCACTTTCACACCCAACTAAGTTAGTTGGGGTGTGACATGGATGTACCCTCTTCCCTTTATTGTTTGCTAGTGCAATAAGACCAGGTTCTTGGCTTTAGATAGTTGAAGAACCTAGAAGATAAGATATGGCGGTATGCAGATGATCTTATACATCTGGTTAACCCAACATCTGGCACAGCAGTAATACAAATGTTAGGCTACTTCAGTCTCTACTCTGGTCTTGGGGCTAACTCGAGTAAAACTATCCTACATCCACTATCTCATACCGATGACAGCGGGCCCCGGGTAGAGGAGATGAAAGAGGGATTCGGGTTAACACCCACAGCATTAAATAACTAGGGATTCACCTAATGAGAGGAGTGGAGACTGCCCACTCTGTAAACATAATTTCCCAACTTGATGGAATGTGTAAACATACACAGACTTGGATGTTGCTGCCATTTTCAATGATGGGGGAGAATTGCCTTATTAAAAATGATCATTCGCTCCAAGATCTGGTATCCCTTACAAAATTATCCCTTTACTCTACAGCGAGGATATCTTCATACCCAGATATCAGTGTTGAGAACCTTTTTATGGAATAAGGGTGATCCCCGGGACTCTTTCGCAATATGCGGGCAATCAACATATGATGGGGCTTAGCAATGAGAGATCTGGTGTCATATTATTGGGCCACCCACTTAAAAGCAGTGAACAATTGGATCCATTCTGCTAATATGGGATCCAGTGTAGAACCTGCATGTGCTGGGGAGTTGTGGGGCCTGGGGGAGAAATCCCTGATCCACCTTCTATATGTGGGGGAGACTACCCCGGGAATACCACTAGCAAGATGAGTTGCCTGTGAAGCTTAGAAAGCCTCAAACAAGCACACTGGTTGGGCGGATCGGCTCAAGGAACAGACCCCGCTGTGGGTGGGTACTTTTCTTTCAGAAGTAGCTGCATTGTAGGTCTTTGTGGGTTAGGACCGACTCGGAATTTCTAATCTGACCAGGGGAGGACTACTGAAGACATTCGTAGAAATTAGGGAAAAATGCTGGTTGTTACAAACAGAGTTCTACAGATACTTCCAACTCCGACAAGCTTTGACGCCTTACATATTCAACTTTAAAGAGGTACCAGAGTTTAGTCTGATGGAAGCAAAACTGGTGATGTCCCCTCTCCCCGAAAGTATCTCACACATACAAAACTCTTGTGATTATCTCATCTGTGAATTTTAATAAGCTGAGGGAGGCATGGGGATCAAATGAAGGTCCCTTAAAAGACAAGGAATCAGTGTTTGCACTTAAGGCCCGGCGTGAAGTGCCCATCAGAAGTAGGCTTCACCTCATGCAATTTAAATATCTTCATAGGGTATGCCTGACTCTTGAGAGACTAGCATTTTCAGAAGGGGATAGGGCCGAAATGCTTCAGTGTCAGTCCACAATAGGGAACTTCATACACTCGGTTTGGACTTGTTTGGCTTTGGAGCTCCTTTAGTCATGATCTATAGCGACCGGGGGACTGAAGTCCAAATTTGGCCCTACTTAAAAACGTAGGAGAACTAGGGCTTTACAAATATTGAAAAGATATTTGAGACTTTAACATTGGAGAAAAAGGACATCACCCAGAAGTGGAGAAGCCAAGCATCCCCAAATGCTACGGTGTGGAAATGTGGCAATGATAGATGACGCATCCACCCAATCCCAACATATGAGGACAGGAGCTGTCTTCTAAAGCATACAAAATATTGAAGAAGTTCTACACAGATGGGATAAATAATGGACCCATGACCAATTATACACCTACTTAAAAGTCTTTAGCAATGGGTCATTCGGCATACATACATAATCGCGCTATATCCTTATCTTTGAATCAGATCACACATCGGAAACCAGATCTGAACTGCAAAAGCAGCGTTTGATGATGAGCTGTTTGCATCAGTGTTTTGTTTAATAAAAAAAATTAGAAAACCTCAATAAAGAAATGTATTAAAAAAAACAGGTAATGAAACCACTAGCTAACAGGAAAACTGACAGGACAAAATGTAACAGTCGGTTCACAACACTACGATGAGCAGGAATTTTCACATTGTGGGATATGCGGTATTGACTGAAGATCCAAGTCAAGGATGGAGTTGGGGGTAGGGTGAGTGCAGGGGGGTAGAAGTGCAGGTGGGTGAAAAGAAAAGGGAGGGGAGGAGTATTAACAAGTAAGCAACATCCCAAAAATAATCTGGAAACCACATATACCCTCTAGTTTCTTCGTGGGCCAAGTCCACAAAATACGTAATGCAACCAGCACCCCAAAACTGAAGACAAGGACATGGGAGGGGGAGAAGGCAAGAGTGCAGATGTTCTGCATGTAACAATAGGGTAGGAGTCTTAATGAGACCCAAGATGGGCTCATCAAGGAGGCAGTAACAGAATATTTCAGGCAAGATTCACTCATGCAGTCAAAAGTGCAATGTGGTCTAATTACCTCTACATGACATATTCATGTGCTTCAAGGGTAGTTCAGCCAGCCATTCAATCTAACTGGGAACCACCAGTAAAAGTGTTGGACCCCAGTCCCTAAAAACCAGGGTGGGCCAGTGGCATTCTTAGGTAAATAGCAGCACGCAAACCCTTGGAGCGAGTGTGACAACAGGGATGTGTCCCACCAGCCCATATATGGTGTGATAACATACCAGAGAGGGCACTAATATAGGCCATTCCAGCTGAAGTACAGACTAGTAGGCCTGCCTCACACTCCTATGCATATTTTTTGGTATGTGTGTCTACGCTACTATCAAGGACAGTTGACTGAGTAGACACAATGGCTAGGACAGTAGAGGTTTCACATAAATATGGGGCATTGAATAGGAGTAGTCCTGATGAAAGCCCAGGAGATATATATATATATATATATATATATACACACACCGTTTAGAAGGGCTGAAACATGTCAACACAAATCATTAGGGTACAGAGATAGTAACCCTCTCCTAAAAACACCCGACAAATAACTTTGTAATCATACCAATGGGACCAAAAATAAAGCGAAACCTAGGTGTCCACTAGGTATTTCTAATATTTGATAATCCCTGTTAGACTGGGAACAATATCCAAAGTGCTCCCTGGGATATGGTTGAGCCCACTCCGGGTTTTGGGACCAGGGTGCGACCCGATGATGAAGCATGACATCAATAGGTTGTGTGAGGGTCCATATAAAAAGCATAATTGCTCCTCTCATGAGCTGGAAAATCTACATCAGGTCATAAAAGAAGGGGTGGTAGGATACTTTTTTGTGATGTGGATTTTAGAAAGGGAGACAGTATCCTGTGGTCCTCATTTAACTTGCTCTATCCCCTCATTCATACTTAAGTGCGAGTCATTATCCATCACATTCAGCGGGGCTGGAACGGGGAGTAAGTAGCAGGCAATTCGCACCAAACCCACTGCCAGGAATCGGATAAAGAGGGCATGACATAGAACGTGCGTCAGGTCAAATTCAGGGGATTTCTATTACAAACACTGAACATTTGCCTTGAATTTAGCACTACATCATTTGGGCGGGTCCTATACCAATTATATATGATTTTGAAATAGGTATAATTTAGGCATATCTCTTTCAACCCTCGGTCGGGGGACTCTACCAGGGACAGTGCCCTAACCCAGTACTCCATGTTATATTTCACGCCTAAATATCAGCCAACTGTGCTTGGTCACAGGGATAATCACTCCACAATACAGTGAGGACGCCAGGGAACCATAAAAACCCAAAACCACACTTCTACCATTACCCCATTTAGTAACGTAGGATAGGATCGCAGAGGCTGCTGGTATAACAGGGCCCAATGGTTCGATGAGTTTGTAAGTACAATAGGGTTCGAACCAAGCACAACTGTCAGGCAATGTTTCAGGCGTATATATTTTCAACACTGAAAGGGAGGTAGGTGAAAATAAATGCAGATCATGGGATGATTTATAGGCTTCCTCCCCGATCATGTTGTCAAGTGTAGCTATACCATATGTGACTTCGGTCTGCCACTGAAATGTGCACCCACTTATCACCAAGCCTGCATTAAACCAGAGTGGAGCCCATCCATTAAATGCATTTATGCACTTTGAGACTTTTGTGGGCCAGAACACAGGAATCTCTCATGGCTCAAACTGTGGGAAAGTTCGCTAGATCATGCACCGGTTATCTGTAGAATAAACCATATAAATCGGGTCTACTGTGCAAATGTGATCACTCAGTGACAGCCCATATCGGCGGTAGGACACAATCATGACCAAGTAAGCCAGCTGTGACAGCTAATGAGAAAAGTGATAGGAAAACATCTAAAGTAGCTGTAGCGCCACAGATTCTGTGGCTACATGCAACTTGGAGGGCATGTCTGGGCTTTCAGCTAGTTAAAATAAAAGGTTTTATGCAATCATCCATCAGTCGTAAAGTCTGGCTTGGTACTAGTAGGGGCAGCAGTCCCAAGAGGAGTTGTACCACAACACAACCACCATTGTGACTGCCAGTCCTCTTCCCCATAGGGACATCTGCTGTGTGGATCAGCATGTAAAATCATTATCCGTCTTGGCACCAGTGGTAAAAGGTTTTTCAATACAATGTTTTCCAACCTTCGGTTGACAAGGACAACCAAATAGTTCAATGTAGAGGGCACCACTTAAACCCTTAGTTGCCCACGCCATCTCTCATTGTTTCTCTCAGAGGGAGAACTGTGCTTTAGTCCAGTATATCCTATACCTCAAAAAAAGAGAGTCCAGTGCCACTATGAATGAAGATGTCTGATATGCTCCACCACAATCAATTTGGGAAGTCAGCATTTTGTATAGCTATTTTACCTTGTCCAGGAAATTGGGTCATATGCCTTTCAATCATATCCTCTTGACCCAGTCAAATGCTTTCTAAGCATCTAACATTAACACAAGCATGTTATCTTTGATCTGCCACAGTATGTGGGACAGCAGTCAAATGGTTACCAGATGTTTTGCCTGGTAAATAACACCTGTAATTTGGGACTTAAGCTTGAAGGACCTTCCGAGACCTTTGCCAAAATTGTTAGATCAGCGCTGATCCATGAGATAGGTCTGTAGCCGGAGCACAGACGGGGGGTGTCTATCTGGTTTGTACACAGCTGTTACACTGGCTTTGTTAAATCCTACACGAAGGAGCCCAGCAGAATTCACTCCCTTGAAAAAATCATGCAAAAAAAAAAAATACCAGAGCAGGACCCAGACAAGGCAAAACATTATAGGCCAATCTCGCTTCTGCCTGTAGTCAGCAACATTTTGGAGAAATGGATTAATGATACCTTATCTGAGTTCTTGAACTCCAATAGCTACTTTACTAGATGCAGACCAGTTTTCGATCTGGCTGAAGTACTGAGGGAGCTCTTATGCTGGCAACGGAGGACTTAAGGAAAACTCTGGACCAAGGTGGTACAGCTGCATTCATTTTGTTGGATCAGAGCACAGATTTTAACACTGTTTCCCACTCAATTCTTTGCCAGCGGCTGGAAAGCATCAGAGTTACAGAGGCAGCTCGAAGATGGTTAACATTGTTTCTGTTAATGAGTTAGTGAGGGCCCTTTCTGTCAGAAACACACAAGCTGAAATACTGAGTGCTGCAAGACTCTTCATTGAGCCCCACCTTATTTAACGTATATGTACGGATGCTCGCCGACATTATTTGCGATTTAGGTTTAACAATGACCTCCGATGCTGATGATCCCCAGAAGGTCACAAAATACAAAGGCAACCTATGACAGACTGAACATCAGTCTGGAAAAGGTATCCAACTGGATGGCCTCTAACTGCCTCAAATTAAATGGAAACCCCCCCCCCTTCCCCCTCCCCCCAAAATCCGAAGTAAAGAGTCTAAGTGTTATCCTAGACAAATGGCTGCTCAGACAAAAAGGGGTCTGGCTCATGCTTCGGCCTCCTGAGGTCTCTTCAAAAGACACTCAAAAGGCTCCCTCTGGGGTGTAGGAGAACAGTGGTCCAGGGGTTAATACTGTCCAGACTGGACTACGGCAACTCACTATCTGGGCAGCCCCATATATGTTATGAGAAAGCTGCAGGTTGCCAAGAACACCGTGGCCAGAGTATTGTCGGGACTGTCTAAAACTCAATCTGCACGAGCAGCCCTGGTGCAACTTCATTGGCTGCCAATAAAAGAGTAAAATGTAAGGCTCTCTGTATTGCTCACAGGGTAAAGTATTCTCGGGAGCCACATGTCCTCCAACATCTTATTATGCCCTAAATTACTGCCAGATATCTGAGATCTAATAATCTCTCCCTGCTAACTGTGCCCAGAGTTAAGAGAACAGGGGAGGGGAGGGTGTCAGTACTTCGGCTAACTAGTCTCAAAACTCCGGAGTACTCTTCCCCATTCACTTAAGGTTAGACCAAAATTTACTCCGCTTTAGTAAAGGAGTTGAAAACTCACCTTTTCACCCAAGCACAGTAAATCCTTCACGGCCTCTCACTTGTTTGCAGCTAGCGCCAGGAAGCCTGTACATGGGTAGCTGTGCACTCTACAAATAGTCTATAATAATAATAAGGCAAACAATTATTGCCTTGATAATCCTGTAAAATTCCCATCGTAAACTATCCTCACCTGGGGCTTTCTATGGGGTAGGTCTGCAATTACACCGGATATTCCTTTCACTGTGATAACTGTCTAGCAAGTCTTTGCCTGCATTAGGTGTAGTAATACCTCAGACAGGAAGTCATCTTCCACTGAGGAAGTGTCTGTATGATCACGGTCTTAAAGACTCAAAGGGCTCAGCGATTCCATCTGAATATTTAAAAAGGGTGTGGAAACTATTGTGTATTGCAGAAATGGCTGTAGGAGATACTCTGAGTTGCACCACCAGGAGCTGGGTTGCCTTCTTATACTGTTTTTAGTGGCACTATAGTAAATCAAGTCAAAGTCTACACTGCCAAATGTCTTCGGCTCAATCTTACATTGCAGGTGAAGGGCACGCTGTATATTCATTAGTCAGTTTTTTAATATCACTCTCTAGTGCAGCCTGGTCGGTTTTAAGTTTGTTCCTGCCAATAGCAGAGTCCCTCATACTATTCTTCAGAACCATTCCACCCGCTACCTAGAGATTTTGAGATAACAAAACAGTTGATCAAAGGGTGAGCATTTTATATACACAGGACATGAATGTATATTCCTTATCCATAGGTTGTAAATGTATAACAGTCTGCCAGACAACATTCGTCAATGACATCTGAGCGAACTGCCCGACTTTTGTCTTGTGTCTGTTTATGGGATCTTTCTGGTCTATGAATGAATCAACTAAAATGTTTCAGCAACCACCAGTCACCATCTGTGTAGCCCATAGCTCTGGGAGAACTCTAAAGATGGCAACCTAGGCCAATGCTCTGGAGGTATTGGGAGCATATGCAAAGCTCACTAGAAGGGTGAAGCTCAATGTGTGTATTTTAGCACAAGACAACAAACCTTCAAGATCAAATGTTGAAAAGATTTCTGGAAAAGGACAGCCACCCAGCACTTTTGAGGGAAGAGTATGTTGGATGTTGAGTATGGTGTCAACATGGTGTCATTGTCTACTGCTGTTCTCTACTGTCCTAACATAGTCCCTCTTTAATTTATCTGATTTTGTCATAGAGAAGTGTTTCTCCTGGAGAGCTACATCTGGTGTTGTGGTGTCCAAATACATTAGCAGCTTTATCTGCTTGAAGTAGTCATTCACATTAAGGTACCGTGGCATGAGGGGTTTCCCTCACAACATCCCTAGGACAGTCTGAGTTCCATTCAAAAAGAGTGGATAGGAAAACACCTTGAAAAGGGCAGTTGCTGCACTAAGTGACCTGGTGAAGTTAGGGAGTGGGGCGTTTGTGCCAGGGAGACGCGAGTGGAAGGAAGGATTCAGAAGCTTGGATCTGTTGGTATAACGATCTTGTTTAATTTTTTTTTTTTTTTTTTTTTTAGATTAATGGTTTACATTTGTTAAGCACGGAACACAACAAAAAAATCTGAGTTACAGAATACGAGAAAACAGGCACAGCAAAACAATCATGGTTAATAAGAAGGGGGGAAAAGGCAAGCAATGTAGAAGGAATGCCAGCTTTTACAAGGTGCAGTAAAACAGGTATACGGTTCATCTGGTTGTGTGTGCAAGGGGTCACAAGGTCTAGGGGATCAAGTGTCTATGATCAATGGGGCGCGTCTGCGAGGGGGCTGCCCTGAACAGGAGGCAGATGACCGTCTGAGTAAAGATGGTGTCATACACATGGGTGATCGCTCTCATACATGGGGACTGGGGAAATTACAAATACCAATTGAATCTGCATGAGGGGCAAGATAAGAGACGAAAGGGAGGGGGATATCCAGCGGACAAGATCCCTGGGGTACCAATTCACAGTGTGTGGTAAGTTGTTCTTGGCAGTACGCCACATTGCGTATCCCGCTGTCTATTTGGGATGCAGGGGGACACCACCAGTGTATCACAATTCTGCGCTTAGCCAGAAGTAGTAACATTTCTGTCAAGTGTCAGACTCCACTAGGAATGCCCTTAAAATATCCCAAAATGGATTTCAATGGGGGCCTCAAAGGACAACGATCAGTGATTGAGGCAATTGGTTCGTAAACGGAGGCCCAAAAATGGATCAATGCAGAATACTCCAACGCCAGGTGGAGAAACGAGGCAGTATCTTGTCCACATTTGTGCAGTGCATCTGGGCAGGAGTACGGTACATTCTGTCAGAGGAATTTAATGTGCGGCAGGTGCAAGCTGTAGTTGGGGTGTGGGGGTGAAAAAGTGCTCTAACCAATCTACAGCAATATTTCCATTGTGCTGCACTTTCTGGTATAATCAGTGTCCCAATATATGACAGGCAGTCAGTTATGATGGGGTAATGCCCCAACAATACTAAGTCGAGCAATTCAATCTATTACAAACTCTAAACTAAGAGGTGACAATGGTTCTCAGAAACCCGCTTTCCCTTACATCCACATCCCATTGAAACAGCAAAACACCA
This sequence comes from Calotriton arnoldi, assembly GCA_963921515.1. Lineage (NCBI taxonomy): Eukaryota > Metazoa > Chordata > Amphibia > Caudata > Salamandridae > Calotriton > Calotriton arnoldi. The sequence goes on from CAWUFW010000445.1 coordinate 1,786,442, forward strand.
AAACTGACACGCACACTCAGAGGAGTCAGAAGCCAGGTGACCGGTTTCCCACCGACACGTGGGCTATACTACAATGCAGTGGCCCCAAATCTTTTATGGCAAAGGTAAGACAGTCCACATCTAGTAGGAAACTGGAGAACAGTAACCAAAATGGTCCTCACAAACCTATTAGTGGTCACGTATCGCGCGTAGAAAATAATTCAACATTTAGCCGTGAGAGACGGGACGATACGAGTCGAAGACCTCTCATCACGCAGGGGACCCATGTTAGCCTGTGCTGCTCAGCACCATAGTGATATAGTCTCAAGTGAGCTGAACATGGTATAAATATCAATCCCTGGGAACCAAGCAAGCAGTCTCACACTTTCAGCAGGGATCGGGACTTCTCTCGACGATTGTGACAGGTCGTTCGCACTCAGGCCATTTCCTGGTGACAGCTACCATTTTTTTCATTTTCTGATCTCAAAGACACCTACATGGATTCTGTGGTTGGAAGTGCTCCTTTCACCCTGACCAAGTAAGGCCATGTGACACCAAATGCAGACACATTTGTGTCCTCTAGCAATTATTCAAGGTCATTAAGCACAAAGAATCCTTTGTTCTTCCAATCAATGGTCAAGAGTAATATCGCTGGTACTAATGCACCATATCACATGTCCCACTTACAGAGATGTGGCACTAGAGAAAGAAATGTCTTCCTTTTCAAGCTAGTTTTTGGGGAAAAATCTGTTGATATGTAGATTTTGTGAGGGCCATGTAGGAGGAGGCTGTTCTGGAGTCAGAAGTCACTTCTCTGACCTGGTACTGTCATAGGAAACGAGCTGCAACAGGTCATGGTGATTTAACATCCCACTTATTCGTGTGAGCCTTCTGAAACTCCAGCAGTGGGTCAACTAACTTCTTAGTTGGTTCTGGCAGAAAGGTCTATAAGAATGATGACGTATCCCCAGTCTCAAGGCCATCAGAAATACCAGTGAAGCGAACATTCTACCTGCAGCTTCTGTCTTACATGTCTATTAATTTGTTATGCAGGTGTTTCTTGCTTCATGTTGGGGCGCTGACCCAGCTGTTGAGACGTTGCTCCAAGGCCTCCACCTACCAATCAGTTGAGTCCACTCTGAAGTTAAAGGAGGCCAGTTCCAGCCTCATGGACTTAACCTGCACCGCCTCGGTCTCTTCATAAATGGAGCCAAACATCACTTTGATGGAGGTAAGTTCCTTCAACAGCATGTCCAAGGCATCCCCTTTTCTTTTTTTTAAGGCCCATTTCAGTGTCCCCTCTACAGCCTCAGAGTACATAAGGTTATGGGCTATAACATATGGTAAGTTACAAAAATGTGTAGGGAACTCACTGCCTGGAAGAGGAAATCATACACCCGAGCAGTGTGTGAACTATACAGAGGAGCTAGGAGAAGTTCTGCCATGGGGCAGACAGGACAGAAGGAACTTTGGTCCAGCACCTACCAGGAAAACTAGACAGTACACAGAGAACTAAGACAGCCTCTCTGGCTTGTGCCAGCAGACAGAGTACCCACTGGTTCTTCTGGAGCCAAGAGAGTGCAAGGATCTCTGAAGAACCATCTGGTTGATATGAATAAGCAGCCACACCACCAGAGTAATGGGAGGCAAGCCAAAATAAATTCAGTCTCCTGCTAAGAATTATCACTCTTGGTGGGGGAGCAGGAACTGCAGTGGTAGGCACGATGCAGTCACCAAGAAGGCCTCGGGAGGTTGGGGGGGGGCGCAACAGTATCTGTGCATAAACTTCCTGTTTATTGCAGCACTGTATGAGCTTTGGCTAGAGTGGAGGAGAAGGCATTTTCCACATATCAGTACGAGATCATTGCAGCATGCACATTTATGCTCAACACCAGTACCTGCACATTTCAGACAGGTTGTGTGAAGTGGATAACACTTTCCTAGTGGTCTGTCAAGGGCAGCCGACTGTGATGCACAGGCAAGGCAAGTCTAAGTACAGTATAGGGCGAGTCCTCAAGCTCATCGCACAATAAGTCTGCTCATCATTTCAAGACGGTTGGCTTGCCGTGTCATACATTCTCCATACCCAGGCCAACATAGGGTAATAGTGGAGCTCAAAATAGATGGCAGTTAGAAGATACCAACTGCAGCACGTCCCCCTTGTGTCACTGTCATAACAGAAGACTCATGCCATGGACCACTCTCCGCTACAATCTGCGACACCACTCCCCTCCACAGAAAGCTCCCCTTGTCTTATTCTGCCTGTTGAGTCTCAACACCACAGATGTTTCAAGGCTGTGAAGTGCTATCACTGCCACGTGCCATCCAGTCCATCTCATGCCCAGGGCAGGGTGCGCAGCCTGGTCGATGCCAGCACGCTAGCCATGTACCCAAGTCAGTGTAGGGATCAGCACTTGATGTCGCCACCTGATTCAGTCCATGAAGCAGAGCCTCTCAGAAGTAGTTTATCACTTGCCTCGCTCTGAAAATTGCAACCGTAACTGATATTTTTGGTGTCCTTGGTATCCACAGAACTTCAGGGTCAGGTGTGTTCCAATGTCAAATTAGGTCAAGGGGGGTGGGTTTACAGGATTTCTAGTGAATGCTGGGCATGTCCCGCCACCTCCACTGTGATATCCTTTCTAAATACTAAATGGTTAATCTTATCTTGCACTTTGAATCTGTATATATGAATCATCTATAATCCTATTTTTGCCCAGATGAATGCTTGTGACCCATAGGAATCAGAATATAAGTGCAGAAACAGGTCAGCAGAGCAGGATATTATGGGCTTGTAGTTAATCTCTTGTTTTTTTTACCTTGGGTAATGAGTTATTAAAGTTGACAGCCATACTCTCACAATTTTAGCTCAGCGTTTCTGTATGGTAGTTTAGCAGCTTTGATCTACGCTTGGACAGAAACTGTTATGAAGGGCATGAGTGGAATAGTAGGATCAACAGAATATTAGAAACACCCCATTTTGATACCTATTTCACTGTTCTTTATCTTCCACTTTTTACAACATCCAGTGGAATTAACTAGAGGGTGACGCATACCACTTTGCATGGGTGAGTGTTCAACATACTTGTAACATTTAACCATACACTACACCTTACAGTTTCTTTGGAACTGTGCAGCCCAAAAGAGTAGCACCAGTGGTATGTATATAAGCTATAAGCAAGAGATGTCTCTCTTCAAAGTACCTACTGTCTCTCACCTTATGTTCTGACTGCCCTTCCGAGCACACCAGATGTAGAATCTCTTCCAAATGAATGCACAGACCGATCTGGTTAATAGCTATAATAAACACATTCTGAAGCCGTGCAGCAAAGTTCAGCTGTGGGAAGCACAGAAATAAGGAACACTGGGCTTCCAATAATCTGGGTCTTGTGAGATGGTCCTCTATAGGTGTGTTGGCCCTAACCTTCGACTGGAGTAGGTGGCTCAAGCTATGAAAAAATAAAGTGTGCCTATTAAGGGTTTTAGAATATTCCTGGCAAGCGTTGTCGATGTGGCATGTCCATCAGTGCTAAACAGTGTTACCATTGCTTCCAATGTCCTATACCCTTGGCTAGCATTATGCCCTTTCAGAGCAAAATTTGACAGGAACTCACTTTTTGATGTCCATGTGCACATAAATGACAAAGCACCTTCTGATGGCAATACAGCCAACATTATTTAACTGCTTTACATACTCATCTTCTTTGGAGGGGTCAATGGTTACGCTTCTCCCTGTACTTCTGTCAGAACGCCCCCACCCCCCCAAAAAAAAAATCAGTACAAATCAAGAGAAGTCAAATGGCAGTTCAAAAATAGCATATATGGAAAATAAGCGGTCAGAAACAAACCAAACAGGCAAAGACCAATGCTCAAGAATCTTTTTGAACAAAACATTGCCTGCACTGTCTTCTGTAGCTGGACGGTAAATAGACTTTCTTGAAGTGACAGAGCAGTTTTTCATGTTTATGCAGTCGTTAACACCATCTTCTGAAGTTACTTTGCTTCTTTAACTTCTTAAGAACTTGCATTAAAGTTATTTTATCACCCATTTACATATCGGCACAAGCGACTCAGAAAAGTACACTGTAAATGGGGGACAAATTGTGCTTTAGGCTCTTAAAAATATAAAATGGCAAGAGCAGTACAAAATGAAAAAAATGTGTGCTCTGCCACAATAAGATGCATAAAAAAAAAAAAAATCAGGAGGTTAACAATGTTTTGGCACCTTGTTGTAGACTACACCATCAAATCACATCTATATAGTGGCAGCATAAAGAAAATAAAAGCTTGGATATGTTAAACCTCTGCTTCAACATCGGGTTTACACTCCTTACACACCGTTTTCAGAACTTTCCAAGAAGGAACATTATCGGAAAAAATGCCAGAAGACAAATTCTCCCTAGACAGCACACCAGCCAGCTGGGGTTGCTATGCAAGAAACCACTTTATTGCATCAGAATCCTAAGGACACACAGGTGCAGTTTTCATTTTTCACTTCTTAACCTGCACAAATGACATTGCGCGACACAAGTGACACCTATTGGGCAGTTTATGAAGGAAGCATTGCAGGTTATTCTTCCTACAAGGTCAACTTAGCCTTTCACCATTTCAAATCTGCTAAAATGAATATGGCGAACTAAGATTATTTTAGCACCTAAACAAAGGGCAACAGAACAACTAAGTTTGTGATGTCTGCTATATGCACATCTAATCATTCTTAATACTACTTGCCACTCAGTAAACATTCTAAACGTGTCACCTGAAATAATGATAATTTAACTGCCTCAAAGTTGCTCGTGAATTAAAGGAGTGGCGACTTCTGGTTACAACACGAATGGTCTGCTTTTGCTTCTGGATGGGAGGTAGATTGCATAAGTGCAGACATCTATGTGAAAGGTGAATGTGTTGAAACCAACCCTCTTTTGGACTTGCAACATGTTCTAGTAACATGCAGGAGATTTTGGCAAAATTACTTCCTCATTTAGATTTGCCACATGTCCTGGAATGTGCATGGGAGTTTTGGCTAAGGGAGAGGAAATGGCACCGAGATAGAATAGCTTTTTAGGTCTCATCTGCAGACAGCTTTAGCGGTCTGATTTTAAGGACCAATTGCTTACAATTCAATCCATTAAGTAGGCTTTGGGTTAACCCATTTTTATGATTGAATGACATGCTTGTCTATCTCAGTTCCCTGTATCTATTTAAAATGGCTACCCTCCCTCCCTATTCTTCCGTTTCATCTGCAGCTGAATCATTTCTTCTTTAACACGTTTCTGATTGGATGGGCAGTATTGTTCCACTGTTGACTTGAAGGGTGGGAGGAGGGGAGGTTACATGGGAGAGCATCACCTTCCTTTCCTTCTTCCCCAGTGTCTGACTCCCGATCTCTTTCTCCACTTGCCAAAGCTCGCCCAATCATGTTCCCCATGCCTCAGCATCATTTAAAAAAAAAAAAAAATAAAGAAAAGTGTACCTTTTTTCTGTGGGCCTATGAAGTGGTGGCTGCAAATACACCGGCTCCCAGACTCCCCTAAGCCAATCACAATGCTGCTGTCATGCTGGTAATATTATTACCAGCATGACAGCTGCATAGTGATTGGTCTCAGCGGCCTGGTTTGCTGCACGGACAGTGCCTGGGAGTCTGGCACTATTCTCCACCCGGCTGTGCAGTACAGCCGGGTGGAGAAATGCTAAGTGCGCATGGCGGTTTGGCCGTCTTAAGACGGCCGGCCAAACCATCATACGCACTTATGGTGCCCACCACTACTCCTCTCTGCTAGTCACGACAGCCCAGCCCCGCCCTACACTGGCTCAGACTCAGGACTGAAAAATAAATTGATAATAACATTGTGTTATCATTTTATTTTCCCTTTTCGTACTGCTCTGAGAGCAGTAAAGCAACGCTCCTCCGCCTTACCGGAGGAGCCGCCGCTGGGCATAGCACTGCAAAATGCTAGAGGGCCACCCGCTCCTGGCCATCAACTGCGCTGCTTCCCGCACCCACCTTTCTCCACTCTTCTGATCCTCTCAAGTCTCACTCAATCAATCTAGCTTTCAACTTTAGACCCCTTTGTTTTTTTTGTTTTTTTTTAATGCGAGCCCAGCAGCTCCACACTGATACCAGGTCAATCAATTCCTATTTGTGTCAGTAAAATCACTGTTTAGAAAAGGACTTTGCCCATCTTGGAAGCGTACATTACTAAATTGTAAAAAAAAAAAAAAATCTAATGCTTACTAGTGTGTCAGTATGCATACACATGTATAAGCAACCAATTTAGGATGCTTGTTCTTTATAGAAAATACTATACCGGGATAGACACATGCATACACACAGGCAGCTTTTTTGGTATGGTTTCCATGAAAGAAAGAGAACTTCAAGATGCCCACCCATGCGTGATACTGCATAAAGATACTGAAAGAAATATTTGATACACTGGTAAACAAGAGATGAAATACGGAGTCTGCACATCGCAAGGAGCAGATAGAAGCAACTAACAGGTTCTGCTCTATAGTTATTATAGTAAGAAACCACACTACGTTCCAACTCTATTAATGAATCTAGTGGAAGAAGCAAGGTAAGCAGGATGTACCTGAACCTAGAGACAGAACTCCAGAAGTGTGGGGAGTGGATGAAGGATATTCTGCAGATCTGTCTGAGAAGCTAACAGGTGGTGCCTTCCAAGATTCAAATTTTTTTTTTTTTTTTTTTAAAGGAGGGCAAAGGAGTTCAAGCCATGGTGCTGGTAGTAATGCTTAAAAAAACACACTAATAGCTTTAAACAGTGTTTTAAATGGTCCGTTATTCTTCGGTACGGAGTACCGCCCCTTCTAAATTTTCCCCCCTCGAGTACAGGCACGTCTCCTTGGCTAAGGAAAGTACCGGTACTCATACAGGTAGCAAAGCAAGCACAGTGGAAAATAAAGGTGCTGATGAATACCTGCCAGCAAGAATGTCAGTCTCAGAGGGAGAATCTGCTGCTTACTACAAGTCACGGGAAACCTAAGTGATGACAACATGATGTTGCAGCAGGGTGTGCCAGGACATCTCTGTGGCCAGGCTGAGGTGTAAGGGGGTGAAAAAAGTGACAGCAAGGCAGAGCGGGTGGTAATCGAGGCACAGCAGAGTGGAGTGGACATCAGCGAAGATAAGCACTTAAGTATTGACTAATATGTAAACGTGTGTGAGTGCCAGTATTTTCCTGTGCAAGTTTGCATGTGTAGGTATCGATTCCAGTCACCTTAGCTGGTATATACCTGCCAGTCCCACAGGCCTTGCATCAGGACAGCCTGTCCGGTCTCTGAATCATAATCTACTCATCAGGGTTAGCTTGCAGCAGTTCAAGGCCTTCCGATCTCACCAGTGGTGATATGCTTTTTTCTGTGGGGAGGCCGCAACATCTCAAAATGAATGTAACTTGGCTCTAAGAGCGTCCTTACTAATAATGGTAGCCAGTGCGCTACAAAAGAGAGAGAACAAGCTCTGGGTAGAGTGCGCTACAAATGACCTTTGTATCCATAGCGGCACAACAAGCAAGAGCCGCCTTATTGGAGCAATTAGTTCAGTTGTCCACCACGACACAAAGATCAAGTGACCTTCATTGCACAAAGGACCCCAGCTTGCAGACTGGAAATGAAACCTACTCCTACGATATATACCCTGAGGATGAGGAGGACGGATGTGCAATCTTTGGATCATCTCCGGATTACATTCTCGAATCCGATGAGTCTCCTTGGATGGGGCGCTCGTCTGGAAACCGAGAATACAGGGGGACTGTGGTCCCATCAAAGTTAAGGAAGATCTCATTACCTTAAATGTAGTGCCTTTTACTAAGAACGTATTAAGAATGTATTCTGGTTATTTTATTTCTTAAAAACAGAAAAGAATATCTGAACCGACGTGGAAGGTAAGTAAACTGGGGAGAGGAGTTGGCCTAACGGCTAGGGCGGTCGACCTCGAATCTGGGGAACTGGGTTCGACTCTCGACAATGACGCTGAACATCCTGCGATTCTGGGCAAATCACTTAATCTCCACGTGCCCAACAAAAAAATGAATGTGTTCTCATGTAATGCAACTGGTGCTATGTAAAGCGCTCTGATACCCGATTCGGGTCAACTTCGCGCTATATAAAACTCTGTAAAAAAAACAAAAAAAACTAGCCCTTTGCTTTGGCACCCTTCCAATTTATGGTCGGGTTTTACTTTTCAAATGACTCTTCAAAATGCTCTATTTATTTCTGAAGAAAACGCTCTTAAGAGCCACCTGAACGAGACTATGAGCGCTCGGCGGATCGGAGCCAACGGCCTTCCGTTATCGTAATCAGCTGTCCTCCACTCATGTGAGGCTGTGTGCCCCGGCCTCGGCTGACTGCCCGCTCCTTCGACACAGCCGACGCATGGTTGCTCGTTTCCTCTGCTGGCAAACGGGACACCTGAAATGGTACCCAAAGATTCTGAATGTTTTGGAAGATTTTTGGATTCAGCTTCCAATCGCTTGAGTCCCTTAGAAACCTGGAGTTCCAATCTGCCCTTATGTTTTGGTGACCAGGAATGAATTCTGCTTTCAGCAAAAAAAAAATTTGGACCAACAAAAATACCAAATTTCTTTGACCATGTGCCAGAACTTTTGATCTTGCGCCTCCTAGGCGATTGATATAGGACACAGCTGTAAAGTTGTCTAGTCTTAATATTACTGCACTGTTCCTTATGGAGGTCTTGAAGCTCATCAGTGCGTTCAAGCCAGCCATCATCTCTAGACAATTTATGTGAAGTAAGTGTTCTTCTTGAGACCACCTCCCTCCTGTCTCCATCTTGTCCAGACTCGCACCCCATCAAAGGGTTGCTTGCGTCTGACTTCACTATATAATCTGGGACATTCCCGAAGATTGCCTTCCCATTCCAACTGTCCAGGTTGTTCCACAACCACAGGAGGTCCTCTCGAGCCTTCTCAGACAAGGGAATCTTGTCTGAATTCCATAGACCTTTCTTCAACCCCAAGGTTTTTAGTTTCTGCAGGGCCCTGTAAGGTAAGGGGCCTGGAGAGACTGCCTGAAAGGAAGCAGACAGTAGGCCAACCACTCTTGCTAGAGATCTTAGACTCAGTGTATCTTTTGATAAGACATAAGCTACCTCCTTTATTTTGGACAATTTCTTCATAGGTAATAGTAGTTGGCTCGTAATGGTATTCACTTGGAATCCCAGAAATTTTAGGTTGTGAGTAGGGGATGTCACAGATTTCTCTGTATTGACAATGAATCCTAGTCCCTCCAAGAGGTCTATTGTCCACTTCATATGTATTAGCAATTTCTCCTGACTCTGTGACATTATTAACATATCGTCTAGGTATATCAGTAATCGAACACCCCTTCTTAAGAAAGCTACTACAGGTTTAAAAATCTTGGTGAAGCACCAAGGAGCTGATGAGAGACCGAAGGTGAGACAACAAAATTGATAAATTGATCCTTTCCATGTGAAGCGTAGATACTTTTGGGAGTGATAATCCATAGGGATTGTGAAATATGCATCCTTGAGATCCAATTTTACAAGCTTTGAGGAAAGAAGGCATTATTTCCACGGAATTGTCTTCCGAAACTTTGTTGTTTATATTGATAGTAGTGGGACCTTTTTTGTCCACGACTGACAGCCAGTCCCATCCTTTCAGCACTTCCGAAAACCCTACTGCCGAACATGCGTCTCATATTGGACTGAGCCTTGCTGAAGGCTGAGAAGCTTGAAACGTACTTGCCCAGGAACTTAATGAAATTCTCTCCAAAGAGTAGACCATTTGAGTCCCCCTTAGAATTTTTGTTGGCCAAATCTCCCAACTTAGGGTTTATTCTCATTAGTATTGCTCTTCCACGCTCCGCAATCAGGCCAGCGTTAACACTTCCTAGGAGGCATAGTGCGCGTTGGCTCAAACCGCGGAGTAGTTCGACATCAACATGCGTGCCTTTAAGTGAAGCTTCCTCAGCCAGATCTAAAATTCTGGCAAGAGGGCCCAAGATATCAGGTACCTTGTCTTGGCACTGTTTGAGGCAACGCTCAAGACCTTTCCTTGGGTCCCTTCCAGTTTTAAATAAAAAGGTAATTAGTTCAGGGTCTAGGTTTGGTGTCATCCCAGATTTGTCGTCTAAGAAGGGTCTAGGACATTCGGCCCTTATTAAATTTGGCGTTTCCTTTTCAAGGGAACTGCGAATCCAGTATTTGATAAATTTTGATACGTGGTCCATGGGCCACCTATCTGACCCTCTTGGGTGTGTGATGTGGTTTGGATTTAACATTTCCATCCCGGTCGGGTCTTTAATGGCCTTAGAACTAGAAGGCTGGTCAAGGTCCTCAGAGGAGGTCATTATCTAGGGTCTCTAGAGGATCGAAGATTTATTCGTCCTCCTCATCCTCAGGATACACATCGAAGGAGTAGGCTTCAATTCCAGTCTGCAGGCTGCAGTCCTTTGTGCCATGAAGGTCACTTGATCTTTTTGTGTCGCGGTGGACACCCGAACTAATCGCGCCAATAAGGCTGCTCTTGCTTGTTGTGCCGCTATGGGTACCAAGGTCATTTGTAGCGCACAGGCTACCCAGAGGTTGTCCCTTTCCTTTGTAGCACACAGGCTACCATTATTATTAGTAACATTAGTTGAGTGCTTTGTTTTTTTCCAAGGCCTTACCGCCTTTCTTAGTGGGAGTCTCCTCTTTTGAGAATGATATTAAGTCCTTCTCATAATAGTCTCTTTTCCTTTTGCTAAGGGCAGCTTCAACTGTCTCTTTCAATGAGGATTTAAACTCTTTCTGAAAGTAGTTAATTAGCATACTCTCGTTAAGGGGTGTGCTTGTGCTCCCCTCTAACTCGTTGTCTGACATTATTCTTAGTCAAGAAGATAGGGGATTTGTAATGTATTGTTTACACAAAAAACAAACGTATTCCCTTACTTTCTCTTTCCCCTTTCTTTTTTTTTTTGTTTAATATGAGGCGTTTATGAGAGGAGATTCCTTCGGTTAATAGCCCAGGACAAACGGTTGCTAGCTCGGGTTAAGCGGTCACTATGGTAAAGCAGCGCTGCACAAGTTACTAACTTGTGTAATGATATATCTGTAAGAGACAGTAGTTAGTGACAGATTCCTTACCTTAGAATATCCCCAGGCGTCAGGCTGGATCCGGAAAGTTTTTGCGTAACAGTACCCTTGCGCGTCGGTAGGCGGCGTCGTGCGGCTCCGCGTCCGTCGTCGGCGTCGTGATCGCCGGGATGACGTCGTGGGCAGTACTTAGACGCCGCCCCTGCGCGCTGACGTCAGTTCTGTACACGACTTTCCGCGGCAGGAACGCAGACCCATGCAAGAAGCTGACATAGGTGTCTGAAAAATACTAGGGCCCTGAAAGGGATGTCCTTAACCCTAGAAATCAGTTCGCAGAACGGGGAGGATGGGTGGGCGGTAGGAATCTGTCACTAACTACTGTCTCTTACAGATATATCGTTACACAAGTTAGTAACTTGTGCATCTGAAAGAGACACGTTAGTGACAGATTCCTTACCTTAGAATAGATACCCCAGCAATACCAACCCCGGTGGTGGGTCTGCGAACAAAGATCAGACAAGGAAGTCCCGGAGGACAGAACGGCCAAAGAAGCCGTCCCTCCCGGACCTGACTGTCAAGGCAGTAATGCTTTGTAAACGTGTGCAGCGAGGCCCACGTAGCTGCCTGACAGATATCCTGCAGCGGAACACCGCGGCCCAAAGCCGTGGTAGCAGCCGTTGCCCTGGTGGAATGGGCACGCAGCCCAACAGGAGGCTCCTTCTTAGCCAAAGAATAGCAGGCTTTGATACACAAGGTTACCCAGCGGGAGATGGTTCTCTTGTGCACCGCCCGACCTTTTGGCGCCCACGTAGCCAACAAAGAGCTGGTCATCCACCCGGAAGTGTTGTGTGCGGTTGATATAAAAAGAAAGCGCACGTTTTGGGTCCAGACGGTGGAGCCTCTCTTCCTCTCTGGAAGGATGCGGAGGCGGAAAGAAGGTGGGCAAAGTGATGGTCTGCCCAATGTGGAAGGCAGTAACCACCTTTGGCAAGAAGGACGGACGCGTCCTAAGAACAACCTTGTCTGGATGGACAGACAGAAAGGGAGGTTTGCATGAAAGAGCCTGGAGCTCACTCACCCGCCGAGCGGAGGTGATGGCCACCAGAAAGGCAGTCTTCAGAGTTAGAAGACAAAGAGGACAGTTATGTAAAGGCTCAAAGGGAGCGCACATAAGAAAGGTAAGAACCAAGTTCAAGTCCCACTGGGGCATCACAAACGGAACAGGAGTGAAGAGGTGTGTAATGCCTTTCAGAAACCTGTTAACAACAGGGGACTTGAAAAGGGAGGGCTGATCAGGAAGCCTGAGGAAGGCCGAGATGGCACAAAGATAGCCCTTGATGGCACCCAGGGCAGAACCCTGTTGGGCCAGGGAAAGAAGGAACAGAAGAACCTCAGAAAGGGGATTCACAGCCTTTGCTGTGCACCATGCCACAAACTTGTTCCACCTGCAGGCGTATACCACCTTAGTGGAGGGACGCCTGGCTGCCAGAATTACATCACAAACTTCGGGAGGCAAGTCGAAAGGAATCAACTGCCGCCGCTCAATCTCCACGCAAGCAGGTGGAGGCTGGACAGGTTCGGGTGGAGGACCGTCCCCTGCTGCTGCGACAGAAGATCCTCCCGAAGAGGCAGACGGATCGGGGGATCTACGCTCATACTGAGTAGCTCGGGATACCAAACTCTTCGAGCCCAGTGCCACAAGAATGACTTGGGCCCGGTCGTGCCGAATCTTCTTCAACACTCTGGGTAGAAGTGGTATAGGCGGAAAGGCGTACAACAGACCGCAACTCCACTCGCGACGAAAAGCGTCGCTGAGCGAGTGCCGCCTTGGAAATTCCAACGCGCAGAACTGATGACATTGCGCGTTCTCTTCGGTGGCGAATAGATCTAACCAAGGCTCTCCCCACTGTAGAAAGAGTCCTTGCGCCACTTCAGAGTGAAGACGCCATTCGTGATCCATCATGCACCTGCGGCTGAGTTAGTCCGCCCTGGCGTTCAGGGAACCTGCCAGGTGTTGAACCATCAGGAACATGCCCTGATGTTCCAGCCATGTCCAGAGGCGCAGAGCCTCCTGACAAAGGGTCCACGACCCCACCCCGCCTTGTTTGTTGCAATACCACATGGCGGTGGTGTTGTCTGTGAACACCTGCACTACCTTCCCTTTGACAGAGGGAAGGAATGCCTTGAGTGCAAGTCGGATCGCCCGAAGATCCAGAAGGTTGATATGGAGCCGGGACTCCGCCGGAGACCAGAGGCCTCTGATCTCCGTCTCTCCCATGTGACCGCCCCATCCCAGAAGGGACGCGTCCGCCACAACTGTGTGCTCTGGCTGGGGAAGGGAGAGGGATCTGCCCATGACCCATTGCCGGTTCGAGAGCCACCACTGCAACTGTTTTGCAGTCCCCTCCGAGATCTGGACGTGATCGGACAGGTTGCCCTGATGCTGCGCCCACTGGAACTTCAGGTCCCACTGCAGAGCCCGCATATGCCATCTGGCATGAGTGACCAGCAGGATGCAGGAGGCCATGAGGCCCAGCAGCCTCAGGGTCATCCGTAGCGAAACCCAGGATAAAGGCTGAAAGATCGGAATCATAGCCTGAATATCCCGGACTCGCCGTTCGGGAGGATAGGCCCGAAACTGCGTCGTGTCCAGAACTGCTCCGATGAAAAGGAGCTGTGGAGAAGGAATCAGATGCGACTTCGGCACATTGATGGAGAACCCCAGCGAGTGCAGGAGTTCGGCCGTATCTGGAGGTGGGAGACGACTGCCTGGGACGAGCCCGCCTTCAGCAGCCAGTCGTCGAGGTAGGGGAAGACTGGAACCCCTGCCCGGCGCAGATGAGCTGCGACCACCGCCATCACTTTGGTGAACACCCGAGGGGCACTTGTAAGGCCAAAGGGGAGCACGGTGAACTGAAAATGCTCGAGGCCTACCGTGAACCGCAGGTAACGCCGGCAGGACGGGGATGTGAAAATAAGCGTCCTGCAAGTCCAACGCTACCAACCAGTCTCCAGGGTCGAGGGCAGTCAAGACCTGAGCTAGGGTGAGCACCTTGAACTTCTCCTTCCGGAGGAAGCGATTGACGTTCCGGAGGTCCAAGATAGGACGCATGTCCTCCTTGTCCTTTTGGGCACCAGGAAGTAGTGGGAGTAGCAACCACGTCCTACTTCTGGGGTCGGAACATGCTCGATGGCCCTTTTGGCCAAGAGGGCCGTGACTTCCTTCTGCAGAAGTACCAAGTGATCCCCTGACATGCAGTGGAATTGAGGTGGCATGGCTGGGGGGTGGTCTCGAAGGGGAGGGAGTAGCCCCTTCGGACAATGTCCAAGACCCACCTGTCCGAGGTGATGGGACGCCAGTGGTGAAGGTGATGGCGGACCCTGCCCCTACTGGCGTGCTGTGCACCGGAAAGGAGGGACTAGGAGGGCTTGGAGGCCGCGGACGGGTTGGAGGTGGTGGCCTGACCCGCACGCTGGTTGCCCGAACCGCCACAGCGGTATCCACGTCCTCGGCCACGCGAAGACGCTTGCTGCGCGGGCCGGTGGCTGGGCAGCTGACGTGACTGGGCGCCCCTACCATGGCCACGAAAGGGGCGAAAAGCAGAGGTGAGCGGAGGGCGTACAACAGAAAGGCCCAGGGACTTGGCAGTAGCCCGTGAGTCCTTAAACCGCTCCAGCGCATGGTCTGCCTTTGAACCAAAAAGACCGACTCCATCAAAGGGCATGTCCATGAGTGTATTCTGGACATCACCCGAGAAACCAGTTGTTCTCAGCCAGGCGTGGCGACGTAGCGCCACCGTCGTCGCAAGCGATCTGCCCAGCGAGTCGGCGGTATCAAGGCCACAACGTATGGTGTATTTAGCCGCATCTCGCCCTTCCGCAATGGCGCGGGTAAGCAGTGTCTGGACCTCCTCAGAACACTGCGGCAAAACAGCCGCCACCGAATCCCACAGGGAGTGGGTATATCGGCCCAAAAGGCAAGCGGTGTTGACGGACCGCAAGCCAGCACTGGAGGAAGAAAAGCCTTTTTCCCAAATTGGTCCAGGCGTTTGGATTCCCTATCCGGAGGGGCGGTAGGGAAGGCGGTTTGGGAGGCAGAGGCTTGGACAACCAAGCTCTCGGGGTGGGATGTTGGGAGAGAAACAATGGGTCGCCCGGAGCAGGGCGATGGCGTCGGGCCACGTTCCTATCCACAGGAGCCCCTGTGGTGGGTTTGGACCAGGCACCCAAAAGAACGTCAGTGAGTGCATCATTAAACGGCAGCACAGTCTCCGAGGAGGAAGCCGCCGGCTGAAGCACTTCTGTCAGGAGGTTAGTCCTGACGGCCACAGTAGGCAACTGGAGATGCAAGGCTCCAGCTGCTCTACGCAACACCGTTGCAAAATTAGCTCCCTCCTCCGTAGCCACGGGAGGAGACAGCATGCCAGTGTCAGGGGAGGTGTCTAGACCACTGGCATCCCCAAGTTCCTCAGCCCAGTCCGGATCATACTCACACTGTTGTGTGAGAGGGTCCTCAGACCCCTCCCAGCTCTCCTGGTCCTCCTCTTGTTCAAAATATGGAGGAGGAGGGACATTTGGGACCCAAGGTCTCATCGGCGCCGGAGCCGGCATCGAGCGACGTCGGTCCGGCTCCATGTCCGGAGCCGGAGAGAGCCGGGGACGGCACCGGGGACGGCACCGGGGACGTCGGCGGAGGCGTGGTTAGGTCAACCGGCGTCGATGGGGGTTGCGGCACCACCGGAGCCGGGGCCGGAGCCGAGGCCGGGATGAAGGCTGGTGGGACAGGCGGCGCCGGGACCGGAGTCGACGGTGGCGCCGGGGCAACCCCATCAGGGCCCGCGGGGCCCGAAGGCGCACCGGAGGGGCCTGAAGGCCCGAAGAGGCGGGCCATGGCCGACAGGAATTCCTGTATTTCGGCCGGAGTCGCCCCCGAACCCGGTAATGCGGGGGCGGCTCTACAGGCATGTCCGGGGCCGCGGGGCGGGGACGGTGCCGACTGGGGCTTCAGCCGAGTCGCGAGACCGGCGAGGCGAAGTCTTAGAGCGATGATGCTTCTTAGACTTCTTGTGCTTCGACTTACCCGAGGAGCGCGAAGACTTGGACTCCGACGACCGGCGGGGACTCCGCGACCGGCCCCTCGACCTCTCCCGGGACCGGGGCTTGGTGCAGCGCGGAGCCGACTGCAGGACCTCGAGTAGCTTTCGAGACCGCTCTCGCAAAGCCTTCGGATGAAGTTTCCGGCAGTCAGGGCACGACTTCGTGTCGTGGTCTCGGCCGAGACAGAAGAGACACTCGAGATGCGGGTCCGTGATCGACATCATGCGACCATAGGCCTCGCATGGCTTGAAGCCGGGCATCCCTACGACACCTAGGAGTCGTGAAGACTCGATGAAGAAACAGTGAAAAAAATTCACAAAAAAGGTTAGTCAAAAATTGACTATGGCACTGCTCTTCCCGGATCTGCGCTTACTGGCGCGGAAAAAGAAGAACTGACGTCAGCGCGCAGGGGCGGCGTCTAAGTACTGCCCGCGACGTCATCCCGGCGATCACGACGCCGCCTACCGACGCGCAAGGGTACTGCTACGCAAAAACTTTCCGGAGCCAGCCTGACGCCTGGGGATATTCTAAGGTAAGGAATCTGTCACTAACGTGTCTCTTTCAGATTGCACCGTTAGCAAAGGGCTCTCTCTTGTGGGTCCCTTCTTTATTTTAACTGTGCTCGTCATGCGTCATTCCCCCAAGCGGTGAAGGGGGTGCAACGCTTTCCCTCATGAGTGAAATTGGGGCGGGTGTGTCTGTATGACGCATTCCCGATTTTCTCCTTCTACCTGCGCGTCCAATCTCAGATGTGCGGCGGGCTCCGGTTTGGAATAAAAGCACTCAGAGGAAAGGACAACGAGGACCGCCCGATCAGCTAACAGTAAGTTTTGGAAAGACTGCGTTAGGAGTGTAGATCCGAAGGGGCGGTCCATTGCTCGTATCGGAGCGGGAGTCGGTGGAAGCAGGCAAGTGCTCAGACAGCCCTAAGCAAAGGGCAAAAGCTTGAACTAGAATTTAAGTCCTAGTATAAAGGCATAAAATTAGAGTTGACTTACGCGCAATTGTTGCATTACATCTATATATAGGTAAATAGGAGCTCAACCAAAAATTGAAAGGGTAGCTGCTTTAAGAAAGAAAAACAAGATTCTAAGTCGGGACCGGAGGCGAGGATTATGCTCAAACTTTCTTTATTCCTCCTTCCAACAGCTTCAACTTAATAATAAACAAAAAAACTAGCACTCCCATGGTGCCTCAGTAAGGTCATCCACAATTAGATAGTCCATATTATCCACGAGGGCGTGTGCTTCCTGTGTCACCTCCTCTTTCTTTCCTGCTGCCAGCAGTCAAGTCATCTTTCCCTCTCGCTCGTCAGGGCTGGGGGGGAAATTGTGTATTTTTCAAGTAATATATCGCTTTGTATGTGCATGGTTGGCTAGCGCTGCGCTTGTGATGAATTTGCACTTCGGTTTTCATGATTTATAGAGATTCTTCAGTTGGAAACCGGACCCTCTAGCTGCCACGACAGATGCTTTTCTCCAGAATTGGTCCAGGCAGGCTGGGTACGCCTTTCCCCCGTTCGCAATGATAATGAGACTCACAACGCATATCCGCAGGCAACAGGCGAAAGTGGTGTTGATTACCCCATATTGGAGGTCTCAAGTGTGGTTTCCAGTTCTTCTGGAACTTTCCTGGGATTCTCCAATCCTTCGACCCGCGATCCTTTCCTTCTGCGGGATCCCCGAGGCAATCCCCATCCTCTAGTCCAACAAGGGAGGATGCCCTTAGTGGCCTGGCGGATTTCAGGCATCGCTGGAGAATCTCAGGCCTATCGAATGAAGCTCAGAAGCTACTGGGAGCGGCTTGGGCAGACCGCACAAACAAACGATACAGATCAGCTTGGTCCAGATGGGTCAGTTGGTGTGTTTGGAACGACCAGGATCCCATGGGGTGCGAGGTGGTAGCCATTATGAATTTTTTGGCATCATTAGCGGCCCAAGGCCTGGCATACCACACAATTAACTCCTATAGGTCGGCGATCTCAGCAGGCCACGTGCCTGTCCAAGGTCAACCAGTTGGAGACACCAGATGGTCTAAGTTGATGAGGGGAATTCGCCTCACGCTCCCTCCGGAGCCCAAGTATGGGACGTCAATAAGGTTTTGCACCTATTCCAATCTTGACAACCCAATAAGTAATTGTCCCGTTGGATCAGATGGGTGATGCAGGAAGCGGGTATAAACGTCTCGCCGTTTGGCGCCCATTCAGTAAGGAGAGCTATGGCTTCAAAGGCTTTCTCCCTGGGGACCAGGTTGGAAGATATTTTAAACGGCGCAGACTGGTCATCAGACTATGTTCAAGCGGTTCTATTTTAAACCAGTCAGACATGGCATCGTTGGTGGTGGATAAGCTTTGAACGAGCATAATCCTCGCCTCCGGTCCCGACATAGAATGAAAAATGTCCTAGTAAGCATGACGGAAAGTTTCAATTCTATTAAGGACACGGAGGCGAGGATTATACCTGCCAAGGGCTCCGAAGGTCCTGTTCCCACCCCGGTACTGTTAAGGAGTGTATCCATCGGTGGCCACGCAACATGGCCGACAGGACGTGAGCTCCTTCAGCTCCCGTCCAGCCAGCCGCTAAAATCCTGTAAAATCCTGCCTGCTGACGCCCGCGGCGGCTTCTTTGGGGCGGCGCGGCATCTCGATACTGTGGAGACGCCTTGGGGGAATCTGCTCCGGCGGAGATTCCCGGAGCACGCGACAGCAGATCTCAGCCTGCCGGCCTGGCCGGAATCACGCGAGGCCGGGGATGAGGCCTACGCTGCTCTGAGTCTTCTCGGGAGCTGCGGCTGGTGAGTCTCCCGCTGTGCACCCGGCGGCTTCTGCGGCTCCGCGGGGGCGCCCTCTTCCATCAAGGGCCTCCGGCTGTGTCCTGGTGCCGGCCTTCCCTGCAGCACGCCGGGGAGTGGAGTGCCGGCCACAGAGTGGACGCTGACGTGAGGAGGCCTTGGTATGCGCAGGGAGATTGCACCCCGCTGGCCCCACGGTGTGAGGTGCGGCATCAGCTGGGCAGTGGAGACCCTTGGCTCGTGCCGGCCGCACTGAGGGACCATGTGCTTTCTCCTGGCCTGCGGAGGGGGCCCTCTGTGCATGAGAGACGGAGCGTTGCGGTGAGGCCCGTGAGACTGCTTCGTCCTACTGGGAGGTGTGCTCTCTGATCCTGCTGGTGTGGAGTTCCCTCGGTTCCCTCAGTTCCTTGAGGGGGGCCCAGTGGGGTGCGGTGTCGCTGCCGAGCTGCGACGCTCCTGGACGGCGGCTGCCTGGGTGCTGGTTCCCTGGTCCTGCCCGGCGTGGGGGACTGCCTGGCCGGACCTTCATCCTCGCATCCGGCCGGCCCTGCTCGGTGCCCGCGGGGGTGCCTGACCCTTCTTGGTAAGCAATAACTATCTATTCACGGACGCCTGGGGCTCCACTGGGGCAGCCATCATGGGCAGAGACAAGCTGCCGCGTGCCTCCAACTCTAACACCATCACGCAATACACCACACAGCGCCTTGGCCCGCAGCGCATTACACGCCAGACGGGTTCGGAGGGTGAGGGTGGTACCCCCACTGAGCCGTCTCGGGCTGAGCTCCTGGAGGCGATACAGGGGTCCCGCACCGCCCTGGAACATCAAATTGAGACTGTTTCTATCGATGTTAACCTACTACGGGCGGACCTGCGCAAGGTGGCGGATAAGGTCTCCACGGCGGAGGGCGACATCCTTCAACTTCAAGGGGAGGTGGCCACCCTGAGACAGCAGGTATCTCAGCTCACCAATACAACCGGAGTACTGGAACGGCGTGCGGAGGAGGCAGAAGGTAGGGCGCGCCGCAGTAACATCAGGGTCCTGGGCATTCCGGAGCGCTCGGAGCAGGGCAATGCGGAGCGCTTTCTGGAGAACTGGATACGAACCGAGCTCTGCCCTACTGGTCTATCGGAGGTGTTTGTGGTAGAGAGGGCCCACCGGGCGTTGGTCCCTCCGCCGAAACCGGGGGCTCCCCCCAGGGCCCTCATTGCTAAAATCCTGAACTATCGAAACAGGGACTGTATCCTTCGTGCAGCTCGAGAGGCGCCCGCCCTTACCTTCGACAATGCCAGGGTCTCCGTCTATCCAGACTACACCCGCCAGGTGCAGGAACAGCGGAAGTATTTTCTTGGAGTCAAGCAGCAGTTGCGTGTACTCCACCTACAGTACATGCTTCTGTACCCTGCGAAGCTAAAGGTGCTCATGAATGGGAAAGCCCACTTTTTCGAATCTCCGGAGGAGGCATGGGAATGGTTGGAGATTAGGGGGGATGCCCTCCCCCCGAGCGAGCGGAGGGGTCCCCGGCGCAACTGGGGAACCAGGCCTTCTGGAGGACGTAGGAACCGACGTGGGAGCCTGGCCGTCGTCGACGCCCCGGTGGAGGGACAGCGCATCACAGTGGGAGACGACGGCGCCCTACGTGTGGAGTCCTCTGACTCCGACGGGCCTCCCCCGGGGCCGGTGGAGGGGACGCCTGGGGAGGGCCTGGTGCCGGAGACTCTCCTGTCCACTTCCCATGTGATTCCAGAGACAGCTATGGACCCTTTTGCGTCTGCTACGGGATCATCCTGCAGTTGATATCCTTTCTGTTTCTTATCTTCCACTGTTGGGGTGGGGGGGGGGCAGATGCTTGGGCGCCTGGCATTCTTTCTTTCCCTCGCTGGGTTTTAGGGGCCTTGCTCACCTGCAGTCCCTGGGCAGCCGTTGCACCAACGTTGGGGTTTGCCGGCTGCTCTTCCTTGGGAGTTCCCCGGACACTTCTGCAGACAGGCCGAGACTTTGAATAATGATATGGGGCGGCTGGTTTGAGTCGGGAGCTGGATGTGGGGGAAGGGGGTTTTGTTTCTCTTCTCCTCTTGTTGGGTAGTTTAGCCTGGTTGGGCTCATGGGTAAGCTGTGCACGTCCTGGCACCAGCATGGGAAGGGCATTGCTGCATGTTTTGTTGTTGACAGTAAATTGCTCGAGGGAGGGGGCGGGTGTTCTTAAGGGGGTCATTGGTTGTTTTTAGGCATCGTATGTATTGCATTTCGGGCACGGGGCTGGGGTGGCTACACGGGATGCGGAATACTTAGGACCTGGTTGTTTCACCTCACATGGGGCATAAATTTCTGAGCTGGAACGTGAGAGGGCTAGGTACATGCACCAAGAGATATAGGGTCCTGTCCTTCCTTCGCAGGCACAGAGTTTCGATAGCATGTCTTCAAGAAACTCACCTCACAGATGAAGGAGCCCAGAAATTAGGGAAAAATGGCGGGGACAGGTTTTCCACTCTTCGTTCTCTACATATGCCAGGGGGTCCTAGTTTGGGTGACCCCGGGGTCCCATTTGCCGTCCAATATGTGGAAGCTGACGTCTATGGGAGGTATCTGCTCCTTAGAGCTAAACTGGATGGCAGGGATGTCGCCATACTGAATACCTATGCCCCGAACACAGATGACCCAGAATTTTTTCAGTCTCTACAGGAGGTCCTGGTCTTGGAGCTGGAGGTACCATTACTTTGGTTGGGGGACTTTAATTGTGTCCTGGATCCCACTCTTGACAGGTTCCCACCCCGGGCTGGTACAAAACCACGAATGACAGCGAAACTCCGGGAGGTTATGGGGAATATAGGGGCTCAGGATGTCTGGCGCCAGGGACACCCGACTCAGAAGGAATACACCCGTTTTTCTTCCACTCACAATACACATAGTCGCTTGGACAGGGTCTTACTCGCGAATCCGGAGGCCACTATGTCCCTTGAGGTGACCCATCAGGCACGATTCCTTTCTGATCACTCCCCTGTGGCGTGTGTGGTGAATTGGGGGGCCTCGTTGTGTCGCCCGCGGACTTGGAGACTACAGGCAGAGATCCTTGAGGACCCGGTGGGGAAGCATCAAATGGAAACTGCCATAGCTGATTACGTTGACCTTAACTGGGATGGGGGGGATCTCTCACTGGCCACGAAGTGGGACGCCCTAAAGGCGGTGGTGAGAGGGGCGAGCATGAGCCTTACCTATGGGGTTCGGAAGCAGCTCCATCGAGAGCTGCAGGAGGCGGAAAGCCACCTTTTGGAACTACAGACTTCTGAAGCCCCTGACGCCACGGCGAGGGTGGCGGAGCAGGACACTCGGACCAGCATCCATGATATCCTGGATAGACTCGATAAATACACCCTCACACAGTACAGGCAACGTCTCCACAGGGAAGGGGATAAATCGGGCAGACTTCTGGCCTGGATTCTCCGACGGGAAAGAACCCCAGAGGCGATTGTGGCCCTACGGGAGCCCATGGGGGCTTAGTCCACTCTGAAGTGGGACTTCTACGGGTCCTTAGATCTCATCTCCAGCGGGTGTACGCCGCGGACCCGGCCGTTTCCGAGGCGTCCTATCTCCCTTACCTTCGGGACTTGACCCTGCGTTCTATCCCTAAGTCGGCGCAGGAGGCTCTTGACGAAACCCTGACACTGGGCGAGGTATGTTCCGCCCTGCAGCACCTACCGAGAGCTAAGTCTCCGGGCAGTGACGGATTCCCTACTGAGTTTTATCAGGCATTCGCGGGTACACTCCCCCGACTCCTATTACAGGTCTACCTTGAGGCATTTGGGAGGGGGACTCTCCCGCCAAGCATGACACTGGGGGAGATATGCATGCTCCTGAAGCCGGGTGGGGACGCCCATGAGCCTTCATCGTATCGACCGATCACGATGATCAACACAGATGTTAAGATCTTGTGTAAGCTCCTGGCTTCACGCTTAGCGCCGTACATGCCTCATTTGATACATGAGGACCAGTGCGGTTTTATACCAGGGCGCAATACGGCTATGAACCTGCGGCGGTTGAATCACATTCTACATGAGGTGCGGGGTCGGGAGGAGCAGATGGTGTTGGTGTCTATTGACCTCGCCAAAGCGTTTGACACAGTCGATTGGGGTTATCTCCTCAAGGTCCTCCGCGCTGCGGGACTGGGTCCTAATTTTTGTCGCTGGATTCGCATCTTGTATACGGCTCCCCGGGCTAGGGTGAAGCTTGGGGGGGCGAGGTCCGAGGAGTGGCGGTTGGGACGGGGTACATGCCAGGGGTGTCCCCTCTCGCCGTTACTATTTGCTCTCGCCATAGAGCCCTTCGCTGTCCGGGTTCGAACAGATATGGAACAGTGGGGAATCAGGGTGGGGGACACGTGCAACGTTATCTCCCTGTATGCAGACGATGCCTTATTTTATTTGGCCTCTCCCCGGGATGCGCTTCCGATACTGCTGCAACAATTGGACCGGTTTGGGGAGGTTTCTGGATTGCGACTTAACCGTGGTAAGTCGCTGATCTTTCCACTGGCGGGTCTGGCTTCGGTGCCCTCGGGAGACCTACCGGATCTCGGGCTGCGTTGGGAACGGGAAGGGTTCCGTTATCTTGGAATACAGGTGGCTCCGACGGACACGCAGGCGCTAGTCCGGAATGTGGAGCGCATACTCACGTCCTTACGGCAGTCAGTGTCATTTTGGAATTCGCTACCACTTTCGTTGATGGGACGGCTGGCCGTCGCCAAGATGGTAATGCTCCCTAGGACGTTATATGTCCTTCAGAACTCACTATGTCCGCTCCCACCCCGGGTTTTCAGAACCTTAAACTCGTTACTCACATCCCTGTTATGGGCGGGCCGACGCAGTAGGGTGGCTCTTCACACTGTCGTCCGCACCTACGAAGAGGGGGGCCTCGAGGCACCATGCTTCGATTTATATTATTACGCGGCCCAGTTACAACACGCAGCCCGCTGGTTTACGGACACGGACAACTGGGAGACGCGCCTTTTCTCTGGCAGAGTGGACATCCAGACGCTACAGGTAGCCCTGATGCAGGGTAGGGGGTCAGACACATCCCTTCCCTGTATTGTGCGGCATACGGCTGGTATATGGCAGCGGTTTGTTGAGAAGGTCTTACGGAGGGCACCCTTTCACAGGGAGCTCCCGATCTGGATACTGGCCCCTTCATCGACATGGGGCAATATATGTCCTTTCAAGTCTGGAGGGAAGGTGGTTGCGAAGTTCTGGCGGATCTTTACCCCAACGAGACCTTCCTTACCTATGAGCAAGCGAAAGAGGCCTTTGGCCTTGGACGGGGACACTTCCTGCACTTCCGGGAATTCAGGATGTGGTGAAGGTCACCTGGCCCCAGTACCCAGACATCCCACCACTGACCCACACCTTAGATGTCCTCCTTTCCTGCGGCGGGGACGTAAACTGATTTCTCTCCTGTACAAGGCCATGAAGCAGGACTCAACCCCCCGGTGCCGCTCGTCTCGGGCCGCCTGGGAGGCGGATCTCGTCGCCCCGCTGGAACAGGGACAATGGGCGCGTATAGGTTCCCTCACACGCACGGTCTCATGCAATGCGAGGTTTAAACTGACGCATTTCAATTTTTTACACCGCACCTACCTAACTCCGGTATCCCTGAGACGCATCTCTGGAGACAGGGGAGATGGATGCCCTAGATGTGCCGCTGTGAAAGCGGGCTTCCTACACTTAGCATGGGACTGTCCTTTGGTCAGGCAATTCTGGGTGGGGGTGGTGGACCGCATCGTTGCAGCTACAGGCCTCCGGGTGGCGCTTGAACCTCTGCAATGTTTACTCGCATTAGTCCGGAAACCTAAGAAAAAGAAACTGTCGTATAAACTCCTACAATTAATGTTGGTACTAGCCAGGCGCAGGGTGGCGATAACTTGGATGGGGCAGAGGGCCCCGGAGATACCCACTTGGCTTAGGGATGTCCGCGAGTGGTCCCTGGCTGAGGAAACCCACATGCAACTCACTCGAAGGGATGAGAAACTGCAGGACGACTTAATGGCTTGGCACGTCATGTGTGCGACTGGGCTTGCAGAAGGGGAGCTCTCCCCACAGGACACAACTGATAGTGACGGCAGTGGGTTGGATCTGCCCGTTGGGTCTGGGTCTGACGGGGGGCGAGAGGGTCGGCCCCGGTAGGGTTCACCGACTGCATTAGTGCCATGCCTGGTTCCTGCCTCACGGTACTTTAAATCGTATGTTATTTTCCCTTCCCCCATGAGTCCGTTTCTCCCGATGCCGCCTGTAGTCCTAAGCGCCGCTAATAAGGCTGTCGCTTTGTTTGCATACTGATTTGATGCCAATTTGTGTGTATATGGTTTTTCATGATATAACTTGAAAATAAAGTTTAAAAAATAAAATAAAAAAAAGAGTATCCATCAAGGTGGTGTTGTGTGGTTTGTGGCCTCCTGGTCTGCCTTGCTACGTTGGCTTAGGCCTAGCTGCCATGAGGCCTTTTTTGCGCACGTTCCTTTGTGCCGTTGTTTTGCAAGCCTCTGCCCGGCACTGTCTGCATTTCTATCTTTCACCTCTTCTCCTGTTCCCTTTTGGGCTACGTCTGCACACCATGTACAAGGTCGAAAAACAACGTCCCTTGTTCCTGCTGATTTGGCCAGTCCCTCGCACTTAGACATAACACTCTATTTACAGCTGCCTTGGAGAAATTCATGTGCCTTTAATATTGTGTTTTTTCACTGTTAGAGACACTTGGAGAACAACCTTTCCAGAGAGAAGAGCGGTTTGTATCTGATGTAAATTTTGCATCTAGATATTGAGGTATGGGGGTTCGCTAGTCAAAGCCCAGAGGTCTTCTATTTTTATAATAAACTAGCTACTAGCACGGGGAGGGTGGTAAGGTCATTTAGCCTTATATCCACTGCTTTATGAAATGCTTTCCCCGTTTGTATTCTATGGAGTTGTAACTATGCTGCTTATTTTATCATTATGCATTATGCTGATAGTACTGGCACGTGTACTGTATCTTAGAGCACGTTAGTTGAAATAAACATTTTAAACTATACAGTGTCTCTTCTTACGCGCGTTGTGGACAGGTATGAGTGAAGTATGAAAGGGTGTTCTTGCTACTGCGAGTCCTGAGAGAGATACCGTGTTCTGGGTTGTCTAATCATTGGTAGCATTGTTGCTGATGAGACGCTACAGCTAGTCGGGTTGGGGTTTTAGGTGCTAAGGTTTATGGTTGGCTCACCACTATATTCCGAGGTCCTATTATCCTGTGCATAGCTCTGTGTATGTGCAGAATCCCTACAATATGGCGCAACCGAGTGGGGCCGCTTATCTGCGAGACAGCTTGAGTAATATTTGTGCTTGTCCACAACTCCTTCACAGGCGCTTCCGGAAGCGTGTGTGACGGTGATACCTCCTATATTGACATTTTTATAGGTTCTTTCAAGCTTGAAGTTGTTAAAAGGTTTCTTAAACAATACCCTCTATTGTGCTGCCACACATTAGGTTGTCGTGAACTTTTAGCCTGAAATGGCTACGCAAATTGCGGCACATAGCTGCGCAGCGCTCCGGGCTCACTTAGTGTATGGAGTGCCTGACGCGGGTGTCGACTTGATCGTTGTGGTACAAGCAGATCCAGCTTACCACTTTGAGGTGTTTTACTCTTGGGTCACCTTTCCGGCGGTGGATGGGACTGATAATTTGTTCCATGAATATGAAGCCACCGATGTTCCTAATCACTATAGACCGTATATGAATCTTGAAGTACCGCTCACGGCTTGGCAACACCGTGTTTGGTTTGATGGCGCCCTCCCCCAACCGGTTACCGCGGTTCGTTTAGGCCCATTATCAATTGATGGGGCCACTTGGCCAGTCTTGGCCGGGTATACACCACATCCGCGTTATATGACGGTGACAGTCGCTGAACTGCGTCATATGCATTCGTCTTTGATACGAGTACATAGAGCTTTAGTACAATATATGTTACAGGCAACATCCAGGGAGCCCCGCCTGGAGTTGCGGCCCATCCAGCTGGTGCAGGCGGTGTAACCATAAGTCCTGTCATGGTGAATTCGGTGATGGGCAAGCGCCCACAGAATAAGGATGATTTTCCTTATTGGCTTGCAGAAAAATTTGACCAGCTGGAGGCAGTTTTTCCAAATACATCTCACGTGGAAAAACATAGGATTTTGACGATTAGTTTGCCAAAAGACTTAGTACCCGAGTTGGCAGAATGCAACAACTGGGGTAGGGTATTCGCAGCAGTATATGCGAAGTGTTTCGGCACTCCTTCCATGACAGTTTTTCCCTCTGTGATTAAACGAGTACAGGATGAACTGAAGCGGCTGTGGAATTAGGGATGAGACTGGTGGGAGTGTTCGACGTAGTAGCTGAGTTGATCCTTGCGAATGTCAAGGGCGATGCAGTGAACTTTCAAGTAGCTAATGCTTTGGCCAAGCCTCGAAACCGCGAAAACCTCGCGAATTACCGAAAATTATTGCTCAGGCTTACAAAACCATTGGTCGCAATAGCCTGGGAGTTAAGCCTTTTGCTAAAACGCAAACACAATCTCAACAACAACCAAAAACTCAGTCTGAGAAAGATGAGAAACCAGTTTTTACTAAAAAGAGCTGGAGGTTGAAAAAAACAGGGTAAGCAACAGAAGAAGCCGGGGTCGCGAGGTGCATCCCCGGTTTCCGTCTCTTCTGAACGCACTTATGATTTGCGTGATAGGGCGAGAATTAAATCTCCAGAGAGATTTCAAGTCCCTGATTCGCGTTCTCCTCGTTCTTCACAGGAACCAACATCTTCGCAGGCTGGTGCTGGAGATCGCCAGGATAGAGGAAGGGGTCGAGAGGATCCACAGGGACGAGACCAACCTCGACAACAAGTCAGAGGGAAGTCAGACGATTATCAACGTTCTCGCCCACAATTTCAGAAGAAAAAAGTTGCCGCTGTAACAGCGAGATATGCCACAGACGGTGAGAACGAGACTCCTGGATTGGACGTGGGCAGTGACCCTCCTAGACAGCGCCGCAGAAGTTACCATAGTGCGGGAGGCGCTACGTCCTCATGTGGAGGCGACAGCAACTGAAACATTCATTACTGAAAAGACAGCTGAGACCAGAGTGGCTCCCCCTGACAGACTATATAATATTGTAATTCAAATCGAAGGTGATAGACAGCGTGTTATAAAAGGGATTTTTGGGGAAAATCTGACCTCTTTGTATGACCGTTTGTTAGCGGAGGCGGATTGGCCGCCCCATTCGTACTTGCTGCGCGTAAAGGGGAGGAGGTAATCCTTCCGAGCTTTCTCGACACGTCCCAAAAGACAAAGCAGAGGCTCTTGCAGCTGAATGGGCTGTGTCCCTGGCTCCAGCGTTATACCGCAACCATGTGGGCTGGGATGAAGAATCACCACCCCATGAAATACCTCTGCGGTCCCTACCACAGCCACAACCCCAATATCCCATCAAACGGGAAGCTAAAGGTCCCGTTTCCGAAATTCTGACCCAGTTGGAATATCAGGGAGTGATTGAAACATGCGAGTCACCGATGAATAATCCCCTTTTCGCGGTTTCTAAACCCGATGGATCGTACCGCTTAGTTTTGGATTACCGGCATTTGAACTCTCATTGTCAGACCTTTGCGGTGCAAAACACACAGTTCTGCGCTAGTAGACAGTCTTGTTCGTAAAAAATATAAAACTACACTTGACCTATCCAATGGATTCTACACGCACAACTTGGCCCCGGAGAGTAGCCAATGGAGCGCTTTTACCTCCGGTGGTAAATTATTCAAATTCAGGCGTTTACCTATGGGCTACAAGAACAGTCCGGGCGTATTCGCTGCTCGTGTTGTCTCTGTTAGACGGCATAGACCCAGATGCATGTTCGTACGTCGATATCTATCTGACGGACGACGAATTATTCCCGCATCTTTCCCGAGTGGACCGCATTATTCTAGAATTTGCGGTTCTAGGTTACAAGTTTAACTTTGCCAAATCTCACATTGCTGAATTTACCGTTTTGTTTTTGGGCTATGAGCTCAACAATGAAGGTAAGGGCTTAGCCCCCCATTTTCTGGAGAAATGTGCACTTCTGTGCCCTCCTACTACTCTGAAGAAACTTCAGTCTTTGCTGGGTTTTCTGAACTTCGGGCGTACTTACATTCCCGAATATGCCCAGCGTATCAAGCCACTGTATGCCTTGATACAACCTAACTTTTCGAAGTCATGCTGGCTTCCGGAGCATTCCTCCATTCTGCAGTCTTTGCAGACAAACTTACTTGAGTCTAAATACTTGTTGACTCGTGACAACCACACCAACCTGGTGATTAGAATCATTCCAGGGGCAGTGGGTTTCACGTACTTGACCTTTAACGAAGGTGACACAGTACCGCTTGCATACAAGTCACATCTATACACTTCAGCAGAAATGCGCTTTTCCTCTGTGGAGAAAGTTCTAACTGCAGTGCAAATGGCGATTCTGAAGGAACGCGCACTGGCACGGGGAAAACGCATTTTGGTGGTAACACCCTATCCTGCCCTAGAGGCAGTGACGAAAGCAAGTGTTCCGAACTCTAAAGCTTTGCACCCCCGTTGGATTCAATGGGCAACATCTTTGACGTCTCCAGATGTCACTTTTATCTTGGATTCTTCTCTTCAGACGCAGGAGTTTTTACAGTATGAATTTGTTCATCCTCCTCCTCTGTCGTTGCTACCGCTTGAGGAATACGAATGTATTATCTATACCGATGGCTCGGCGCAGCCTGCCACGGGCTCCAAGCATGCTTATTCAGCAGCATGTGCTATTGTTGCAGGTTCCTTTGTGAACGGAAAATTTAAATCTACTGTAGTGCATACTCAAGCACTGGGAGACAGTACTGCACAATTGGCCGAACAGCGCGCATTGGTGCTAGCACTTGAGTTCGCTAATCCGGATGTGACCACTCTAATTGTATGCGATTCCTATTACTGTGTTCAGTCTTACAATGACAATCTCTTCTTTTGGTCACAAAATGACGATAGAGACGCAAAAGGCAGCACAATTAAGCATAAAATGCTTTGGGTTCGAGTGGCAGATTTACAACGTCTGCCTCTCACACAGGTGGTACACACTCTTGGCCACCAGCGTGTGGGCGCACACGCTATCGGTAACGGTTTGGCAGATGAGGCTGACAAATCAGCAGTAGCCACGTGCTCAGTCGCAGCAGTTACCAGATCCATGTCTAAAATAGATTCTGATATTCTAGCAGCTATTGCTGCAACAAAGGAAGGTGCTAATTACCCACGGGGTTTCCCTTCCAAATACTATTATCAATTAGGTCCCGAACAGGCTCCTTATGTAAGAATTCCAGACGTTGGTGATCGGCTGATTCCCAACGCGGACTGCAGGCTTTCCTTGATTACTGCAGCACACGAAGGCATGGCTTCGGCTCATGCTGGGGTGTCTGCGACAGTTTCCATCTTGCAGCAGCGTTACTGGTGACGTGGTTTATACAAACAAACCCGTACTTATGTGCTTTCTTGTGACGTTTGTCAGCAGATTAAGCCTTCCACGGTTACACGGCCACAACAGACCCCGTTCTGCATTTCAAACAGACCTTTTGGGTGTGTTTACCTGGATCACTGCGGTCCCTTTTCTTCAGACACTGCATATAAATATATCTTAGTTGCAGTGGATTCGTGCACACGTTTCATCTGGGTCTGGCCACAACGGAGTGCTGACGCTCGAAATGTCATAAGGGATTTGCGTGTCTTTGTGGGAATTTTCGCCTGTGGCACCTTCCATTCTGACCAAGTTCCAGCGTTTGCCTCTAAGGCTTACAAGGACGCAATGGGTTCACTGGGGGTGCGGGTGAAATTTTCGTCACCGTATCGGCCTGAGGGCAATTCGATTGTTGAACGAATGAACCGTGACTTAAAGCAATCCTTGACAGCTAGAGTCTTAGGTACTGGCAGGAACTGGCTGGCCCACTTGTATACCGTACAACGTGCACTTAATAATCTCCCGAGAAGACCTCTGGGTGGGCGGACCCCATACGAAATGCTCTTTGGCATAAGAATGTTTGTGCCTGACCTTGATGGTCTAGACATGGCGGCGCAATCCGCCATCTTTGATGTAGATAACCATTCTACTATGTTACAGGACTTACAAGAAGCCCGAGAAACTTGCGATTGCACATTTACCTTCAGCCACAGACGCTGCACTGCAGATTCCGGTTGCCGGCTGGCTACCGAAGATTGGAGATCTGGTTCGAGAGAAGGTGGAGAACAAAAAAGAATTTGGCCCCTCTTATCATGCACCGGTTCCAGTTCTTGGCTTGAAGGGAACTCGTACAGTCATCTTACCACCGCTTCCTGGTCGCAAGGAGAACAGATACATCTCGGTGGAAAAGTCAAACTACAACATCTGGCCGATCCTGAATAGTGTTACACCAGCGGTCTCTTGTCCTGTCATTTACCGGACGAATGTTCGTGGCCCTCCTGCACGAACGTTCACTGATGTTGCTATTGAGATGGTAGATTTGCCTGATAACTTGCACGACTACCCGGATTCCCCCTGCAACGAGGAGCCCGAGTAAATCTACCCCGCAACCGAGTCCGTGGCTCATCTACCAACAACGCCACTGAGCCCAACACGTTATTCCTTTGACTCGGATTCCACTCCATCACTTGTCCCATCCAAATTCAGTATTTTTGTATCCCGGTTCAGAGACAATTTTTTGATCCCCCT
This sequence comes from Calotriton arnoldi, assembly GCA_963921515.1. Taxonomy (NCBI): domain Eukaryota; kingdom Metazoa; phylum Chordata; class Amphibia; order Caudata; family Salamandridae; genus Calotriton; species Calotriton arnoldi. Next base: position 1,818,107 of record CAWUFW010000445.1, read on the forward strand.
ATGAACATACATTTGGTTGGCACTTTTCCTAATTTTTTTGTTCATGTCTATTGGCTTTGTCACAGTGTTTTTTCTGCTCATTAATGGACACTATTTGCCAGAACGCTCTGCGGTGAACTCTGTCGCTGGAACTTTGGCTCCACATTCTTCATCGCACATCATGAAGCGAGACCACACATTTGTGAACATTTCAGCGTTTCCAGTTGCTGATGGCATCGTTTGGGATGCGGTAAACTTCCAAATTCATGGTCCAACCGAAATTATTAATGTACCAAATGTCCTTCGTGTTTCAATGGGTGATGTCGTAAAAGTAATATTCATTCTGATGATTGGAATGTGCATGCAGTTGAAGCATTATTTACTGATTTGAAATATTATGCTGCTTTTCATGCTGAAGATCTGTACATGAATTCTGCAAATTATGCTGATTTGTATTGTTACCAGCATTGGGGCAACCATTTTCTCCATAAACCCAGTACCCTTCGGGGTCTTTTAATTACACCCAGTGGGAACATTGTCCGACCCCTTCGCCAGGTAGCTCCCAAACTCTTAGAAATAAGTTTACTTATTTTACAGATTTTAATAGATCGAACCCTGGGTCCTATTTCTTTAAATTAAACACTTCCTCTACACAGAAAATAATGTTGACCCATACAAAATTGCTATATTCAGGCTCCTTTTTAAGCGCCTTGTCTGTCGGTGGGTATGAATACTGGCGTGACACCATAGATTTAAAATCTATTTGGGGCACAAAAGCATAGCAGGTGCAGGGCACAGAAGCCTTGCACCGTGCTTGCCTCATCCCAGCCCAAATTCTATTTTTAAATCAGACCGTCTATCAAACGACATGTTGGGGTTTGGCTACGTCCAAACAATTGAATGCCCCATCCTTTCCTGTCTTGTCTTCCACTCCCAACAAAAGCTTATACCTTAATATGTCCCTTACCGAATTGCAGGTTTTGTTTCTGAACAATTTGTTTAATGATTTGATTTGATTTGTATATTTGTAAAGCGCACGAATGCCCAAAGGCGTCTTGGCGCTAATCGTTGTAAAAAGACTAAGTCTGCCGAAGAATGATACCAACTACAAAGTAAACAACCATGTTTTCACCTCCTTCCTAAATGAAAGTAGCGATGAGCTGTTTTTAATTGTAACAGGGAGAAGGTTCCAAGTCTTAGCTGCCTGAAGGAGGAAGCTTCTCCCTTCCCACCTAACTTGCTTAAATTTCGGAACCTGAATTAATTTTGCCTGGCTTGATCTCAGTCTCCTGGATGGCTCATAAGGTTTCAAATGAGTTTTTAAGAAATGGGATCCTATTCCATGAAGGGCTTTATAGGCCAGGCAAACTGACTTAAACTTGATCCTTTTTTCAATAGGTAGCCAATGGAGAGTTCCCAATCTGTGGGCAACTGGTTCATATCTGGGAATGTCCATCACCAGCCTTGCTGCAGTGTTCTGTAAGCGCTGTAATTTTCTTAGATGTTGAATTTGTAACCCTGCATACAGTGCATTCCCATAATCCAACCTAGATAAGACCAGTGCAGTTACTAATATTTTACGAGAATCTGGGGGAATAAATGGTGATAGTTTCTTTACTAGTTTGAGGATGTACCACACCGAGGAAGAGAGTTTGTTTATCTGGAGACCCAAAGATAGTTTATTGTCCAGCAATACTCCCAAGTTTCTTACTTTGTCCACTGGGGATGGGCGGTCGCCTAGGCTATCTGGCCACCATTTAGGGGACCAGAAATTCATATCAGTCCCAAGCAGCATAACCTCGGTTTTATCACCATTCAATTTCAGGCAATTATATTGCATCCAGTGAGTGATCTGACTCATGCAATTATTAAATCTGCCTGCTGTCTCATCAGTATTGTTTGTGACTGCTACCACAATTTGAGTATCGTCTGCGTAGGAGACTGGTAGGAAACCACAATTCCTTATTATAGCCGCTAGCGGGCAACATATACATTAAAAAGGGTGGGGCTTAACGAAGACCCTGAGGTACGCCACAAGGAGAATTAAAAAGTTTAGAAGCAGCATCTCCTAATTTAACTGAGAAAGTTCTGTCTGTTAGATAAGAGGATAGAAGCTTAAGTGCCATCTCTTGAACTCCTACTTCGGCTAGTCGGGTCAGGAGTGTGCCATGGTTTAATGTCTCTACGTTGGTTCAGTCACCCTGGTTGGCTTGGCCCAATGCATCCAATGCCTGCCAATTGCGTTTTCATGACTCAGTTCCTGGTTACAAACAGGATAGGCCTGATCCACAGTTTTCTGACTCTCGTACTGTGATGACATATTCTGTTGGTAAATTATGTAAACAGTGGTTGCAGCACTCTTCCTAGATTCTGTTAAACAACATTTATCGCTCCTATCAGGCAACATTGATCTGTCCGATTTTGTTCTGGGGCCTCGTGGTCCTCGACCTAAGATTCATTTATGAAACTTATAATGAACTCTGGAAGCTTTCGCAAATTGAAGCTGCTTCCCGTCTGCGGGAAATCGATCAAGCAAATTTGGAAAAGGTGCTTGCTGTTGTTGACAATAGTATTAATACCCTGTCTTCCCGCATTTACACCTTAGAGAATATTATTTCCTCTGTTGTTGATATTGTACAAGATGATGTTTCTGTGTTGTATCATGGTCAGGATCAATTGCGTTCAGTAATGCAGTTTGCATGGACTTTGCAAACACTTAAAATGGGGAAAGTTCCTTGCCAATTTTTGAACACCTCTGCCTTATTTTCACCTTTTAATTTGACTGAGAAACAGATTCATGTCCATGAAGGATGCGGCATACACTCTGTTACATATTGAAAAGATAGAGCCCTTACCGTTCTCTATTGCGGAATTGGATTCTGCTGTGTGGCTAGTACACGGGGTTATCGCTTTGCCTTTTTCATTGTTTGAATTTAGTTCGTGCATGAAGCATTATCCTGTAGGCCGTTTCCAGCCTTTGGGCAGTGCCTTCCTGCATGAACTTTGGTCCCTGCCTTTCATGTTTAAATGCCTTAGAGACGGGAGGGAGGTTTTTCTCACGGGGAGTCATGCGATTCAACTGTGGGTCATTCCCTTATTTGCAAACACATTAAGATGCACGGAGCTTGTAACGTTTCGGCTCCGAATCTTGCTTGTGTGTTAAAGGGTATTCCAGCTCCTGCTATTTCTCCTACTTTCACTGTGCTTGCTAATGGTAGCTATTTGCTTTTAAATAACCAAGACTGCTGTGGCCTGCTGGCCGGCATACCATATATTGTTACTGTTTCCCACAGGGTTGTCTGCTGCAAAAATGTGCTTTTTCCTCCCCCGCACGACATCATAGATAGTTCTGTGTGGCCTTCCATTCCTACTCTGAAGGCGGATTTCAATAAATTGAGCAGAATAAAGGCGCTATTATTGAATCAGGAGGTTATGCTCACATCTGCCCGGGAGACATTCATTCTCCAGGTGGCAAGTACCCACAGTGAAATACAGGCCCTTTTGAACACTAACCTCACAACATTTCGGTGAACTGATTCACCGTGTTTTTAATGCGTCCCGCACTGAAGGTCTGGTGCACTTCTTTAAAGTTGTGGGATCTGGCCTTGTGACCTCTTTTCAAACTATTTTTGGTGTAATACCGGCTTTTATTCATTCCATCTTTTCCAGCGTCTTTGGTGGCTTTCCACTGATCCTCGCCCTGGCGACTGGTGTCCTGCTGTTGGTCTGTTTCCTACGCAATGGCTGCACCTCCATGGGCCCTTCTCGAGCCAGGTCGGCTCCAGATGCTCCGTGAACGCCTCCTCGCTGGCTTCGGCATCCTGCCGTTGGCGACAATGTGTGTGTCCTATACACTTTCTTTTCGCTTTGCGTATTTCACTTGCGTGCAACCTGTGATGTCTTGCATCAGATGTCCATTCTCGTGGGCCATGGATTATTGCCTCTCCAATAAGTCTTTGTCTGTTCCGGATTTTGTTCAGTTGGTGGGTCCCCTAGAGGCCCATGAACGGGACTGTTCCGCTGCAGGCTACATGGCGCGTGCGGCTGCACTGGGGATTTTGGCACAATGGGATATCTGGGCGGCTGCTCAGAATCTCCTACAACAGAGTTATATTGAGTATCACGCAAGTTGTCCCGCATTGCTGTTTGCTGCTCCCTCTTGCGAGGACCATGACTGCAGCTTTGATTGACTTGACTGGATGGCGTCGCTTTTTTCCGACGATTCCAATGATGTCCTCTTGGAAGGTGTGGCTTTTTTTGCACTTACACTCTATTGGATTGGGAGGGTTTTCGCTTTCTGTGACCTGCCTCACTGGATGTGTGTCCATCTTTTTGTTTTTGATTTTTTTATCCAAGTCTCACTTTCGTTGTCCTTCCTGGGGTTCGCTTCACAACATCCGTTCTGTTCTGCTCAGTTTGTTTGGACTCTGTCATCTTCTTGAACGTTGGACTGCCCAGGGGAGGGTGTCGTGTAGTTTGTGGCCTCCTGGTCTGCCTTGCTACGTTGGCTTAGGCCTAGCTGCCATGAGGCCTTTTTTGCGCATGTTCCTTTGTGCCGTTGTTTTTCAAGCCTCTGTTTCTGCCCGGCACTATCTGCATTTCTATCTTTCACCTCTTCTCCTGTTCCCTTTTGGGCTACGTCTGCACACCATGTACAAGGTGCTGCTGATTTGGCCAGTCCCTCGCACTTAGACATAACACTCTATTTACAGCTGCCTTGGAGAAATTCATGTGCCTTTAATATTGTGTTTTTTCACTGTTAGAGACACTTGGAGAACAACCTTTCCAGAGAGAAGAGCTGTTTGTATCTGATGATGTAAACTTTGCATCTAGATATTGCGGTATGGGGGTTCGCTAGTCAAAGCCCAGAGGTCTTCTATTTTTATAATAAACTAGCTACTAGCACGGGAGGGTGGTAAGGTCATTTAGCCTTATATCCACTGCTTTATGAAATGCTTTCCCGTTTGTATTCTATGGAGTTGTAACTATGCTGCTTATTTTATCATTATGCATTATGCTGATAGTACTGGCACGTGTACTGTATCTTAGAGCACGTTAGTTGAAATAAACATTTTAAACTATACAGTGTCTCTTCTTACGCGCGTTGTGGACAGGTATGAGTGAAGTATGAAAGGGTGTTCTTGCTACTGCGAGTCCTAGAGAGAGAGAGATACCGTGTTCTGGGTTGTCTAATCATTGGTAGCATTGTTGCTGATGAGACGCTACAGCTAGTCGGGTTGGGGTTTTAGGTGCTAAGGTTTATGGTTGGCTCACCACTTTATTCCGAGGTCCTATTATCCTGTGCATAGCTCTGTGTATGTGCAGAATCCCTACAACAGTGGGATTCTGCCGTATGGTATAAGTATGTGCTTTTGAGGTTATTTTAACTGTGGTTGTAGATCTCTTTGGGAGACACAAAGGAGGACTGAGTCCATTACTGTTCATATTGGGGTGTACTTCCACTATGTTTTAAGAATGTTTATCGGTTGTGCATAGAGATCAGAGTCATGGGTTTGTCGTTTTGACTCTTTCCAGGTTCCGAAGGATACAAAACTGACTGACAGGACGCGAGGATAGAGTAGTCGCAGCAAGGAAAGAGGAGGTGACACAGGAAGCACACGCCCTCATGGATAATATGGACTATCTATTGGTGGATTGTGGATGGCCTTACTGAGGCACCATGGGAGTGCTAGTTTTTTTATTATTAAGTTGATCTGAAGCTGCTGGAAGGAGGAATAAAGAAAGTTTGAGCATAATCCTCTCCTACGTGTACTTAATAGAATTGAAACTTTCCGTCATGCTTACTAGGAAATTTTTCATTCACCTACCTTGTGTAGTCTGTTAAGGAAATTGTATTTAGTAAAGGTTAGATGTTCTTCAAATAAAAATGAGTTAAATCTCAGAGCTGTCTGATGGGAATACTTAACTGTAGAGGAGCAGCGAATAAAAGAGGATGATGCATAGTAACCATGTCATGTTGATTTTCTAAAGTTCTATGGAATGTTTTACTTATGATGTAATACATGTTCTTTAAAGGGCTGCATGTTGGGCAGCAATAAAAGTTATTGCATAATGGTAGCCTCCGGTCTTGTAATGAAATCTGCTGCTTACTACAAGTCACGGGAAACCTAAGTGATGACAACATGATGTTGCAGCAGGGTGTGCCAGGACATCTCTGTAGCCAGGCAGAGGTGTAAGGTGGTGAAAAAAGTGACAGTGAGGCAGAGCAGGTGGTAATCGAGGCACAGCAGAGTGGACATCAGCGAAGATTAGCACTTGTAAAAACAAAAGTATTGACTAATATGTAAACGTGTGTGAGTGCCAGTATGTTCCTCTGCAAGTTTGCATGTGTAGGTGCCGATTCCAGTCACCTTAGCTGGTATATAGCTGCCAGTCCCACAGGCCTTACATCAGGACAGCCTGTCCAGTCTCTGAATCATAATCTACTCATCAGGGTTAGCTTGCAGCAGTTCAAGGCCTCCCGATCTCACCAGTGGTGATCTGCCTTTTTCTGTGGGGAGGCCGCAACATCTCAAAACTAATGTAACTTGGATCTAAGAGGCCATTCCCTTTCGAAAGCTTATAACAGACTTTCTCCTAGTAGGGTTTAAAGTATTCAAACATTTCTAAAACATGTTAAGGTTTGATGTTAAGGTGTGTACAAGACAAACGTTTAAAGGTCATAACTTGGGATACTCACTTAAAGCTGCTCTGCAGACATGCATTTAAAAGTGCCCATTTTGTTTAACCTACCCTTCTCCTCATTGGAATCTACTGTTTGTATTAAAAAACATCTATTGGTGTATAGTTCGAGGCTGTGATTCGAATGTTTTTGTAAATGTATTTACGTTACATCTTAATGAAAAAAACGTCCCAGGTAATTCTTGGAGGTGCGCAAGTGTGGTATACTAATGGGTTGGGATAAATCATTGATTGGAAAGAGCCTTGTTTAATTCTAGGGACAAGGGAAGTGGTATTACCCTACTTTTTTCTGTGGTTTATTATCCCCAACGTTTAGGCCATGGAGCAGAGTAAACTACCCAAAGACAGCATGGTCAGTCTAATGTAGTTTGAAGTTTTTGGGCACTGTAGTGATAATACATTAAATATTAGAAAACCACAGATGTTAGAATGAGATCATGGTATATTATTTATCAAGTTTTCTTTCTTAAGTGCTCACACTATTCAGTCCTGTGCATGGTATAGAATTAGGTCTTAAGTGTCATACATTGAGATAATCCGTACACATGGAAAATGTGAAAGATCATATTGAATTTACACTTTTCTAAATACAAGGACAAAAACAAAGCTCCAGATAGCAGAAACTCCTCTTTAAAATCTCGTTCCCTTTAATTGTTTCCCCTTGCCCCGCCTCTTAGCCCCACCCCAAACCCACCCCTCGTCTACAGCTCAATTTAGTGAGTACCGGCACTTATTTTTTCCCCATTTAAAGCACTGCCTTTAAAGCAACTATGAATAGCGAAGTGTCATGTAGTTCCATATAAACAAGCATTGGCATAGCCAATAGGTCTCGCTTTTGCGACCTTATAAGTATTTAGTTATGCAGTGATTGGTGGAATCTTGACAGCGTTCTATAACCGTAAGTGAAGGGTGAGGAGTCAAAACTGATCACCATTGCTCAAAAGTTGTACCAACAATGAACAGCACAGAAGAAACCGAGGCCACACGTGTAACATCTGCATGGAGCCTGTTCCGTAACACAACATGTCTCGCTCTCCTGGTTGGCTGTTTCACTCGCCCTACACGGGGGTCCCAAAGGTTCTTAACGTTCTGAAAGGAGCAGGCTCGTCACGTGAGCACGGGCGGTCCCTGATACCCCTGGTGGCAGTGATCTGACGAAAAGAACAGAGCAGTGAGGAAGGGAGTCAAAGCCAAGAGCCGGCGGCGGCCCTGGGGAGAGAGAGCCAGGCCCCGCCTGTGAATCACCCCCAGGCAGACCGCGAAGCCTAGAGTCACGAGAAGCAAGCAGGCAGCCATGCACAGGCATCCCAGCGCAGGCAGGAGAGGAAGGGAAACTAAAGGAAGAGGGGCGAGAGGGAACTGTATGATGCGGGGCACTTTAAGGGGGGGGGGTGGCAGTGGGAGCACTAAAAGGCAAGTGGCAGAGGCGCATACGGTGACCAGATTTTGAGAAGGTAAAACCGGGACAGGCCAGACATAAAAGTAGGACTAAAGCCTTTATCCTTACTTTTATGTCTGGCCTGTCCCGATTTTGCGTAGCCTTGTAAATGTGTACACACATAACATTAGCTATGCCACAACCTATACCTGGAGTACCCTTAGCCCCCCTGACCTCCATCCCCACTCTGTTTCCCCATCTGCTGCAATCGACCTGCTGCGCTGCCTGAAAGAAACAAATAATTTACTTAACGAGTACACACCTTTCAGTTCCCCTTTCAGGATGACTTGACCTTTGCCCCAAAAACATAAGCTTAAAATTAAGGAAAACCTCCAAGCACCGGGCCATGCCTTTGAAAACCGGGACAGTCCGGGGAAATCGGGGACATCTGGTCACTCTCTGCAGAGGGTACACTAAAAGTCAGAGGGTGCACTCTAAGGCGGGGGGGAGGGGGGAGGGGAAAGGGGGGGGTGCACTCTATGGCGGCGGCAGGGCTACACTAAAAGACAGAGGGTGCACACTAAATGACAGAGGGTGCACCCTAAGGCGGGGGCAGAGGGTGCACTCTAAGATAGAGGGGCAGAGGGTGCACTCTAAGATAGGGGGGCAGGGGGTGCAATCTAAGATAGGGGGAAAACATAGGGTGCACTCTGAGGCAGAGGGAGCACTCTGAGGCAGAGGGAGCACTCTACTCTAAGGCAGGGGGCAGACATAGGGTGCACTCTAAGGCGGGGGCAGACATAGGGTGCACTATAAGGCGGGGGCAGATGGTGCACTCTAAGGCGGGGACAGAGGGGGCACTCTAAGGCGGGGACAGAGGGGGCACTCTAAGGCGGGGACAGAGGGGGCACTCTAAAGCAGGTGGGCAAAGGGGGCAGGCTAAAGCAGGGGGCAGCAACTGTAAGGTCCTCTGAACAGTATTTGCACAGTAACACCGGAACAAAGTTCACAACACAGTACAAAAATAGGGCGCAGAGGCTGCCTCGAAAGTCACGGAAGAGCAAAACATGCTCCGTGGGACGAGTTTAAAGGGGAAGGCGCTCACAACTGGTGCCAACCTGCGCACTACTGTGAGTGAACAGCGTGAGCAGTACTGTAAAAGTGCACAACCAGTGCAACGTGAGCAAATCGCACACACACACACACGTTGTGGCCTGCTAACACCCTGCCATGCTGTGTATACACCTGCAAGATGCACCCACTGTGGCATTCAACAACCTGTGCCCTCCTGTAAAACTGCACGTTCTCAGCTCTCCTGCACAACACGCGAGCTGCTGCCCTCGGCTCGGCAGCAAACTTGGAAACCTGTGCCCTTCCCATAGCCAGCACGAATAATGCCCAGCTGCCATAACACACTGTCTGGACACTCTCTGCAGCAAAGGTATAACCAGCAAGATGCCACCTGTGTACAATCCGACACTTGGAAACATTTAGGAGCCGGGAGTAGAAGAGGAAAAAATAAATGGCGGCAGCGCGGTAAAAAAAAAAAAAAAACAGTGGTGCGCGCGCACCACAGAGGAGCGGGGGGTGAGGAGGAGCGCGGCAGCCTGCTCAGCTGACCAGACGCTCGTGCGTCATGGCTTTTGCCGGCATGTGTTTACAATCATCGCGCCCGCGTCTGGGCACGATAATTGGAAACACATGTTTGCCGCGCGTACCCATCCCAAAAGGCCAGCCACGACGCACGAGCATTTTTTGGACTGCTTTTCAAACTCACTTACTAAAAGTCTTCGCCTCTAGCAGCGCTTGCGCGCTACTCGAGGCTCGACCTAAAAAGATGTTGTCTAAGCATAGATCAACACAATATCTTGATTGGGAGTGAACTAGAGGATACTATGATGTTAACTGCGCCGATAGAGCACTGAAGACCTGCGTTCAGGGACATAGTAAAAGCAAGAGACTGTGCCACATGGCTCGGCTGAAGTGTAGATTAGAATGGGGTCTCCTGCTGGAGAAGGTGAGTGACTTCAGGCCAGCAGAGCGCGGTTATGCCTAGCATTAAATCGAAGAAATAATGGACACTATTGAAAATAAGATGAGAAGGACAATGTAACAGTGATGGAGTGCAAAAGCTCGGTATTTTGTGTGTAGGAGGTTCCCTGTCAGCACTGATGCACAATAAGGAGCTTTACCATATACAACTATTTAGCATGGAGAATATGCTAAGCTGCAAGGCGCTAGTGTCTCAAACATACCTTCCTGACTATATGTTTACGCAATAGAGCAAAATTTATACCAAATTGTGCATGTGTTTATCTATCTCCACTGAAAACCAAATATAAACGAGCATTGGCAAAGTCAATAGGTCTAGCCTATGGGAGCTATAGGCTTTGCTTTAGCCATGTTGCAGGATTGCTACAAGTTTATAAAATAAATTAAAAAAAATAATAAAGCACTGATGTGACAGCAATGGCCATGTATATAGTGCTATATTTCTACCAGGAAGGCAGGGCACACCCTGTGTTGCACGACCTTCCTCCCAACACAATGTTTTCTGTCCCACACTCCAACCAGCATTTTTTTGTTTTTTGAAGAACACTATGACACTGCTAGCGTATTTATTTTAAGTTTCAGCCATGGGTTACTGTGCAACATGGCTAGAAACATTAACAGAGCTAATGGCCTGCAAAGGTGAGACCTATTGGCTTTGCCAATGCTTGCTTTCATGTGGTATTGGGTTCTCCGAGTAGGAAGGCCATCCCTACCGGAGATAAATCAAGCAACGAAACCAAGACCGGTAAATAAAACTTTGGCCTACTCCATAAGCCAATGAGTAGCCATCTAAAGTAACCTTACTTCGCGCTCGTTCTCGGTATGCAGAGCTTTAAAAAGCTTTAGTTAAATATAAGAAGGCAAAGCTCGAGCCAGACCCAGACTTTGGTTTGTACAGAAGGAGCCATGGGCAACCAGCTGGGCAGAATCGCTATACTGTAGGTCATCGATTATAGCAGCTTTTTGAAGTTTGACAGCGGAAGGCGAAGCGAATTGGGAGGAAAAAAAAAGTCGGGGAGTGAGAGGATGTGATCAGAACAGGGGGACTGGAGAGAGAAAGGCAGGAAGAGCGAGGCAGGGGTTGAAGGGAGGTAGGGCCATTTGAGGGGGCGGAGAGGGACCAAGAATTGTGAGGGAGGCAAAAGAAGGAGGAAAGAAACTGAGGGAGAAAGAGGAATATGGACAGCACCATTATTGCTTAAGGGTAGTCAGCGTGATGCTCAAGTCGGGTGTGAATACCTCATCTCGATCTGGCTTGCCTTTGCTTTCTGCTTATAGTCTGCAGTTTCATTTAGCCATGCTGTGAAGATGGCTGCGTCCCAGCGCTTTTTTTGATCTTAAGCCCACCATACGTGCAACCATCCTCGTTGGTCTGCATACTGGCCTTTCAAACAATCTGAAAATGGAACCCTTCTCTCCACCTAGCCATTTCATTAAAAAAAAAAAAAAAAATTTTAAAAACACTAAATAAAAATAAAAGTGAAACTTTGCTAAATTCGTAAATACCTAGCAGAGTATCAACTATGAATTCATAACTGTCAGACTAAATTAGATCAACGTGTGAATATTCTGTAGTCTCTACGTTAGCCCCTTGCCAACATTTGCAAGTGCTATTAAAGGGGTGCATCCCCAGTGAAACAGTTTCTGAAGGACTTACCTACACTAGCATCCAATGCAAACGTCTCTATCTTTAAGAGCAGCGACATGGTACTTGCTGACTTTTACTGCACTGGATTACATAAATTCACTGTAGATTGATTATTTCAAAAATGGAAATTCTGAGCAAAGAAATGTGTCCATCAACTATATGTTCTGGACGGTTTGTTATGTAACTCTTGACAACACGTGTACTTTTCGGATAATAGAACCGAAATGTTGCCAAAAGACTTAAGGAGGACTTGTGTAAAAAAAAAAAAAAAAAGTGCTAATGTACAACAGAGGGTGGGAGGGAGCTGCTGGGGGCAAGCAGACCAACAGAGGGAGAGGGTGGGGGCAAGGAGAGGGACAATGGAGAGTGGCAAGGAGGGGCTGGGAGCAAGCAGACAAGTACAAGAAGCTGGAAAACCGATTACACAGAAAGAACATCAGCGTTACATGACCAAGAGCGGTGTCATAGGGAGTAGCATAAGGAGATGCAAATCTATGAGCTATTTCAAATATCTTAAAAGAAGACTAACAGTAGAAGACTTTCAACCAAGCTCATAGGGTGGAATGAGCTCCTACAGACATGCTTGAGAAAAAGGAGAATTCTCCCCCCCCCCCACCCCCACCACTCCCTCCCCCCAAAAAAAAGACCGGACCATAAATACAGCAAGAACAGTACTTAATTTGCTACATACACGTAAGAGCCAAATCCTTCAAGACTTTGCAAAGACTAATACCGCAAAAACCTTGAAGGCAACAAATAAAAAAGAGATAATGTGTAAGTGCACATTTTTGTTTGCTTTCAGTTTAGGCTTCAATAAATAGGCACAGCAGTATCATTAAGATGACCGCATCGGCTAAATTGCCACTAGCAAGGAACCTAGCGGAGTAGCCCCACCAGAGGAAAGGGGGTCAGAAACAATAAAACAAAAGGCACAAAAGAGAATATGCACTACAGAAACAATATAAAACCCAGAAAGATTCAAGGTAAAAGTAGGCTTGTGGTGTCCAAAGAAAGATATGACAATGTTTAGCAAAGGGCAGTCCATTAGAAATGGACATTCCGAAAGGTGCTGGAAGTTTCAAAATCACTTTCAATGTAGAAAAAGACAATATTTACCCATAACTCTTGTGCTACATATTTGACCAAGAACCACAATTAGAGTATGGCTTGTCCTATGGTGGCAATTCATGGTGCTCTGACCAAAAAAGTGGAGTGGGGAAGGAGAAGATGCTCGCGCTTAATCATGCCACTAAAATGTATCGGTTTACTTATGGTGATTCAGGGATGGGCAGGCAGAGGTGGTCATGAAATGTGGCTATTACTTGTCCTAAGATCTAGTGGTAAAGGATACTTTCCGAACCAATTCACCAATTAGACATGGTTTTTCATAGCATTATCTCTTTTTTACATTTTTATTATTGCACTTAAGAGGACTGAACTTTCAGAAATCCGCATAAGTCCTCACAAGTATAATCAAATATCACTGTTCAAATGACCTGCTTCTAGTACATGCTTAAAAAAGTAAGATCAGACATGGTATAAACATTTGCTTGCTATGTTTCCTATGACGATAAATGTGCTTGTGTGGCAATAGGGCCAGGACTGCGTTCAAAACCATGCTGGCAATTTGCAACCCCACCTCCCCACCCTTCTCCTGTGGACGGCGGATTTTGGGCACAGGGTCTGGCCTGTGGCCAAGCCCTGCGCCCAATCCCCTTCACCGCACAGAGCTGAAGGGCCAACCACCTGCTCGTTCCAACCCACCGTGGACTATCAGGTTCACCCCTTTTATTTTATTCTTTTTTTATTTTTACATTTCTCCGATACAGCATACCCTTATACTTTTTTTTCAAAAGAAATTCAGGACACAGGGACCAAATCCCCATGTCCTGAAATGGCGGGCACAACATGTCTCCATGTTGCAGCCAGCCAATCAGAGCGCAAGCTTTTGCGGGAGCAAGGCAGTCTCACAATAAGAGCTCGTAAATTGGGAGCTCTGCGATAAGTAATGACTGGTCGTTTAGTTAAAACCTTTTGCAGTTTTTCGCAGGTGGATAAGAGAAATGTTTTTTGCACTATGCTTTTGTACTTAACAAGCAGATGGATGATAGTCAACCACAAATAGGAATCTGTCACTTTTATTTCTGCTGTTGGCATTCCAAATAAGCATTTCCCAGGGTAACTGCAAACACTTGTCAATTTGTTGCTGTAAGATCTGCCTAGGATAGCCTTGCATTTGAAATAATCTAACATGCTCCTGTGGATGTTCTTTACAAAGAGTCCTCATTGCTGCAGATGCATCTTATTCCGAGCGCTTGGCTATAGATTATGCAGAGTTTAGTGTGTTGTGGGTAACAAAGTCCAGTATAGATACAAATGAGGATCTGTAGGCTTGCTGTACAAATTATATAAAATGTTCTCTTCGTAAAGGGTGAGTAGCACATCCAGAAAAGATGCCTGTGTTTAGTATTGTTGCTGGTGAATTTGATGGTAGGATCAATACTGTTGATATAAGCTGTAATTGTTCCAATTTTCTACTTCCTGCATGCCATACTATAAATATGTAATCGATGTATCTTAGCTATCCCAGTGGTTTGATGCTAGAAGTACCAAGTATATGATGCTCTAGTTTCCCCATGAAGATATTCACATAGAATGGAGCCATCCAAGTGGCAGGGAAGTCTACTGTATCTGCAGATCGTGTTTATAATTGAATGTAAAATTGGTGGATTTAAGGATAACCCTTGAAAAGTTGGGAGCAGGTTGGTTGATGGCTTTTTAATAGTTCTGTTTTTTTAAGTGCTTCAGATAATGCCATAAGACCATCCTTGTGTGATAGGTTAGCGTATAATGAAGTATCATCAAATGTAGTGAGGCGAGAGTCCTCACCAAATGTGCGAGTTTGGTTTAATTGTTCAATAATCTGAAGGGACTGGAATCCACAACATATATGATGAAAGTTCTTGGACAATGGGCTGGAGGGGCAGGTCAACAAATCAAGATAGTCTCTCAGTGGCTGATAAGCTTATGCTGCCAGCAAGATTACACTGCAATTACCTTGAGTGAGAGCCTTCTTCTGTGTTTGGATAATAATATATTACAATTTGTAAAGGGAGGTCATTTTAGAGTTCTGGGGTGGCTAGTGGTAGAGGGAGGTAAGGGTATTTTTTAGGTTTAGGGGTGGGTAGAGGTAAAGGGAGGTAATTGGAATTTTAGCGTTTAGGGGTGGGCAGTGGTAAAGAGGGCAGGGTAAATAAATGTAGGGTCTGGGGTAGTGGTAAAGGGAGGTATGGGAAATGTTAGGGTTTAGAGCTGGGTAGTGGTTGAGGAGGTTACCAGTAACTTTAAAGAAGAGAGAAAAAAAAAAAATGAATATTTGGGCGAGGGGCCCCCCCGAAAAAAGAAAATAACTAAATTAAACATCACATCTAGGGTTTAAGGGTGGGTAGTGGTGAGAGGTTAGGAGTGACCAAAAGAATATATATATATATATATATATATATATATATATATATATATATATATATATATATATATATATATATATATATATATATTCTGCTCCAAAGGTTGTCCACCAGGTGAGTAGCACTCGATCAGCAGCTTTGTTTATGAAAGGCAGGGACGAGGATCCGCTTGTAGAAGCTGCTCCGTAATGGAAATGCCTGACGCGTTTCGAGCTCCATATGCTTCTCTTCAGAGGCTTGAACGGAGACAGTGTGTGCAAACGCTGAACCCACTTCACCATTTTCATATTGCACACCCACCAATGGGAAGCTCGAATGAGACTGTGCATTGTGGGAAATGTGGTCTGGATAGCACACAAATCTTGTCCTGTATGGACATATATATATATATATTTTTTTTTTTAATGAACTAGAAAATAATTTATGAATTTATATACATGAATTTACTTATCAATTGTACACATGGACTCAATCTTAAATGAAGGTTTTTAGCATCATTTTTCTACAATTTTAGTAATGCTAAATTTTTTGTTTTTATGTGTACATAGGAGCAGATGTGTCACCGTTGCTACAAAAATGTTTTTAAGCACAGCACTGAGCACTTTGGGTAATAGCACTTTATGTAAATAACACGTTTTAAGATGGCCGCCATGTATTTTTACAACAAATGTTGCGCAAGTCCTATTTTTATGCTTAGTGAAAAAACACGTGATGTATGAGAATTTTAAATACTCGCGCGAAACACTATGGAAACTGACATTGAGAAAGCCGAAAGGTGAAACGCGTCTGTCAAAGGGGGGGGTCTGCACATTAAAATCATCAGCTACAAATGATCCGTGTGTGCTCTCCATTTTTGGTTTGCTGAAGGGCTGCCGAGTTACGGGAGATAGATAGATATATATATATATATATATATATATACACACACACACACTATGACACTCTATTCTCCTTGGCAGAGTTAAGACACTGAATCCAGACACACTGGGGATGCTGTGTTAAATCTGGACGACATGGTTATAGATGTGGAAATTAACTGTCCTACTGAATTCAGAGAGAAATCCACCTTCAATCCTAAGATGCAACCGGATGCAACAGACACATTTGAGGCTCTTGTTGTAGAGCATTTTTAAAAACTAAGCCGTAAAAGGTATTGGCATTCTGATAATTTATCCAAAGAAGAAAGAGTGGTCCTGAAGAACTAACAGGATGACCCCAACACTGTCATTAGACAATCGGACAAAGGGGGACTGTAGTGATTTTAAACAGAGAAATGCACCTCAAAGAAGGATTTCGTCAACTGAGTGATGTAGATTATTATGAGACAACTAATCGTGAAGCTATCCATATGTCCAACAAATTGTATTATGAGAAGTTGCTTGATTGGAGGGATAGGGAGTGATGTGTGGAAATAGTAACCCTACTAGGAAAAAAACAGGGTTCTTCCCATGCTCCAAATGCAAGGTATGTAGCAACAGCACATCAGTCACAGAGTACATTGCACCACGGAGTAGCATTTCAGTAAAATTCAAGTCCTATTTTTCATGTTCATCCACCTTTTCAATTTATGTTCTAGAATGCCATTGTAGGCTTTGGTACATTGGTAGCACCATACATCCTACCATGATGAGGGTAGGAGAAAATACCAGAGCAATCACACAGCTAAGCACTTTAATCTAATGCAAAAGTAAAAGCACTCAGGCAGCGCAAGTCCCAGAACATAATCAAATTAAACACGAAGACTCCCAATGGACTGAACATGGACGAGGAACTGGCAGTTCATTTGGGACAGCCCAGATGGTAATATCACCCAGGGGTCCCCTGGTTTGCAGTATATTTAAGAGTTAAAGTCACACTTTCTTAGATTGTTTATTTTCCTCTGTGGCTGCGTTAATATACCCTCTGGAGGGACTTTCTAATGTCCATATTTTGCTTTTAATGTATTTGGTTCACTGAAGGTTGTTCTTTTCTCTTTTTCTTTCATTCATATCATCACTGTTTATGCCCAATTTCCCTTTAAGTTTTATTTCTGTGCTCTTCGCAGGTATACACATGATTGGACAAGTCAGTCTGGTTTTGACAAATAGCACAGTGGACGGCCTCAGTAAGCAAACATTTTTTGGATCCTTATGGTCTCAAGAAAAATACTATAAGTTGTATGCAAAAACCATAGAACCTTCACTCAGTACACATTGTGGAGAACGTGGATACTGTGGTTAGGGTTGGAGACTATTCCCTTGTAATTCTTTTGTATGTTATTTCTTTGGAATTTGATGACATCTAAATGAACTACAACTCTTAGTTCTAATTTTACTTCACGTTAACCTACACACCCAGGTTATTTTCTTTGCAAATTTTAGTATTAGGACCCCGCATGTGAAGATACACTATGCCCACTGGGGCTTAATTGATAGTAACTGTGTGTAACTGTATGCTCTCTATGTGGATGCTACCCTATATATCCATTTACCTTCCGAGCTAACCTACATTATAGGCATGACAGGCTAACTGTATTCTCAGCTTATGTCATTAGGCGCTTGTTATGTATCTGTTACAGAAATTTACTGTTCCATGTGTTCAGTAGGCGAATTCAGCCATAATGAAAAACATTCGATGGTGGCAGCTAATTGAAAGTAGTTGATATTATGCATTTTTGGTTATGAATTCACGCTACAGCTTAGGGTATGCTCCCGGGATGATTGGATGTTTTGCCACGTACGATCTCATAATGAGCAGGGGGATACCATATTGCTCATATTGTTCTTCATTTTAAATATATATACACCGTACCGATTTAGAGATTGCTAATGCTCTCACGGGTATTACTGCGAGTCTGTTTACATATGTGGAGTAAGAGTAAATAGTGAAATGTAATGTTTTTCTGTTGGGTCTCGTAATGCAACCATTCTAACCACTATTACCACGTTAAAGATATTAAGCTGTATTATTCTGTACAATTGACAGATTAAGGAGGTTTGTGCTGATGTTCATTTTTTTTTGCTATGCTTAAATTACGTAGATTCATTTTCTGTGAAGGCCGCCACTTTGCATACGCATCTTAAGGACATGTTAGTCGTACTCTTATGTTATCAATGTGTAACCAGATTACTTGAGACAATGGGAAATGTGTGTGCCCCATCCATGACCAAGGCGATGGTGCGCAGAAACGCATTGGGCGTTTGATCCATGTACTGCCACTAAACTTGGTTAATGCCGTACTAAATCTTGATACTTCTAAATCGCTGGACTGCACGCCGTTTATTCCTGGAGAAAGCAAATTGGGACCTGGTAGTATTGGTTGAATACTAGCGGACTGCCTCGCCTGGGCGCACGTCTCTGCCGTTCAGGAACGGGACTTGGATGTCTGGGAAATCTGGATACCGTTATATACACAACCGTGTGTGTATATGTGTGCACATGAATAACATATCCACCACTCAAATTACTTCATACTTCACTATACTAATTTTTAACACTAATCCTTTATGGGTTCCGGAGTAGCGTCCTACTCGCGAGAAAAGCGCTTCAACACCCATCAGGGGTAACAGGTGCTACATGAATGCAAACCTTTCTTCCCTTTTATCCCTCCGCTACCCTTCTCACTCCAAATAACTGACTAATATCCACCACTCAAATTACTTTCATATTTCACCATACTAATTCAGCACTAATCCTTTATGGGTTTCCAGAGTAGCGTGCTTCAACACCCCATCATGGGTAACAAGCGCTATATACATACAAACCTTTTTTTTTTTTTTTCACTCTTCTATCCTTCTGCTATCCTTCCGAATCCAAATAACTGACTAACCTATCCACCACTTAAAATTTACTTGCATGTTTCACTATACTAATTCAACACTAATACTCTATGGGTCCCGGAGTAGCGTGCTACTCGCCGAAAAAGCGCTTTGACGCCTCGTCAGGGGTAGTAAGCGCTATATAAATGCAATTACAATACAATATATACACACACACACACACACAAATATATTTATACATACATACACACGTGTATATATAGATGTACATGTTATGTTAAGATTTACAGAGCACATGGTATTATACACCAAAGAGAGAAGAAATTAAAAGGGGACAGCAAAAAATCCTAAGAGGAAAAGAGCAGGGTTTTGATATTTTTTCTGAAGCAGAGAAGGCTCTGTGTGTTCCTTAGCTCAAAGGGCAAAATGTTCAAAAGGGCTGGGGTTAAGACTTGGAAGAAGCAGCCTCCGGATCATTTCCTTTGGAACCGAGGAATTACCGCCATGTTTAACTTGGCTAAAAGAAGCGCTCTGTTAGGAAGATGGGGTTGCATAAGATCAGCAAAGATAGGAGCACCCAAAGCCTTCATAATCTTATGTGCAGTACTGAGGACTTAACTCAATGCGCTTCTCAATAGGCAGTCAGTGAAGTTTCTGAAGGAGCCCAGAGACGGAACCGAAACTTAGGGAGGGAAAACAATAATCTGGCCGCCACGTATTGTACAACTGCAGCCTCTTTAAAATCGATTTCTTACCACCTAGATACAGGATGTTACAGTAATCCAGGTGTGACAGGATAAGTGATTGAAGGATCAACTGTCGAATGCGAGGTTGGAAGAAGCTGAGAATGGATTTAAGTCCTCTCAGAAGACTTAAAACAGGGGCAGACACTTGGGTCTCAACGTGGTCACTTGGGACTCAAACCTGAGGGAATCGTCCAACCAGATGCTAAGATTTTTGATAAATGGTTTAGGTGAGATATATATATAAAATTTGTTTTGCTAAAAACACTTGCGCCGTTAGACAAATCTTCACGAAATCTTCACAAATAAAAAGGGGTCTACTTTGCCTAGTTCTCCATGAAAAGTTTCGGATGATTCGTCAAGCGGGGCTGAGAAAGAGAAAAAAAAAAAAGGGGGGTCCCAATAACAATTTTTCCCTATGCAAGGTCTATGGGAATTTTGCACTTTTTAGACTCTGCTACAGGTCGAACCGCTGAACAGATTTACACCACATTTGGCAGAAAGCTAGTTCTTGGTCCAAAAGAGCACTACTGGTAATTTGGTGTAAATTTTACCAGTATTTATGGAGTTATTAAAGAAATAAAACTTTGTATATCTAGGGACGCAGATCCTCGGGTACCCGCGGATCCAATTATATATTACTTTACGTCAAAAAAAAAAAAAATCATACAAATTCACTGAAAAAAACCAAAGGTTACAGGGACATTAGTCAGGTTCATGTTTTATCCACATGAAACAATAGAAATTGAGCAACAAGAGTTATACTTATCTGAAGAAACTATAACTTATACCATTAAGTAACTTTAGGCCACGAGTTTTAGTTTAACATACATGTAACTATTACTGCTGAATTTCAATGGATTTGTGTGGGTTTAACGCAGTGGCAGCCGGTGACATTTCATAGTGGTGAGGCGTAAAAGTTGGGGATGAATTTTACATAGCGAGCGAGTCCAGGTGACATAAGGGAATTCAGCCCATTCATCATTCACCGAATCATCTCCTCATTAATTCATCCATTTTTCCACCATCCACTGCATTCATCTGTTCAGGTATACATCTATCCATCCTTCTAGAGAATCACATTCTTCCACCCACCCACCCATCCATGTACCCATTCACTAGAAAATCATCCATTCATTTGTCCATCATATGGAGCATCCATTTCATTCATATATTCATGTATACATCCACTCATCCTTCTGGACAAGCTCTCCTGTAAATCTTACACCCACCCATCAGTCTATGGCTCAGACTACGGCAACAACTTGCATCTACGGGTTTTTTCGGCTTCGCAGATGTTTCATTTCCTAAGATGTGATCTTCACCTCTGCAGAAAAGCATTTTTAGCATGTCGGCTTCTAACAATAAATACAGGAACATATTGTATGCAGCAGCTGGCTGAATATATACTCATAATCTTACGTACATGCATTTACACTAACCGAAAGGAGTGAATAGGCATATAAGGATCCATCAAGCGGAACTGTTCACAACAGCTAGCAATGCACAACCATGCAAGAGTATAGTACTTCATACCCTAGAGGCGCATAGGTTACTCTGCAGGTGTTTGAACAATGAGTGAGAGTACAATAGGATAGAGACTTTGAAATAGAAAATGCCACTGGGGATATTTGTCCCTGGGCACTTAACGTGCATCTGAATTTACAATGCACTGGGCTCAAATATTACCCTTAACTGCAGGAAACAATATCTTAAAGAAAAAATAAAAAAGGTTGTTTTCAAAGCAACAAGAAGTTTCTTTAATGCACGTGACACGTAATCAAATTAGTGTTTTAAATGGAACGAGTGGATTTTAAGATGAGATTTTGCATTATCACTTATACTGTTAGATGAATAATGATAGCTAACCAGTAAAAAAAAACATGAATGTCAGCACAGTGTGTTGGTGATTTCTTTGCTACTCGCTTAGGCGTCTGGCTTTGACTAGGTCCAAAGACAAACGGGCTTGTGTCGCCTCTTAAACTCCTACTAGAAAAAGTTGCTTTGCTATTACGTGATCAGCAAACCTCTTATCTGCCTCTCACAGCCAGCCCCAAAGACGGCCGTTAGCATTTATTGCGCAGCAAGTTAAATAAGGACTGTCCTTCAGAAACATTAATATAATTCACTGATAGGGGTCACCATTTAATGTCAGTCAAAGCTCCAATACCTCACCTGACAAGACTTATACCTACCACGTGACTAATGAAACACTTTAAAGTTTCAGGGGGTGCGACTGTGCTCAAGTGCCTCGTCTACTACTGATCACTGGTGAAACCCAACAAAGGACCAGCACACCCTAATCGGAGACCAGGGATTCCTTACCAACACAAGTATTCACTCCAAGAAATGAGACACCAGACACATGCCCTGCTCGATACGTCCCTTCTTCTAGATCTATGGTTTATTTGTTCCCAAATACCCACAACATCACTCCATGTTGTGTGTGACATCCTGTGTCAGTCCGTGCTTCTTAGGCAACAATGTGTTGCATTCTGGGACTTGTAGTTACATTCTCCCCAATGCACACGCAGGATTCGAATTCCCAGCACAATGTACTATTGGAGTTAGTAGCACAGAGGGCAGGCTGAAGGTGTCATGCATGACCCTGCAATACTTCACAACTGTACGACTAGTGGCATGGAGCTTAAACACAAACTAAATTGAAATTCATGGCTGACAGTATATCCCAAGCAAGTTTAGCAGGATTCTGTCATTGGGTTCACTGCTCATTCCATTCAGTCTTTGATTTCTTTTGGCCAAACCTTGAATTCAATGAATTTGTCTGGCTGACCACACTTCATTACATATTTCAAGCACTTCGTGTCTCTGGTTTTTTACAGTGTTCTGGGGTGGTTTTTAAGCTTCCACCTCCCTCTCTGGTCCTACAGATACCCAGTAGTAGCTGCTATTGAACAGGGGTGGTGGGGTGAGCGGGAGGAGGAGGGTGGAATAAATTTTTTTTTTAAAGTACTTACCTTGATGCTGCCGGCTCTCCTCCGTTGTCATCTCCGCACCACAACAGGAAGCACACAGCCTCCCAGGGTGACATCTCAATCTCAGAGCTAAACTAAATATAACACTGTACAAAAATCTCACTCGTTTAATTGACAAAGAAAAATAATACACGGTTTGGGTTCGACCGCGGAGCTGAGACCTAAATTAAAAATGACCTAAATCAGTCCTCACAGTGGATGGATGTCGGAACCATGACACCGCTGAGTTTCAAAGTACATGAGTCGACCGGACTCACTTAAGGACCGGACTCACTCAAACACAAGGCCAGAGAGTAGGCCTGTGAGACAAGTGAATAAAGAAGACGACTGATATTTCCAACTCCCCTCATCGCCAATTGCTGTCACTGGCGCAGTGCATGAGGAGGAAGCAGCATCATCGCGTCACCATGTAAGGAAAATGAACAATCACTGTGTGCCATTAAAATACACTCTGAGTGATTGGTCATGTCTTTAGTGGTCCCACCCCTGCGCGGCCTTCTAAGCCCAGGCCCCGGACTCACTTTCCCAAACCAATCCAGGATTTGCTTTCATGCTTTTTATACTTGAAGCTGCATGAGATCAAAGCAATGATTGGCTGGTACAGGTGAAGCAAGCCCTCCAAAGGAGACCAGGAGGGTTGTGCTGTGTTGCCTCCGGCTCCATAATAGAGTGCTGGTTTAAGGACTCAAGTGCGCATGTCAAGTTAGTCATAGTTCGAGACATGTCCAACTAGATAAGCGGACTGGATTTCAGCTGCCAGCATTGTTGAGCAGCCGAACTCCCAGTCCTAGGAAAGGACTTACACTGGACACCTCACATGAGGGAGCAAGCCCCTCCTGCCCCTGAAGAGGAACCGCCCCTGGTAAAACATGAATCAAACTATAACACCCATGTAACCTTTGGGTTTTTTCCCCAGTTAAAAAAAGAAATATATATATATATATTTATTTAATTGGGGTCTGGATCTGTGGATCCCCAAGCGCTCAAAAAACAAAACAAAAAAACAACAAGTTTTTGGACAATTTCTTGCCCATAAGGGGACCCTCAGACCTGTCCATCAGTCCTGTGGGGTCTAGGTACCTCTACCCTGACCCCTTCCATCACTTTTACATTTTATTTTCTTCTCTGGGAACCATGTCCCGATGCACAAAATGGGGGCCAAAACTCTCCTCTAAGGGTGCAGCCAGCCAATCAGGGCATTGCTGTTGGAACGTGTATCCACAAATCCACCCTGCTCAGCGTGGGATGCTAATCTCTAGGTATACATAAATCCTTTTAATAACTCCAAAACTACTGAACAGATTTACACCAAATTACAAAAAGCGCCCTTTCAGGACGAAGATCTAGCTTTCTGCCAAATTTGGTGCAATTCCGTTCAGCCCTGCAGGCTGTAGTTGTGTCTAAAATCCCTATGGTAAATTGCATGGGGAAAACTTGATTTAGGACACCCCCACCCATTGTGTCGGCCCCCGTGTGACGGATCACGCTGAAACTTTCTAGACAGCGGCTGAAGTGACTGGCACACTAATTTTGAAAAGTTCGTGAATATTCGTCAAACGGCACCAAAGTTATTAGCAAAACAAAAAAACTCTCCCTATGGAAACTAGGGCCTAACTATAACTATCTACTAGTGACCGCCAGTAGTGTATTTATGTGTGTGTATACATCTCACCTAGTTTCCCATAGAAGAAGCGTTTATTTCACGAATATCTTTGGCGCCATTGAACAAAAGTTTCAAAACTAGTACGCCAGTTAATTCAGCTGCTGTCTGGAAAGTTTCGGGGTGATTCATCAAGCAGGGGCTGAGAAAAAGATGGGGGTTCCAAAAAGCTTTTTCCCCATGCAATGTCTATGGGATTTTGCATTTTTTGCACACGACTACATGCCGAACCGCTGAACAGATTTACACCAAATTTGGCAGGAAGCTAGTTCTTGGTCAAGAAAGAGTGCTTTTTGTAATATGGTGTAAATCTGTTCAGTAGTTTTGGAGTTAAAAAAATAAAAATGTGTATATCTAGGGACGCAGATCCACTCGCGGGGGATCCACGGATCTGAAACCCAATGAAAAAAAATATATACACCCACTCACACACCAAACCCCCACCATGCACGGTAGTGGTTGTATCAACGTACAGAAATTATACATTAGTTTACCCCCCCAAAAAAAAATACATAGAAATTCACTGATAGTTAGGACCATGTTTTACCCACACAAAACCATAGAATTTCAGCAGTTATGATCATCTGAAGAAACTTTAACTAGTGCAGTTAAGTAACTAACTTAAGGCCACGAGTTATAGTTTCTTAACATAAGTTTTAACTATAGGTATAACTATAACTGCTAAATTTCTATAGTTTTGTTTGGGTAAAACGTGATCCTAACTAAAACGTCCCTGTAACATTTGGTTTCTTCAGTGAAAAAAATATATATTCACACTATATATATATATATATATATATATATATATATATATATATATATATCTCGTACAAAGAGCGTTCACAATTGAACGTGCACTCAGGAAAGGCAGACCCCGTCGTTTCCAACCAAGTCTTTATTGGGCTGAATGGAGTGGACTGTGGTTGCGGATATACGGCAACCATTTACAGAGGATTGGTGGGCGGTACATGGACTGGGGACACCACCGGGGGCCCATGAGGGGCTCAATAATCATTATAATATTTGACCGGCAAAATCCATTGGGATATTATAAGGAGCACTACAAATCCCAGGAGGCTATCTTTCATCAATCCATTAGAGGGCGGTATTTAAATAGAATGACGTTGGTGCTCGTTTGCCGTTGTCAAAGTCAGCCAGTGAACAAGGAGTATATGGCTCCGAAACGCGTTGGGCGAGATGGAATTTCCTGATGTTGCTGCTGGTTCAGCCCAATAAAGACTTGGTTGGAAACGACTGGGTCTGCCTTTCCTGAGTGCACCTTCAATTGTGGACGCTCTTTGTACGATGTACTCCGGCAGAATGGAGTGGACTGTGGTTGCGGATACACGGCAACCATTAACAGAGGATCGGTGGGCGGTACATGGACTGGGGACACCACCGGGGGCCCATGAGGGGCTCAATAATCATTATAATATTTGACCAGCAAAATCCATTGGGATATTATATGGAGCACTACAAGTCCCAGGAGGCTATCTTTCATCAATACATTAGATGGCGGTATTTAAATAGAATGACGTTGGTGCTTATTTGCCGTAGTCAAAGTCAGCCCGTGAACAAGGAGTATATGGCTCCGAAACGCGTTGGGCGAGATGGAATTTCCTGATGTTGCTGCTGGTTCAGCCCAATAAAGACTTGGTTGGAAACGACGGGGTCTGCCTTTCCTGAGTGTACCTTCAATTGTGGACGCTCTTTGTACGATTGATATATATATATATATATATATATATATATATATATCAAACACAAAGTTGCCCTCAAAGAAGACGCGCTTCCCAGATAGGTTATTGCTTCTTTAATGAGATTTGCAGCAGGGCCAGCAGTCGGCAAATACCACTTCAATTTGGTCTAACGCGTTTCAGGCATCTTCGCCCTTGATCACAGACCTAGAAACGAGCAAACAGCAATGTTGCAGTCATCTCTTTTAAACTATTGGTGAAAGTTCCGCCCCAAGTGGGTGTCATGTGACTTGTAAGTATTCTGGTGAAAGTAGTCCTGCAAAATCTTGTATACCCTTGTGGATTTGCCGTTGCCCATTCTTACACTTTAATAATAATCCCAGTGGATTTGGTAAAATGTCGTTACTGGAATTGCCGCACAAATTACGTCTCACCAAAGTCCCACTGTTCCAACAGTGGCTCCCGATTCCAAGCATCACGAGCAGAGGAAGCAACTGTGTGGAAGGAGATGAATATTTATATATTTTTACTTACCTTAAATATACTTACTTACCTTAAATATACTTACCATGCATGGTAAAGGCATGCATAGTAAAGGCCTTTGTTGTAATGTCATACAACCCCAGCTGACAGACCTAAATCAATCATTTTAAGATGCAAGGGTAATTTTCAGACTGGAAGGAGCAACAATATCGGTTTATTTTTTTTAAAGAAAGGGAAAATGGCAGTGTATGTGCTTCCTACGGTTCTGTTGCATTGATAAGCGTTATTTTTTAATTTGTTTCATACTGATCAGGGATTGATTAGAGGCTGTGATACTTTTCTATTAAAACTCACCTCCTCTGTTTCATGGTTGTATGCAACTCAGTGAAGCTATCTCAACCTTCCACTAGTGTAGCTGGAGAAAACTTTATCCGTTCTAGAGGCACTCCTCACATTTTTAGCAGTATAAGGAACGGTATGCTCAAACAGCTGTATACAGCAATTACAGCAAGAGATGTATTACATCACAATAATGTTTTGTTTTTGTCTATACATCCTCAAAAAGAAGTGCTTGGAAATATTTAATCACCTATCTACAAAATTAAGCACATTAATCAGGATGGACCTACATCTATTCCCAGTACTACACATGATTGTTTTATGCACACTGCTGCAAGTTAAATGTCTCATATTCTGACTCCCCTGGTCGGCGAGCGTCTATGTTCCTTTAGTGCTAGCCATACAAAGACTAAAGCCATCAATGAATCTACAAAAAAAAAACTGACTGCTCTTTGCCAAAACTGGAGTCTTTGTGTCTTTTTGATGCATTGGAGGAGGTGAATTGCACATCTTGTTTACAACAGAGGAATTAATTCTGTGTGGTAGAATTGGAAAACTTCTTAATGCAGACAGTTCTGTGCACCATTTCTGGCACGTCTTTTGAATAGCAAAGATGCCAACGATGTGACTGTAATCTACACACACACTATGACTAGTAAGAACAGTTTGGCATACATATGGCACTTTGTTTGAATGACAATTGCAAGTTATCCTTGCCTAGCTCGAGACTAAGGGTAGCCTGTGGGACTTCCCCTACTGGCACACTCACATGGTTACTCACATCACTGGGATCGTTTGTGGTAGGCAGGATCGAGTCACCCTCAACCATGGAGATCTCTGTTGAAAATATGCTAAAATGACAAATTATCAATATAGTCCCTTTTAATATTTTATGATCTTACATGCTCAAATGTAAATTTGGTTTCCTGACACTTGTGGTGGATTGTATTAAATAAAGATGGCTACTCCCTTTAAATTTCACCCTCATCCATTTTATGTGCGATCTGCCCATGGTGTGTGCGTACACACAGACACAATATTCTGGAAGAGGTGTTGTGCAGGATAGCAGTAAGCGTAGGCAGCTCATGCTTTGTGTCCTTGGTTAAACACAATCTGATCTGCACCCCTCAGATGGAGGAGTTTGAGCTTTAATCCAACCACTTTGTTCTGCAATTAAAAACAGTCTTAAGGTGGCTACAGAGTTCTGTTCATTTTAAGTTTCCCAAAACTAAATTTAGCAGATTTATATTTGTTTATTCTTTGCCTTGTCCCTGATTTTCTGCTGCCTGTTAAGTCATCTTGTGATGATTCCTCACTCTGGCTGTTAGTTGGTAAGACCAAGCTAAACAGTCACCAGTGAGGTACCAAAAATAAAATTTAAAAAACAAAGCTGCAGTAGCCCCAATGAGGTTTGAAGCAGCAGATGGGGTCCTAAATGCTCAGATTCAGCTAAGTGAACTTTGAAAACTTGATTGTACGACTCTAGGCCAAGTACCATTTAACCCTGTTTCTGAAACTGAAGCTGGTCTCTCAAACTGCGTTCTCGCAGACTCTGACCTACAAGTATGCAATGGTAAAAAAAGTTCTCCTGTGAAATGGGCGAATCTGTAAGATTTGCATTGGTTACATCTGTCAGAGTTTTCCAACTTGGGCAATGGGGAATTCACCTGCACGCATAATTGAGTGGTTCCCAGCCATAAGATTTCTCATTCTTGAAGAAGGAAATGTCCTCAGACTGGGAAATGCAGCATCATGGTATAACGTATAGTTTCTTACCTGTCGGTGTAGTTTTGCAGCTTGAAGACTTTCTGGATTCACTATGCTGTGCATTATTCCGCCATCTAGTGGTTGGGTCCGGAATTGTAGTCTTTTTCTTTCTTTTTTTTTTTTCGTGGCCCAGGTGGGCGTCGACATACCACCATTTGGTGTCCTTCGTGACGTCGACGCGCTTCCTCCGGAAGCTCCCACCTTTGGTCGCCATCTTCGGATTCTTTTTTTCTCGTCTTGTGTTACTTTGTTTCTCCTGTAATCTTTTAAGTCTTTCCCCAGTTTTAATCCTTTTCCTCCTGTCTCATCTTTCTGGCGGAGGAGGGTGGGTTCGCTAGTGAATCCAGAAAGTCTTCAAGCTGCAAAACTACACCGACAGGTAAGAAACTATACGTTTTGCAGCGTGAATCTTTCTGGATTCACTATGCTGTGCATAGACTTTGCAGCAGTTTGTCCTTAATGTGGTGGCTGGGTGGAAGATGAGCTCTGGTTACTGAATATGTGCTGTAAGACCTTTTGTCCCACTTGCACTTCCTTGTTCATTTGGATATCTACACAGTAGTGTTTAGTGAACGTGTACACTGAAGAACATGTTGCAGCTTGGCAAATGTCTTAAATTGGTGTGTTAGCTAGAAACGCAATTGTAGCTCCTTTCTTCCTTGTTGAGTGAGCATGAGCTGCTCCTTGTAACAGTTGTCCTGCTTGTTTGTGGCAGAGTTGTATGGTTTGTGCAATCCACCGTGCAATGGTATTTTTGGTAACTGGTCGTCCCAAAAAACTGCTGGCAAAGGAAACCAAGAACTGCTTCGTCTTTCTGCACTCCTTTGTTTTTTCTATATAGTGCATTACTGCCCTCCTGGCGTCTAGTGTATGTAACGCCCTGTCTGTACTTGTGGCTGGTATTTGGAAAAAACTAGGTATTTTGATTGTCTGATTGATGTGGAACCGTGGCATCAGCGTTGGCATGAAGTGTGGGTCTGTTCTCATTACAATCCTATCATTGTGTATTTGCAGGTAGGGCTCTTGAAGCGTTAGCCCTTGCAATTCACTTACTCTTCGCAGTGATGTGATAGCCACTAAGAAGGCTGTCTTTAATGTGAGCATGTGCAGTGTAGCTTTGTGCATAGGCTCAAAAGGTGCCTTCATCAATTGCGTTAGCACCACGTTGAGGTTCCATGCTGGAGCCGGCATTCTGTTTGGAGGTGCGATTCTCTTTGCTCCTAGAAATCTCTTTACTACTTGGGAGGTGAAGAAACTTTTCCCTGTTTCTCCTCTTGTGTAAGCCACTATCGCCGCTAAGTGCACCCTTAGGGATGTGTAGCTTAGTTTACTTTGTAGTAGATGCGTTAAGTATTTTAGTACTGTTGATTCCCTTGTGATTCTCCTTTGCAGTTTTTCCCTAATGCACCATTCGGAGAATCTTTTCCACTTTGCTACGTAGCACTTTCTTGTGGTAGGTCTTCTTGCCTCTCTGAGCACTGCCATTGTGCTTGCTGGTAGTTTGAGGTGTGCAAACTCTAGGTCTTCAGGAGCCATGCAGCTAGGCTGAGGCTCTGGCTCTGGGTGCAGCACCCTTCCCTTCTGCATTGTTAACAGGTCCCTTCTTGGGAATCTGTGTGCTGGTGCTTGCGCCATCTCCACTATTTGTGAGAACCAGGACTGTCTGGCCCACTGAGGTGCTATTAGTATTAGCGACATGTTGCTGATTCTGCATTTGCTGAGTACCCTGTGTATCAGTGGTATCGGGGGAAAAGCGTATGCAAATGTCCTTGACCAACTTATCCATAGCGCATTCCCTTGTGACCGATGTTCTGGTTGTCTGGATGTGAAGTGTTGGCATTTTGGTGTGTTACAAATAGATCTATTTGCGGTGTCCCCCACTTCCGGAATACTTTTTGTATTTCTTGTTGGTTGATCTCCCATTCGTGGGATGCTGACGTTTGCCTGCTGAGTCGGTCCGCTTCCACGTTGTCCTTCCCTGGGAGATGTATTGCTAGTAGGTCTATTCTTAGAGTAAAGGCCCACGTCCATATTTCTTGTGCTAGCCCTGATATTGCTACTGATTGTGTTCCACCTTGCTTGTTGATGTAGAACATGGTAGTTGTGTTGTCCGTTTGGATCAACACCCTGTTTCCGTACAGCGGCTTCTGAAAGGCTTTTAAGGCTAGGAACACAGTTTTTTTAGTTCCAGATAGTTGATGTGTCTGACCGCATCTTGCTGCGACCATAGTCCCCTCACCTTGAGTTTGTTCATGTGCGCGCCCCACCCCAGGTGGGAGGCGT
Source organism: Calotriton arnoldi (assembly GCA_963921515.1). Taxonomy (NCBI): domain Eukaryota; kingdom Metazoa; phylum Chordata; class Amphibia; order Caudata; family Salamandridae; genus Calotriton; species Calotriton arnoldi. Next base: position 1,849,059 of record CAWUFW010000445.1, read on the forward strand.
CCGTTGTGATGGTTACTGTTGGAGTCGGTTGTGTGAATGATTTCCCCTGTGATAGGTTTTCCTCGTTCCACCACGCTATTTCCTGATGCACTGCGTGTGTGTGACAACCACTAGATCTTCCCAACTCCCTGTTGCCTGTGACCATTGCTGCTGTATCCATTCCTGGAATGGTCTCATGTTGAGTCGAATGTTTGGGACTAGGTGGATGCATGACGCCATCATTCCCATTAGTTTGCTCGCCGTCCTCACTGTCAGAACTTGCCCCTTGCGGTAAAGACGTGTTTCATTTAGAAATGCCAATGTTCTCTTCCTGCTGGGGAACACTTTGGCCTGTATGGTGTCGATCTCCGCCCCTAAGAACATCTTGATCTGTTCCGGCTCGTTTGACGATTTTTCCCAATGGATTGAGAAACCCAGTTGGTTCAGTGTTTGCACGACCTGCTGTATGTGTTGTTTGCAGTGGCTGTACGAACTTGCCTTGACGAGCCAGTCGTAGAGGTAGGGATATACGTGTATTCCTTGCCTTCGTAGGTGCGCTGCTACTGCTGCTAAGCATTTTGTAAACACTCTTGGTGCGGATTTGAGCCCGAATGCCAGTACTGTGAACTGGTAGTGATTTTGGTTGATCACAAATCTTAGTAGACGTTTGTGCTTGTGGTTGATGGGAATGTGCAAGTACGCGTCCTTTAAATCTATTGTTGCCATGTAATCAATCCCCTTGTTGTATCGGTGGTATTACCTCTTGTAGGGAAGTCATTTTGAATCTTTGTGTCCTTATGAATTTGTTCAAGAACATTAGATCTAGGATAGGTCTTAGTGTTTCGTCCACCTTTGGCACGAGGAAATAAGTGGAGTAAACCCCCTTGTTCCTTTGGTTGTGGGGTACTACCTCTATTGCCTGTTTGTTGAGCAGTTCCTGCGCTTCTAGTCTCAAGAGCGAATGTTCCTTTGTTGAGTGTGCCTTTTTTCTTGGTTTCCTGTTTGCAGGCTGTTTTTCTAGCTCTATACAGTATCCGTGTTGATGATGTTTAGTATCCATCTGTCTGTTGTGATCTTCCTTCACTCCTGGAGGAATTCTCTTATTCTGCCTCCTACTGGTGTTGTGTGTTCGAGGTATTGTGTGTTCGCGGTATTGTTTGTCGTGTAATGTCAGGTTTTTGTTTTTCTGCCCACCCAGGTGTTGCTAGGGTGGGTTTTCGTTTTATGGTGAAGTCACTTGGGGGCAGGCTGCTGTCCTCCTCTCCGTGTCTGCCCTCGGCCGTTTGAGCGCCCTCGAAAGGACTGTCCCCGGGGCTGGTACTGCCAATTCTGCTGCTGCTGTCCCTGCTTCTGCTGGCCTTGGATGTTCCCTTGATAGCTTTGTTGTAACGTTTGGTGCGATGTAGTAGGCACGTTGCCCCCTCTACCACCTGGCCTTCTTGCGGGTGTACCCCTTCTCATCCCCCTGAACTGCAGGGCTCCCATGGACCTTGCTGTCTCGTTGTCCTTTTTGAGCTGGGTTAACTTGTCGTCAACTGGTGTGCCAAACAGTTGCTCTCCGTTAAAAGGTGTGTTAAGGATGTTGTTCTGCACCTCTGGCTTGAAGCCTGAAATTCTAAGCCATGCGTGTCTTCTCTCGGTCACCCCGATCATCATTTGTCTGCTGGACGTGTCCGCAGCATCCAAGGCCGATTTTAAACATGTATTAGACATGTTTGCCCTCTTCTACCAGGTGAGCTGCCCTTTGTTGGTACTGGTCTGGTAGATGCGTTACGAGTTGCGCCACTTCCTCCCAGTGCTGGTATGCGTGCCTGTTTATCAGGGCGTTGGAGTTTGCGATGCGCCTTTGAATTGCCACACTCCGCTCCACTTTTCTCCCTACGAGGTCCATCCTTCTACTCTCCTTGTCTGGAGGTGGCCCGGCATTTGTGGGTACATTAGCCCTTTTCCTAGCCGTTGCTGTAATTATGGAATCGGCTAGCACGGACCCTTGGATGTATGCAGGGTCCTTTGAGGAATGTTTATACTTTTTCTCTGTTCTAGGGGTCACTGCTTTGAATGCTGCTGGTTCTTTAAAAGCATCCCTTCCCTGGTCCAGCACACTAGGGAGCATGGGCAGGAACTGGCTCCTAGTCTGTTGAGGCAGCAGTCTCCCCAGGAGGAAACATGCCATGGGCTTCTCTTCCTCCAGTTTCACCCCATATGTCTGTGCAGCCTTTTGGACGACCATATTGTAGATCCCCATGTCGTCTGGCGGTGAAGGCCTCGAAGGGTATGTGTCCACTCCTTCTTCCGGCAATTCTGCGTCGAGGTCATGCCACTCTAACTCTTGTGCCTCTGAGGACGTCGAGTCCCGGTAGGTCTGCTGATACTCGTCGTTTTCGCCCTCGAAATAATACAGGGCTTCTTCCTCCTGCTCCTCGACCGGTTCAGGACTTTTCGGTGGTTCGGCGTCATCGTCTCTTTCGACTTAGAGCGCGGGCTTCGGCGGGATGGTGTAGTGGCTCATCCTTTCGTCGAAGTCCTTTCTTCGCTGCAGGATGCTGGCCATTTCGGCCTCGAGCCTCCTCTTCTTCCTTTCCATCTCGGCGTCGAGAGTTTGCGCGCTTCGAGGTCATCGACGTCGAGGTAGTTGTTGGCCCTTCTTTTCTCGGCGCCGAGGTGTCCTTTTCGATTTTTGGTGGGCTTTTGCCGTCTGGGACTCCTTTTCGAAGGATCCGCTGGGCTGTTTGTCCTTGGGTGCCATTGCCTTCGCCGGGTGTTTCGGCGGCAATGTTCCCTTCGAGGACTTTGCTTCACTCCTAAGAGTGTCGCTCGAGGACTTCGCTTCACCCTTTCGACTGTCGCTCGCGTGTTTTGGGGTCGACGACTCCCTTACCTCCTTCAACGTCTTCTTTTGGACCTCAACGACTGTGCAGTCCTCCGGTCCTTCAGCGATGTTGGCCTCCTCTCCACTGGAGAGCCCCAAGTCTCAGAGCGATGGAGGTTGCCCCTGCCCCTGCATGGTGTGGTTCGCCCTTATCTGCCTCTCCCTTACTCTGAGGGTCTTGGGTGTGAACGCCGAGCACGCGTTGCAGTCCTCGCTGTTGTGGTCGAGAGGCAGGCAGAGGTTGCAGACTGGATGCTGGTCCTTCTGGGCGTATTTGTGGTGACAACTGGTGCAAAACTTGAAAGGTGTTTTGTCCATTCCGGCGCTCAGAGGGCCCCCTGCGACCGCATTCTCCGTTGAACGTCGAGGTCTTGGTCGAAAACCTTCTCCCTCGTCGTCCCGGTTACCTGACCTGTAGTCGGGTGTGCTGAAAACTGATTTCCGTCGATTTTCTTCTCTTCCGTCGATTTTTTCTCCAAAAAACTCTAACTCTTCGGAACGATCCAGACCCAACGGCGGAAAAAAGAATCTGAAGATGGCGACCAAAGGTGGGAGCTTCCGGAGGAAGCGCGTCGACGTCACGAAGGACACCAAATGGTGGTATGTCGACGCCCACCTGGGCCACACAAAAAAAAAGAAAAAAAAAGAAAAGAAAGACTACAATTCCGGACCCAACCACTAGATGGCGGAATAATGCACAGCATAGTGAATCCAGAAAGATTCACGCTGCAAAACTGGATGGGTCTGTGACCTGCTGCTCTGAGATGGCTGGGAAGCGGAGGGCAGAAATAGGATGTGTTTAGGAAAAGGCGCTGACAGGACAAGGAATGGGACTTTGGCAGTTGCCAAGCCGTATTAGTCAAGTATGTCAGAAACTTTTATGGAGCTGGGGGCTCAATTTTTTGTGGGCCTCTGAAGGAACAGTGTGGAATTAACAAGATGTGCTCTGGAGAAAAAGAAACCACCACTCACAGATATTGCTGCATTTGCTTATCAAGAAGGAACAGATTGTGTCTTTCGTTTTAGTGTTTAAAACATTTAACAGGATTGCAAGGACTCAAAACGCATGCAGCAAGGTACAAAGTGTCCTGGTTGCCCTCCCTGTGAGGCTCTACTGGGTTTGGTGACCATCAAGAAGGTGGCAGCCAGCTACCTAGCTGCACCTGCTGAACCCCTGAAGGTAGTGGAAAACGATCTCACCTACTATTCTTTTATTTTTTAAAGTCCGCTTGCTTCGGTTTTCTAAAAACTTTACATAACCCACGCAGGGCCCGATTCTTAAAGAAAGGTTGGAAAATTCAAGTTGTAGTTTCATGTCTGTTTACACATTTACAATGTGTTTGAAGAGTATCCTGAAGGTTGAGAAACTAAGCCATCCAGGAGTACACCTAGTTGTTAATTCCTTTATGTTAACTTTACAGCATTCTACCACATGTAATTTATGCGTTGTACAATTGTGCAGGTTGAAATATCTCCTACGAGTGCAGCTGCACGTCAAAACCTCTTTTTTTCCCACAATGATAAACATTCCCCTTGGATTTAAAAATACATTGCAAATTCAAAAAGGTTATGGTTGAATCATGCAGCCTGAAGACCGGGTAAATGTATCAGTACATACGATTTGCGAAAAGTAACTATTTCATTTCAGCTTTACTATTTATTAAACTGAGCACTCATGTGGGTCAAGCAAATGGCTCAACGCTTACACTTGACCATTCAGCGGGAGCGCGGCCCTCTGATTTGTTGCTAAAATTGTGTGATGCAAAACTTGCCTCTGAAAACTTAAGAGATGGGATTAGCATGCGAGTGAGCCGGAAGAGGGTGGTACTGCTGTGAGAAGAGGGTGGTACTGCTGTGCTAAGAGTTACTGGCCCCCACCCCCTATCGGCACTACCACCATAGTGAGAGGAATTCTTTCAGCTCACAAGATGCCATGCTTAAACAGTAAATATTTGCAGAACAGTTCCCTTCAGAATTCTGCACCTCTCCAGAATCCAGCAGCCACGCACCAAGAATTATGGATCCTTTTCAGGAATTACCAATAGGGGTTATTTCTCGCCAGATTGGACCAGTAGTTTGCAAAACTTCCGGAGGAAATGCAAAACAGGCAAAATCTACCTGTGGAAAAATGATGCGCGTTGAGCCTATTCGTTTCTTGAAAGATCATGATTTTGGCATTTCAAGGGCTTTTGAACCACATAATTTTTTAGAAGTTCACAAAGTAGGAGCAATAATAAATCATTTCTAATAATTTCGAGTTTCCTGGCATTTTTGACATTATTTTCCATATTTCATGACATTCAGTCCACTATATTGCTTCTGCGTTTCGGAACAAAAAATGAACCGAGGCCTAGCTGCAAAACATCAAGAAAGCACATTTTTCATTTCAGCACACCAGTGACTAGGGATGTACTTTCCTGTTCGGCAGCAGCCTGATCCTTGCATGTACTTTGTTTCAAGAGCCATGGTTTTGTAAAAAGTGCCGGTCTACCTAAACCACAAACTTCTGCTATATATAAAACTTGAGGAACTTTCTAAAAAGACGTCCCTTTTTATGCAATCCTTTAAGATTTTTCTTTAGTTTTGGAGCAGGTTTAACCCAAACTGAGATCAAAACAAAAAAAGTGACAACAGTTTTATTGCATTTTCCCAATATCATGTTCTATACAATAGGGAAAATGGGGAGCGCTTCCGGTAAACTTAACAGACGTTTGCAAAAGTTACTGTTTTCAAACTGGAGACTAGAGATATCAGAGACCCCCAAATGCCTTCCCCAAATCAAACTGAACAAAGGCTTTTCTTTTTGAAGATTTCCAACATGACCCAGGGTTTATTACCCAAATTGGATGTAAATTCAAAGGCAGTCCCCTAGGTCTGAATACATTTTATCCTTCTCAAACGCATTAAATCCCCCCTCACCCCAAAGCCAAGTATTGTCAAAAACAATGCCCAGAGAAAAAAATGCAGAAATGCTTTCACGCTAATCCAAACTATTAAACCCCCTTTTCCTCTATCTGATAGAGCGGGAATAGCAGGTACAACAAATATGGAATAACCATCACCTAGGCTTCCTGAACAAAAAAATGTCACAAACTTCATCCAATCAGCATTTTTAAATTTTTGTGCAATGCCAGCAATTTTTCACAATAGAATTTTGCGACTTTCATTATAATCAAATCAATTAATTTGCAACACTTCTCAGGGGCCAGCTCAGAGGGTAGAACTTTAGCCATAATTGCACCACGGTAACACGCTCCAGCTCCTGGTTATCACACAGTCAATTTGCGTCCAACAAATACAAGGCAGAGAATCGGTTTTGTGCCGGAATGGATATACCTTAACCAGACTAAGTGGCCAGATTAATACTATGTGGCAAAAATGCCCTATTCTCCAAAACAGACTCCAGTATATAAAAAAAATAACTGAGACACTACCCTAATTGGGCTACATAGATCAAGTTCATGGTTTAACAAGGTGAAGATTATTACTATTTTTTTTTTTTTGCAGGCTCGCAGTCGAGCTCAACAAGATGGCTGCCAGAATTTAATCCTCCCGCCTGCTCAATCCTCCTTCATGGATTGGTGGTGTTAAAACAGATCTCTGGTGGCAAACGATGGGTTGTGGCGCCGTCAGAACATTGGGGGAACAGAGAGGTATGTTCTCAGACCTTATAGGTCAGTTAAGCTGCTTAACCAGCTTTGCCATTTCCCTCAAGGGCCCGCCGCTGCCTCCATCTTATGATCTCTGCAATTTCCTCATGAGATTTAGGACGCATGAGGAGATTTCTCTCTCGTTTCTGCTCCTTGAGCATTGACTGCAATTTAATGGATAACCCTGATCTTACACCGCCTAATCGCCAATATTTCTTCTATTTATATTTTCTGGTGATCTCTCGAGCCTGTATCAACACCTGCGATGAGGCCATGGTGAAGAGAGATTTGAGCATCACTGAAAATGTTATGAGGGGCTGCAGTATCTTGCATTCATGCAAGTTACATGGTTTTCTCCAACTCCATTTATAATTGAAATATTTACTGCTGAAGTAACTCATAGAACTTTCCTTTTTCTTGTCAACTGATCTTATGACACATTGTTCTCCTTCACATCGTTAGAATGATCAAATATTGCTTATTTCATACTTCTCCAAATTACTGAATTGTCAATACGTTCCTAAGAAATGTATACACGGTCTACATCATTCATCTCTCATCCTTACTCGTCTACATTACTCAAAGACTTAACGGACAATACCAACAAAAGGGCATAGAAAGATCCCCCTTCTCCAACAAAATACCCATTGTCCATAACTTTAGGGGACACATCATGGATGAAATTAAGACTCTAAATCCATTCACGGGGCAAGCGAATTCCACTCTTCAGAGAATGGCCGTGAAATGATCTTGTTTGGAGTCCAGGGTTTCTGAACTGGAGCAGAGAATAAGTGAAGCTGAGGATATAGTAGCCAAAGTGGTTTCAATGTCCAAGGAAATATCACAACTTCAGAAACATACTGAGGATTTGGAAAATTTAACAGACGCAACAATCTACAATTCATAGAAGGTCTACTGAAAGTGCTTGTGTGACACTACATATAAATGCCAACTATTACAGCAGATGCAATAGGGAGGGTAAATTACTGGCAAATTACTTTAAAGTCAAAAAGCAAAAATCTAAAATAACAATGATTGAAGACCAACTAGATAATAGACCCCTTACATTTTGGACCCCTTGCATTTTGGACTGTTTCACAAATTATTACACCCAACATTATACTCCAGAATTTTCCCCATCAACAGAGGAACTAAATGACTTTTTTTGACTCTATCCCTAAATCCCAGCGCAGCTTAGTTGACCTCTCTCCACTTGAAGCAGACATTTCGATTCCAGAAATTGAAGCTTCCCTCCACAATCTACCCAGTGACAAGGCCCTTAGCCCAGACGGTTTTTCTGTTGAATTTTACTCTCAATTTTCTGCCCTTTTGATTCCGAAACTTTAATTTCAATATTTTCTTTAAGTGAACAAGGTAAAAGGCACTTTTTATAAGCTATACTCTGTATAATCCCCAAGAAAGGTAAGGACTTATCTCAATGTGGGAACTATTGCCCTATTTCATTTTTCAATTATTTGTTCAATTCAAATTGTAAAGTTTTTGCAAAGATTTTAGTTCTGAGCCTTAACACCATTATTCCTGAATTAACTGGCAAAGAACAATCAGGATTTGTTAAAGGAAGATACATTACTGACAATTCTATAACATTTTTGAATAGCATCCACCTAGCCTCCCATTTTACAGATCCTGCTGCAGCAATTACCTTCGATGCCGAGATGGCTTTTGACCGTGTTCATTGGATGTGTGTGTTTCTAGCTCTACAGTTGGATGGTTTTGGTCCTCAAATTCGAATTTATATTAGTTTACTTTACTCCTCTTCCACCACTTCTAATTTGTCAATGGTCGGCAAATTTCCTATTTTCCGCTACACGGAGGTACTGGACAAGGATGTTCTTTATCCCCATTATTGTATATTTTATCACTAAAACCTTTCCTAGAAAAAAAATACCTAGATCCTCTAAATTCTTAGATTATAAACACAAGGATATTGAGGTTAAATTTACAGCAAATGCAGAAGATATTTTATTATTCATGTCCGACCCAGTACACAATCTCCGAATTCTTTCATTTATTGTAAGAATATTCTGCTGTTTCAGGGTATTAACTTAATATTGAAAAATCAGGGATATTGCCCCTAAATCGCTACGGTCATAAAAATAGGTTTCATACTTCTGGCTTTACATGGAATTCCAAACCCACTAAATGCTTAGGTATAAGATATTCTATCTAACCCAAATTAAAATAAAACCTACTTAGTTTGTTTGAAAAATGGTCGCCTTTATTTTTGTTTTGGTGGGGTAGGTTGTCACCATTAAAAATGAGGATTCTGACAATTATCAACTTTCATCTCTATATGCTCCTTGTAAAACTTCCTCAACATTTTTTAAAAATCAATAGTATGCTAATACGGTTCTTATGGAATAAAAAGAAAGCACAAATTTAGTTGCATAGACTTCAACAACCTAAAATCCAAGGACGAGTCAATTTTCCAAATATACAAAATTACCACTTTGCCTTTACCCTTAAACAGGTCTGGACTTTCTTATCTGCTGACTGTATATCTTCACACACTTCACGGAACAAATTAGAGCAAACCAATATAATTGCCTTCTCCATTAGAAGTATATAATTCCTGCCAGGTCTGCCTAGACATTTCTCGTCCCTTACTGTTTACTTTTCTGTTTCTTTGGCCAAACCTCTACTTACAAAATTATTCACTCAACTTCAGTCATTTAGACTTTCTCCCATCTGGTACAACAAAAAAATGTAATTGAAAAATAGAATACGTTTCTGGAAAGATTGGAAACAAAAGGGTGTTATTACAAATCAATCAGTTCATTTCAGATAACAGGGCTATTTCCTTTTCTGAACTGCAATCCAATTTTCATTTATTCCGCGACAATAAAGTCAACTATGAGCAACTTTAAGATATAGTAACACAATCTAGGTCTTCTCTCCAATCATCTGGTCAATTCTATCAAGATATTACATCTCTTCCTTTTTCCACTGAAGTTTAATATCCATCTCTATCTAAATATCCATCTATCTAAATATCCATTTCATATATATATATATATATATATATATATATATATATATATATATATATATATATATATATATATATATATATATCTCTCTAAGTATCCCTCTCTCTCCATCTCTATCTATATCTGGACTCCTGCCTTGTTGGCGGACAAAAAGTTGAGCTGCAGTGGGAAACTGATTTGCAACATATATATTCACTTTCTATTTGGAATAAAATATGGTCGAAAATTCACTCCACATGTCGCTCTGCAAGTATCACCCAGACTTTATAATTATTTTATAATAGATTGTTCCTTACCCCCTCTTTGCTTTTTAAGTCTAAAGTTGTAACTGATACTAAATGCTGATCTTGTAATGTTGAGACCAGTGATCTTTCACATTTTTTTTTTCAATGTCTGGAGGTTAGCCTATTTCGGCTGCAGACAAGATTGCAGATATCTGTTCCATAACAGTTCCATTTTTTGAGGAGGTGCATCAGATATTTGGCACAACAATGTCATGGTTGGCAATTTTGTTGATTTTTTGATTGCTAGTACATTACAAATTATTCCATCAGGTTGGAAAGACACAAGCAACAATACCTTTATTAGATGTTCGAATAGGTTAGGCCTTGCGCTTCATTTAGATTACAGCAAATGCACGCTCCACTCAACAACTTATTAAGAGAGATCGGTTCTGGTTGCCGTTGTCTAATTTTCTATCTAACAAGCGAAACCTAATGATGCAATTGTATTGTTTAAACCTCCCCCATTATTCTCATTTTCTATATACAGGTTGAGCATTTTATTAGATTTTTGCATTTACTTATTATTTCAGTTCGTAAGCTATATCCTATCTTTCTTCTATTTTCTTCTTGTTTCCTTTCCACTTTCTCTTTACACCTCTTTAAAAATATATAAAATGCTTTTGTTTTTTTGCCTCTTTCTTCACAAGTAAAGTTATTAGAACACAAACCCTTCCATCTATCGTTGAAATGACTACCGTTTTACTGCATTATATATTCATAATTTTCAACATCTTTGTTCATAATGTTCTGAAATACAAGGTTATTTATTACTATATTACGTTATTATGTATCTTACTATACTATTCAAAGCATTTTTAAACAGAAAAAAAGATGGATATTTTGTAAAAGTTGTGGGTCCCTGAAATTTACCACAACACGATCACCTGAACTTTCCCTTAGTAACAAGCCAACCCAAGAGGAAAGTCTCACTAATGAAATTGTAGACCAGCCCTCAAATGTATACAACCAGTGGAAGGTTTTGTTTTTCCATTCATCACCATTCTCATCCCGTCTTTTCCTTAAACGAGGAAGATTAATAATTACCAATATGTTGCTTTTCAAGGGGAGAGGTGTGGTGCAGTGGCCAGAGCAGCTGACTCAGGGGCATGGGGGGGTGTTATGGTTTGATCCCTGGCACCTGCTCAGCATCATGTGACTGTGGTCAATAGCTCACTTAATCGCCCCAATATTCCCCAGCGCATTGAAACCTTAAGGAGTGATATGTTTGCACTTTACAAGTATGGATTTATTTATTTATTTTGGAGGGAGGGGGGACTGTAGTGTTGATAGAGCGGTGTACTGTTTTAAATGGGAATCCAATTTACTACTGTCATGGATCTTCTCATACACTTGGAATTGGTTGGCTTGTACTTTAGAAGATGCTTGACAAATTTAATGTTCGATCAGACCTGTCCTTATCAGGCCCATCATAACCTTGCTACATTTTAAGAAACAGCCTAGAACACATTCCATTAAAGAATAATACATAAAGTCCACTGTGTAGGAAGCTGGCTATTTATGTAGTGCACCTAAGGGGTACACTATGCAAATAGTCCAGACGACCCTTATTAGTTTACAGGGGCTTTCTTTAAAAATCCCAAATGCTCTTTGTGGTCGAGCAGTTTAAGCTTATCAAAAGGGAGTATTCGGCATTTATATAACACACACACACACACACACACACACACACACACACACACACACACACACACACACACACACACACACACACACACACACACACACACACACACACACACACACACACACACACACACACACACACACACACACACACACACACACACACACACACACACACACACACACACACACACACACACACACACACACACACACACACACACACACACACACACACACACACACACACACACACACACACACACACACACACACACACACACTCAATAAATGAGACACTCAATAAAAAAATCTGAGACCAATTTAGAAAAACAACAGATTTGTATATCAATTTAGAAAACAAGATCTTCGAGATCAGGTAAGTACTTTGAGCTAGCGATTTTCAGAAACACAGAAAATACAGCTGTCAGATCTGAGGCATGAGCCTCGACCGCTTCAATGTTATCCTATGAGAGAAATATACACTGCATAGGTATACTTGCAATCAAGTTACAGGGTTGTTCTTCTGGACTTAAGGCAAGTAGGAGCTAAGGTTCTTAGGATCACCAGCAGTTTCAGTTTACCTGCCCTGGTGTGTCCGGGTGCAGAGGTGCTGGTCGCAAGGGTAGTCTTGAACGCTACTGCTCAAGTCAATGGGGAAACCTGTAACAAGAAAAAGGCTGCAAGAGGGACTGGGGGGTGTGGAGGGTGTGGGGGGGGGCAGAGGGGGCCAGTCCTTCAGGACCCAAAGGAAGGATAGGTTTTTACGGGTCTCTGGAGTAAGGGTGCCTCATCAGTAGGCTTGCACTCAGGCTGGTGGGCTCGGGTGCAGAGGAGTTTTGTCCAGCGGGTCGCTAGCGTTGGAGGCTCTCTTTTTAGGTAGACCTGGAACAAAATAGGACAACAGGTCCACTCTCAAAGATGGCCTTCTGATTCAGACGTCCCACGTGAGTAGGTCTGTCTTGACGGTGGACAGTTGACACTGAACAAGCTTTGGCTCCTGCAAGGGCTCCAGTACCCGGGTATTGGTGCTGAAGGGCTCCTGGAGGATCTAGAATCTTGAAACTCGTTGGAAAGAGAGGGTGACCTTGGGGAGCTTTAGGAACCTTCTACTGAGCTGCTGCTCCAACAGTGGACCACCTGGTCAGCAGATTGGTGATACGGACTTTGCAGTTGGTGCCTGCAGGCAAGTGGCTCCTCCACTTCAAGGGAGATGCTGGCTGGTTGGCTAAATGCTGGCAGTCCTCCAAGGCTCTGGAAAAATGCACAGCTGCAGACAAATCGGGCTTTACAATTGTAGGAACAGGAGTAGGGCAGGCAGGGTTTGGAGCCAAAGTCCACAGTTCCCGCGTCTTCTGCTCTTCTTTGTCTGTCTTCTTTCAGGCAGTCGAATCTGAGTTCCTGGTGTCAGAGGGGACACCTAAATATAGGGGTGTTAAATGTAGTAGCCAATGGGAAACTAAACTCTAGAGTTATTACACCCCCCTATGTGACCACTTCCTGTGTGGAGTGGGATTAACCCTGTCCCAGAGTTCCTAATGCCACCAAAAACAAAATGGTGGAATCTTTCTTTCGCAGAGCATACGAGGCAGCCCACCTTAAGCGTGTGACAAGCCTGGTGGTGCAACACGCCTACTTGCTTAGTTAATTTCCCTCCTGTCCTGGAGCCAAACGGGCCTCAGGGCAGGGGCTTTGAAGCCCCTGGCCTTGATATGCTAAATCACTAGCCATCCTGCTTGAAGTGTGAACACCCTCCTATGGAGCAGGCATTGTTTCTGGCCTTATGGAGTGCAGGCTCTCAGTTGCAGGGGGTCAGAAACTAGTCTGTGTTGGCAGGCTGGTCGATACCAGTCAGAAAGCACACTAGATAGTGGTAGGTTTTTCAGGGGGCACCTCTAAAGTGCCCTCTGGGTGCATGTCATAATAAATCTTGTACTGGCAATAGTACAGATTTATTAAGACAAGGTGTTTGATACCAGACAGCATAGGTCTCAGTAAAGCCATCATGTAGCTGGGTAACTCGTAATGACCAGTGCCTATTACACATACATAAGATAGCTTCCCTGTTCACTTGTAACGTATAGTAATTGAACTAGACAAAACAGGGGCATATCTGCTTATGCAGAAATGCCCTCACATGTAATATAATGAACTCTGCCTCTCTTGCTGTCACATAGCATGGTTTTTTTCTTTTTCTCTCTCCTCACATATATATGTTGGGAGCATGCCCTGGAAGGCTTGTGAACTCTTTGCTTTCAAACGCAATTGAAGTTGCCTTCATTTACCCGGCACCACGGTGCTGACTTTGATCTATTAGTGAGCGGCTGCCATTTTGTTTCGCGCTGCTCGCACTCGTTTTAGGGCACCTACGACATCCATCACAGGAAATGCCTGATGGAAATGAAAATGCTTCTAAAATGGCTGGCATCCAATTATGAATGTCTATCTACAAGCTACATTTTGCTACTGAAGACAATGCTGGGAATCTGCTCTGCCTATCTTAGCTCAGCTGCTGCATGGAATACATTATATCTGTGGTCTAGCATTTCAAGTCATTTTCTCCAGCGCGGTTATGAATCCTACCTGACATTTGCTGCTGCGGTTTATACTTCCCATTCTCATATTAAGCCCAGAGGTTACTATGACACAATTCCATTCTACTCTCTGTTTAGTAGACGCTGTTCTGATAGCTGTTGCCCCACATTGTTTGAGTTTGACTCTTTTTATGGGCATGACCAAATCATTTCAGAAAACTCATCACATTATTCGTTATGTTAAATATTTGAGTGATCCTCTTACATCCGCTAAAGCCACTTCCACCATCACAAAGTCTAAAAAGGCAAAAAATTATCCTCCGTAACGTATCCTATCCACTAATAATCCTGTGCTGGACACCATTTTGGATGAAGTGAGAGGTTTAAAACCCTTTGTGTGCCACCAATGAAAAGCTTAAACAAATTGGAGGACCGCTGGATCATCATGGAGAGTAAAATGGTCAAAATGGAGCAGCGTGTCTCCAATCTGCAGGACGTGGACACTAAAATTCCTATTCTTCAGCAGAAAATTCTAAAACAAACTACATACAGAGGACATTGAAAATAGGAATACAGTGAACAGCCTTCAGATATACGGATTGGATTTTTGAAGAAATTTCACACAGATCTTCTTGGTACTCCGAATACTCCTCCTCTTAATATTAAAACGAGCACATAGTGCCATCCTCACCCTCGCTCTCCCAAACCCAGAGGAATCCTTATGCCATTCCTGGAATTCACAGACCTCTTACGCGTTTTGAAAGCCGCAAAAGAAAAGTCGCCTCATATGGTCTGCTCACAACATCTTCATCTCTCAAGATCTCGCTAATGCAACTAATGCCAGAAGAAAGTAGTTTCTGGCCCTGTGACCTCAAATGAGACAGTTGAACATCCGCCATGGCATCCTTCATCCTTGCTTATGCAAATTTACTTATGAGGGTACCTCAAGATCCTTTGATGATCCTGTGAAGTTAAAAACGTTTCTTCAAACTCTTTCACCCCATAATATGGACATTAATGTTCAACAATCTTAAGAATTTTGCTTTGAGCCTGGCTTTGGTTTCTTCTTCACTCTTGAATATATGGCCTCTTCAGCTTAATTTATTTTCATCCCTCTGCTGCTGTTCTTGTGCTGACTCATCCCATGTGCTTCTGCGTGCTCTTCTCCTCAGATCTGAATGTCATTCCTTGATCTGCCTCTTCTATTGGTTATTACTTTCTTTCCCCTGCCTCTCGTTTTTTTCTTCTTCCTACTTCAAGTATGTGAGTGCTCACACATTCTCCAATATTACTATGTTTGTATTTCTTATGCATTAAGCTGTTGTTAATAAATGGTGTCATTTTGCCTCCTTTTTAGGTCTCGGGCCTAGCGTTGCAGTGCGCAGCACTGCTCGCGCAGCCCGAGACCTCTTGTAAGGGCTTTTGGAAACTGACCACACGCTCGTGCGTGTGGTTCTTTTTTCTCCTGCTGCCATTGGCTGTAGTGTTTTTTAAAAAAAAAAGAAATGCACGCGATTGGGCAAAGGCGGGCGCATGTCCCGCCTTTGCTCCGCCCATTCCCGTCGGTGGCTAGCACGCGCAGCAGCGCGCGTTCGCCTCGCTGCCGGGCTCCTCTGTGGTGCGCGCGCACCACTGGTTTTGCACCGCCCCTCGCATGATATGTTGAATACTTTGGAGAAAGAAGAGCCTCCCAAGGTCGCTCAAAGGAAACCTTCCTGGTGCACATGTAAGTGCCCGCTCCGCCACTCGTCACCTTGGAGCAGCGTGCCCCCCTCACCACCACTACTCCGCACCCGGTACGCGCTATATAAATGCCCTGCGAGTACTCCCACACTAATCCCCTGCATGGAGTCCGCAATTCGCCTACGGCATCCGGGTAACAATCAGCTCCAAAATTCCTTCGCCACCGTACGCCACTCCATCCCCGCTCACAAACCCCCCCTCCGCACCAGGGGTTTTGGGGGGCCTCTGATCGCGCTAACCACTGTATCCTGGCAGTCTCATGCAGGCGACGTCCCACCAGCTAGGCACGCACTGCCGGACTGGGGCCTCCATTCCCCCCCCCGCGCTAACCACTCCCGCCACTGTATGAATGGCGCCCACCCCGGACCCTTGGCTGCGGCGCCCTGTAGTGTCAGGCGCCGCCCCCCCAACACGTGTGGGAACTACCTCCCAGCCGCCGCAGTGATGGCCTGCTCCCACGCAACACGGAACCCCCCCTTTTCATACGCGTTTTGCCAATGCTTTTACAGCATGCACAAAAGGCCCCCCCGTACCCCCTGCCAACCACTCTCGCCACGCGCAACACTCAGCAACACCACCTATTCGCACAGCCTAATAAAGAAAATTCCGGAACCCCCACCAACTTCTCACTCCCGCTCGGCGCTCTTAGTGCAGAACGCACGCGCCCCAGAATGTCGCACAACATTAAAGTGGCCACCCCTTTCTCCCTCCCAGGACCCGCCCTGACAGGGAGGCACACCTCTCCCAGTACACATGGTGCTCTCTGCCTGGCCCGTCCTGTCTGTAATCACCGAGCTGCTTTCCCCCCCCTGCACCAGGCTGTGATCCTCGGATGGGCTCTTCCACGCCTCTGAGCAGCTTGCCCACTGCACCCATCAGAGCTACCGCGAGTTTGTCTCTGTACCAGGGTAGTCCGTCTCCCCATCCATCTCTACCAGGTGGCAGTCTCTCCCTGTCCAACGGTCAGGTCAGTCTCTTTCTGCTGCTGACTCGCCTTTCCCCTAGTGCCTCGGGCAGCAGCCTCTTTTCCTTCCCACTGCCCCAATTACCCCCAGACAGCTTCTGCCCCAATTACCCCCAGACAGCTTCTGCCCCCCCCCCGGGTATCCTCAGTCCTTTCCCCCCTCTCTCCGGGGTCTGTCCCTGAGTCCCCTCCCCAGCCTTCCAGTCTTCTGCGGGCGTGTGTCTGCTGCCTCTCGGGACCCCTCTCTTAAGCCTGTTCTATGTCTCGCGCCCCCCGCCCCTCTCTGCTCTGTGCGGGTCCCTCCGCTCCTGCGCTCACCGGCCTCTACCTGCCAGCCGCTGCTAAGACAGCACAGTCCTCTCTTATTTCTATGCCTGTGTCAGCTCCGCAGCTCCACTTATGGTGCAGCGACCGCTCGCTTCCAGGTCTCCCCCACCCCCGAGCCGGCGTAGAGCACTCTCCCCTGGACACCAGGGCGCAAGTTACTGATCTGTAGCTGGTGACTCAGTTGATTAATTCATCCATCCCAGGAGTCCCTGCATGACTTCATAGTAAAAGGTTCAACACAAATAGTCCTCTGAGACTTTCATCATTCTAAGGTCGATAACATGAGTACCATTCGGGTAACAATAAAGATCTGTCATTCAGCGCCAAGCTGAATAACATTTGGGTGGCAACAAACATGTGTATGTGTGCCACTTGGACTGCTTCAGCTTGTGTTAAACCTGCTCATTGTGTGAGAGAAGCTTGTACTTTTGCTTCGCTGCACCTGCTGTGTGTGAGGGAAGCAGACTGTGTGGCTGCATATGGGTGGCGCTGTGTCTGTTCCCTGTGCATGTTGAAAGTGTGCACATCTGCTGGCTGGCGCTGTATGTGTTCCGTGTGCATGTTGGAAATGTGCACGTCTGCTATGTGGGGCTGTGTCTTGTGTGTGTGTGGAAACTTTGCAGGAACATGCCATGACGTGTATAGTGGTGTGATTCAGCTGCTGCTACCCGCTTTGTAACTGTGTGAAAAATGAGAAGCATGCACTGCTGCTACTTGTGCCTGTATCAGTACTTTGTGCATAAGACTCCTGCATCATACGTGAGAAGGCCGGGTGCGCACTTGTGATCCCTGTGCTACTCGTGTGTGACCGAAGCTTGCAGCACTACAATCTGTACTGTATTAGTGAGATGTGTGGGTATGTGTGTGAAGGCCACTTGCACCACTGCCGCCTGTACTGTACCCAGAATATGTGAGTGAGGCTTGCAGTTCTGCTGCTCAACTTGCCCCACGCAGCACCAGTTCTTTATCTAGGTGGAAGGATGAACGCCTGTTTCTTACTGTTTTACCTGTTCTGTGTGTGTATGGGAAGCTTCCGCTACTGGTTTACAACCTACATATTTTAGTGTGTGGGAGAAGCCCACAGTAATGTTTCCCGTGCTGTGTATGTTCTCTAGGGGCGCTTGAATGTGTTGCAGTGTGTCTTGTATGTGTATGGGGCACTTGCACTGCTACCACCTGTTCTGTGCCTATTCGGTGGTCGATTGATTGCTTGTTCACGGAGCTGCGGTATGTTGTAATAAGGCCGATTGGTTTTGCGTATTTTTTAATGTTTGGGATATTCCCGGGTGCTGTTTCCCAAATGAAACATTTGCTTTCATTTTCGGACTTGTTAAGATTTAGTTTTATTAAAAACGGAACTGAAAACAAATATTTATTGTTCCACTTTGATGTTTGTATTAAACACAACCTGCATTGCTGTAACATGTAGGAATACGTGTATTTTTTATACATAACCTATATTTGTAAAGCGCACAGTCACACATGGGTTTCTTGTGGCTGAGTGACAGGTTTTTTTGTTTCTTGTTTTACATAGCACTTCCCACCGCAAACAACGTTTGTTGCAATCAATGCATTTTAATGGTACTCATTTTACCTACCTTGCAAGGATGAAATACTAAATCTCATTGCCAGGTTTAAACTTGTGATCGTCAAGTTCCGCGCATTTCTTAGCAGCCAGCGACATGGGGCCTGATGCACAAAGCTATTTTGCAGTTGCAGAGGTCAAAGTTGAGCCGTTGCGACTACAAAATAGCATTTTTACGGAATCGCAATTAGGGTTCCAGGCTCAATACAGAATCAGTATTTAGAAAGGGTGTGTAAACAACATACTTTCCAAATACCGATTCCTAAAATTATGTATTAATGTTTTGCAACCTACATCCGGTTGCAAAACATGAATATTTTACAACCAAATCCAAATTGATGGTAACCATTTACAAAAGAGAAGAGGCCCCTTGGGATTGTCGATAAACATGTGTCTTAAACCCAGACGAGGAGTTTTTATATTTGATTGCATCAAGCTCCCTGCTAGCAATAGTCGTTTATTTCGCTGCTGCTGTTTTTTAGGTCTCGGGCCTCAACACCCCCTTCTTTCTCCTCTCCCTGTCACTCTATTCTCCACCCTTCCTCTCTCTCTTTCCCTGACTTATGCAACGGCGCTGTGGTATATGACCATGTTTAAAGGAACACGTGTGCCATAGTGACACCCCCTTCTTTCTCCTCTCCCTGTCCCTCTACACTTCTTCCTCACTCTATTCTCCACCTTTCCTCGCTCTCTTTCCCTGCCTTCTGGAACGGCGCTGTGGGATAGATGGAGAAATTAAGGAGCAGTCTGGAAGTACAAGATGGAAAGGGGGGGCACAGAGACACCAAAATCTACTTTCTACCAAGGTATAGTCACAGATATACCTTTAAGGCTCTCTCAGATCTTGCAGACATGCCTGGTGCCTCCTTTTTAAAAGCCCTAAGCAAAATTAAATTTTGCCGGTTTAGTGCTCCCTCTTTCCTGGAAACTGCGGAATTTGCGTCCTGCATTTGCAACGTGGTAGACCACTGTTGGTTGCCCGATAGTGCTTGTTAAACTTGGTAACACAGTCCACACAAATACACTCCATATCTTGCCACATAATTCCAATCAGCATATTTTCACTCAACCCCACACACTTACGCACCACACAATTCAAGTCTAAACATTTCCATTCCACACCACATCATTCGACAACAAACCACATAATTCAACATAATTATACAACACACATACATCCAATACACACCACAGAATTTCACATCATGCCACAAAATACAACAGCATACCACATAATTAAACTTCACTACATACCACTCCACAAAATACCATTCCACATAATTACACTCCATGACACACAATCCCACTTCACATGATTCCAATACATTCAATACCACATAACTACTATCCACATAATTTCACTGCACACCATGCTACATAATTCTACTACACAGATCCACTCCATACCACACAATTCCACCACACACAATTCCACAACTAACAATTCCAATCCAACCCACATAATTCCACTCCACACCACATACATCCACTCAAAACCAAAACACATGGGTAAAAGACATTGTCATTTACAACGCCAATACCTCTAACTCTTACAAATCCGAGACCTATTGCATTGCAAATGCTTGTTAGTTTTTGTAGCTTGTCATCCATGTTCCTATTCAGCTATCCTTTTCCCCCCCAATATGTTTAAAGTTGTCTTGTGGAAAGTTTGTGGTCTGGGACGCCCAGTTAAAAGTCAAAAGGTACGCTCTCATTCGTCAAAACTTAACTCACATATTGCCTTTTACAGGAAACTCATTGTAATGATGCCAAATCGCTTAAATTGAAACACCAATGGGTTGGTCAGGATTTTTTCTCCCTAGCTATTAATCGCAAGGGTGGTGTTAGGTCATAATTCGCTATAAGTAGAAATCTTATCAACTGAATGAGATTCTAATGGATGCTGGGCATTGGTTACTGCCACCATTCATAATAAACGTGTTTGTCTATTCAATATCTATGGCCCAGTCAAACAGGATCCTGACTTCTGGCACAGTATTAAAGAGAAACTCGCCTCCATTGATAATCTCAACATTATTGTAGCAGGTGATTTTAATCAATGGTTGGACCCGTTGACAGACCAGAAATCCAAATGCAAATTCAATTCTGGCTAATCTCATATTACTGGTCCATTATTTGATTTTTGGAAAACTTGCAACCCTGATACACGCGAGTTTATGTTTTTCCCAATGTTCATCATACAATGTCCAGAATTGATTATATTTTAGTTACCAAGTCCTTACTCCCTTCTATACAATCAGAAGTTGGTTCCATTTTCATTTCGGATCATGTCCCTGTTTAATCTTCCTTTGATTTATTGCTCAATAACTCCAAAACTGGTTGTTGGAGATTTAATAACTCCCTGCTATCAGTTCACAATTTTATAACAGAAGCCACTGCTTTTATTAGAATTAAGGAATACTTACAAATTAACCAATCTATTGATACCTCCCTTCCTAACAACTGGGATGCTTTTAAAGCCTCTTTTTGGATCCTCACTATAGCTTACTCTACTACAAGGAAAAAGAAGTTACATTTCCAATACCTAGCATTGCTTCAGAAAATTAAAACACTCAAACATACTTACTTTACCTCTAAATTTGTCTCCTTTTTACATTAATTAATTACAGCTGAATCTAATCTAAACAAAATTGCTACCACCGATGTATGTAACACCTTACTTAAGGTTAAATCTAAATACCAGGAGGTCAAAATAAGGCTTGTAAGACATTGGCTAATTATTTAAAAATTAAATCAGAGCGTATAACTATTGGACCGTTCAAAATGAATTTACTAACACCACGTCCTCTGACTGAAAATTCCGCTGTTTTCCATGCCTACTTCCAGTCACTATATACAGAAGATACCACCCCATCAGACCCCAATATACAAAAAAATTTCAATGATCTTCACAAATCTCCTTTTCTCTCTAGAAACTTAAAAGAATTAGAAATGGATATCACCCTTCAGGAAATTATAGACGCCATCAAATCCATAAAAAGAGCCAAGGCTCCTGGCCCAGATGGATTTTCTATTGAATTAAATTTCCTTCTTTTCATCCTTTTTGCCCCCAAATTAGAGCGTTTTAATTCTTTTCTTTTGACCTTGAAGGCTAGTGGTTCCTTCCTCGAAGACTTAACTGCTATTATTCCTAAGCCAGATAAAGATCCCACCCTTTGTAAGAACTATCGACCTATCTAAGTGATCAATTATGATTGCAAAATATTTGCTAAGATCCTAGCATCTCGCTTAGAAACTGCTCTGCCTCTCCTTGTCAAACCAGATCAATCCGGTTGTATTAAGGGCAGACTTGCTGCAGATAATGCCAGAATGTTCTCTAATATTCTTGCATTGGCTAAAAAACAAAGGCCCTCTTGCAGCCCTATCTCTGGATGCTGAAAAGCATTTGACCGCATTAATTGGCACTTTATGTTTAGCACTCTCCCCTGGTTTGGTTTTGGTCCCAAATTTATTTCATTCATAAAAGGATTATACTCTGACCTTAGTGCCAGTGTCTTTGCTAATGGTCATTTCTCCCCTTATTTCACTTTACACAGAGGTACCAGCAAGGTTGACCCCTCTCCCCTTTGATTTTTATCCTTTGTCTAGAACCCTTCCTTGAACGTATTTGCTGTAACGCACTTAATTCCGGGTTTAAATACAATTCCCTTGAGACTAAATTATCAGCGTATGCTGATGAGGTTCTTATTTACATGTTCAATCCACTGTCCTCTTTAGATCCTTTTTTTTCTTTTATTAACAAGAGATCAATTTATATTCTAACATTTCAGAATATAAACTAAATTTTTCAAAAACTAAAATTTTACCATTAAATTCCTGTTATCAGTATATGTTTGCAAAAACTAACTTTACATGGTGCCATTCCAAAGTTAAATGCTTTGGTGTTTGGTTTTCTCCTACTACTTCCAACATAATTAGCCATACCTTTAACATTTTACAACTCAAATTACAAACGTTACTCTCATCTTTGTCCACTCTGCATTTATGATGGTGGGGAGGATTAGATAACCTCAAAATGATGATTGTACCACATGTCCTTTGCACACTTTCTATGTTACCCTTCAAAATCCATATTTATTTTTTCATAAATGAATTCCATTTGTACAAAATTTCTCTGGAACAAACATCCACGCATTGCCCTATCTAAACTAAAACGCCCAAAGAGTGAAGGTAGTGTCCGATTTCCTGATTTTAAGCTAGATCATTCCGCTTTTTTTAAACACTTTTTTGCCGTAATCGATGATTTTCAAGACTCTGCCATACCTTGATGGAATGCATTTAAACGAACCTTACTGAAGGATTTTTCATTCAAAGATGTAATCTATATGTCCAATAGTACCTTCTTTTGCAAAAAGCCCATTTTAAAATATTTCCAACACTTATTACATGCAATTTCCTTGGCTGATCTTAACTTTCAAGAATGCTTTCTATCCTACTCAATTTGGTACAATAAGTTTCTCAAATTCAGAAACCAAACCTTTAACTTTAAACACTGGAAAGAAAAGGATATTATGTTTGTTCACCAATTGGTAAGAGGTGAGTGTTATACCCTTTCCACAATTACAAGCATAATACAACTTACCAAGCTCTTTTTAAAGGAATCCTATCCTCTGTCATCCATTCCTTTTTAATCACTCACAATTTCCCTTCTCCTCCAGGTCAACCTATACCTTTGACACCTCTGGGCAATATTCAACATGAATCTATTCCTAAAGCTGCTTGTATATAACAAAATTTTACTAACACCAACTTCTGTGCAAACCAAACATTCGATTGAAATATTATGAAGAACTGACCTTTCCTGATCGTTTTCTATTCATTACTGGGATAAATTATGGTTCAATATATTTAACACCTCCAAAGCAGCGCGTATTACACAATCTCTATTTTTTATTTATAATAGAGCTATTCGCACCCCAGAATGTATCTCTAAATTTGACTCATCTGCTTCTCTACTATGCTGGTACTTTAACTGATTTACTTTATTATTGCTCTCATGTGTCTTTTGGAAAGATATTTGGTCTAAATGTTTAAAGGTCTTCAAATGCAATATACAACTAACATTCCAACTTTTGTTCTCAGGATCTATGTCACCTGACTTTGATCACTTTTCCCCCAAACCTTTGTTATTTGATTTTTTGTTGCACTTGCTTTCAAAGTTATACTCTTCTGTTGGAAAGATACTTCTAAGTTATCTACGTTAACATAGTGGGACTTTATTTGTGATGAACACAGAATATCCATCTCCTCATTATCGTTACTCCAAAAGTTAAAATCTGATGTATATTGGTAACCCTTTACTACACTTCTTCGCACTCCTCATTACCTTTAGCTTTTCTCTTTCTTTCTGCATTCTTTCCTCTTTTCCCTCCTCTTGCTCCTTCTTCACCTCCTATCCCTCCTCTTATCCTTTCCCTTCCTTTTTCATATAAAATTCTATATCTTTTATGCTTGAGTTATCTTCTTCAGCTTTTCAAAATTGTAATACTTCTGATTTCTAATCATTATATTGCAATTGCTACTGTGCTTGTAATTGCTCTATGAATCTTCAATAAAAAAAAAAATGTAACAATTTTTTTTAATGATTTATAGACCTTCGGTTAAATTTAAGCTTCTGTGAGATCACAAGGAGGTTATGTATGTTCCTACTAGGCATGTTTGGGCTTATTTTTTACAATGGTTCTATCTCCTGTTAATATTACCACTACGTCAACTTGAGTTCATCAATCACGACTTTTGAAGAATTGGATGAGGAGGTTCCCAATTTTATATCGAATAACCAACATTTCATATTTTAGTAAAGTCAATCATAAATGGTGGTTTCCCCAAAAATCTGATATAAAAACACCCTGCCTAATTGAGAGGACGCCAGAAATAGAAGGCATCAAAAAATTTCAGATTTTCATTCTACAATTAAAGTGATATAAGAGCCCAATTTACAGTATTTTAAATGGTGGGCCTGTCACAGGTAGAAATTTGTCTAGCTTCCCAAGGTAGTAAACCATCTCAGACAGGGTTGCACGTAAAGTTCCTAATCAAGAGTGACTGGGTCGGCCACCAGATATGGAAAAAACACCATTGAAATATCGTCTAGAACAGACTGTCCTGTCTGCCTTATATGAAAACAAGCCATGTGGGCAATTACAATGACCCCCAATTTCGGGTTGGCTTCCAATGGTGGAGTTTGCACCAGTAGCGATACCATTAGAAGATTCTTTGCCATATATTTTCTCCCCTACGTGACAGATCAATGGAAGCATAGAGCCATTTAAACGATTGGTACCCTGGTAGGACACTCCAAATATAGCAGATTTGGACTGTCACCTTGACGGGGCAGAAATCCCACCACAGGTGAATAGAATATCCACTGCTCAACTCTAAATCAATGTTTTTTCTTGTTATAACATGAAGATATATTTCTAGCCTACGAAAGTGACAAATTTTGCAGCCAATTCAAATATATGTTTCAGTATGTATCAAGTACTTGGATCCTTTACCCACATGTTGATCTATTGGTGGGCAGCTTTTCTTACTGGAAATGTATATTTCAGACTACTACTGTTATATGTGGGAGGAAAGGAATTCCTATGATCAACTGATGCCTTTTGGATAGAAAACTAAGAAAACGTGGTTCACTGCAATCAATGTGGCAAGTATGTTGAGTCACTTTTGACCTTTGTGTTCCATTCCCCACATACTGCTGTATAGCAGCCCCAAAGGGTCAGATCAGGTCTGGCAGAGTCAGTGGGAGTGATCTGGGGCCAAGATCCACGACCCCACAAGAGCTGAAGGTGAACCACGAGTGCATCAATACCTTATAGACTCTCCAAATATGATGTCACCTTCCCCTTCATCTGTTAACACTTGGTCAGAATTCAACCCTTTTAGGCCAGAAATTTCCCTCTCACAATTAGAAAAATATAAAATCTGGCTCTCCTATGGATCCATGCCCAGCCAGGTTCTTCAGTTTACTTGCTCCATTACTAAACCCCTCCTTAAATCTACTCTGGAACACCTCACTGAAATTAGGCGTATACCCCTCAATTTGGAAAACGGCACTAGTCCAGCCTATCTTGAAGAAAGAGGATGCTGACCCCGCGGAACTGAAGAATTTTAGACCCATTTCTCTCTTGCCGGCACCAGCCAAGATCCTGGAAAAAGAAGTACAGAAACAACTATCCAACTTCTTAGAGTCCAATAAATTACTCCATGACTCTGTCAGGTTTCAGATCAGGATATAGCACCGAGACCGCACTGCTTGAAGTAGCAGAAACGGTCCGTGAAACTCTGGATAAGGGTGGATGTGCTATGCTGGTGCTGCTAGACTTGTCCGCGGCATTCGACACGGTGTCCCACAAGATCCTCTTAGACAGGCTTAGGCAACTGGGAGTGATAGGGACCACCTTAGCTTGGTTCAGCTCCTTTTTAGAAGGTAGAACCCAGAAAACACGGCTTCATCCTTATACCTCATCCTCCCGTCCCCTGATCTGTGGAGTCCCTCAGGGTTCGGCTCTTAGCCCGACTCTTTTCAATGTATATCTGGCCTCCCTTGCCCCACTTATAGAGCAACTTGGGGTAAGTGTCATCGCATACGCTGATGATACTCAGCTTGTGTTCTCCTTTAAAGACCACTCAGAGGAGGCTTTCACAAGATTCAAACATTGCATGAGGGAAATATCAACTTGGATGACCGAGAATTGCTTGCGATTAAATATGGATAAAACGGAAGTTTTATTTTTCAATCAGCCCCACCATCTGCCCTATGGTGGCCTGCTGAGCTCAACCCTCCGCCTATTCCTGTACAATCGGCCAGGAATCTTGGATTTAAATTTGATGATACCCTAACATGGAAGACCCAAATAAACCATGTATCATCGTCCTGCTTTTGTAAAATGAAGGCCTTGCGGAAATTCCTCAATTTTTTAACCTTTGGACTGTAGGAAAACAATAGTCCATGCATTGATTACGTCACAATTGGACTATGCAAATAGCCTATACTTAAGTCTGCCAGCTTATTTAATAAGAAAACTGCAGATGATACAAAATGCAGCAGCCAGGCTTATCAGAAATGTCCCGTTGCGTCATCACATATCTCCTCATTTACGGAGCCTTCACTGGCTTCCAGTGAAAAGAAGGACAGAATTCAAGGCATTAACACTGGCCTACAGAGCAGTTAGAAACACTGGCCCTCAGTATCTAAGGAAGAGACTTCGTAAATATCACCAGTCCAGGAACTTGAGGTCCAATCACCATGAACTTCTTGCTACACCCCGCTTTGTTAGGGCCAGAATAGGAGGACGGTCCTTCGCCCTTAGAGCAGCAACCTTATGGAACTCCATGCCAGAACATATTAGGAAAGCCAACTCAGAACTCACATTCCGTAAATCTTTGAAGACCTGGCTCTTTGGTCTCCCATAGCATCCTGAGGTCGCCCGCACTTTGCCCCTCTTCTCTGCTACCAGCGCCGGGACACCCCCGCTGGGGGTAGCTGCGCGCTTTATAAACTACAATAACATAACATAACATATTTTCAACGACCCAGGAACCCACAGTTATTACCCACCAGATGGTTATCCTGAAGAAGTGCTATGTCTGGGCTATGCCTAGCTGGGACCTGTGTCACCACCCCTTTCTTGAATGTGTGTCCCATGCCATTCATGTACCAGGTAAGTATTTTTACCTCTCTCTCACAAATACCTACACTAGTCAAACTTACTAATGGTGGCATGTAAACGTATGGTAGTGAGTAGCAATGTAAAAGCAGACATACATTGTTAAATGAACAGACAGATGAGTGAACTTCTTTCACCGAGTATATATTAACAATAACGACTTTAAAGTCCAAGGAGGATTAAAAGAAAACCAGTATTTTTTTTACACATACTGTTTTTAAAGCACAAGTTACTAACTTGTGTAACGATATATCTGTAAGAGACAGTAGTTAGTGATAGATTCCTTACCTTAGAATATCCCCAGGCGTCAGGCTGGATCCGGAAAGTTTTGCGTAGCAGTACCCTTGCGCGTCGGTAGGCGGCGTCGTGCGGCTCCGCGTCCGTCGTCGGCGTCGTGATCGCCGGGATGACGTCGCGGGCAGTACTTAGACGCCGCCCCTGCGCGCTGACGTCAGTTCTGTACACGACTTTCCGCGCCAGGAACGCAGAGCCATGCAAGAAGCTGACACAGGTGTCTGAAAAATACTAGGGCCCTGAAAGGGATGTCCTTAACCCTAGAAATCAGTTCGCAGAACGGGGAGGATGGGTGGGCGGTAGGAATCTATCACTAACTACTGTCTCTTACAGATATATCGTTACACAAGTTAGTAACTTGTGCATCTGAAAGAGACACGTTAGTGATAGATTCCTTACCTTAGAATAGATACCCCAGCAATACCAACCCCGGTGGTGGGTCTGCGAACAAAGATCAGACAAGGAAGTCCTGGAGGACAGAACGGCCAAAGAAGCCGTCCCTCCGGACCTGACTGTCAAGGCAGTAATGCTTAGTAAACGTGTGCAGCGAGGCCCACGTAGCTGCCTGACAGATAACCGGCAGCGGAACACCGCGGCCCAAGGCCGTGGTAGCAGCCGTTGCCCTGGTGGAATGGGCACGCAGCCCAACAGGAGGCTCCTTCTTAGCCAAAGAATAGCAGGTCTTGATGCACAAGGTAACCCAGCGGGAGATGGTCCTCTTGTGCACCGCCCGACCTTTTTGGCGCCCACGTAGCCAACAAAGAGCTGGTCATCCACCCGGAAGTGTTTCGTGCGGTCGATATAGAAGGAGAGCGCACGTTTTGGGTCCAGACGGTGGAGCCGCTCTTCCTCTCTGGAAGGATGCGGAGGCGGAAAGAAGGTGGGCAAAGTGATGGTCTGCCCAATGTGGAAAGCAGTAACCACCTTTGGCAAGAAGGACGGACGCGTCCGAAGAACAACCTTGTCTGGATGAACAGACAGAAAGGGAGGTTTGCAAGAAAGAGCCTGGAGCTCACTCACCCGCCGAGCGGAGGTGATGGCCACCAGAAAGGCTGCCTTTAGAGTCAGAAGACGAAGAGGACAGTTATGCAGAGGCTCAAAGGGAGCGCACATTAAAAAGGTAAGAACCAAGTTCAAGTCCCACTGAGGCATTACAAACGGAACAGGAGGGAAGAGGTGAGTAATGCCTTTTAAGAACCCGTTAACAACAGGGGACTTGAAAAGGGAGGGCTGATCAGGGAGCCTGAGGAAGGCCGAGATAGCACAAAGATAACCCTTGACGGTACCCAGGGCAGAACCCTGTTGGGCCAGAGAGAGAAGGAACAGAAGGACCCCAGAAAGAGGGGCAGAAAGGGGATCCACAGCCTTTGCTGTGCACCATGCCACAAATTTGTTCCACCTGCAGGCGTATACCACCTTAGTGGAGGGACGCCTGGCTGCCAGAATCACATCACAAACTTCGGGAGGCAAGTCGAAAGGAATCAACTGCCGCCGCTCAATCTCCACGCAAGCAGGTGTAGACTGGACAGGTTCGGGTGGAGGACCGTCCCCTGCTGCTGCGACAGAAGATCCTCCCGAAGAGGCAGACGGATCGGGGGATCTATGCTCATATTGAGTAGCTCGGGATACCAAACTCTTCGAGCCCAGTCCGGAGCCACAAGAATGACTTGGGCCCGGTCGTGCCGAATCTTCTTCAACACTCTGGGTAGAAGTGGTATAGGCGGAAAGGCGTACAACAGACCGCAACTCCACTCGCGACGAAAAGCGTCGCCGAGCGAGTGCCGCCTTGGAAATTCCAACGCGCAGAACTGATGACATTGCGCGTTCTCTTCGGTGGCGAATAGATCTAACCAAGGCTCTCCCCACTGTAGAAAGAGTCCTTGCGCCACTGCCGAGTGAAGACGCCATTCGTGATCCATCATGCACCTGCGGCTGAGTTCGTCCGCCCTGGCGTTCAGAGAACCTGCCAGGTGTTGAACCATCAGGAACATGCCCTGATGTTCCAGCCATGTCCAGAGGCGCAGAGCCTCCTGACAAAGGGTCCAAGACCCCACCCCGCCCTGTTTGTTGCAGTACCACATGGCGGTGGTGTTGTCTGTGAACACCTGCACTACCTTCCCTTTGACAGAGGGAAGGAATGCCTTGAGTGCAAGCCGGATCGCCCGGAGCTCCAGAAGGTTGATATGGAGCCGGGACTCCGCCGGAGACCAGAGGCCTCTGATCTCCGCCTCTCCCATGTGACCGCCCCATCCCAGAAGGGACGCGTCGGTCACAACTGTATGCTCTGGCTGGGGAAGGGAGAGGGATCTGCCCATGACCCATTGCCGGTTCGAGAGCCACCACTGCAACTGTTTTGCAGTCCCCTCCGAGATCTGGACGTGATCGGACAGGTTGCCCTGGTGCTGCGCCCACTGGAACTTCAGGTCCCACTGCAGAGCCCGCATATGCCATCTGGCATGATTGACCAGCAGGATGCAGGAGGCCATGAGGCCCAGCAGCCTCAGGGTCATCCTTACCGAAACCCAGGATAAAGGCCGAAAGATCGGAATCATAGCCTGAATATCCCGGACTCGCCGTTCGGGAGGATAGGCCCGAAACTGCGTCGTGTCCAGAACTGCTCCGATGAAAAGGAGCTGTGGAGAAGGAATCAGATGCGACTTCGGCACATTGATGGAGAACCCCAGCGAGTGCAGGAGTTCGGCCGTAGTCTGGAGGTGGGAGACGACTGCCTGGGACGAGCCCGCCTTCAGCAGCCAGTCGTCGAGGTAGGGGAAGACTGAAACCCCTGCCCGGCGCAGATGAGCTGCGACCACCGCCATCACTTTCGTGAACACCCGAGGGGCACTGGTAAGGCCAAAGGGGAGCACGGTGAACTGAAAATGCTCGGGGCCTACCGTGAACCGAAGGTAACGCCGGTGGGCCGGCAGGACGGGGATGTGGAAATACGCGTCCTGCAAGTCCAACGCTACCAACCAGTCTCCAGGGTCGAGGGCAGTCAAGACCTGAGCTAGGGTGAGCATCTTGAACTTCTCCTTCCGGAGGAAGCGATTGACGTTCCGGAGGTCCAAGATAGGACGCATGTCCTCCTTGTCCTTTTTGGGCACCAGAAAGTAGTGGGAGTAGCAACCACGCCCTACTTCTGGGGTCGGAACATGCTCGATGGCCCTCTTGGTCAAGAGGGCCGTGACTTCCTTCTGTAGAAGCACCAAGTGATCCCCTGACATGCGGTGGAATTGAGGTGGCATGGCTGGGGGGTGGTCTCGAAGGGGAGGGAGTAGCCCCTTCGGACAATGTCCAAGACCCACCTGTCCGAGGTGATGGTGCGCCAGTGGGGAAGGTGATGGCGGACCCTGCCCCTACTGGCGTGCCGTGCACCTGAAAGGAGGGACTAGGAGGGCTTGGAGGCCGCGGACGGGTTGGAGGTGGTGGCCTGACCCGCACGCTGGTTGCCCGATCCGCCACGGCGGAATCCACGTCCTCGGCCACGCGAAGACGCCTGCTGCGCGGGCCGGTGGCTGGGCTGCTGACGTGAAGGGGCGCCCCTACCGTGGCCACGATAGGGGCGAAAAGCAGAAGGCAGCGGAGGGCGTGTAGCAGAAAGGCCCAGGGACTTGGCAGTAGCCCGTGAGTCCTTAAAGCGCTCCAACGCATGGTCTGCTTTGGACCCAAAAAGACCGACTCCATCAAAGGGCATGTCCATGAGAGTATTCTGGACATCCCCTGAAAAACCAGTGGTTCTCAGCCAGGCGTGGCGTCGGAGCGCCACCGTCGTTGCAATCGACCTGCCCAGCGAGTCGGCGGTGTCAAGGCCACAACGGATAGTGTATTTGGCCGCATCCCTTCCTTCCGCAATGGCGCGGGAAAGCAGTGCCTGGACCTCCTCAGGGCACTGGGGCAAAACATCCGCCACCGAATCCCACAGAGAGTGGGTATATCGGCCCAAAAGACAAGCGGTGTTAACGGACCGCAAGCCAGCACTGGAGGAAGAAAAACCTTTCTTCCCAAACTGATCCAGGCGTTTGGATTCCCTATCCGGAGGAGCGGTAGGGAAGGCGGTTTGGGAAGCGGAGGCTTGGACAACCAAGCTCTCAGGAGTGGGGTGGACAGAAAGAAACAGGGGGTCGCCCGGAGCGGGGCGATGGCGTCGTGACACGTTCCGATCCACAGGAGCCCCTGTGTTGGGCTTGGACCAGGCGCCCAAAAGAACGTCCGTGAGGGCGTCGTTAAACGGCAGCACAGTCTCCGCAGAGGAGGCTGCCGGCTGAAGCACCTCTGTCAAGATGTTAGGCTTGACCGTCAAAGTAGGGAGCTGGAGACGTAAGGCCCCAGCAGCCCTACGCAACACCGTACCAAAATTGGCCCCCTCCTCCGTAGCCACGGGAGGAGACAGCATGCCAGTGTCAGGAGAAGTATCCAGACCACTGGCCTCCCCTAGACTCTCTGTCCAGTCCTTATCATACTGACAGTTGCGTGTCAGAGGGTCATCAGACCCCTCCCAGTCCTCCTGGTCCTCCTGTGGTTCAAAATAAGGAGGAGGAGGGACATTTGGGACCCAAGGTCCCATCGGCGCCGGAGCCGGCGTCGAGCGACGTCGCTCCGGGTCCATGTCCGGAGCCGGAAGGAACTGGGGGACGACGCCGCCCGGAGCCCAGGGCGGCGTCGAGAACGGCACCGGAGACATCGGCGCCGGCGGAGGTGTCGTGAGGTCGACCGGCGTCGATGGGGGTTGTGGAGCCGGGATCGAGGCCGGGGCCGAAGCCGGAGCCGGGATCGAGGCTGGAGGCCCGGGCGACGCCGGGGCCGGAGCCGCCGGCGACGCCGGAGCAACCCCATCAGGGCCCGCGGGGCCCGAAGGCGCACCGGAGGGGCCTGAAGGCCCGAAGAGGCGGGCCATGGCCGACAGGAACTCCTGTACCTTGGCCGGATCCGCCCCCGAACCCGGGAAGGGCGGGTATGACGGGGGCGACTCCACAGGCAAGTCCGGGGCCGCGGGGGCGGGGACGGTGCCGGGAGGGGCCTCAGCCGAGTCGCGAGACCGGCGAGGCGAAGTCCGAGAGCGACGATGCTTCTTGGACTTCTTGTGCTTAGACTTACCGGACGAAGAAGACTTCGACGCCGACGACCGGTGTGCACTCCGCGAGCGACCCCTGGACCTCTCACGCGACCGGGGCCTCCGTGGAGCCGAATGCCGGGCCTCGAGGAGCTTTCGAGACCGCTCTCGCAAAGCTTTCGGGTTGAGGGCCTGGCATTCGGGACAAGACTCGGTGTCGTGGCCTCGGCCGAGGCAGAAGAGACACTCCCAATGCGGGTCGGTGACGGACATCATCCGCGCACAGGCGCCGCATCGCTTGAAGCCGGGCATCCCTACGACACCTTAAAGATGGAAAAAACAGTGAAAAAATCACCAAAAAGTATGGTCAAAAATTGACCAGGGCACTGCTCTTCCCGGATCTGCGCTTGCTGGCGCGGAAAAAGAAGAACTGACGTCAGCGCGCAGGGGCGGCGTCTAAGTACTGCCCGCGACGTCATCCCGGCGATCACGACGCCGACGACGGACGCGGAGCCGCACGACGCCGCCTACCGACGCGCAAGGGTACTGCTACGCAAAACTTTCCGGATCCAGCCTGACGCCTGGGGATATTCTAAGGTAAGGAATCTATCACTAACGTGTCTCTTTCAGATACAAATCTTAAAACCATGATCATATATGTATAATATTAATGCAGAGGATCAGCAGGAAAGTATGGAGGTATATTCAGAACATTAGCGTTAATAGGGTTAAATGGAAAAGGCGTCGGCAGTGGGAGAGTCCACTCCACTAAAGAATATAGTTCAGCAAATGCAGTTCGTTCTTATTTAGCGGAATCCATCAACTTTTTTGTAATCAGCAGGAGCAGGGGACAGAGAACATATCTCAGAGAAGTTATTAAGAGGGATGGGCTTCGTGTAACTGCCACAAAAAATAAAGCAGCGGCACTACTGGTAAAGTACCACAAGTATAGTAGGGATTGAGGTGATACAGGTGCAAAAGGTGCAGCAATGACAGTAGCAGATGTGATCAGGTGACTACAGCGGCAGAAAGGAGTCCAAGTAAGCAAGTACAATGCCTTCACAGTAGAAATGGTTCCTCCCCTGAATAAAGTGCTGCTCTACAAAGGCAGTGGCAAGCTGGGGGAGGCACTGCATGTGCAATGAAGACAGGTCATTGGGGCTCTAGGCCCCCCGAACGCACAAATACACAAAAAGTATATAATACATATATACATATACCCACACACCTAAGAATGCATGATCCACCTTTTTGTAGAAAATCTACTTCTTTAACAAAGCCAGAACAATCCCCTAAAATAGAAGCTAGTTGGCCTTCCCATCAACCCTTACCACATTCTCCAGGGGTGCTGCGCCAAACACTTTGAAGATAGGATTCGGTTTGGATGGCGAAATGCACAGCACTATTGCCTGCTGACCAACTCTGGTAGTGTATTCATCCAGTGTAGCTCGTAATTTTCTATAAAAGTTTCAAATGAAGCAAAAAAAGGCAAGAGGATGGGCAAAAGAGAAAAAAGATTATTGGGAGATATACACAACAAAACAATTGTCAAACAGAAAGGTAGCTTAATAAGTAAACTTGGAATTACAGGAGACTAATGTATAATTAGGGCTCCCGGTTTTATGTTTTTTTTTTTTTTTGTTTTTTTTTAACATTTCCGTCTGTATTTATCCATATTTATTTTTTGACCATCTTATTGGTATTTATCCATAATTATTTTGTGTTTGAGAATAAATAGTCATATTACGGTATATTTCCATATTTATTTAACTGATAAAACATGCACTCATACTTAGCTGCCTGTCGCGTTTTAGCAAACTAAACAGCCAAATATAGCCAAACCTTACACCCAGAGGTAAATATCAGTATTATAATACAAATATATGCTAACACATGCCTGTATTCAGGGAAATCTGAACCTGTTTTTTAACTTCCCATTCTGTGTATCTGCTCAGTTGTTGTCCTAGAAAGCATGAAAGACAGCATGGAAAGTCACCTACAAGAAGCATAATTTTCCGTATTTTTCCACTTTTAAATTTAAATACAGACAGGAAACACATTGTTTTCTGTCTGTATTTATATGTACAAATCAGTAAAAAAGGAAAACTGGGAGCCTTATGTATAATACAGACATTTATTGGTGAATGGGGCACCAATCCAAAAGGTAAGGTAGTTTATCAGAAAAATAAAGCAAAAAAAGGCAACCTTATGTCAGAAAACATTACAAATCTTACAAAATTATGCAGGCTTTTAGGCGCCTACTGCACAAAAAAAACCCTCTCCGACAAAAACAGAGGAAGATAGTGTAAATGGGAAATAGCAAAAAATGTGTACACTAATGAAGCAAAAAATTGATCATAAAAAGAATGTGGACTTAAACAAAATGTTAGGAATCGTGTAAACGACTGTAAATACTAAAATGAACAGCAGATGGAGGCCTAACAATATGAATAAAATAGAGCTTCAGTAGACTTATGGCCTCTCAGCCCAAAAGGAGTCCACTTGTTGAACAAAAAGACTTATGCTGGGAATTGCAATTTATGGCTGCTATACAGTCAGGCAAGGTCAATAAACTCGTACCACTAATGCGACGATTTTCCTTTCAGTAAGACAGTTGTATGTGGACAGGTATATGTAGGAAGGCTTGAAAAACATTTTGATGTTTGCAGAATTAGAAGGTATAGTTTCTTACCTGTAACTCCAGTTCTCTCGTAGGGGTATTTCCATGATGGTCATAAGCGTTGAATAGTCCCGCCCATCTGCGGGGACCCCGGAGCACTTTATCCAATATAACTTGGTAAGTGCTGAAGTTAGCCTTTCTTCGGGAAGGCCTTGAAAAGTCACTTAAGAAAGTCATAATGCAGCCAAGCACAAGGATACAGTGGCCAGAATTCTTCATTTTGGAGTGGCAAAAGAACAGGTTGCAATGAAATATGCGCCCAGTACCTGAATAATTTTATAAGGGCACAGAAAAAGAACCTTCACAAACCCTGTTGCTATGTGAGAAACAGATGAAGTGCAAGGCAATGTAGCCCATAGGCTGCCATTAAAAGCAGAAGAAAAAAGGAGGCTGTGTCTTTAAGATCAGAGAGCCCTCCAATATCCCATCATGCTCAGCCAGAGGCAATTACCTCAGTTCTTTTTGAAGGCTGTACAAGATGAGTAATAACGGAGTATGAAAATTGTCTGTCTACTCCATCGGGGACGAGGGAGGTTTGCTTATGACCATTATGGAAATACCCCCAAGAGAGAACTGGAGTTACAGGCAAGAAACTATACCTTCTCTCGTAGGGGATTTCCATGTATAGTCATAAGCGCTGAATAGAATAGCAAGCTCATCCCCCCGGAAGCAGTGGAGTAGACTGAAACACAAATGCATGTACACAGTTAGGCAAAGAGATTTCAGAGGGATGCTGGTCCTACTTGAGCATCTGCTCAAGCATTTGTGTCAAGGCAGTAGTGTCTAGTGACTGTGTGGATTGATCTCCAAGTAGCTGCCTTGCAGATATCAGCCAAGGGGATGTTTCGCATTAAAGCCGTAGTGGCTGCCTTTCCTCTAGTGGAGTGAGCCTTAGGTCTACCAGGGAGAGATTTATTAGCTAGCTGATCAAAGAGGATGCATGAGACGATCCATCTG
Source organism: Calotriton arnoldi (assembly GCA_963921515.1). Taxonomy (NCBI): domain Eukaryota; kingdom Metazoa; phylum Chordata; class Amphibia; order Caudata; family Salamandridae; genus Calotriton; species Calotriton arnoldi. Next base: position 1,885,323 of record CAWUFW010000445.1, read on the forward strand.
GAGACTGACTGTTCAGAAGTAGCTAGACCAGTGCGAACTGGGCCATAATGAATAGCTGCTGAGATTTGCGAATAGATTTGGTTTTATCCAGGTAGAATCTTAGCGCTCTTTATATCAAGCAAGTGGAGAGCTCTCTCTGCTGGTGAAGAAGGGTTTTGGAAAAACGTGGGTAAAGAGATCGTCTGATTTACATGAAAATCCGAGACCACTTTAGGAAGGAACCTGGGACGGGTACGTAACACTACCTTGGCAGAATGGAATACTGTGTATGGCTCATGAGCGCAAAGGGCATATATTTCACTAACTCTCCTAGCTGTTATCGCCACAAGGAAGGCAATTTTCCAAATTAGATGCCTTATGAATCGGCTCAAAAGGAGGAAGCATGAGGCGAGAAAGCACTACATTTAGCTCCCATGGAGGAGAGGGATGCCTAAACGGAGGGAAAACCTTCTTTAACCCCTCCAGGAAATCTTTAATAACTGGAATCCTAAAGAAAGAGGTTTGTGATGGGCTTTTCCTGTATGTTGTTAGTGCAGACAAGTGGACGGACGAGTATTGGTGGCCAGATTTAGCAAGGTGTATCAAATATGGGAGAATGACATCCTCCTGGCACGAAGCAGGATCGATCAGCCAGGAAGAGCACTAAATGCAAAATCTTCTCCATTTAAAGGAGTAGGCTGATCGTGTAGAAGGGCGCTTTGCTTCCTTTAGAATGTCCAGACAGTATTGAGATAGGTTTAGATGACCATACTGCACTATCTCAGGAGCCACGCTGCCAAACTCCAGGAGGAGAGGTTGGCCTCTGAACTTCTTGAGAAGGTCCTGCCTGCATGGCAGCCTGAGATGTGGACAGATAGACCGGTGAAGCAGGTCTGGGAACCACAGTTGTCTTGGCCATTCTGGCGCTATGAGGATCATCTTGGCTGTCGTGGTGGACAGTTTGCGAAGGACTGCCAGTATCGGAGGTATTGGAGGAAAAGCGTACACAAATTTTTGGTACCAGTCAATCCATAGGCCATTAACCAATGACCTTGGATGTTAAAATCTGGTGGCTAAGTCGCGGCATTTTTTGTTCTCCGCTGTGGCGAAAAGGTCTGTAGAGGGTCTGCCACAAAAGTTGAAGATATCTTGTAGGACCTCTTCGTTCAGTACCCACTCGTAGTTTTCGTCGAGAACCGTGCTGAGGGAGTCTGCCTGGATGTTTTGCACACCTGGAAGGTGTACACAAATCAGATTCAAGTTCCTGGTGAGAAGTCAGTGCCAGATCGTTTGAGCTTCTCGTGACAGGGCTCTGGACCGTGTTCCTCCCAGTTTGTTCAGGTAGTACATGGTGGTGGTATTGTTCGTCTGAACAAGAAGGGTGTTGGTCTTAAACGAAGGTTGAAACGCCTCGAGTGCCAGGTGAAGTGCACGGAGTTCCAGGAGGTTGATATGGTATGTCTGTTCTTTTAAGATAAAAATTTGCTGGTGATCCATGTGGGCTCTCCACCCCAGCAGAGAGGCATCCGTCACTGTGGTCTCTTTTTGGTCCTGCTGGTGAAAAGGAATCCCCCTCAGGAGATTTTTCAGTGAACAATACCACTGGAGGGATTTTACAGCATACATGGAAAGGCTGATCTTGTCCTCCCTGTTCCCTGAGAACTGGTTCCACTGATCCTCCAAGCACTTCTGGAGAGAACGCATGTGAAGGCAAGCATAAGGAGTCAGAAATATGCAGGAGGCCATCGAGCCGAGGAGAGAGGAGACTATGCGGACTGTTGGACAGGCCATTCTCCAGAGGTTGTGGCATTTCTGGAGAATGGATAAGCGTCGTTCCTCCGAAGGACGCACCTTTTCCTGTAGCGTGTCGACGGTAGCTCCCAAGTAATGCAATGTCTGGACTGGTATTGACGTGGACTTTTGAAAGTTGATGTGAAGACCCAGGCGATTGAGCAGATCACAAGTCCACTGGAAATGCCCTTAGGCTTCTGGGAAAGTGGAAGCCTTGATCAGCCAGTCATCCAGATAGGCATAGACAAAGATTCTGTGTTTTCTTAGATGAGTTGCCACCACAGCCATGCATTTGGAAAATGTCCTGGGTGCCGATTTGATGCCGAATGGTAGAACCGCATATTGGAAGCGATTCTGTCCCACGACGAATCGAGGAATTTCCAATGTGACTTTCCGATGGGAATGTGGAAATAAGCGTCATGAAGGTCTATTGAACAAAGCCAGTCTCCCCGTTGAAGTTGAGGGTAAATTTGATGCAACGCCAGCATCCTGAACTTTTCCTTTCGGATCCACTTGTTTGCAATTCGAAGATCGAGAGTAGGCCTGAACTCGTCTGCCCTTTTTTGGTACGAGGAAGTACCTAGAGTAAATTCCTTGGCCTCATTAGTTTCGAGGGACCGATTCCACTGTGTTCTTTTGGCTTAGCGTGTTGACTTCCTCTTGTAGAAGCTAGAGGCGAAACGTGGACGACCTTGGTGGGGCAGTGAATCTGAGATGATAGGTTGACAATATTCTAGACCCAGGCGTCGGTTGCAATTCTTTGCCACTCTGGCAGGTAATTTGCAATGCTTCCCCCTACCGGAGTGGGCAATGGAACAGGGGGGTAAGAGAGGATTCAGGGTTTTGATGCCGCGGGATGTCGACCTCCCTGGTTAGCTGGTGGAGAGGTACGTCCCCTCTGTTGCTTGCGTTGTGACTCTTAGGGCCGTTGATACTGGTGTGATCTTCCGGACTGCCATTGAGGAGTTTGAACCCTCTGTGACGAGAAAGGACAGTGGTGGGGTCGGAATGGACGTCGCTGATCTTTAGGTTTCTCTAAACCGACAGCTTTCAGAGTATCCATCTACATCTTCATTCTCGCCATTTCATCATGGGTGTGTGAGACAGAGTAGAGGCGGAAAAGGGTAAATTCTGAAGACGCAGCTGAGCGTCAGGCTTGAGAGATGCGAGTCAAAGCCGTGCATGTCTCCGTAGGGAGACTCCGTGACAGTAACTATGGGTGGCTAAAATCGAAAAATCAGCCGCTGCGCTGATGATCTGGTTGGAGACCAACGCTCCCTCCTGGACAATTTCCAGAAAATCCTCCCTGTGTTCTTTTGGGAGGTGATCCACGAAGTGGAGAATGGAATCCCACAAGGCGCGATCGTACCTTCCTAGGAGGGCTGTGGCGCAGACTGCTTTCATGGACGTAGCCGTCGTATTGCATACTTTGTGTCCTGACAAGTCCAATCTTTTACTCTCCTTATCAGGGGGAGGGGTAGCAGATGGTGATGTGGCATGGGATTTTCACGTGGCTAAAAACATCACTGAATCAGGCGGAGGGTCGGCACGTAAAAACAGCGGATCTTGCTCCGGTGCATGGTATTTCTTCTGGAGGGTGCTGATTTTGACGCAGCTGGCGTGAGGAACAACTCCATGGCTGGCTCAAGAAGATCCAGCACTAGCAGGAGCAAGGGTTTTGAGGCCGTGCGTTAGTGAAGAGTTTCGGATATTACCGAAGTCGATGGAGTGGGGACCACCATAGGTATGTTCAATTTTGCTGCGCCTCGAACCAAAAACTCCTGAAAGGTGTTGATGTCATCAATTGGTGAGGATCGATGTTGAGGTGAGTCTGACAAGGTCTGAGAGTATCCTCTGGTGGAAGAGGACGTATCCCGCTGGCGAGGATGGTGGGAACGTGATCTTGACCTGCGATGCGACCTTGAATGGTGTGATGCAGTAGAAGAACATCTCCGTGGCGAGATAGATGACGTGTCCTTGATCGAGACCTCCTAGGTGCTGGTGTAACAACCTGAGGTACCACATGAGGTTGAATGACGGGTGTCAGTATAGATGGCGGAGGTGGTAGTTGAGGTGCCAGTTTAGGAGGAGGAGCGGGTAGCACCGGAGGCGGGGGTGCTGGTGGAGCCGATGAATCCGGTCGAGGAGATACCGGGATGGGAGAAGATGGTATCTCTACCAGAGATGGAGATCTGGAGTGAGTATCGGATGAAGAGTAGATTCTCCTTCTCTTGGAATGTCGTCTCCTCGACTTCGAGGATCTTGACATCGACCTCGTTGATTGGATTTCCACGATCTGCTCCAACGTCGACCCCTGTCGACGTTGGTTCGCTCGTGATGTCGACCGGCTTCTTGACGTCAACCACTCTCGTCGCTTTGCTCTCGACGTCGCCCGCCCACTTCTGGGTGACGACAAGTCGGAATTCCTCGACATTGATGCATGTCTCGACGACAGCTCTCATTGCAAGGTCGTTCGATGTCGCTCGTGTGGTTCTTGCCGTCAAGCGTCAACGTTTGTGTGACATCGAGCCGGTCAATGACGGCGAGCATGTCGACGCCGTACCTCCTCTCGACGTCGACTGGGACCTTTAGCGTTTTCTGCCTGAAAAACGCTCTCTCAGACCTCCCATGACCACTGGAGGATGAGGGGAGAGCTTTGGTGGAAGAATTACCTCCCCCTCGCTCTGAGGACCCACTGGCTTCTTGCTGTCTTCTCTCTTCTCTTCCCTTCAGGCAAATCTTCTCCCTGTCATGCAAGGTTCATCTGGAGAAGGTCTTGCAGATGTCACAGGAGGCAGGAAGGTGAGAAGATGGTAGACAAATAATACAGACTTCACTGGGGTCTGTTTTGGCCTTTTTCCTGCCACAGCGAGGACATTTGTCAAATAGAGATGGCATTTTAACTAGGAAAAAAGCCTTTTTCCTGTCAGGAAAAAAACCTCACCTCGGAGAGAGACAAAAGACGTTCTATACTGAAGGAAAATAACCTAGAAAGGTCGAGCTCAACTCCAAGGGTCCTGTCAGAAGGAGCCGGAAAAAGAATTGAGGCAACTGCCTCTGGCTGAGCATGATAGGATATTGGAGGTCTCTCTGCTCTTAAAAACACAGCCTCCTTTTTTCTCCTGATTATAATGGCAGCCTATGGGCTACATTGCCTTGCACTTCAACTCAGTTTCCCACATAGCAAAAGGGTTTGTGAAGGTTCTTTTTCTGTGCCCTACAAAATCATTCAGGTACTCAGCGCATATTCCATTGCGACCTGTTCTTTTGCCACTCCAAGATGAAGAATTCTGGCCACTGTATTCTTGTCCTTGGCTGCATTCTGACTTTAAGTGACTTTTCAAGGCCTTCCCGAAGAAAGGCGAACTTCAGCACTTAAGAAGTTATATTGGATAAAGTGCTCCGGGGTCCCCGCAGATGGGCAGGACTATTCAACGCTTATGAATATACATGGAAATCCCCTACGAGAGAACTACGATTTTCATTTACCATAAAGCCATCATTGTTGGGTTGAAGGACTGTGAAAGCCAACATTCAGTCACAAAGCCAATAGGTTTTGCCTTCTATGGTCAAACATGCAGTCACAAAGCCAATAGGTCTTGCCTTCTATGATCACATGATTTATTTGGCTTTGCCTGGACTTTTGCGGACTCTGTTGCACACTGGCAGAAAGAAAAACAAAAAAACTGCAGGAGCATAATGATGGAAAGGTGAAATTGGTGAGGAATCTGCACGTAGATAGAGTATTCACCAGAAAGATCATATTACCGAAGGTAAGTAACTTTCCTCCAAAGGATACATCTACCTGCAGATTTCTTACCTTTTGAATAAATTTACATGCAGTACACCACAAGGAGGAGGGACCTGTAAGGATGATTAGAGAAGAAAGTCATTAAGGACAGAATTGGCAAAATGACAGTTTCTTTGCATTTCTAAATTCAGGCAGTTGCGCTTAGCAAACATACGAAGGGACGACAATGTTGCAGCTTCTGCAGATTTCAGCCACAGAAACTCCCCTGGCCAATGCGGAGGTGGAAGACTTGGCCATAGCGGAATGAGCCTAAACGCCCCCAGGACGACCATTTTGGCCCACAGCAGAGTACATATTAGTGCACAGAATGATTCATCTAGATATGGTTCTCTTCTTCTGCAAAGAACCGGTCATCCATTCTAAATTCCCTAGTGCTGTCAATGTAAACAAGCATTTGCAATGCAATCGGTCTCGCCTTTGAGACCTTATATGTATTTAGCTATGCAGCACATTAGCCTGGGTGCTGAAACATCTACTGTTCTTTCACATGGAGGGAAAGTAAGCACCAAACTGTTGAACACGCCAGGTATGGGAACACATGGAGAAAAATATTGCCTATTAGCGGGAAATGGTATAGTCAAAAGCTCTGTTTTTAATATAAAATTGGGGCCTTCGGTGGTCATATCACTGAAAATACAAGATTTGAAAAAAATATTGTGTACGGGTGCTCATGGGAGACAAGTTTCAATGGCCTGGAATCTAGGGAATGCTAAAGTGATTCTGGTATTTTACTGACCTTGCTGGTAGTTTCTATCATGAAAGTTAAATAGAGGCAGTTGCCAGAAAAATGAAAAAGGAAAGTCCCTAAGCAGAAAGCAATTCTGGTATTTTACTGACCTCTACTGGTCGTTTTCTATCAAGACAGTTAAATAGAGGCAGTTGAAACTAAAAAATTGTCCCTAACCAAAAGTGGAAGCAGACAAGTCCAGGGGCTGATCTCCGGAGTCCACAAAGAACATACAACAGATCTTCCAGACAGCGCACGCGCGGTCTAGGCTCAACCTAAAAAGGTACATGTATAGTGTGTGGGGGAGAAATACATTGCGCAATCAGTGAGGGGAAAAAGATAATGTTAGAAATAGAAAAGATGTATGTGGTTTAAATATGGAAACATTATGTCACGATTCCGGCTCCCCGACTCCCCGAATGTATGCGGGAGGCTGAATCCGCGCTGGGTAGACGTTCAAGGTCAGCAGTCCAGCTTCCAGTGGCCGGAAGCGGACGTCACCTTGATCACGGCGCTTCCGGGGAATCCGCATAACCAGCGCGGTTCCCGTTGCGTCCGTGCTTTGGATTAACGCCTTCGCCAAGACAGGACGTCCTTGAACCACCGCCTCCGTGTCTTTTTGCAGGCAGAGACCTCCGCGCTGGACGCATCTCTGCTAGTCGAGGTACGCTGCTGTTTTTGCCACGTCTCGCTACACGCTGTGATTGGAACCAGCAATCCTGGTTCACAGCGCTGGAGCGCTTGTTTGTTTTTTCCGGTTTTCAAACACCGGAGTACTTGCTGGGTGTCAGGGACTCCGTGCGCAGGAGCGCTACTTTAGTTTTGGGATTGTTTATGCGCAGGAGCGCTTGTTTGTTTTCTAGTCATTCCGGGCGCAGGAGCACTTGCCTGATTTCCGGTTGTTCCACACACCGGAGTTCTTGCTGGGTATCCGGGTTTCCATGCGCAGGAGCGCTACATTACATTTGGGGATTTTCTACGCGCAGGAGCGCTTACTTGTTTTTTGGTTGTTTATGCGCAGGAGCGCTGGTATGCTTTGCAGTTTCCATTGATGACCTGCTAACCTTGCTATATGTTCCCTGGTGCTTTCCACAAGGTGAATATGTGGATGTGTCTGTAGATTGGGTTCGGGAAGAAGGTGGGGGATTGCATGTTTTGGTAGTGTTAATCCTTCCTGCTCTCCCTTCCAGGTGGCGTCTCCCAAGGGGTCGTAAGGAACAAGAGGTCACCATCCCGTTTATTCCACATCCATCCTTGTTTCCCTGGCATCTTCCCCCGGTCCATCTACATCCTTGTTAGTGTCAGCTTCTACTAAGTGGTAGGTGGAATCGGTGGTGGATGCTCATGTCATCTCTGCGAGATCGCCCCGCCAGAATACGGTAAGATAAGCGGGGTCCTGACACATTAAAAGCGACGCAACTCAAATTTATTCACGCAATAAGCCTAGAAAAAAATTGAATGCTGCATGCCGGCATGTGACAAAGCGATCAGTACCATAGGGAACCTGGAAATACAAACATTTTCATTTACAGTATAGCTAGTGATAGACAGTACCCATAGGGGCAGCAGTGAGCTTCACTCAACTCACACTGAAGTGAGCAGATCCAGTTTAATAGAAATGAGAACCCTAATAGTTGAAAACGGTGAAGTTTGCTTTATAAATGTAACGTAGCTGGCGACGGAAGTTAATTAACTTCGTTTAGCAATTAGGTTTCATAATAAAACAGTAAACAGGCAGCAGCTGTCAATCTATATTGACAGTCCAGAAGCTTTCTCATGGGCCCAGCAGGAATATGAATGAAGATGAAATTCAGCATAGGACAGGGACTTCATTTTCGTTGGTCAGAACGGGATGCAATGCATGGTGGCTTGAGTAGCACATTTCTACTATCAGTATGGCCCTGTAACGCTCATCTATTCGTGTGTCTTGCCTTGAGATGTCGGGCAGATTTTAAAAAGTAGGATCTTCTCTGAAAAGTGTGTGTAACTGCTCCCATGCCACAGAACGTATCACTTTTTGTCACTTAGATACTCAACCTGTAAATAACACCATTCCAGCTGACAAGATACACTTCCTATTGGACTCCTCACCTGCACGTCGATTTGCAACCCACCAACCCTTGGATAGCTACATACTTGTAAATTGCAGAAAGTCACATTGGAGCAGTCTTGGCACCAGCCGTATGCCCCTACTGGCAGAGGACAAACATGCAGGACACGCGTGAATCACAGCAACACTACTGTATACACAATGTAATCATTTTATTTTCAATACATATATTGATACATCTATAAGATTGTTAGTCTGTGTCAAAACAAGGACCGTTGGCAAACTATGAGGAACATCTTGTGCCCTAAATCGGTGAGAAATAGGTCTAAAAATTACTAGCTCAGTGGTGGTGGTGTACCTGCCCAAAATTACCTTCGTCCATGGAGCCATCCAGTGACGAGGGAAAAAACAGTTCTTTACCCAGTCTTGCATCTCTAATGAGTACCAACAGCAGAACTCCAGAATGCTCGACTGACGTCAGACTTGGTTTTAAAACCTATTGTGACATCATTATGAACGGCCCCTTTAACCAACTTTAGCCCCGATTCAGAGTTTGTTGCAATCCAGGTGCTTATCATCGCACCAGATATATAACGATACCCTGGGTACAATATTTATTAGGTGTGACAAATAGCATCCATTATTAGTTTTTGGGGAATAACATGCAGATTTGGGTGCTTAGTGCACCAAAATCCACATAGTACTGTAAATACCAGTCTTTACCCGTGTTAAATTCTGGTACTTGCAGCTTGCTGCAATTTAACAAACGGTAAGCTAATTAGCACACCTGGTCCTTGCGAGATTTGGCAAACACCACCCAACTCCCATAATTCTGATCCCTGTGCAAACAGGGATTTACGAAGGGGGGGGGGGGTCACAGAATTCCAACCAACCCGATATCAGGGCTACTGTGTGCTTAAAGCTACTCAACCATTGAGGTGGTGAAGCAGCTCTGATCCTCACCAGTGGTACCCAGCCAGCTGATACAAAGTAATGGGGGCAGCTCTACAGTTTCTCACATTTCCCCTGATTTCCCATAGGCAGACGAGAGTGGGATGGCTTCAGGTGATTTGCCCAAAGGTAGAGCGGTTGGCCAAAAACAATAAAGAGCCCTTACAAAATATCTACAGGCTCCTCTGAATACTACAGCACTCGAAGCACTAGATTAAAGCCTGAAAGAGAGGATCTGCATACCAGGTACTAAATCACCACCAGTACAAAAGTACAGTGTGCAAGTAGAACACATCACAAGCAACTACACCAAAAGACATGTTAAAATGGCGTGACTAATAACAGGCCGCTTGCAATAGACTGTTCCATTTGCATGTATTAAATGGGGAGCAATTATGGCACATGCATGATGCTATAGTTACAAAACTACCACACGAGTGGTCTGATAATGTGGTAGCAGTATGTTCAGTGGAAAAATGCTGTAACATTGCTAGTAAGACAGAAGCCAGAGATCATCTCTGCTCAAGGCGCAAATCAGTGTAACTGTTGTGTGAACTTGTAATGAGTGATCAACTGAAAACAGTGAGTAATTATTTCTTCACCATAGAACGGTAAGAAACGGACAGTTAGGCCTTTCAGTTCAACACAAAAATGTCTGGGTTTACCCACATTCAAAGGTTGGGCATACAGAATTTAAAGTCCCCAGCACCTACTTCCAGGTGTGCTGTCCATCTGTGGCTGCCCCTCCCATCTTCGCACTTAGTCAATATGTACCTGCACCTACTAAGGTAAGCTTACTGCCATGGGAGGCAGCAATTACACCGACACTCAGCTGTGTTTACGCCTCACAGGCGAGGACAAGAAAGATGCTGAAAACTTAGCAGGGCATTATTTAATAATAAAATGATGGGTTGTTAAAGAATGGATAGAATCCAATGCCAAGAAGATTGAAATAAAGGCTTTTGGACTCAAAGGACTTGGCCAGCTTCTCCTAGAGCATCAGGCATTCTCCTAAGAGATGGCCGAGTTTTGCCACACTTTAGATAAAACCATTGGTCCTGGTTCACTTATGGCACACCAGATACTCTAGCTGAAGAAAAGCTGTCACTTCTAGATCCGTGGATTACAACCAGTAGATCAGGAACGTGTCTAGCGCCATTGTAGCTTTTTGATTATATTTGTATCCTTCGATATTTAGATATACTATATGATTTGACAATAGTACGGCGTAGCCCAAATGTGTTATTAGTTCACTTAGGTGAGAAAGACCTCGTGCAGCTTTTGGGTTTAGGTTTGATAAATGCAATGGAAAGTAATTTATCAACGATTAGGAGGTTTTGGTGAGAGACATTCATTTTTTAGACAGCACTGATTCTCAGAGGAGATTGGCGAGATGTATTAAAATATAAACACAGTTGAGAAAACCAGGCAGCAGAGAGTTACCAGAGAGGTGGATGGTTTTTGCCAGGCTACAGCTATTGGACTGATCGAGCATAGTGATATTACAAAAGAGGACTTCGCTTAATTTCGTCAGGATGGGGTACATTTGTCGTTTGTAGGTAACAAGTTTTTACTTGCTGGAAATGAGGGACAAGCTAGCTAAGAAACTGGTTGTACGGCATTAGTGATGAGGTTTTTGAAGAATTGGCTGTTCCGAGTGTTAGATTACATCGGCTATTGAAGCACAGCCAGCTAGCAAAGAATGAAAAATACAAAATAAGGGGGGGGGCAGGGAAATGCCTGAATTCAGGAATTTCCTGGTTGGCAGACAGACACAGTGCTCAGGCACTAGGCTGGAAGAGTTTGGGGACTTGCCAGGAGGTCGTTGGCAGATGGAGCATAGGGAGCAACACTTGGGTCAGGTGTGGAATGATGTTGAATGAAAGGGGGTGATGCTGAATATTTGGATTGTTTGCTTAGGGGGTTTTCATGTTGAGGGGTATTTAAGGGTGATGGGGATATGTTATTTAAACCTATTATTGAGGCGGGCTTTGCTATAAGAAGTATTTAACTGTGAAGTTCTGTTGCATATTTGTCCTCATAAAGTGGCATTTTGCTCTGACAAGTGGCATGGTAATTTTGCAGCATTCCGCAAGATACAGTGAACGGGGAAAATAAAAGCTATTGATAGAATGCAAAGTACTGTTATGGTTCACACAAGACACGTGACCACAGGCCAGCTGTAAATACTGTCAGATGACGAGAAGTATAACGTTGACATGTGAAATGAAGAGATGCCTGTGATCTTTAAAAAAATCTCGGGGAGATTGGAGTTCAAAATCATAAACAGAGGCACTCTTATAGAATCCGGAACACAAGTTCAGGATGAACTGGGCAATCTACTTCAGGGCTCCTGGCTTTTAGTCAGTCAAATATCTGAATACAGGAAATTTAACATCAGTGCATAGAATGCTGAAGGCGAAACTACAAATCCCAGAATGCGAAGTGCTTTTGTAAAATGCCTGGATAACTGGTGGTTTCACAAGGCACTAAAGCCACTTAACATCGCCGTTACTTTGAACATCTACGAAACCTCAAATTTCTTAAACTAGTTTACAGCTTTGAGGTCACGTACCTGCCCCTACCACAAGCGCCGAGGCACCACAGCTGTTGAAACAACGCAACAGTGATCTGGAGCGGACGTTTATATTGAGGAAGGCCACCGTTCAGCCCAGCTTGGCCAGCCCCAGCCAGATGTGCACAGAGTCGGGCTCATTGCGCATGAGTAGGGCCACTGTGTCACCTTTCTTGAACGATGCATGGCGGAGTAAGACCTGGGCCACCTGGTTGCTCCTGTGGTCCACTTGCCAGTAGGTGTGGCTCTGCCCTTCGAAAATCAGGAACAGCTTTTCGGGCACTCTCTCTGCCATGGCCAGAAAGCGATCCAGTACTGTCTCCACCCGGCCAGTCCGCTTGTAGAACTCCACGTGCATCCCGGCGCCGAGCACCTTCAGCAGGAAACGCAGGTCCAGCCAGAAGTAGGGGAAAAAGAGCCGCTGCACGAGGTGCAGGGCCAGCAGCGCTGCCGCGCAAGCGGAGAGACCAGCCAGAAGCATGGGTGCAGCCGTGGAGAGCAGGGGCCCGCCAGAAGTGGTGTACTCTCACCACTCGTGGAGCAACATCAGCCTAGTATGGAACTTGATGCACATGGAATTAAGAACTTTGGGGACGGGTGGGGGAAGACAAAAAGCAGTCTTACAGAAAATGCGCGGGAGCTCCTATTAAGATAGTAAATGCTTCAGTGCTGCCAGTAGCAGCAGCACTAGTTAGCTTCAGTCCAAAAGTGACGCGCCGAAAAGCAAAACACTCCAGAGGCGTCAGCTTCCCTCTCTCTCCCACCCGCGGCTGTCTGTAACAGGCGATCGTGGGTCTTTCAGTAGAGAATGGGCGTAAAGAAGGCACCAAAGCACGTCGTGCCTGCAGTAAGAACAAGCATTTGTAGTGCAATAGGACTCGCGTTTACGCGAGACCTATTGCATTGGAAACGGGACTGCGGGCGGGCAAAAAAGGCACGAACGGGAGGAGGGGCGGGGGGACCGAGAAGTCACGGACTGCGGGAGGGGAGGGGGGAGACACGGGAAGAAAATAGTGCTGAAAGTAAAGGGGCCAGTAGCCATGAAAGGATACAAATGACGACATGCTCGTCATAAGGAGGGACTAACTAGCCTAAAACCAATCGGAAGGCAGCATTTAGGACCTAAGCCAATGAAAAAGATGGGCGGAGAGTGGGCGGAGCTTCCACGCTATACTGAATACTGCATGCCTCGCAAAGCGAGCAGCGCATGCGCTACAACGCTAGGCTCGACCTAAAACTGATATCTATTTTTCGATCCAGACTATGTAACCTCTTTTCCTCCTTAGTGGGACGCAGAAAAGGGGTTGGTAGAAGGAAGCAAGGGTGATGGACCTCCCAAGATAGAATAGAGGTGCGACCTTGAGCAGGAAAGCAGCTCTGAATTGAAAGACCAACTTGTCAGGGGAAAAAAAGAAAAAAGTAAAACTAGGACAAACCGCCCTTGCAACTTGATGACTTGTCTTGTTTAAGATATGACAATCAGAAAAACAGTTTTAATAGTCAACAGTCTCAAATCGACAACTGTGAAGTGGCTCACGCAGACTTCATCAAAAAGTCAAAACCAAATTGGGATTCCAACTGAGAGGAGGGAACATGTTTTTCAGACTTTTCAGCAAACTCAGCACAATGGACAGCCAGGCATGGCTGGTCCGGAAAGCAGACAAGTCTGTTCGGGATCTTTTGACAGTTCCCACAGCACAGCTACACTGGGCAAGCAATAATGCGAACCTAAACATGTTGGACAATAGGGCCTTCAAGGAATTCATGTTAGTCTCAAAATATCATGCGACAAACCTGTTCCACCTTCCAGAGTACACCATCTTGGTGTAGTGACAGCAGGCAGACAGACAGAATGAGATCTACCACCTCTGCCGGTAGCTAGAAGGAAGTTGGGTAACCCCCCCCCTCTATCAGGAGACATGATGGTGGAGGTTCTGGAGGTTGGGGTGCAGAACCTGTCCCTTCAACAAGAAAAGAAGGTCTGCCCTGAGAGGAAGAGTTGGGGACACAGAGAAAGGTGCAGACGATCTGCTTACTATGCCCATCTCTGCTAACCCTGGTCGCAGGGAACGACTTGGGCCCAAGTCTTGGTAAATCTTCATCAGAACCAAAGGAATCAAGGGTATGTGAGGAAGTTAGTAGTGAAAAGTAAAATTCCACTTCAACTGAAACATCTGCCATGGCTCCCTGCAATGGATACTGCCGGGCACTGATCTGTTTGCAATGCATGTTGCTGCGTGTGGCACACAGGTCCACATGAGGGGTATCCCAATGAGCAAAGATAAACTGAATCACCTCTGGGCGGAGACGTCTCTCATGATTGGCAAGGTGACACCTACTGATGCTGTCCGCTCTGGTGCTCAGAGAGCCTACACAATGATTTGAAACCAGTCAAACTCCATGCTGGTGAGCCCAAGTCCAGAGTCTCAGCACTTCCCAATAGAGCAGCTAAGATCTCACTCCTACCTGCTGGCTGACTGACCACATCGAGGTCGTGTTGTCTGTCAAGACCTGGACAGACCAACTGTGAAGGGAAGGAATGCCTTGAGTATCAACTGAATCGCCCTTTGATCAAGTAGACAGATCTGCAAGTGTTGCTCTTCCGAAGACTAGAGGCCTCCAACCTCTAGTTTCCCCAGAAAAGCCACCCACCCCAGGGTGGGGGCATCCATTACCAATGTGATCACAGCTAGAGGAGGATGGAAGGGCATCCCTGCCACAAGGTTTTCCTACACCGTGTAAGTCAACTTTGCTGCAGCATGCTGGATAGTCACAACGATGTCCAACAGATCTCCCCTGTGCTGGAACCACTGCCTTCAAAAGGCACCACTAGAGGGCCCTCATGTGCATGTGTGACTAGGAGGATGCAAGCCAGCACACTTGGATGTAGAACCATCAGGACTGGAACTCAGAATCATACCCTCGCAAAACATCAGGCTCATATCCTGAATGTCCTGGATTCTCAGAGAAAGGGGAAAGGCTCAAAGTGATTATGTATTCAGAATGTCCTCTATAAAACAGGAGGTGCGGAGAGGGCTTCAGGTGAGATTCAGGCACACCGACAGAAAAGTTAAGGTCAAACACCAGTGATGTGGTCGGCTGCAGGTGGCAGGACACCAACTCTGGTGACTTTGCATTCAGCAGTCAGTCGTCCAGGTACAGAAATCCCTGGATGAGTGACCCGAGATGAGCCACGGCCACCACCATCTCCTTCGCAAAAACAAACCAAACAGGAGGACCGCAAACGGATAGCATGTAAAGCCTACCACAAATCGCAGTTAACTCCTTAGTGACTGCAAGATTGGTATGTGGAAATACACATCCTGTAGATCCAGAGACTGCATCAAGTCTCCTGCTTCCAGTACCAAAAGCACTTGAGCCAAGGAAAGCATTTTGAACGTTTCCTTGCGTAGAAAGAGATTCAAGACCTTGGGGTTCACAATATAAACCAGACCACTGTTCTTCTAGGTAACCAGCTCATGCTCCCTTCTGCAGGAGGATCTTCAACTTTTGTTCAAAGAGGCAACGGTGTTATTCGGTTTGAGTGGAGGGAGAGGGTGGGATATGGGGAAGGGTCTGTTAGAAGGGTAGTGTATACCCACTTTTCACAATTTAAAAAAACCCACTGGTCCAAAGTAATGGTCTTCCTTGCTTGTGGAAAGGAAGACACACGGCCTGCCACAAGAGCCCAGTAGTTCAACAAGTTGAAACAAGAGATGCATCCGGAAGCAGGGGCGGCTCCTCCGTTATGGCAGAGGAGGGTCACCCCACTGAAAAATAAAATGATAATAAAACTGCTATCATTTTGTCATTACCGCAAGCAGAGTTTAGGGCAGGGCCAGGGCCATCCTGATGACCGTCACGCTGAAGGAGGAGTTTTTGGTCACTTATAAGTGCGCATGTCTGTTTAGCCAGCCGTCTCAGGCCAGGCAAACAGACAATCAATCAGGGAATTGTGAAGCACGCTACTCACCCGTGAGGGTCTAAAGGCGCGGGGGGGTGCAGCTCAGAGTCAGCAGAAGAGCCAGGTCTTGAGACTCTTCCTGAAGGTGTGCAGAGTGGGGGAGCGTCTGATGTGGATTGGGAGCTCGTTCCAGGTCTTAGCCGTGATGTAGGAGAAGGCTCTTCCACCCGCCCTGGCTCTGCGGATCCAATGGGTTTCGGCGAGGGCAGCGGAGCGGAGGTTTCTCTTGGGTACGTGGAAGGAGACTCTTTCATTGAGGTATTGGGGTCCGGTGTTGTGGAGGGATTTGTAGGCGTGGGTGAGTAGCTTGAAGGTAATTCTCTTGTCGACGGGAAGCCAGTGGAGGTTTCGTAGGTGTTGGGTGATGTGATCATGTCGTGGGATGCCGAGGACGAGTCTGGCCGCGGTGTTCTGGATGGTCTGGTGTTTGCGGAGCAGGGATTTGTTGATTCCGGCATAGAGGGCGTTTCCATAGTCCAGTCTGCTAGTTATGAGTGCGTGGGCGACGGTTTTTCTGGATTCGGGGGGGGGGGGCGGGGGGGGGATCCATTTGAAGGTCTTGCGAAGGATGCAGAGGGTGTTGGTTGAAGCAGGTGGAGGCAACGGCGTTGATTTGTCGGGTCATGGTGAGGGAGGAGTCGATTATGATGCCGAGGTTTTGGGCGTGGGGAGTGGGGGGGGCTGCTGAGGGAGGTGGGCCACCAGGTGTTGTCCCATGCTGAGGGGGTGGATAGGAGGACGAGGACTTCTGTCTTCTCCAAGTTGAGCTTCAGGCAGCTGCTGCTCATCCAGGATGCGACGTCTTTCATTCCTTCCTGGAAGCGGAGTATGGTTGTGTGGGGGTCATTTGTGAGGGAGAGGAGGAGCTGGGTGTCGTTGGCGTAGGATACTATGCTGAGTCCATGCTGTCCGACGATAGCAGCGAGGGGGGCCATGTAGATGTTGAAGTATTTAAAAAATATATTTTCCCTCTTACCCCCGTCCCCCACACCCCACGTTAACCTACCACCCCAAAATTGGAGCAGCTGCCACTGTCCGGGAGGGGCAGGAGGAGATGTAAGTTGTAGCAAGTTGGGGCCTTTCCTATGACCTCAGGCCTGCCTATACAGAGGGTTTTGCTTCGGTTGAGGCTGCAAAGCCTGTTGCTATTGAAAATTAAAGCCTCAATAAAATAAAAATGTAAAATGCGCAAAAGTGCCTGCAATCTCTCTAAAGAGGCTGCAATCCAAGTGACTTTGCCACTGTCCTGTTTTCTTTGAATCTCTCAAGGGCTAATCTATTTTAAGTCCAAAAATCTTGGATCCATCAAATGGTAAGACCATCAGGGCGTTTTGGACATCTGATGGGCATCAGAAATTACAGAGTCATGCATAAAGGCAGATAGCAACAGAGTCATCCATGGCTCTATCGACAGAGATGACAATATCCAACCCCAACTTAGTTATTTGTCGTGCATCGACCAGCTTTGAGAAGTTCCATGAAGACCAGTTACAAATTCTCCAGCAGGTTTGGTACCACCATGTTCATCATATCTCATAGGGCGCGGCAATAAAGCCCTAAAAGACAGGTTACACTGAACAACTTTGATCCCGGAGTTGTGGTGGTAGTAAGGGATAGACAGAGATATATACACATATATATATATATAAACAAACACATATACAAACACACATACTAACCCACTGGCGGTCGTTAGTAGATAGTTCTAGTTAGGACCATGTTTCCATCATAGGAAAAGCGTTTGACTTGTTTATATCTTTGGCGTTTGACGAACGTTTCCCAAATAAATGCCCCGGTGAATCTTACTGTGCATGAAAAGTTTCAGGGTGATCCGTCAAGCGGGTGGGGGGGGTCCAGAAAAAGTGCGTTTCCCATGTTAATTCCCATAGAGTCGTTAGACACCGTCTCAAAGTGAAACCATCCCACCATTTTAAGAGCTCGTTATTCTTTAGCCTTTCAAGTCCGATACATTTAGATTTCAGCCCATCTTTGTTTGAACTTCCTACCACTGGAGCTTGTTGGGCTGCATTATTAGTTTCAAAACTTTCGCTAGCTAACTCCTCTCTGTTGTCGTCGAACCTCATAGTGTTTTCTTTATTATAAGTGCAGGTGTGCTGACAAACCCAGAAAGATTCTGAACAAGAACGGGAAGCAGCCAGGAAATAAGCAGCCGCACTACCTGAAATTGTCACATATAATATACTGCAATGTGCGTTGCCCACCTCAATGGTCAGCTGCTCATAAATTATATACAAATAGCGAGGCAAACACCACCAAAAATAATGACTGTAATGAATTCAAAACGCTGGTAAATAGATAGTCGCAGATCCTGGTTGTTGTTAGTTTCTTTGCTTTATTACATTTTTTTTCTTCCCCTCTCTCAGAAATAACGAAGTCGGCTGCTGTAGTGCGGCTGCTTAATTCCTGGCAGCTTCCCGTCTTGTTCAGAGTCTTTAGACATGCCTGCAGGCCAAACCATTGGACGAAATTAAACCAAATTTGGCAGGAAGGTAGATTTTAGTTCGCAGATCACGATTTGTTATTTGGTGTAAATCAGTTCAGTAGTTGCTGGCAAATTTAAGGAAATCCAAATTTGTATATGTACGATTGCAGCCCATTCCTGATGATTTCGCGATTAGTCGCGGAAGCATCCGCCAACAGGAATGCCCTGATTGCAGCAGCTCCCTTCCACCAGATGGACTGCATATATTGAGATAGCTAATCGGACATTACATCGCTGCACACCCTGGAGCATCAAGCCTCACCGAATAAACCCAAGTGGGATTACCCCTGCAACAGATATCACGCATACAACGATAAAACTTGAAAAGGGGGAAAGTATGATGAAAAATATTCTATGCAAATTTGGTATAGTGCATAATGTACCCCTGTTATCACCTGTACTAAATGCAAAATTATAAGCTGTCATGTGTGAAACATATTGACCTAAATGACAAAATATGTTTGAAAAACAAAAACAGGAATGCCCCGATTGGCTGTCCGCAGCCTATGCAGAGTTGTGGCCACCATTTTACCTCATCGGAACAGTCCTCGGGGCTCTAACCAAATGGCAAAAAGTGGCATAAGGGGTCAGGTTGGATGTGCCCTGACCCCATGAGAGGAATATAGGGGTCTTTGAGGAACCCCTCATGAGTATAATATATTGAACAAGTTTTTTTCCCCACTATCAAGATTCGCAAATACGCTGCGACACTCCGTGCCCCCGAGTAACATTGAAACAAATTTGCGAACATACGTCGCGATGATAGCAAATATCACTGAAAAAATAAAAATACACCCACCCTCAGTTTGAAATTCACTGGAAAAAAAAAAAAATGTTATAGGGGTGCTATGCTCAGATTTCACTCTTACAAAACTAGCGAAATTCAGCAGTTCTCGTTACCCGAGCTAACTATAACTTACACCCCCGCAATGCACTGCTTATGAACTCACATCACTCATGACATGGTCAGTGACATCACTGATGACATCATCCACAGAACCATTCACACACCCACTCACAGATCCATACACCCACTCACACAGCCATAGAACCACTCAAACACACACTTACAGAACCATACAGTTACTCACACACCGACAACCACTCACACACCCACTTACACATTCACAAGGCTACCTACACACCCACACAACCACTCACACCCACCCACACCACCACTCACCCACCCACACCACCACTCACCCACCCACCCACACCACCACTCACCCACCCACACCACCACCACTCACCCACCCACACCACCACTCACCCACCCACCCACCCACACCACCACTCACCCACCCACACCACCACTCACCCACCCACACCACACCACACACACCACACACACCCACACAACCATTCACACAAAAAAAACCATACAACCACTCACACACCCAGACCTCTACTCAGCCATCTACTCAGACACCCATACAGCCACTCACACACCTATTCACACAACCATGCAGCCACTCAGACACCCACTCACACACTGATGCAGACAGTCACAAAGCCACTTAGAAGACATATGCTAGAAACAGTATCACTCAATATTACAGAAAGAATAGTAATTTAACTTATGCTCTAGCTTAGTGTACATCTTTAAGTCTCAGAAACGTTTATGAAACACACCCACTGGATGATGTCATTAGTGATGTCATTTGAGATGCCTTCAGTGAGGTCACTGACCAGGTCATGAGTGATGTAATAAGTGACGGGACGACTGGGCCATAGCAGACTAAACTTTTACCATTATGCCTACCATTAGTTGAGTCTGCTTTAATTTTCTGGCAGTCCTTTGACAACGTGACACCTTACATTTGATCGTAAATATTAATCGCACGGTTCACCAGTAACTTTGTTATAAAACAACATTGCCGATTTTACAATCTAATTATTTTAACAAATCTGCTGCTACCCATTCATACCACTCGGGGTCACTATCTACTGCTGGCATTCAGAAGCTTATTTAACAGGTAACAACTTCTCTTCACAAAACTTATTTGTGGCCTTTGAGATACACTCTGCCCCCTTTTCTATAATTAACACCGACCTAGGCTTCTCGATGTCTCAATAATTAAATTTACCTGCCATCAATTCACTCTCTGCGTTAGTTGCAGTATGGTTAGATCGCTCATTTCTTCAAGTTACTAAGTGCTCCTTTTTGCTTTATATTTATTTTAGAATCACTTCTAAGGCCGACCGAGGCCCTGTGATACCCATAGTGTCTCCAGAGTTACTGCCTGGAACACCAACTGGATTAATGGATCACTTACTCATGTTCTGAGCAGGAGGTGAGATCAGTTTATCCCATTAAGTTTGATAGTGTTCACCTCATCTTTTATTACGTTACTTTATACTATTAATAGGCTGTTTCGGTTTATAGTTTTGCAGGTCTAGTTGGAGCTAGTCTGCACTGCTTCCACTGTACTTTAGGAGTGGTAATTCTCAATAAACCTTATTTCACCTTAAGGACACACATCCATTAAGGTGAGACCATATTGCATATCCGGTTTCCATATATTATTAACCCTGCCACCGTCAGTCATCTTAGAATTTGATGAGATGAACGACTTCCTTGTCTTACTCTCCCCCAGTCCACATTTTTTCTCTCCCCCCCCTTTTTTCTTGTAATTTTTTCTGTATTTTTTTCTGTACTTATTCTTCTCATATTTGTTAGTTAGTATATTATGTTCTGTCTGTCACCACATAACTTTGTTTCCTTTCTCTATAAGCCACATTATAAAACTTCCTGTTCACACTTTCGTAAATGTGGTTAATGCAACTAGGCTCTAAAATGTATCCTAAACTTATCATTCAGGAATCATCCAAAAAACCTCTGCCTTTAAATTGCATAGGATGTTGGGTCACGCAAATTTTATACTGATTGTTTTTCTGAACATTGCCTGGCCTATTGTTTGCAATTGTCCAGTTCTCTTAATGCCTTCAAACACAGAGGATACTGCAAAATGCTTAACAAATTGTTCCTTTTATATGTTATATCCTTTTTTTAAATATTGTAATTTTAAAAATTGTGATATTATTTGTTTTTTTCGCTCTGTCATGGGGAAACCCTTGTCTTCCCTTACTTCTTTCTCTTCTTTTCCTGCAACTGGAAGAACAAACCATACGGAAACCTTCCGGTGAAGCCTAACGCGTTTCAGGCGTAGGACGCCCTTGGTCACAGGCTATAGCAGGCAAATCAAAACAGTCTCTGTTCCACAAGGGGAAGACTTTTAATGAGTGGCAATCTACACGAAGACCCACTTGGGTAAGACAACACAGCACTACAAATACCAGGATGCATAGGAGCCCTGTTATGGGGCGGGGCATCGTTTTGAATTATAAAAAGTGACTGTGGAACAGAGACTGTTTTGATTTGCCTGCTATAGCCTGTGACCAAGGGCGTCCTACGCCCGAAACGCGTTAGGCTTCACCGGAAGGTTTCCGTATGGTTTGTTCTTCCAGTTGCACCTGCAATAAAGAAAAAGTCACCACCAGTGAGGCTCTTTCCAAGTGGGCATCTTTGTTGTGTGAATTGAAAACTGTCCGTCCGGCCGTGGAAACTGCCCGCCGCATAGCAGCGGACCCGCTGACAGAATCGTCGTGCCAGCATGGACTTGGTGGTTTTTTCCGATGCAAGGGTCGTATTGGCAACGGAAGAGCTTAACTGATGGTTACCAACCCACAAGGGGAAGACTTTTAATGAGTGGCAATCTACACGAAGACCCACTTGGGTAAGACAACACAGCACTACAAATACCAGGATGCATAGGAGCCCTGTTATGGGGCGGGGCATCGTTTTGAATTATAAAAAGTGACTGTGGAACAGAGACTGTTTTGATTTGCCTGCTATAGCCTGTGACCAAGGGCGTCCTACGCCCGAAACGCGTTAGGCTTCACCGGAAGGTTTCCGTATGGTTTGTTCTTCCAGTTGCACCTGCAATAAAGAAAAAGTCACCACCAGTGAGGCTCTTTCCAAGTGGGCATCTTTGTTGTGTGAATATATATATATATATATATATATATACATATACACACACACACACACACACACACACACATACTTACACATACATACCACATTCATTCATACATACATACATGTATATATATATTTCAGCCAAAGAAAGAGCCGGCACTCCAGGATGTGAATATACTGCATCACTTTAAATAGTTTTTTTTTTAAGCCAAAAGCATCCAAGTTATTTTTGATTCTCCATCAGCAAGGGCTGGAAGAAACATCCCAGGTGTCTGTCTGGTACAGAATTAGGCCCCAACACTAGACTCTCAGGTTAAGGGTGAAAAGAGAAAAATACAGGTCACCAGGTCAGCATCGTCTGGCTAGAACTATCACTGCCGTAGAAAAGGTGGATTTTTTTCCAGGTTGCTAAAATAGGGTCCATGAGGGCATCAGTGAAGGGGAGTAAGGGTTCTGAAGCCTGGGTGAAAGGCTAAAGAACCTGCACCTTGGTATTGAATCTTGCAAGGGAAACAAGCACCTACTGATGACGGAGTGATAAGAGATGCCCTCTGGTGGCAGGGAAACATGGCAGTGTCTAAGTATTAGTGAGTTATCCATACCACTAGCCTCCATCAGACCTTGGAATTCAAGGTCTGTAGCTGAAACAAATTGGAGCTCCTCGGTATCCTCAGAGTCAGAATCACTTTTAAAAAAAGGTGTGAATTGTGTCTTTGTAAGACTTTCGCCTATATTGTGTTTTTTTCCAGCACCCTTTGAGCTTCCCTGCAGGATATTATTAAAGACCTGAGGGCTGGAGGCCTGACCGTCCTGGAACAGGAGAGGGAGCTGAAGGATTCGACGACGCCGTAGACCGAATTGGGACTGGCGCCAATGCAGGCACAGTTGCTAAATAAATGGGCAAAAAACGAGGGCAAATGCAGCCACGCCGGGGCCATTGTCCGCCTAAAGAGGTCCAACCCAGAAATGGGGAACTCAAGGATGGTAGGTGGAGCCTCAGGCCTCTGTGCCAGCTCCAGGTATGGCACAGTGATGTAGGTCTGCTTTAATGCGAGGATATATACCATGGGTGCACTTCAGCGACTTTCTTTAATAATTGGGCCTCTAATTACTTCTGGCGTTAGCCAATGCCTTTTGTTTGCATAAGAATTTATTTTACACATATTAAATTGTGTTAAATGATCGCCCCTATCACAGATATTACCCCATGAAACCGTGCCACAGTCTGCAAAAACGTCTATGCAGCAGAACACAGGATGCTTCATTTCTTAATCATGGAAATGTTATGCAGGGTCAATTGACTTTCAAAGGTAAATTCATGCTTCATCTTCACTGTGGATTCTCTTCAAACGGCTGCCCTATCGGATACTGGTTTCAACCACCATTTTGTTTTTTTTAAAGTGTCTCTCTCTCCTTCTCTACCATGCTATGCTTCCTTTATGCCTAAGCATCAGACCTGCTTGAATTCCATTCGCAAGTACTGAGCAAGAGGTTTAGCAGCATGAATCTGTTACAGATCACATGCTGAGCATAATCATGCCATCTAGTGGTGGTCTGGTCAGCTACTTCATATAGTATATGTAAATTAATTTCAGGATGCTCGACATTAAATCTCATTAACAAAGTATAGCATAGCACACCACAATGCCACTTGACCTTGTGCTGTTTTTTTGCATTTCTAGGTCTATCATCATGCTCAATCCACACAACCACATTCTTCTGAAAATCTTGTATTTTGAGACATTTAACAGTCTGGTATTGCCAAAACAGTGTGAAGTTAGGTCTAAAGTTTTCCAGTTGAAAATTACAACTAGGCAGGTAGGTGCCCATCTGCTTTGCAGTCCAACCCAGGTTGTATAAAATATTTGGATGATTGTTTTCATTCTTTGTACTCTGAGGTGAAAGGAAGCTCACTAATTTAAGTCCAGACGTTTCAACAGAAATACCACAAGAGAATAACGCAATAGGTTTTGCACAGCAAACTACCAACAAAAGGCCTCTTGGTTCTAAAACACATCTACTAGCATAGAGAAAGACTATGTTGGTTAAAGGTCAGTCTACTACACTTTCTTGAAGATCACTTCAATTTGCATGAATAGCTAGGAACAGAATTGAAACAGATCTAGTTAAAGGTGGTAAAATGAGTCAGGGATACATTCCATGACCAGGCTCATTACGGTCCATAGATCAGAAACATACCCCGTTACCCGGATTATCAGAGTGCGTCAGAAGAAATACCAGACTTATACGAGTGTATATAACTTCAAGGACGCATGCATTTACCAAGTTCACTGGAGTCTGCGGAAGGGTACTCAGAGTCTGCATTAGAGAAAGAATATGATGCCTACCTCTACAACTGTATATTAGCTTATAATAATAATGCTCTAAAAGGTGTTCAAATGTCATTAAAGCACTAAATGACATGAGCAAGAAATTCTGTGAATTCTAAAGACCTTTCTGCAAATATTTTATGTCTGAAATTGAGATCTGAATGACAGCTGTGAACAACAGTGAACCTTTGCATTTGAAACTTAATTAAAAAAAATAGTGAATAAAAAGCAAAAAACATTGCGAGGAAACTTGAGAGAACATGCAAAACCACTGACCTTTATCGTACTACATTCCTTCGCACTCACTCCACAGAAGTCTATTTACCACTCTAACACGATCTTATCCCTTTCTTCTCGCTATAGTATATGGGCACATTCTGTTTTCTCTCTGACTAATGAGCATGTTTGCTCCTGAAAGAATTGCAAATCTGTTGTCAGCAGAGGGGAGAGCTAGGTACAGGGGCATGTGTGCTGTAAGCACCAACAGTGCTATTGCTTTTTAACACAGAGTCACCATTTTTTCACCACTGCTGCTCTAAAAGAGCCACCTGTTGGTCAGGAAAAGGACAAAAGCCTGTTCTCCAGTTTAATAATATGCACATGGATTACAAGCTTGTATGAGAAACATGATACCCATTCTTTTGCCACCTCTTCGCTATTCTATGCAAAACAATTTGTATGCGTTTTTACTCATTTTATCTTGAATGGTTTCATGTAAAAAGCTTTAATATCTTGTGGGAAAGGTTCGAGGTTTTTAAAAATAAAAAAATTAATTAAAAAAAAAAAAACATGACATATAGTGACCATCAAAGATGCTCAACACAAACCTTTTGCCCTGCAGAGGACTTAATGTGCTACGCTGGATATGCTTTCAGGATCTCCGCTTAAGATATAGCAGTTATAAAAACTCATACTTACCAAGAATTAAATAATCATCTCTCACACAATACCGTAAAGGTTATATGGCATATCTATCAATACCCTTGGCATAACCGAAACAGCTGCCAGTTATTTCTCCTAAAAAGGGAACTTTGCCTTGCCAGATTGTAGCCTGAAGCAACACAGATCAACGTGCTGATGCATTAACTAGTTGAGCTATGCTACAGGACTAAAAAAGTCACAGGGGGACTGGGAGTGAAAGACTAGGTATGTGGCTGAAAGCTGAACATGAAGGAAGGCTAGAAGAACACAGGAATGCTGTAAAAACTTAACAGACCAAAGCTCTCACAGAAGACCAAATGTATTGGTTTCATTATCCTCCTAAACTCGAAACAACCACATCAGTCGGCATTAGATCAGTATAACCAATCCATTATTTCTGTGGCCACTCAACTCCTCCTTTCAACAAAAAGGAGAACATTTCAGTGATCCCTCTAGAAAGAAGGTATAACACAAGAGCAACAGAGAGCATAGGAAAACCCCACACTAGAAATTATTTTTGCACTTGGGTCTGGTCTCCATTCTGGTATGTTTTGATCTGCTACATGAATGTACAGCGAAGTAATGCTAAGTAATGCTCAAAGAACCAGCCATTCTTTAACAGCTGTCCTTCAAATAAAGGTGGGCACCAAAACTGTAAACAATACCCTTCAGCCTCTCCTGCGCCCTGTGGTGCTTGACGAAGGTGCTCAAACTAGTACCTCAGGGTGCAGGGGGTCCGCCTCATTATTTACCTAGACGACATGTTAATCCTAGTGCAGGATCCCAGACTGTTAGCCCAGCTGCAAGTGGCAGTCAACCTGCTCGAAAGCCTCAGCTTTGTGTTAAACAAGAAGCAATACCTCCCGACTCCATCACAAAAGGCGTTTTTTTCTGTGGTTCAGCATAGACTCCACCGAAGCTTCTCCAAGTCTCCCCTCCCGGAAAGTGTCCACGGGCATGAGCTTCAGAGAACGCTGGCCAGATAAAGTGTCCTTGCAGCAGATTGCACGCCTCGTGGGTCTCCTTTCATCGTCCATCCAGGCCATATACCCGGGAAGGCGGCACACCTGCGAAAGGGTCTCTCTTATTCCCAGTCGGTCATACTTTTAGAGGACACGCAGGAAGAGATTCTCTGGTGGCTTTCCCACATGGAAGCATGGAACGGGAGATCAATTTTTGGCTCGGCCCCAGATTTCAATATAGAGTTAGACGCCAGCAGGTGAGGCTGGAGCGCGCAGTGTGGTGAGTTTTCCACAGTAGGGTTGTGGTCCCCACAAGAACAGAGGTTACACTTTGGAGCTTCTGGCAGGCTCCTTTGGACTCAAGACAAGATCCAGTTCTGTTAAAGATGAACATTTAGTCTGTCAAGTATATTATAAATCACCTGGGGGGGGGGGCGCAATCGCTTTAAGGCACTCTTGGATCTAGAGGCCCATATTTGGCAGTTTTGCCTGGATAACCAGATCTTGGTCACGGCGGAATATCTCCCCGGTCAAAACAGCAGCAACAGACTGGCAGTCCTGTCACTTCTGGGACTCTAGCCTCTCGAAACTACATCCAGAAGTGTTTGCCAGCCTCCAGCATCGCTGGAGTCAGTTTTCAGTGGACCTGTTTGCCTACAGATTGGATGATCAGCTGCCCAGGTTCTTCAGCAGGAGACCGGATCCTCTGGCTGCAAACACGGATGCATTTATGCAGGACTGGGAAGCAGGCTAGGCGTTTCCCCCGTTTGCGATGATTACCAGGGCATCTGCCCAGCTCAGGCATCAGTGGGCAGACGTAGTTTTGGTCACCCCGATTTGGAAATCGAGTTTGGTGTCTGGTTCTTCTGGAACTTCTTTTGGGATTTTCCAGTCCCTCTCCCCCTATTTCCGAATCTTCTCAGCCTGGATCGTACGCCACACCAGATGGTGCTGGAGGGGTCACTTTGTCTGATGGCATGGAAGATTACAGGGTTCGATGGTCGCTCCCAAGACTTTCGACACAGGCTGAAGTTCTCTTGTCAAATGGTACCATCAAGAGATACCAGTCGGCTTGAAAGAGATGGTGACGTAGGTGTGCACGACAGGGTTGGGATCCTGTGGGTGCCGACATAGTGCAAGTCTTCAATCCCTTGGCCAGCTTAGCACAGAAGGGTCTGGCATACCACTCGATCAACAGCTTCCGTTCAGCTATCTCAGCAGGACATGCTCCTACGGGTCCTCCTCGTGTGTGTGTGTCAGCTTCTACACGACACAGTTATCTTTGCCTCCGGAACCACATTACTCGACTCTTTGGGATGTTAACAAGGTACTTAACCTTTTCCTATCATAGATTTCTGTCAAGGAAGGAGCACTCGGCGAAGCTGGCGATGTTGCTTTGCATGGTGTCATGCAGGCGGGTTTCAGATGTCCAAGCCCTAGACATTATTGGAAGGTCTTTTTCATCCTTGGGAGTGTCTTTTGCGCTTAGCAGGCATTCAAAAGCTAATACCAGATTTATAGAATATCCAGCTTTTCCGGACTCTCCTAAACTGTGTGTAGTTCACTGCCTTAGGGCTTACGAGGAGATGTCCGCGGACTTCAGGCCCCCGGGTGAGAGGCAGCTCCTAATCGCCCTCAGGAAGCCGAACAAAGCAGTGTCCTCCCAGACCATAGCCCGTTGGGTACGGTGGGCTATGCAAGAGGCTAGAGTGAATCTAAAGATTTTTGGTGCACATTCCCCTTGTGGAGCGATGGCCTCCCAGGGGTTCAGCCTGGGTGCCCGCCTGGAAGATAAGAACACGACCGATTGGTTCTTTGATTCTACCTTTAAGGAGGTTCAACTTTAAGCCAGTGTTGGATATGGCTCATTTGGTGGTAAGTAAACTTTAAACTAGCATGATCTTTGCCTCCGGCCTGACATAGAATGAAAACTTTCCTAGCTATCATAACGGAAAGTTTCAATTCCATTAAGGACTCAGAGGCGAGGATTATCCCACCCATGGATTACTCATCCGGGAAACACGCCCTGTGATTAGTAAGTATTGATTTACAAGTGTCAAATGATGCTGATTCAGTAAAAGTGTATTGTGCATGCACTGTGTATTGTATAGCCTTGCCGTTGTCAAGGCAAACATATTTTGCATGCTTTGCTTATTGTGTAGCCTTTTCAGCTGGGATTTTTCCCAGGAATGGAAAATGAGAAACAGGATTCGTGAGAAAAGGGCAATGGCGTGACTCGTGCGACGAGAGAGGCATTAAGGACAAAGAAGAACGACTATAAGGTGGACACTGCCCTGTGATTGGACACCTGTTGGACTGTGGGACTGCTTTGACCATTGTTTGCTTTTACAATTTGCAGTGTTCCATGGGAAATGTAGTTGTTTGAGTAAATGAAAAAGGTCTGTTATGAATAAAGTGAAAAAAGCTAAAGCATAATCCTCACCTCTGAGTCCTTAATAGAATTGAAACTTTCTGTTATGATAGCTAGGAAATGTTTCATTTAAGAGGATAGCAATTGCATTAATTAAAAATATATATTTCCAGATCAAACAAAAGACTCACCTTAGCAACCGTGTCTGCTGCCTCTTGCGGATGGATGGATTTGGTTCAAATATGTGAGGCCGTTTTCTCTTCTTTCCTGTGGCCACAGCAGCAGCTGCAGCCATCCCAACAGGTCCTGCAATTGAAGAGAAACTTAATAAAACGCAGCAGACACAATCAAATATAGAAACTAGAATAGCCGTTCTGGCTATGATCGCAGAGGACACAAGCAAATTCTGAGGCAGTCTGCTCCTCAGTGATGACAAATTAAATGTCAATGCTTTAACTGGCAAAGAGGAATACTGGGTCACTGAACAAGAAGTCCGACTCACTCCCTCATAACTTTCTGCAGCTCAAACAACTGAGTTGTCTTTAAAAAAAAACATTTGATAGGATCTGCCTACATACAGTCGAAAAATGAGAGCAGAGCAAATATAGAAATGTCCGGTGTTATGTTTTTTTGACAGTTTCAGTGTCTTCTCTGTTTTTAATCTGAGTCCATATAAAGGGAAAATAGGCTGGCATTCTTTTACTTCAGAATTGTGAGCAAAACCATCATACAGTTTCACCTAAGCTATATGGGTTTCAGCCCTTCTCCAAAGAAATTCACAAAGGACGGACCCCTTTTCATCACCCTAGTCAGATATGGCTCTCAGGCGGAATTGTCCCATTTGAGGTGCCTTGAAGTGAGGTGTCAAATTATGTGTCTGATTATGTTGGGACTTAAATTAGGTCATGGTTCTCATAGCAGACAGGCTCCGATTGTGAAAACAAAATACATTTCAATTTGCGAATTTATATTTTTGTAAAATGTAAAACACAGAATTAAAGCCAGAGGGGTAATTATCACAATTTGGCATAGAAAAACATGACCAAAACACCGGGATTAAGTGGTTTGCTAAGTACTACACATTGTGACCAATCTCCTATAGCCTCAGTTAGAAACACAGGCACTGGACCAGAGGTTTATCAATTTTTGTTCTTGAGTAACAAACAGCAAAATCTGCTGAATGCTTCACAGAAAATATGTCCCTCCATCAGATCAATTCAAAAGAACCTTTCTCAGACATTAAGGGAAGAGTCAACCATTGAAATATTCAGAACTAGTGTTATCAGAATTTGCGCACAATGACACTGCTGGATTATTCAGAACCTTATCCCAATTAGAACATTTTGTATAACCATTGCATAAACAGGACCCCAGAATATACAGAGCTCAGGAGCATTTGAAAGCATGACATAAATAGAGCCCTGATATGTTAAGAGTCTAGAGCATATAATCAGAGCCTAGCTACAATGTAAATCATGACATAAGTGAAGTCTCAAAATAATTAGAGTAGCATAATTTGACACCTCATCCCAAGTCACCTCAAATGAGAATCTGTTGATTTTTTTAAAACAAGTGAATTTCTGAAACATCCTGTCCCATGGACAAGGTAGATTTTTGAAGAAATGTTTCACCACTGCTCAATTCACATCTGCAAAGTCAATGCTTACTGATCAAGAACTTCACAAAATATGAACATCTACCTGACACAAATCATACCCATTTTGCAAACTACTGCGTAAAGCGGCTTATCACAAGATTTCCTAAACAGAACTAAAAAAAAAAAAAAAAAAAACACGAAACAGGTTCAAATTTACCCAAACCCCAGGCTGAAATACTAGGTGTCACTATCAACTAATAGGGCTAATGGGTGTCCCCAAGTACTGAGGTGTAAATACCATCCTCAGCAATTGTTCCTTTGCGCTTTTTAAGTGGAGAATTTGAAAGTTTATTGCGCATCTCAACAGGTAACAATAGAATTCATTTGTCAAATGTATTCCTTAGTACTTTAATAAACTAATCTATGAAGTTTTGCAACAGTGGACAGAAATGTACTTAACACTAACAGTTTTCTATTCTGTAATGGAGTAACACACACCTGCCAGTTATTTTTACCACAGTTCTGCAACTACAAACTTCATGTATTAACACAACTATGCAATTTAACATCAAGACTTTGCCTTAAAGTTGTCTATAAATTAAAATAAACTATTTTTATTTTTTAAACTAATTGCGATACATAACAACCCTCACCTAATATTACAAACATACCTCACATTTAAACACAAAAACATCCTATGTCATACAACAACGCATGACTGTGTGATTTCACAATTGTGAGATGATATGTTCACATCTCAGTTAATTCCAGATGACCCTTAGTAAGGGAAATACAAAAGTATAATGCAGTTTCAATTACATATGAGAGGGCGAAGAAGAAAGAGTACTCTCCTCTCACCAAGAGTACAGATAATAGCAAAGCCTTCAAGCTGGATATTAAGAAGTGAATCTGTCTTTCACCTAGGGGTATCTTAATGTGCAACATTTGCATTATTTTCCTAGATCTGGAGACAGTGCTAGGGTTAACTGGACATCATTCAAGCACGGGTGTAACATACTGGGCATAAAGTAGGAATTTACTGTATGGTGCTTCAGGTACTGGGCAGCCAACAAAGGTAAGTAAACCCTATACCAATTTAGCATACTTGACTTTAGGAATTCAAGAAACATACCCACAGGACATTTCCTACAGTTTGTGTAAAAAAGAAGGTACTCAATTTGGCACATAAAAAGCATGGTCATTAAAATCTTGGCAATGATATCATAAACGTATGCTATTATTAAAAGAATAAAACTTCCAATAGTGCTGAAAGTAGCCATTAGCAGAAAGCCTATATATATATGTGACACATCAAAGGAAATAATTACCAAAGCAAAAAATCACTGAACACAAAACTTTACCCATCCCACCTCATGGCACAGAAATGGTTAAATACACAACAACCACATCTCATCTGCCCAGAAACAATTCTGCAAGTTACCACCACTCACCAGCTGCAGCCAGGTGAGCAGTGACCTCATCTGCAGCTGTAGAGTTCAGAATGTCAGAGTCATCGTAAGAAGTGTCCTCAGGCGAAGATACAGAGTCTTCGTCTGCACTCATCATGCTGTGATCAGTGTATGTAGCCACATGAACCTGCTGGACCTGCTGGGCCACTGCATGAGCTTCAATGGTGTCCATGTGATCAGACTGGTCGTGGTCCTCCATTAATGACTAATATGGAAGCAAGTAAGAAGAGCCTAGAAAAGGGACATGATGAAAGGGAGAAGTCACATCACTTAAACACAATTAACAGGCAGATGAGAAATAAAACAATGGGCTGACATTTGAGTACAGCAGTATTACAATAACAGTCGGCTGCAATTGCACAATCTATGCCACAGCAAGTGGCAAGGTGGACTACATATAAAAAAAATTAAAAAGCTTTCAGGACATTTGAGTGACATTATCATCTAAAGGGATTACTAGGGATGCGTTTAAGGAAAGGTGACAGCCAAACGCTCCTCTTCAAAGTGCACAAAGCTCTTCTTCATTTTTATCTGTCTTATTACCACCCATTACTTATCCCTGAAATTGTGTTACTATTGTAGAGTTACAGTGGTATGTTAATTATCCATTTGTGAACAATAAACAGCAATTTCGACAGAAACTTACGTTGTCTTTTAGGGCTGATATACTATGTGAAACCCTGCTTTTTGAAATCACCCCCCTTCCAGGTTCACAACCTCCAAGTATTACTAAAAAGTGCATTTATGGAAAAAGAAACAACTGCATTGGGGACAATTTCATAATCTTTAGTTTAAAGAACATACAGGACAAAGTATTTTTCTTTAAACTGATATTAGCCCTAAATTATGAAAATTCGGTAATAAATGTGCCTCCTCCTGGAGACACTGCTTCTCCTTGGAGACACTTCCCTCCCCCTATTAATTTGGATAGGCCTCAGGGGCTACAGTACTTAATGCTGCATGATAGGGAAAGGTAAATGTATGACATTGTTATAATTGGGTTACCTGGTGGAAACATTCTTCACAAATATTTATGTTGCAGATGTGGACCAACTCCTCCAGAATTATGGTTGAATTGTTGGAATATTATAGGAAGTTTGTTTTCCTACTAGCGTTTGACTCAGTTTACAAGTATGCAACTACCTGACTAAGTTACCTTTAAGGTTGTCTCCAGAATTTTTAGATCCAACACAACACTCTTGACTGGGTTTGCTCTGTCCCGCTTTTTAATGGGAGTATGGAGAATTAGACAGGGTAATCTTGGGCTCTGAGAACTGCACTGCATAGTCTATTGTTGTTGGTAACGTGATCCGTATAAAATTTTAGCTCTACCCTCTAATTTATTGACCTTCCCTAATGAGGTGCTACTGGAACCCAAAAGTACAAGCCAATGGCTCCAGCCAGTGTGAAATTCCATGACTAGTAATCAAGTTGATACATGAAAAGTTTATTAATGATTTTTATTATGGCTTTAAGGATTTTATTGATTTGGTTTTAAAGTTCTTATGAACATACTGTATCTATGTGTACTTTTATCAATCAATAAGGAGTTTGTTAAAGCGCGACTACTCACCCGTAAGGGTCTCAAGGCGCTAGGGGTGGGTGGGGGGGGGGGGGGCAGGTTCCATTCCATCAAGGAGGGGGTCTGTCGAAGAGCCAGGTTTTGAGGTTTCTTGCGAAGATGGTGAGCGATGTTGTCTGTCTGAGGTGGAGCAGAAGGGCGTTCCATGCTTTGGCCGCGAGGAAGGAGAAGGAGCGGCCTCCCGATCTGGTCTTTCTGGTGCGGGGGACCACGGCGTAGGAGAGCTGGGCTGATCGTAGGGTCCTTTGGGGTGCGTGGAATTTGAGTCGGCTGTTCAGGTATGCTGGTCCGGTGCCGTGGAGGGCAGTACTTGCGGATTAAAGAATGTGATGATGGTAATTACCTTGGTTCTTCAATCCAAGACTTGAGCAAACTGATAATAGATTAAATTTTATTAAGGAACCACCAAATTGGGCATGAAGACTAGGCTCATGCCAGAAAATTTCATTTCACGGAATGGGGCAAAATGGGTCAGTTCGTAAGGTATTTATAATTAAAGAAACATGCATATACACCTCTGATCCCTTCAATTACCAAACAGGAAGAAGCAATGAGAAAACATGGGATGACACTATTTGTAACATGTACCCGGATAAGACATTTATTATAATACACCAATTCAAGGGAAATACACCCCCCCCCCCCACTTGACATGTCTGTAGATTTTAGGCTTCGGCATACTGAAATACTTAAACCTCCCAACAGACACCTGAATCCAGCTGCGGACCAAATAAAATTCAGTTGACATGTAACAAAATGTAGGTGGCTCGAATCTATAATGTCAAATATCACCAGGACACCTATAATAGCACCAGGAAAAGGATCTAGGGCAGTGGTTCTTGGACCCCAGCGGGCCCACAACGCCTACACAGGGTGCTAGCCATGGTATAGAAAAGTAAATATTTGCAGATAAATAGAACACTACAATGTAAAAATAAAAAATATTGTGTGAATGTGATTGAACTTGAAATTGGAGGATAAAAATTAAGATGGTATCCTCAGCCTGATTCGCGGGAGCAACGCAAGTACAGCATATAGAATTTAGTACGTACGAAAGGTGGGCCTTAACTGAAGCACCAACAAAAAAGAGAGCATGCATTAGGAGCAAAAAAGACAAAGTGATATGTTAAATCTAGCATACCGGTCCACCGTTTAGAAATCTAATCTGAAATTAGAAAGCCCAATCTTCCCATTAAAATTAAAGTTTCAATTTTACAATACTTGTTTGTGAATGAAATAAAATGACAATTTTGACTTTCTTTGGTGTGTAATTTTTTCTCTATTTTTTTTTGTTTGCATTGGTTTGAGGTTCAATAGTAGAAATTGCTGAGGACCAGGTCGCCGGCTTCCAGTAACGACTCTCGTGAGGGGTCCCTGGATTCTCGATTAGAGCAGAGCCATGTACGTCGAGATTTAGGGTTAAAACCACGCATTACTACATATGGAGGGAACAGCACACTATCATCCTACTCTGCTCAAATCGTTGTGCATGAGAAAATCTCCGACCTACTGTAACGCCCAA
Source organism: Calotriton arnoldi (assembly GCA_963921515.1). NCBI lineage: Eukaryota > Metazoa > Chordata > Amphibia > Caudata > Salamandridae > Calotriton > Calotriton arnoldi. The sequence goes on from CAWUFW010000445.1 coordinate 1,920,410, forward strand.
CCACAAACAAATTAATTATAAAAAAAGCTATGCAATTCAGATTTGCGGAATAAATCTCAAATGCCAATAAACAGATTGACAAAGGGTGTTGTGGCAGGACCAGATGCGAAGGCACTACGAGTAGCTTTAGTATTCATTTCGATACGGACCACAAGGTGGCACAGTTTGCAAAGATGAGAAACAGGCAGGGTGTAACAAGAATAAATGCTGCACATGCGTCTCTTAACGGGTCTCAAGGAATAGGGGTGGATCCAAGCCGCAATTATAATAAATGTACATACAATGAATGCAAGACAATCAGTGGTTATTCTGAAAATCTACCTAGTTCTTGTCCTCGTGAATCCCGGGGTTCTATTCTGGAATAGTCACAATGTAAGCACTAGTCTCTTCTCGCTAGACTGCCAAAAAAGAGTGCCAAAAAAAAAATGCACTGGGAAAGCCAATAGATTTTGCCTATGAGATTTAATGGCTTTTCTAATGCTTTTTAGCTATCTTGCAAAAGTCAAAGTAATGTAAAAAAAAGCTGAATGACACAGCCAGCCCTGTCCGCGTTGGCGCGCTTTTTTCAATTTTATTTTCCGTTATGCTGCACCGAAGCTAGCGCTGCTGTATAATATAGCTAAAAAAAAATAATAAAAAAAACATTGACAAAGCCAGTAGACCTCGCATAGGCAAGCCCTATTGGCTTTGCCAATGCTTGGTATGGGATGCCATATGGTAAGTTATAAGGTTTTATATAGTGTTTACAACGGCTAAAGTGCTAATGTTATAGAATGGTCAATGCCCATGCCAAGGTGTTAGTGTCCAGAATCAGAAGCATTTTAGGACCATATAAAAACTGAAATGTGCCATATAAATGCGCTGAATGTAACAAGCTGTAGGTACACAAAAAAGTCCAATAGGTTACAGCTTTTATTACAGTGATTCTTTAAGCTATGTGTTACTTTGGGTGCAATGGTTACAAAAGAGCCAAAAAAAAACTCCTGGCTGCTTGTTTAGTAGTAACATATATCAATAATAGGTGTTCAGTGTGTTTCCTAGAGCTTTTGGCCACTGTGCCACTGCACCTGCTGCACTACTGAAATCATGACCCTAGTGCCTGCAAGGACAAATGAGTAAAATAGTTTATATCCAGAAAAATATGTGTTCTAAAAAAGGCACAGTTGCAGACTGAATACATAATCGTGTAGCTTAACACAAAAGCTTTCATAAAAAGCGCCTTCAAACTTATCCAGCTCTCCAAAACGAGTTGCCACAGATGTCATAAATAAAGCATATGGTTTACACATCAAAGTAAAAACCAAATATTGTTAAATTGTGTTACAATGTGGTGGTTTCTTTCCTGTGAAAAGATCTTATCCTGTGATTGACAGTGAATGTGCCATAAACAGTGTAAATTGCCCAAGATCACCATTTGTTAGGCTAACGCCGTGACTGAAATGTTATTTTGTACATTGTTCCTAAAAAGGCAGTTTCCCAAATTAAATTGTCTCAAAGAGGAATTTTGCAAAAAAAAAACCTTGCAAATGTTTTGTGCAGCTGAAGAACGGGATACACTATGAAATGCCTAAGTCTAAAATAAAAATTTGGAAAAAGGGCACAAGCAGGCTCCATGGAGAAAGTACGCTTGATTCCCCTTTCCCATAAATGCTCTCAATCTGAAGTCAGCCAAAAACAAAATAAACACCAGGCTCCCACGAAAACACAGCTTGACATTTGACCTTTGATTGCCCAGCACATGCGACGAGATAAGAACAAGATTTAAAAGCCTGTTTATTACAGAAAACGAGTTTGTGGAAGAATACTATAAACACAGCTTTAGTATGGGGAGGTACGAACTCGAGCTGCGCAGCCTAAAGCAAATAAAGACACCAAATGGAAAGACAGAAAATGTGGGTTACAAACCACAAAGCCAATAGCAAGCCACAGGCGGAATGCATTCCCAGTTCAACTTTCTTAAAGTCCCCAAGATGGCTTTAGCATTGCCAGACTGCTGTACTATCTGGTAAAGTGAACAACCGACAATGGGCGCCCTCTTTCTTGTGGGAATGCTAGGTTTTGCCCTGTCTATACAGAAAAGTGATCTAGGAGAACTAATCCGGTACCGAGCACTGGCTTCGCAGTGAACTATTTATAAAGTATACATAGTCCCAAATCAACAAACCATGCCGTTTAAAGATGTGAATGTAGCACTACTGCATGCAAAAACAGGTATTATCAATACGGGTACCTTCTACTTACCCGCATCAACACAGTGCCAGTCTGGGGATAAGGACTTACAGGGTATTTCATCTCCCTCACCTCCAGTAAGGAGTTATCCACTGCCATCACTCAGTGATGGACTGAGTGATTGCCTAAACTTTATAGTCACAGCAGGAGACATTTTGTTGGGAATCTATGAGAATGATAGAGCAGAATACTAAAATAAACCAAGAGCACAATTCCATTAGTGGCAGGCTCAGCTGCTAAACTCCAAAATCAATTACACCTTTGCCATATTATGCCAATATCCCCAATCCAAACTTCAAAAAAATACAAGTGGGCAGACTACAACAACAACACAATAATAAATAAATAAAAAATTTAAAAAGCAAAATTAGCACCTCGCTCACCAAAGGTCACTCAGCAAACACTTCCACAGCCTCATCTTTTTGCACTCAAAGTTCAAACTTTGATGAAGCTTGGCCCATCACATAAAATAGAACCTACTCTCGCTTTTTTCACAAAAGGCTACCATGTCCACCAAAGACGGCGTCTGAGAAAACATTGACAGCGGCACTATAATACCTAAAAAAATTAACCTCATCTTTATAAAGCAATATTTATTTATCCTATTGGGAGTGCTTATATAGTGAAAACATAGCTCCGCATAGTAAGAAAGTATACATGTTCCAAACTGGGTGGAAGAAAGCCAAGCAGGCATTTTAAATTGCAAAGCTTCGCCTTTATAAGTGAAACATGCAGACAAAAGCAGTAGACAGAAGTGAGGGCGGTAAAGAAATTTAGGGAGGTATGAAGACAGTGCAGAGATGGTTTTGAGGTCTTTCCTGAATTGCACCACTGTGGAAGAAAGCAAGGCAGTGTTAAGGGAGGTCTATGGACTATGTACTCCAAAAAAACTTATTGGCACATACATTCTACAAGAGATGTGCTCCTTCTAGTGCATGTGCCACCAGGTGTGTTCAGTTTAAAAGGCAGGTGGTCAGGGTTTTTTTTCTTTTCTTTCAAGTGAAGTTATTTGTATATCACAAAGAAAATTTTACACTATATCCTGGCAGGGAGTGCGACCAGATGGAGATCCTTCAGGTAGGACAGAGGTGTCTTAACTCACTTTGGTTAGAGATTAGCCAAACCAAAGGCAAAACACAATACCAGAGCACGAAGGAGGTAATTAGCAGATCTATAAAATGTCCAAAACCAAAGTGAATAGCATACATGCCGGGGTACCAGCAAATAAAATTAGTCTGTATGCAATTTACATTTTTAAAAGAAAAGTGAAAATAAGCCTGGTACAACCATGTCACAATCTTAAATCGGAGATAAGTGAAAGAATACACGAGTCTGCTATGTAAAGCCAAAACAAAGCAAGGTCCTAACGAAACTGAAAAAGTAGAGAGGCAGATCGTGGAAAGAGAGAGTGCTTACCTGGAAGAGTATGCAGGTGTCTCAGGTATTTTATTGTTAGAAAAGACACAGCTGATGTTCTGGTTCAAACAGATAGCACATAAGTGATGGTTGGAATGGATTGATCAATCTGACACCAATCAATCAGGAGGTTTGTAAAGCGCGACTCTCACCTGTCGGGGTCTTGTGGCACTGCAGGGAGGGGTGCTGGTGAGGAGTGTGTGGGTGACAGTCTTTCTGGCTTCAGGGGGAAACCATCTGAAAGTCTTTTGAAGCAGGTGGAGCGTGTGAAAGCATGATGAGGATACGGCGTTGATCTGGCGCTTCATTGTGAGCGAGAAGTCCAGTATGATGCAGAGGTTGCGCGCGTGGTGTGTGGAGGAGGCGGGGGGGGGGGTTTCATTTCAAGAAGCTGCAGACAGGATAGCCTAACTAGGAGTGAAATGGGGTACACAACCCTGATGCAGAAAGGTAGGTCTGCATGTGCCTTCTAGGGGTCATGCAGGTAACGAACAATATTGTTCCCAGAGCAGGAAGACCCCAGAAGAATCACACACCATCTCAGCAATCGTCTAGTTCAGAATGCGTTTAGTTTGGCCCTGGATCCAGAAGCAGCACCAGCTCTTTGGACTAGCACCTAGACTTGGTGGCACAGATGTACTCACCGTTTTAAGAACCTGATAATCTGCGATTAGGCAATATACCATGTGTATCAAAGCAGCTACAGTCCCAGAAATGTGCTTACCTTCTAAATTTAGACACATCTACGGTTTGACTTTGCTTTTCCCTCTGTGGGTTTTTAACTTGGGTGCCTAGGACAGTCTGTGGTTACTGGGAAGTATTCTGCATGACTACTGTTTACCAATAGAGACCCCAGGTTTTTGTTCTAGCCTATAGGACTTGTATAAGGGCAAGAAAGGAACTTTGGAAGCGCCCCAGAGTCTCTAGTTTTCAGTTGAAGAGCTAATATGCTTTGTGGAATAAAAAAAAGAGTCAACCTCTAGATAGTTTATGCCTAAACCTCCCCACTCAAACTAGTATCCCACCAAGAAAAAAAGTCTCTGGTAATCTTGTTGGTCGTATCTTGGTAACTTAGTGATCAGTCACTGGTGTCCAGTTATGCACACAGGCCAGGGTTGACTTGAGTCCACGGACCAGTTAAGGGCTATTCCCCACCATTTTCAATGGCCACTGGAATTATGCAACTGTGCGGAAGCTGCCATTTTCGCATAGTTATACATTTACCGCATTTGCCACACAATCCATCAATCTGCAGATTTTAACAAAAACAATTTAGGTTGGTTCGAGCTCTAACAGTTCAAACGTTACTAAAAATGCAGCAACACCTGTTGCCACATGTTGGAAGGACCCCCCCCCCCGTTGTTCGCTTTGATTCTGGAGCCCTTGGCCACCTGGATTCGGGGAGATCCCATGATCCGTGGACTCCGCTGGACACCGGACTGGGAAGATAAGGTCTCCCTGTATGCAAATGACATTCTTATGTATGTAGCGGACCCCAAGGTTACGATCAGTAGAATGTTACATATCTTTGCATTATATTGCAAGTACTCTGGATCAATGTTCCCTCTAATTTTTTTCCTCTGTGTGCGGCAGTGTAGGGTCTCTGTGCGCTGCAGCCATGGCTATGTGCACCAGGAACCACACTGAGCGTGTGTGCAGCGCCAAATATCACTACAAACGTTTGCTTAAAACCCTAGCAGCCCAGCTCGGTTAAGAAGAGACATTTTATTCCTCCGTCTGATATAACATTTCCTATACATTGATTTACACACTATGATTCAGTGTCTCTGTGTAATGCGTATGCGATGTAAAGTGCTTAACACCTTACACTGATATGAGTGGCGCTATTAAACAAAATAAATATGAAAGAGAGAGGGGTTATGGAGACTTGAGGGTCCTCCTTCTTTAAAATTGCAACCACGACTTACACTTTGATTTGTATGGAGAACGCGGTTGTGTTCCTACACTGCACACGACCTCCGTGGGGCTCCTAGATACTCACCTTAGGTGGTTACTTGGGTCCCCGACACTACTACGGCCTCTGACTATAGTCTTGATTCGAGTCGTGGTTCGCATAGCATTATTTTAGTATATGGTTTGGTATCCCCCCTGGGGACCACTCTGTTTCCCGTACTACTTACCTGTTTCTATTGCAAAGTATTGTGTATATCTCTGGCTAGGAGATATTTAAATGTTTTAGTGAGTGTCTTATATTAAATACATATTTTTATAAATACACTGTGGTTCTTTTTCTCTTACTCTATACCTATAAGATTATGTTCTGGTAAAACAAGCTGCTTTATACTCCTTCTGGACTAAGACTGAAGGCTATTCTTCCACTTAGAGAGCTGGCTAAGGTTGTCTAAGACCACTAAAATCATCATAAGGGTTGTCTGGATCAGTGCAAGGTGTCCACTTACATAAGTGTACATCATATACTGAGCCAGCTTCTCACATGTGGTAAATGTTTTCACAATATTAGGAGGGCAACCTAATTTCCTTGCTCACTTTAAACTTTCCAATTTGAATTGCATGTATCTGTAATCACTTTTTTGTTATCAATTGCTTTCCATATTTTGTCTTTCAATTAATTTCTAGACGTTGGTGCCTTTTTCCATAAAGTTCTTTTTATTAAGTATCCAATTCTAAGACACTTAAAACAGACCCAGCCAAGGCGTTTCATCTCTTATAGGGACTTTATCAGGGTAATTTGATGTATCCTCCTTCTCAAAATTCTTCTTTTCCATTAGTTCCCCCTTTAAATGTCTGGGCTCCTTTCGAACAGCCTTTCAGTGTGTGTGTCCTAGTCCTATCTGATCGATACCTCACCTGAACGAACTAAGAAGGGTGGAAGGCTGGTTAGGCCTTGCCAAGATTTTTAATCTTGCCAAGATGCAGGTCTGAGCAGATGGCAGCTGCAAGTGTGTAAATGACGGATCCATCTGTCGGGAGTATTCTCTTCACCAACACTTGCTTCCCTTCTCTTTTTGAAACTCAGGGGCAGCAACATTGTCGTGGTGTCACCAGGGCTTTAAGTGGAAGCTTTTTCAATATTATATGAAAGCCATAGTTGCTGCTTATTTATCTCAGGCAACTAACAACCACTGACAAAGCCAATAGTCCGACTTGTTGTAGGTATGATGTTACTTGTTGTATAATATATCTAGATGCAATGACAGAAACAGGAAAATACAAGTTGGGGGGCACACTATGCCAAGCACAGAAAAGTTTAAAAAGTCACACAATCACCCCGCAGCCCAGCTCTGTTAAGAAGAGAAATGCAGCAACTCTACAAACCCGACGTGTGCTTTTCACGCCCTGTTTGTAGACTTGCTGAATTTCTTTTCATAATAGAGCGCAGCTGCAGGGTGATGGGCAGATTGTGTGCTTTTGTTTAAAGTATTCATGTTAATTGCAGCTCGTGACGGCGCTGCAATTAACATGAATACTTAAACAAAAGCACACAGTATGCACCGCAGCCGGGCTCTACATGAAAGAAACACCCGGTTTTCGCGCAGCTCGCTTTTTAAAAGCAGCGGCGCAAATGTTCTTGTTTGATGTGCTGTGTGTGTGCGCGCTCCACACACAGCACTGCGCGCTTCATGTAACAGAGGTGCGCGCACGTTATTGGGAACAGTGCTCTGGATACACAATTAATTGGGACAAATCTGTAATATATGTTCTGGCAGGTAATAAACCTACGCTTCCCAGAGGATGTCAATTGAAGATTGCTATTGAGGGGTTCCGATATTTGGGCATTTACATTACTAAAGACCCCTTGGACTTCTATGAACACAATTTGGCCCCCCGCTAAGTCGCTTATCAAGTGATACTCCTCTTTTGGGGAGAGCAGCACTGTTTAAAATGAGGACACTGCCCAGGTTCCTCTAGGTTTTGCACAACACACCCTACCCAGTATCCCCATGGTACTTCCAGCAAATAGACCTCAGACACCAATACTGGGCAGCCCAACTGACGGTGATTAATCACTGGGTACATAAACCACAGAACGACCCTGCTTACAGTATTGGACCGCCATAACAGGTCACCGGGAGGGTACCTCTGGGCAATATATGGGGTGCAGCAGCAGGAACCGTCCGTGTCCCAACATCAACCACACTCCGACTATGGCAGGAGAGTACTAGAGAGCTGGGATGGCATGGTAAACTTACCCAGATGACTCCCCAGTGGGAATTAAAAAAATTAGGCCTGTGGAAGCTGCGCGCGGGCTTCATTAAGTGGGACACGATTGGAATCTCCAGGATAGGGGACCTCGGGGAGGGGACGTAAAGGCCTTCCTGGTGCTGCAGAAGGAATACCAAATGCCACAGTCAATCAATCAATCAAGCATTTGTATAGCGCGCTACTCACCCGGAGGGTCTCAAGGCGCTGGGGGGGGGGGGGGGGGTCCGCTACTGTTCGAACAGCCAGGTCTTGAGTTGCTTCCTGAAGGAGAGGTGGTCTTGGGTAAGGCGGAGGTGGATGGGTAGGGAGTTCCACGTCTTGGCAGCCAGGTAGGAGAAGGATCTTCCTCCCGTTGTGGCTCTTCGGATGCGGGGGACGGCGGCGAGGGCGTGGTTGGTCGATCGTAGCTGGCGGGTGGGAGTGTAGAAGGTCAGACGGTCGTTGAGGTATCTGGGGCCTTGGTTGTGGAGAGCTTTGTGTGCGTGGGTGAGGAGTCGGAACGTGATTCTCTTGCTGACGGGGAGCCAGTGCAGGTCTCTCAGGTGTCCGGCGATGTGGCTGTGTCGGGGGATGTCCAGGATGAGTCGAGCTGAGGAGTTCTGGATGCGTTGGAGTCTTTTTTGAAGTTTGGCTGTGGTTCCGGCGTAGAGGGAGTTGCCGTAGTCCAGTCGGCTGGTGACGAGGGCCTGGGTGACCGTCTTCCTGGTTTCGGTGGGGATCCACCGGAAGATCTTGCGCAGCATGCGTAGGATGTTGAAGCAAGACGAGGAGACGGCGTTGACTTGTCGGGTCATTGAGAGGGAGGAGTCCAGGATGAAGCCCAGGTTGCGTGCGTGGTCCATTGGTTTGGGTGCGTTGCCCAGGGCAGGGGGCCACCAGGAGTCGTCCCAGGCGGAGGGTGATGATCCTAGGATGAGGACTTCCGTCTTATCTGAGTTCAGTTTCAGGCGGCTGTTCCTCATCCACTCGGCTACGTCCTTCATCCCTTCATGTAGGTTGGTTCTGGCGGTTGTGGGGTCGTTGGTGAGGGAGAGGATCAGCTGGGTGTCGTCGGCGTAGGAGATGATGTTGAGGTTGTGTTGGCGTGCGATGGCTGCGAGGGGGCTCATGTAGACGTTGAAGAGGGTGGGGCTGAGTGATGATCCTTGTGGTACGCCGCAGATGACTTCGGTGGCCTCGGAACTGAACGGGGGAGGCGGACTCTCTGGGTTCTTCCGGCGAGGAAGGAGATGATCCACTCCAGTGCCTTCTCTTGGATTCCGACGTTGTTAAGGCGTTGCACTAGGGTGCGGTGGCAGACTGTGTCGAACGCTGCGGAGAGGTCCAGGAGGATGAGGGCCGCTGTTTCCCCGTTGTCGAGCAGGGCTCGGATGTCGTCGGTGGCTGCGATGAGGGCGGTCTCGGTGCTGTGGTTGGCCCGGAAGCCGGACTGCGAGTGGTCGAGGGATCCATTCGTCTCGAGGAAGGCGGCCAGTTGTCTGTTGACGGTCTTCTCGATGACTTTGGCAGGAAAAGGAAGGAGCGAGATGGGGCGGTAGTTTTTGAGGTCGGTGGGATCCGCTGACGGTTTCTTCAGTAGGGCGCTGAGTTCTGCTGCTTCCAGCTCTCTGGGAAGGTGGCGGTGTCGAGGGAGGTGTTGATGATGTCCCGGAGGTGGGGTGCGATGACGGCGTCGGCCTTGTTGAAGACGTGGTGAGGGCAGGGGTCGGTTGGTGATCCGGAGTGGATGGAGTTCATCGTGCGGATAGTGTCTTCGGTGTTGATCGGGGTCCAGGCTCGGAGGGTGGAGGTGGGGGACGTTGGAACGGTCGTAGGGTACGTCGGCTGTGTGCTGAAACTATTGTGTATGTCTGCGATCTTGCTGTGGAAGAACGAGGCGAGCGAGTTGCAGAGGTCTTGCGAGGGAGTGATGTCGTTGTTTCCGGCGCTGGGGTTCGAGAGTTCTTTGACGATGATGAAGAGTTCCTTGCTGTTGTGGGCGTTGTTGTCCAGTCGTTCCTTGAATGCGGTTTTCTTGGTGGTGTGGATCAGCTGGTGGTGTTTTCGGGTGGCGTGCTTGAGGGTGGTCATGTTGTCTGCAGTCGGGTCTCTGCGCCATGCTTTCGAGGGCCCGGCAGTTCTTCTTGGATTTATTGAGTTCGTCGGTGAACCAGGATGCTTTCTTGTTGCCGGGTCTGACTGGGGGGTCTTCAATGGGGCGAGGTCGTCTGCGCAGTTGGTGATCCATCTTGTGAGGTTGCTGGCGGCTTGGTTGGGGTTCGTTGAGCTGGCGGGAGGGTTCTGGCTCAGGGATGTGGTGAGTTGGTCGGTGGTGATCTTGTTCCAGCTTCTGCGCGGAAACTGTTGCGGGTGGTGGTGCGTGGTGATCCTGCTGAAGCTGAAGTGGACGCAGCTGTGGTCTGTCCAGTGGAGTCCGGTGGTGTGGCTGAAGGAGATGTCCTTGCTGGAGGAGAAGACGGGGTCAAGCGTGTGGCCGGCGTGGTGTGTGGGGGTGGTCACCAGTTGCTTGAGTCCGAGGTTGGCGAGGTTGTCCAGCAGGGTGGTGGTGTTGCGATCGTTGTTGTTCTCTAGGTGGAAGTTGAGGTCCCCAAGGAGGATGTAGTCAGCCGAGGGGAGGGCGTGCGGGCTGATGAGGTCGGCGATGTCTTCGCTGAATTGTGTGCGTGGTCCTGGGGGTCTGTAGATGAGGGTGCCTCTGAGGGTGGTCTTGGGGTCGGTGTGTATCTGGAAGTGCAGGTGTTCGCCGGCTGTGAAGGTGTCGTCGGAGTTGGTCGTGATGCGGATGGTGTTCTTGTGGACGATGGCGATGCCTCCTCCGGTCTGGTTGGCGCGGTATCTAAAGTCTGAAACCTTTAGATACATCTAGCTCACTCATTCACTGAGAAAGACTTTACCCAAGGGAACAGCGCTCCCAGAGGCTTCCCCACTTGAAGATAGGCTCCTGGACGACTATATGGCGACAAAGGCAATATCGCTGGTATATCGCAAGCTTATTAATAATCTTCCAGACCCCTTGATGAAGCTTCGGAGCAAATGGGAGGGAGACCTAGGTGCACTGGATGACGAAGAATGGATAGAAGCCTTGGCCTCCCCTAGAGGCGGCAATCCGTCTGCGTTTTAGATTGATACAGTTAAAGATACTTGACATGGTCTACTATGCATGCACTACCCAGGTTAAAATGGGAATACTTGACTCACCGCTGTGCCCGAGGGGTTGTGGGCAGGAGGGTTCCTTCTTCCACCTGCTGTGGGAGTGCCCCCCACTTCAGCAATATTGGGAAGGGATACTAAGGACCATGAGAGAAGTTTATGTGACAGAGTAAATCGCCAAAATGGTGTCTGTTGAATATTTTGGGGGACTCGGTTCTTACGAATGCAGAGCGTCTGTGGGTAACACTGGGATTCACAATAGCCAAACGCAATATAGCAAAGAAATGGAGGGCGGAGGAGGCCCCGACGTTGGGTGAATGGAGGACTGACCTGGACTGGTGTATGCAGGTGGAACGAACGATTTATGAGAGATGAGGATGCCCCGAAAATGGACAAAAGTCTGGGAAAAATGGAATAGCTACCGGGGTACGATATGTGACCCGTTGACTGTACATGATCGGGAAGATGAATCACTTTAAATGGGGGGGGGAGAGGAAGAGAGCTGGTAACTGAACAATTATGGTTAGCTAATGACCATGACATATCTGATTTGTTGGTAAATTGTCGGTCTATCTTGCACTATGTATCCTGTAAATAGAGATGTCATGTTCTTGTTTCAATAAAAAAGATTTAAAGAAAAAAGAAAAAAACTAATGCCCAGACAGTGTTACCAAGTTTAAAAATGATTTTAAAAAAATGAAGTAATACCATTACAAAATGTGTTGCATTTCTTCCGCATAATTTGCCTTTTCTTGCTGTATTATTTACTCAACCGTGTCGCATAATTTGGCCCTCTCAGGTCAATATTTCCAACTGGCCCAGACAATGACCAAAAACTTCATGATGTTCAGTCTACATCACTCTGCTCATCATTCCCAGACAAAAAAACAAATTTGATCTTGTACTCATTGGTGAGCTAATGGTTGACGTTTTCTCCGCTTCCAGTTCCTCCTCAGTTAAATCACCATGTTTTACCCCATCCTCTCTGTCAAACCAGCAACATAGCCAAAACTCGAACTTGCCACCTGGGGTAATTTATAAACATCAAGTACATTCTATCCTCAACCCACCTGAGAACAGCAGCACACACATACTTGTCATTGCTAGGCTTGACTTTGGCAACGTCATATTAACAGATGTTCCTTCATCACTACTTGCACCACCGACCTCTGCTCTACACTTCACAGCCAAACTTTTAACCTCCACCACGAAATTACATCAAGTCTCCTCTACACTGAAAGACTTGTGCTGCCTGCCCACTGAAGCCAAAACTAAATTTAAAGTTGGCTGCCTGAAGTACAAAGATTTTCATTCTTCAATGGATACGCTCACCATTTTCAGAGAGTACATAGGGCTCGCTTCTCATGAAATCTCTGAAGTTTAAAAACAACCCAGGCACTCAAGGGCCAGAAAAAACAGCTTTCCATATGCCTGTTGAGCACTTCCATCCCAACGCTGTTTTTATCACCTGCAGGAAGCTTACCACAGCAGCCTCATATGTAGACACCTTTGAGGAATATGTAAGTGAGTGGCATGGCAATAAAGGCCTCATTTGTTAATCTGGCCTGTTCCCGGGGCCGGGGGGGGGGGGGGCGATGATGTGGCTCACAATTGCACATGCAGTTTTCACAAACCCACTCTGGCTGCCCATCAGCTATTAAAGTTCAGTTAGAGTACTAGCACAAAAAGTCTGCAGTTGGCGCTTGCACACCATTATTTTTTTAAATAGCAAGCCAGAGTCATAGTGGTGGCAACAAAAATACAGTTATCTGAAACCAGCATTTGAGACTACAGCGGTTTACTGAAGAGTAAAGGCCGCAGGTATCTTATTTGGTTTCACTTACAAACGTTTGAGTCCTTTCACCTTGTGCTCAGTATTTAAGGTGGTAAACGCGCTACCAGTCTCATTCAGTTAACGTTCACAGGCAAGCTACTACACTAATCCTCTAACTGTTGGCCCTTCACTTCACCACCATGTTCAAGTGATTAACCTAAGCTGCGAGGTCTTTCACTTCCATGACATTCCCTAGGTCCCTAAACAGAAGGACCCCACTTCCAGTAACCTTTAATCACTAACGCATGCCTGATTGTCATACACTTCCTGTAGCATGGCCATTAAGTTCTACTGGGAGGTCGCTCTACTAGGAAAGTCAATATTGCTGGCTTCTGCATAGTAAGAAGGTCTTTAAGCTTTATCAAGACAAACATAACAGGTAGGAAGGAGCACAGCAAACGCCCAAAGGCAGCAAGAAAAGGTGTAGCAAATGCATCAGTTAAAATCTAACATGTTCACAGAACATTAAGAGCACAGCTCGAGACATTGAAGCTACCCTGACACAGAAATAACAGATGCGCATGCAGCTGTCAGGCACAGTATGGTGGCGGCTGTGGCACAAACGGCATCAGACAACATAAAATGATTACAGAGGTTACTTGAACCATCCTTTATTATTAATTCATAGAAGGCGGTCACAGGGGACTTTAAGCAGCACCAGAACAAAAACTGAAGCTATTCTAATTATTTTGCCCTACACGGACCTTAAAAAATATTACTCTATTCGGAATGTAAAATTACTACACATCAAGTCACAAACGGCCAATTTAGGACTAGGCGAGAAAGAAAAGTTACGCATCACAATAATAACAAGCATTTGCAATGCAATAGGTCTCGCATGATTACGCGAGTTTAAGCTATTGGCATTGTAAATTACAACGCCTTTTATTTATGTTTTTAAAAAGAAAACAAAGTAAAGGCATTGTTATTTGCAATGCCAATAGCTCAAACTCGCGTCAATGCGAGACCTATTGCATTGTAAATGCTTGTTTTTATAACTGTTAGCAATTTATCATCAAATATATATACATGCATTCCTGAACATTTGATATAATTAGCATTCACATGTACACACTACTTCACGTTAGAACGTGTATACGCGATTGTGGTCACTAGTCTTCTGTTGGTGTTTATTCTTTTAAACTTTCCATGGGTCTTGATGGGTTATCTTTTTTTCATATCTATTGTCACCTGTTATCACAGCTCGCACGTTTTGGTTGGTTTAACTCCGATCATGCATACACACTGCCTTGCATTTCATGACGTCACGAGGTTGAATGAGGTTATCCTGTGGCATCTTACTCCAGGTAACATGCGGCACATAAATCTGGATTCCTATTCGTAGGCAGCGTTGCCCACCGCAGGTACCAGTAAGTATTGATGTTTTGCTTCTTTTGTTTGTTCTTTGCAGTTAACATTGAGTAAGCGGGCACATTGTTTTAAGTGGGCTCCGTTGTTACGAGGATGTGTCCGTACAGCACCACATGCCTTGTGCCGCCACCACAGGTACTGAGTCTCACGCGCATCCTTCAGATTGCAATTTCATGACACCACGCGCATCACGGAGTTTTAAAAGACAGCATTTTATTATTGAGAAAACAGTCCCGGGCACACGTATTGAGGATATAAATGGAACAAGGAGTCTCGTTAAAGATCAAATTGCTTGGGTCGACACCAGAGTAATTGTTAAAAGATTTTAATGAGGCAACATCAAAAGAGAGCAAACAGCTGACACGTGTTTCGTCATACGGGAAAGATCCCGTGACTCTTCAGGGCTGTATTGAGGAGGACAGGTCTGGCCCTATGTAGAGACGTGACCTGGAGGTCAAGCAGCCTGTGGAGGCGAGCAAGGGCGGGTGCGCCTGGACGTGGGGGAAAGTAGATGGCCTGAATAACAGAACCAGGTGACCATCCAGTGTCCGTATCGAGGGAGAGTAAAGGCAGGTTAGCCGTGAGATGGCAGGATAAAATTAAAACCTGGGTAAATCACGATGAGGAGTCCTGGTAATAGAAGCAAGGTGGCGGGTGCGCCGAACAGATATCAGCGTGGTGAATGCCGAAGGAGACTGGTCTCGTCTGTGTAACCGGATGCGGTTACACAGACGAGACCAGTCTCCTTCGGCATTCACCACGCTGATATCTGTTCTGTTATTCAGGCCATCTACTTTCCCCCACGTCCAGGCGCACCCGCCCTTGCTCGCCTCCTCCAGGTCACGTCTCTACATAGGGCCAGACCTGTCCTCCTGGATCCCCCGACTAGGCATTTCATCTTTTACTGGCCTTGTGGAACCATATTCCTTTTACCTAGCCATACTGGCATTTACTCGTCACTGTCAATACAGCCCTGAAGAGTCACTGGATCTTTCCTGTATGACGAAACACGTGTCGGCTGGTTGCTCTCTTTTGATGTTGCCTCATTAAAAATCTTTTAACAATTACTCTGGTGTCGACCCAAGCAATTTGATCTTTAACGAGACTCCTTGTTCCATTTATATCCTCAATACGTGTGCCCGGGACTGTTTTCTCAAATTCCAGTGTGGGTTCTTTGACTCATACACCAACGGGGGTTATAGGGTAGTTCCCCCGACCTGGCAGCACCGTACACATTGTAGCATATTCACACCACGCGTACTTGTCCGTGCGCCATTCTCCCTGATTTATTAAAAACCCTGCATCCAGATATAGCATTATTATTATTGCAGGCTTGCGGTTTAGCATTTAATGAGCGCACTCCATATTGAAGTTGTTGGAACAGCCGTGAGAAGAACGGTAAAGTAACAAGCTGTCGCCGTGAGAGACACGTGCACATCGCCTGTCCGGGCGCGTGCACATCGCCTGTCCCCCCCCTTCGGCTAAGAAACCGACAACAATAGATCTCGCCAAGGCGAGCAGTGCATGCGCTGCATCGCTAGGCGAGACCTAAAAACACACAATAGAAAAGGACTACTCGTGAAGTCATAACATTTTATTTTGTAGCCCATATCTTCAACAGCCTCTGACTGCTCCCCTCATTAATCTGAGATTCAAGTGCTAAAGGCGGTACTTGTTCCTCAGTGTGGGGGTACCTGGACACTGCAAAACACCAAAGGAGAAAGACCACCACTGATGCAATTAAAGCCAGTGACTACCAACTGTCCTGGGACACCCGAAGCGGATTTCTCAAATACAATAGAAACGGGGGTTGAATTGTGAACTGTCTGATAAATAGAATTTCGAACTTCTCCCAAAACTCCTTTGGAAGGAGTTTTTTTTTATCATGACCTCCGTGATAGTCGCAATAAGAGGAGCGGGGAGTAGAGGTGGCAACTCTGATAAATACAACAGAAAGGACTTTCACGTTGCGAATTCTGTGACAAACACCACAGGAAGCCGCTTTAGAATGTGAACTCTAACAAATACAATAGGAGTAGGTTATCAAATTGAGAACCATGAAAAATGCAAAAGAAAGTGGCGTTACATGTTCAACTAACTGGCAAATACAATAGCAAAAGAATGCACATTGTAAACTGTCATATGCCAAAAAAAGAGGTTTAATACATGTCCCTTTTCTGAGTTTGGCAGCAGAAAGTGTCTGTTTTCTTCACGGCGGGATCAAGGTTCATGTCAAGGTGTGCTTTCAGTCTCCCTATAATGATGGGATTCTTTAGGCAAAAACCAACAGGCCATGTTTATTTTCACATTAAAGTCCACGGGCCTGCTTTATTAAATGTGGTGACACAGGCAGTAGCCCTTTCAGTTTAGTGAACAACTTGTCAAAGCATGTACACTTAACCTTTTTAGTTGTGAAAACGCATGTTTTCCTGTTATCATATGGGACCATCGCTGTTTTTCAGGATTAAAGCCTGCTGATGCACAAATTGCTGCATGGCACCTCCCAGATAATGGTTCCAGACTCCATTTACAGGGTTAGTTGCCAGGTTATATTTCTTTAGGGTAGGTCATTTACACCCTGGTTAATCAGCAAGGCCTTATCGAAGGGGTTTCAATTTGTAATTCGACCTGAAATCTTGTAAAATGTGTGACTTTTGGAGAGCAATAATTAGTTGCATGTCCATTAAAGTACTTTTTCATTTTACGGCAAAAGCTATGGTTGGACATTGATTTATTTTTTGGGTTGCTCATGTCCGAGGTTCTAGCCCACAACACTTCCCAGCTGTGCTTCAATACCCAGACAGGGATGTGGAATTCCTATAACCCGATGCCCAGGACACATTGTTTGGGGTCAAGGGCAACAAGTTTTCATGTGTATTTTGCCCTTGGGACAAGTAGGCCCAACCCCCTGCAGCACAAACCCTTTGGCTGTCAGTTTGCAATACCACATTATGGATCAGGGAAGGGTACTGTCTGCAGTTAAGGTAATATTTTTGCCCATATGTGAATACTGTTCAAACTTGTACTTATGGTTCTTTAATTGAAAGCCTTTATTATTAGGGTGAGCACTCTAAGTAAATGTTGTAAGCTCCGACTGCACTACTGACAGTGGTTCCAGGATAAAAATGTGTACACACGTTTTCAAAGTTTAGCAATATGAGGCTATGCATAATGCTCTCTGATTTGATGCAAATATTTGCAGAAGCTTGAAAGCAAGATTGACGATACTTTACTTTCAAAATAAAATGTTTATAAAAAATGAAGTGAATAATATTTGTCATGTATAAGTATTGTTTGGAATTGACTCATTAGGTGATGTTGATATCCATGTAATATTGTGTTTGCACTGGGACCACCCCTTTTATGTGCATAAAAAATGAAAGCAGGAAAAAAACATTTTGCTAAACTACTGTAAAATTTCAGGTACCATTTCTTTGCAGCATCATTTAGTAATGTGTTGATGCATGCTAGTATTTCCCAAAAATATTCATAATGGGAAAACAGTGTAACAAGTTTCAATAAGATTATGGGAAACAAAATAAACAAGCATTGGCAAAGCCAGTAGGTCTGAAATTGGTGGGCAGCTTTTTAGTTTGTCCATGTGTGACTTGTTTTGGCATGGTTTTTGTAAAACCTTATTGGTGTGGGAGCTGCCAGGCCCTCACCATTATAACAAACATTGGCAAAAGCAAAAATTGTTTTTTGTCTCAAAAAGCACACACCGCCACAGTAGTTACTGGCACTGAACAAAACTACTTTGTGTGCCGATATGCTCCTTGTGAAAGAGCAGAATGCGGTCACTCACAGTGAAGCCAGCCGATACAGAGAGAGAGAGAGACACAGAATTTTAATAAACACAAAAGGTCACGGTCAACCCCAGACCACATTAGGGGCCAAAAGTGCACCCATGGTATATGTCCTTGCATTGAGGGCAGCTATACGGCTTTCATGAATTCCTAAGAATTTACAGAAGTAGAACAAGAAATGGTACTCCTAGAAAATATTTGTGTACTGCATTTTAGCATGAGCAAATATGCATGTGTAGATTTTCTCATGCGAAAATTGAGTGTTTGCAAGTTCACTTCCCCTCCAACCACTTTTTTCCCAACTCTGGAAGAAGGTTTATGTCTGCCATTGTCAGGAGTAAATTTTCAACATTTCTCAGTATGGGAAAAGATTAGAGAAGAGTTGTTGAAAATCCTTAAAACATGCAAGTTAGTAAATTTGCACAGACTCAAAAGGGCATTCTAACCCTGGAACTATTGTTCACCACTACCTTCAGCCCCAGTATGTAGAGCTGCAGAAACGTGGCAACATAAGGGGATTGCAAGTATTCAAACACTACTATGGTATGAGCCCTGGCATAATCAGAGAGGCTATATCAGAGCTCTTATAGAATGAGATTGCTGCCATAATTTGTCGCTGCACTACATGGCATCAAAGGGGCAAGTGGATTTTGTTACAGGACAGGTAGATTTATGAAGCAACCTGCCCCATGGACAAGTAGATAATTTTTTTTAATTCCACACCCCTGCCAGATATTATATTGTGAACTCTTTAACAAATACACTATGAAAGGGTCCTACATTGAGAACAATGAGTGACATTTGTGAACTCTTTGATAAACAACACTGGAAGGGGGTATACATTTTTTTTAACAATACGAGACCTTCTGACACTGATCTACGCTTCAAGAGGTGCTATAAAGAAGTCTCTTTTTCAGTGTCTATAATTGTAATGTTTAGTATTTAGCGGTTTGTGAATTTAAGTACTTAAACAAAAAGTAAAAGCACTGGACAATAATTTATTAGGAATAAGCGAGTACTTTGGGGAGTTTGTAAATTTTTATTTAATCCCTTTACTTGCTTTAATTCCATTATTTTGCTTTGTTCATTCAATTCATTATACAACAAAGTAGCTGTAGGTCTGACTTAAAACGTATACTTCAGGAATGTCCTACTTAAGTAGTTTATTTGAGAACTAATAACTTGTTGAAATGTAATAAATAAAACCGAGGTTCAGGTTCTGTGCAATCATCTGGACCTCTGTTTGAGAGTCACTAGCTCTTGGCTCACTCTAAGCCCTTGCTATTACAATTTTTAAAATGCTGGCGTTACTCTCAATGCTTACCTTCCATTTTGAAAAGCTTAAGAAAAATTCTTCTGTACCTCTGAATCTAAGAGAGAAGGCTAGTGACCCAAGAAGCTCTCATCTTGTTTGAATTAGATTATTGCAATCTTGCTTTCCTTACGCAAGTATTGTATCCATCGTCTCCATACTTTGCAAAATCAAGTTGCCACATCTGTAAGTTACTTAATGTATCGCTTTGTGCTTCGGTTTAACCCCAGTTGGACTTCAACAGGTTACCAGTCAATTTATGGATTTTGTGTAAGGCGGTGCATAGGACACATGCTGGCAATTGCCTGAGAAGCTCTTCGCCCATGTGTCCTTTCACAATTTTCACTCCTCTTCTTAAGCACACTTGGTTGCTACCATGTTTCTTCATACTAGAGCAGGCAGACTCCTTTTCTATGTTCTTGCTTCTATTCCCCGTACACTAGAGGTAAAAGACTCTGCTTATGTGAGTGCAAGATTAGCGGCATGCCTGTGAGCACAGGGTGCAGCACATCAAAAAGATCTGGTGCTACTGCCAAAGCATTGTTTTTTTTTTTTTTTAACTTAGGTCGGCATGAACCCTTTTGATAATTTCCCTCACCTCTCCAATCTTTAAGCTCCTACACCCTCCCCTCTTTTCTTCCCTAATCTCCCTCAAGTAAACATCATTTCTTTTCCCCATTTTCTTATTTCTATTTGTACTGTTCTTTTCGGTTTTATCCCTTTTCAGTCATCTCACTCCCACCTCGTGTCTTTGCTGTGCCTATGCATGCTTTGATTGTGTGCGTTATATTTGTCTCGTTTGTAAAATACAGGGAAACATTTCTATAGGTGTATTTTTATGCTGGAACCTTTCACAGATGTAATCACCACATGGAAAGTAGCTTCCACTCTTCCTTCTCTTTCAATGAAAATTAGCGTTAAGAAATCTCAGGCAGGACTACAGTTGCACTATAATGGTCCACAAAGAATGTAAACTTCTAGAGGATCTTAAAGTTTATGGAACCACTTAAGTATCCCTCCATTTAACAGCAAACATAAGTAAGTTAGGTTAACGAAGGTTTGTACAGTTCTATAATGCCATTAGCATAGCTTTGCAATGCTGGAGGATTCAGGTACATTCATACTCTGGTCCAGTTTAAGTAGGACTGTGGTTGATATGGTGTGTTTGTGTTAAGTTACAGCAGCCAGAGACCTTAACCAGTAAATGTAGGTGTGATTTAAAGGATTGGTAAGCGTATTGCCTGGCTTGAGGGACAAAACTATGATGTCTTGTTAGGGTCCACCATTTCTCTTTAAAACAGTCTAGTTGTGGGGTGCTGGTTGGACAGGCCATATTTATTCAAATATACTACTGATTGTAGCGGGGCATGTTTTAAATAGATTGTCTTAGAGCTACATGTGTGCTTTCTTGAGGTTCAGTAATAAGTTTGACAGACAATTTTTTCCTTCTTTAAACAATCCAGATATAATATATTCAAAGACGCAAAGTAATGACATTCTATTTTATTAGTCTTAAGGAGAATAAAATGACAGCAACTGGCACGTGTTTCACTTTTTCCAAGGAGAATCTCCAAATAAGTTTTCTGTATACTCAAAGATGTCCTGAAAAGGGCTTAAATCCAGATTCTATGTACCCAAATTCCTTGGCTTCCAGTATAGACAATGGATAGATGAAAATAAGCAGTTTTTGCTGCGGCTCAGATTTTTCCATGTTTCTGATCATGTCACTTTATAGTCTTCAAAGAGGTTTAAACCGGCTCTTGAGAGAGCAGAATTCACATATTGCTTGACTTTTATAGGAAAGAACCAGAGTAGCCCTAATATTGCATAGCGGCACATTCCCCATTGTATTGGTTGAACCTGCTCTCATACAACGTGAAGGCACAGCAGTAGTAGTAGTAGTAGTAGTAGTAGTAGTGTAAGCTAGCTTCTCACCAAACGCAGGCGGTAGTAATACAGTACTTCCTTTACACAGCACGTGTCATCTAAGTAGGACACAAACAAAAAAGGAAAAAAAAAAAAAAAACTCACCATATCAACTCCATTTGCCAATTTTGGATCTCATAGGAAACAAGGTATGAATGGGAGTTCATACACACAGCGTGGAACACTGTTCCTAGAAAGGACCTAGACAGTCAGAGAAAACTAGGTGTGAAGACGGTTTCATCTCTGGCTACCTTATGCAGAGCTTTCAGTTTCAACATGAGCTATGAATAATACAGAAATTGTGTCTTAAATAACGTATTCAAATTTCAAAGTTAAAGTGCCAATAATGTTTATCTTACTAGCTTGACTGAGTTTTATACATTCACTGTAGTAAACCATACCATCACAGGACATAAAACTTAATATCCTTTGAAGATATCAATGTGCCATGCTTTCACTCACAGGTACTGTGGATAGCAGCTTCTTTGCCGACTCCAGAGATTGCACTAACGTAATAACAGTGGAATACTTTCCATGACCCTGAACTAACACCATCACTGTGTTCATAATTAGGCCTGGGCGGAAGCGCCCAAAAAATCTCCGCAGACGGAGTTCCGCAAGCGGGAGAGTGCATTAAGTTGCACCTCTTGGGTTGATTTTTAGTACTGGGTGTTTGTCCAGCGCTGTAAAATCAGCATAAATGGAACCAGGCACAGCGCAAAAGGGTGCTGCTTCTTTCTGCCGCTCGCGTAGATATTCTACTTGAGCGGCAGCTTCCTCAATGTGAACAGAAGACTTCTCAACCTGAGCGGTAGTGACCATCCGCGAACGGCCTCATTGAGAAATCTTGGCAGAAGGTGGTCTGGAGTAAGATTTTTCTCGCTAGCGCACTTAACGTTGGCGAGAGAGAGAGAGGAAAAAATTAATTTTTCTGCTGATTATGCCAAGGCTCACGTTATGTTGGTGTTCAGATTCCAGCAACGTTCTGATTTTGCCACTTATGTAAATCTATACATGCCTATTAGGAGTTGTGAGGAAATTAATTCTGGTATGAAATTCTACTCAGCTCGATCATTAGTGGGCCGTTCTCGCACCTGTGTTTACCCATTGCAAGAACGGACACAATTTTATCTTCTGGAAAACGTGGCCAGTAAAATTGCTTTGCAGCCTGGACCGGTTCACCTGTCCTCACCCAACCTTCAGGTATAGGAGGACCATACCGCAGTCTACTCAGCATTGCCAAACCCGTTCCACCGCCCACTCTCCTTTCCGTCACTCCCCAGCAGCAGCCTTGCTCATGTTTTCAACCTGCCCAGAGTAGGTGTAAATGTGAGCAATATTACCTACAGAAAAGGGGTACCATGAATAATTTCGCTATGTAAAAACCAGGTCTGCATGGTTATTGCCGCATTCCATGGGGTGAAACTCATAATTGCATGATACTGTTGGGGTGTTACAGCATGGTATCAGTTTTTACAAGTCTATATTCACCACCCCACAAATAGCGTGCAAACCTTAATCGGGGGCAAAGAGCAGCTGGAAGTAGTTGCATGGCTAGAATTCCCTGTGAATCTGTGCACACCCAGAAATTTACATGGTTAAGGGTATTCACAAACCCTTCAATCTCTTTCTACGATGGAAAACGTTTTGCAACGTTTTTCATGGTGGGAAAAGGTAGGGTGCAGGGAGAGTGAATTTGCAGTTCCTTTGCAGATTTTAGCATCAGCAAATGTGTTCATATTTGCTCATGAGAAAATGAATAATTCTAGAGACAACGGCCCCTTAACAAAAAATGAAATTCAGTTCTGGACACAAAAATCAGTTCCATAAACAGATTCAGTGATCAGAGTTTTCTATTTTATTACCACAATTCGATCAAAAATTTTAATTACCCCAGCCGGAATAATTTCAAAAACCAAAGATCAAGAGAGCAAACAAACAATGAACTGAAACAAACAATGAGCAAAAAAACAATGCACAGAAAGCCAGGTGTTAAAAACTGACAATAAAAGACAGACATATACAGGCAAGCAAACAGTGACCAACATTAATAACGCACCTTTAGGTCACTTCTTATTAAAAGCAAAACACTACTGCACCCAAAACAAAAATACTACAAAGCATAGTGTACCGGGTCAGAGTACATGTCGACGACGTTCTGATCCCGTAAAAATATGAAATCATCAGGACCGAGGATCAGTTGCCTGTCATGGTATCAATTGATATATTACATGAAGCACCTGATTTTTCAAAAATCTGTAATTAAACAAACAGGCTTTTTCCACACAATTAGTGCCTGTTCATGAGTATCATACAAAGATGAAGCACCTTCAAGGTAGTGCACTGTTGTAACCCAAATTTGCTGCGGATTTGGGGGAAATCCAAATATATGCCCATATAACATGATCAATTTCTAAAATAAAGGAATTAAGTGAGTATAACTTATATTCTGGGGTAAGAAACTAGTATAGTAATAATTCTGAAGACCCTTACAAGTGCTGCTTCTATCGACACGCGTTTTCAATTTGATGCGAGAGTAAACCACAAGTGGAATCAACGCCTTAATAGAGAAGTGGTCCCGAATGAAAACGTATTCGTGTCATGCTGACCCGATAGCAATGTGAAAAACAAGAGTATGAGAAAATGAATAGAATGTTTACTAGGTGAGTACAGCTTCCAGGTCTAAGTTTTTCAACTACTGTTAATTCCTGAAAGGCGTAAATCTGCACCAGTGCAAGGACATGTACCTACGGTGCATTTATGCTGCATTGTTTTATTTTTTTGTTTATAAAAAAAAAAAAATTGCCATCCAACCACATGTAATTAAAGGATGCCATAGAGACAGACGGTATTTAAAGTTGCACAATAGTTTAGCAAAGCTTTATTTCAGATTTTTTGTATGCACGAACAAGTCAGTAGTTTTTTGTACACATTTTATTTCGAAAGCAGCCACCAAGCTTGCTATCATGCTTGTATGTGTATTTGCATAGAAAAGGGAAGCATTTTATGTAGTTTCAAATTGTTACATTCTCGGAACATGTGTGGACGTATGTATACTGAAACCTTCGATGCAAGCGGATTTCAGACCTCGCTGCGTTTCCTCAGTGTGCTCAGCCTTATATTGAAGGCTTTTGTATTCATTAATCATACGTACGGATTTGAACAATTTAAATTCATAGATACAGATTTTGCCTTGGTGGCAGAAAATCCCCTTTCACAGATTTACAAATCCATACCGTGGTACAAAGATAGCGTGCACGAAAAAACAGGGAGTGAGCAGGCAGACTAAGGACTGCAAAGAGAGCAAGCAAGAGCGCACAAAGACAGAAAGAGCGCAAAGGCACAGAACACGAGCACAAAAGGCGTAGGGAGAGCATAGATGTAAATGTAGTGCATCTAAAGAAAGCATGCGATATATAGCGCTTACTACCCATGCGAGGCATTGAATCGCTTTTCGGCAAGTAGCGCGCTACTCCGGAACACAAAGGATTGGGGTGGATTAATATAGGGAAATATAAATTGTTAATTTGAGCGGTGGACATGGGAGTCTGTTAGCCTGAATAGGATAAAGGAGGGCCGAGTCTAAGAAGGGTTATTAGGGCGATTAAAGTAGTAAAATGGAGTATGATTATTAGTTAACGGAGGGATACAGAGGAGAAAAGTCCAGGAAGTATTACTTTAAAGATCATAGTAGCAAAATGAACTTTTTTGTAGTGAGTCAAGGAGGGATAGAGTAGGGAAGAGTCTAGAAAGGGAGATCATAATAGAATGTGGTTTGGGGAGAGTCAAGGAGGGATAGAGGAGGAAGAGTCAAGAAAGGGTCTTAGGAAGATCATAGTAGTAGAATGAGGTTTGGGATGAGTAAGAGTGAAGGAGGTAGACTATATTGAGAGAGGTATAGGATGAGAGAGTAGTGCATTGGAGAGAGTTGAAGGCTTCTTTATTTTTTTCTTTCTACAGTAGGAGTTAACTAATAAATATATAGATACATAACTACATAGAAAGGGTGTAAGGAAAATAAGAGCAATAAAATTGTATTGTATAAAGTTTCATATGTGCATGTATGGATAGACAAATTCAGACTTTCAGGTGTTGCTGTATGTAAAAATCATTTGTGCATTTTTATTTTATATTTTCCCCCATTTCAATAGTGAAGCACTTACAGGTGGATGAAATTGTAATGATTATATTTACACATAGTGATGAATAAAATAAACAGACCCATCAGCAACCAATCAAATAACAAAAACTATGTAGTGGCCTATAAAAATGCTAAGCATAAAATATATTTTTAACTATAAGTAATATATACATTTGTTAAGCAGACCTAAAGAATATCTATATATTTTTAAACCATAAGCAGTATACATATATGTACAAAGAAACGCACATTTCTAAATACATACATATAGCCAAATTATACGTTTATATGCACAAGAATAAACATTTGTGTTTGAGTGAGATGGTCATGTAGGAAAGAGCCAAGTCTTGAGTAGAATTCTGAAGATAAGATAGTTTTGCATGGCTCTTATGTTTGGGGTAATGAATTCCATAGTTTGGCTGCTTGACTAGAGAAAGATGTACCACATATGTGTTGTTTTTCTTGTGTGCTGCGGTTTTCAGGCGAATTGCCAATTTTGTGAAGAGGCTCCTTTGCTGTATGTATTTGGTGACTTTACTCCTGATGAAAGTGGTCCTGTTCCATGTATTGCTTTGTGGGCGATACAAAGCAGCTTGAAGGTGGATCTTCTGGCAACCAATGTTAGGCCCTCAAGGAAAGGGAGATGAGAGTTTGTGGCTTTACATGTAGGAGTAGTCTAGCAACAGTGTTCTGACTTTGTTGTAGTTTTTTCATAGCTAATAAAGATAATCGGTGGTAGAGACCATTGGCGTAGACAGTACAAGAGAGATAGTAGCTTGGATCTTGTGTGGAAGTCCTAGGTGGGGGAACATGCGTCACAGAGTTTTCAAAGTAATGAAACTTGATCTTGCTAACTTGTCCACTTATTGACACTTTGGAATCCATGGTAATTTCAAGGTTTACTTCCTTAGATACTTTAGGAGGTGGTCCTGGATCGCCAGGCCAGGTGCAGAGTAGGTCATAATTTTTCCAATCACCACATGGGAGTATTTCAGTTTTGGAAGCACCCAATTTGAGGTGGCTTCTTGTCATCCACTGATCAACTGCTCTGGGGTAACTGAAGATTTTTGAATTTCTAATATATCTTTGGGCTTTCCAGTTTAAGAAGCATGTGTGTCTCATCTGCATAGTTATAGCATGTGAGCTAGACAAATTAGACATGTTAATTCATACAGCAATACTACCACTCAATCTACAGGATCAGAATGCATGAACACAGCAGTATTGCTATCATATAAAAGGTTACGGATACTCAAAAAAATGCCTATACAACAGTCATAAAAAAAAACAGCCATACCCCTGGTACCAAGATCAGCAATAAGCCCCCCAAACTCTGCATGAATCATCACCCAAGTATCACCTTTAAATATATTTCAGGAATGCAACCAGTCGCATATCAAGCATCAACTTGCTAGTTTTATGAAAATACGCATCTTTTATCGAATGCAGGAGATTCCGTTTGGCTAAACAAGCTCAGTATCAAACAAGAGCATTTCACGTACAAAATTTGTTGCATAACACCTAATTTTCATTATTAATAAAAGCACACCTGACCCTTAAATATCAGCTTGCATTCGCAACAAGTATTCTGAGGTACTACTGCTATACATGGACAGATTGACATTTGATGGCACGGAAGCCACAATGATGACCATTGTAGGAAACATATTGCAACACCATTATAACAGCAATAGCCAGAACTTTTTCAAGAATGAAATCAATATGCCCTGAATGGCCATTGTTAAGCCAAGGACAGCCACAATGGTTTCTAGAACCCCATAATATGTCAAGAGTTACTACAATAGGTGAAGAATGCCCACAATTATGGCACAAATGTCCAGTTCCCCCCAATGTGAACCATTATGCCCCAAAATATGGTCACTGCAGGGGTGTGAAATTCCCATAGCCCAACGCCCAGGACATATTGTTTGGGGTCAAGGGCAAGAAGTTTGTTTATTTTGTTCTTGGGACAAGTAGGCCCAACCCCCAGCAGCACAAACCCTTTGGCTGCCAGATTACACTACCACATTATGGATCATGGAAGGGCACTGTCTGCAAATAAGGTAATATTTGTGCCCATATGTGAATGCTGTTCGAACTTGTATTTATGGCTCGTTAATACAAAGCTTTTATTATTAGGGTGAGCGCTCTAATGAAATGTTCTAAGTTCAGGTTGCACTACTGACAGTGGTTCCAGCAGAAAAATGTGTTCACACATTTGTAATGTTTAACAATATAATGCTACGTATAGTGTCCAGGATGCGCTCTGATTAAATGCAATTACATGCAAAATCCTGAAAGCAAGATTGAGGATTCTTTGCTTTCAAAAAGAAATGTTCATTTAAAAAAATGCAACTAGGAAAAAAATGTTTTGCTAAACCACTGTGAAATTTTAGGTACTATTTCTTTGAATCATCATTCCGCAAAATGTGTTGATGCATGCTAGTATTTCCCAAAAATATTCATAATGGAAAATCAGTGTAACCAGTTGCAACAAAATTATAGGAAACGTGAAAATAAACAAGCATTGGCAAAGACAATAGGTATGACTGGTGGTCAGCCTTTTGATGTCAATGCGTGTCTTGTTTTGTAAACTTTATTCCTGTGGGAGCTCGTTATTATAAAAAACATTGGTAAAAGCTCAACTATTTTGTCTGAAAACCACACATTGCTTCAGTAGTTCCTGGCACTCAACAAAACTACTTTGCGTGCCAATATGCTCCTTGTGAAAGAGCAGCATGCGGTCACTCACAGTGAAGCCAGCCAGTAGATAGAATTTTAAGAAAAACAAAAATGACAGATCTAAATGGGGCCCCAATTCTTAAAGAAAGTCACAAAATTGCACCCATGGTATATTCCTTGCAGTAGTGCAGATTTACGGCTTTCATGAATTCACAAGAATTTACAGAAGTAGGTCAGAAAATCATATCCATAGAAAATATTTGTGAAGTGCATTTTAGCACTTTCGAATAGTCCTGTGTAGATTTCCACATGTGAAGATCTGTTGCGCTGTAACAAGTTCACTTTCCCACCAACCACTTTTTCCCAAACCCTAGAAGAAGTTTACTTATGCCCTTGTCAGGAGTAAATTTCCAACCTTTCTCTATATGGGAAAATATTAGAGACAAGCTGATGAAAACCCATAAATCATGCAAGTTAGTAGGTTTGCACAGAGTCAAAAGGGCATTCTAACCATGGAGAAACATTGCTTACCGCTACCTCCAGCCCCAGTATGTAGATCTGTAGGAAGGTGGCAAAACAAGGAAATTGCTAGTATTCAAACTCTACTATGATATGAGCTCTGGCATAATCAGAGAGGTTATTATTATCAGATCGTTTATATAATGAGATTGCTGCCATAATTTGTTGCCGCACTACATGGCACCAAAGGGAGAAGTGGATTTTGTTACAGGACAAGTAATTTTATGAAACAACCTGTCCCATGGACAAGTAGATATTTTATTAAATTTCACACCCCTGTCACTGTTATTACCGGGACAGAGCTTTGCCCTGAATGCCCAATTATACCAAGAATAACACCATTATGAAGGGGACACTAATATGGTTGACGATAATGGATGCAGCTTATGCCAAGGCCATCAATAAGCAAGCAAACCTCTCCAACCATAAAAAATACCTGGACATCCATTTACTGAAAACACCCGTCCACTTTCAGATAAGTGTACACATATGTGTTCACAAACAAAAACACCTGTGCAGAGGCAGATAGTCTTCTTCACCCATTATCCCAATAATATAGAAGCAGTCATGAGTAACAACTTCCGCTTGCCCTACTCGAGTTCCTTACTACTCAGTGCATAAGCAGAGAATGGCAAGATCTGGGAAATGGTTTGTCTGCGCGAAGGTTGAGGTTTACTCTTTTTAGGTCGAAGCCTACCAGACAGCGCATAAAGACATCTTTGAGGCATTCAGAAAGTTTCTCTGGGAATGCATTTTACCCACTGCTTACCATTATCGTTGTGGTTAGTAACTCACACTTGCTTGCTTTCTTTTTCCTGGATTAAGTCGAGGCCTACTTGGGGACATTCAGAAAGCTTACCTGGGAATGCATTGCATTAATTGCTTACCATTGTCTTTGAGGTTTGCAACTCACGTTTGCTTGCTTTCTATTTTTCGTTTTAGGCTGTCCAGCTTGAGTTCATCCCCCCCCCCCCTTCAGGTGAAGCATACACAGTTTTCTTTCACAGTGCTCACTTTCTGTAAACATGCCTAAATCTTGTTCTTATCTTATCACATTTGCTGTGCACTCAAAGACAAAGGTCAAATGTCAGGCTCTGTCTACCAAGGGAGCTTGGTATTTACTTTTCTTTCTTGGACTTCAAAGTAAGAGGGTTTGTGTGAATCTTGCTCTGGGAGGATTTTTATTTCTAGCACACACAATGAAATTGTAAATGAACTGTGCAGATATTTCAGAATATATCACAATTAAGAAAGCACAAATGAAGCACTTTTTTTTGTAATTCTGAAGTGTGGTGGAAACATTTTAATATGACCAAAACAAATCTATACACCAGGTAATTGACATTTCCACACATCATTTGTGCGCTGTACAGTTTTATCCGTAAAACTGTATGTCTGTGCAAATGTAATGGTCATTTCAAGTAAAAATGTTTTATCTGTAAAGACAGTGCACTACAACCCCATGCATACTCCACTTTACGCCGCTCCACACCTCTCTTGTCTACCACTATACTCTACGCAATGCACTCAACTCTGCACCAACGCACTCTTCGCAACTGCTCTTTACACCACTTCAGTCTAGGCCACTCTATTCTGTACCACTCCATACCAATCTACTCTATTCTGAAACAATGTACTCAACGCCACTGCCCTCTATGCTGAACAACCTACTCAATAACACCCCGCTGCACTCTACTCTAAACCACTGCCACTAAGCTAATATACTCTACACCACTACTCAAAAACAATGCACTCTATGCCACTATACACTACACCATTGCACTTTACATGTCACTGCACTTTACGCCAATCTATTCTACCCCACTGCTTTCCATGCCATTCTAATCTACGTCAATCTACACCACTGCACTATGAAACTACATGGCAACACCGCACTCTCCGCCGCCAAACTCTACACAACTCACCCTATGTCACTGCACTCTAATGTATTCTACTCCACTATAATCTAGAACACTCTACGCCACTGTATCAGACTCAACTCTTTGCCACTCCACGACACTATGCATTTCCACACAGTGCCATTATACACCAATACACTCTACCCTGCACCACTCCATTTTACGCCACCTCACTCTACGCCACTCCACCCCACTTCACTCTACTTCAGGCACTCTATGACACTTGACTCCACTCTATGCTATGCCACTTTACGCCCCTCCATTTTACATCATTCCACTCTATGGCACTGTACTCCACTCTACACCACTCCACTCTATAATACTTCGCGACCATGAACTCAACACCACTCCAATTTGCTGTATGCCACTCCACTTTATGCTACGCCACTCGATGCCACTCTACGATGCTCCATGCCTCTACTCTACAAACTTTTAGCCATGCTGAACAGCAGCCACTCTGGTGTACAACATGGCTAAAACACACTGCCAAAGTCAATAGCTCTTGCAAAGTCGAGACCTTTTGGCTTTGCCCATGCTTATTTTTAACTGCAAACTGCGTCTAGTAGAAGGTGCCTGCTCGGCAGGGGCGGAGCTTGCTCGCGACCAAGATGGCCGCTTGAGCGGAGTGCTCCGTGACACCGTCACGATATCCGTTAATTATCCGACGACTGCAGGGAATCTGAGGCCAGAGACTGCCTCCTCTGACCCCCGGAGTGCTGTGGCGAAGATTTGAAGCGCTCCGGACCGCTGTGCGACTCTCCTGAGAGAGTTAAGATCGCCGACTGCGACTGGCCTGCTGGGACCCGGACGCCGGCCTTGCGTGGCTGGGGTGGGCGGCGCTTGCCGGGGGCAGCTGCTGTACTGGGCCTGCACTTGGGGCCCAGAGAGTGTCTGCGGCGGTTCGCTGAGTTGGCGGCCTCGACGGGGACCCCTGGGTGAGCCACCCTCCCTGCTTTGGACTGCCGCGCGACACGGCGCGGACCGAAGCGGGGGCCTGTTGTGGGCCCCGGATCCGCCCGCGGCAGAGAGCACGAGGCTGCAGCGTGCTAGCAGCAACGGAGCCTCCTGACAACCAGCCGACCTCTACCGAGCCTCAGGACTCGCCGCAGATTACTTGGTGTGGCGCCCTCCCCCGCATTAAGGGACGGAGGCCTGAAGGATTAGAGCACGGGAGCGAGGTGAGACGATTCCCCCCCCCGCCGCCCACCCCCCCTCTTCATCGTTGGATACTGGGAGCCCCGGAGTTGCAGTTCGCGTCCCGCCGGGGTAGCGCTGCAGAGTCCAGTGGGACCCATACGGTGGGGGCTGCGCTGAGATTGTGAACGGGGGCCCATTACAGCGGAACTGCGTGCCTGCCTTGTGCCCCATCCTTGCTTGAGAGCAGCAGCGCCCCGCCTGTATGGTTGGCTGGATCCCACAGGGCCTGGATTGCTGGACCTGGGCGGCGGAGGTGGCCTCGCCTCGTGTGCAGTGGACGCGGAGACTTGCTGTGGCACTTGCGGTGGTAAGGGACCCTGTGCGGTGTCTAGTGCAGCTTGTGTGCGGGAGCAACGATAGACGGCGCAGTGGGGTGTGCAGAGTGCTTGCAAGCTGAGCCCAACATAGCGGTCTAGAGAGTCGCGATTGCCACTGCCAGAGAGATTGAGGGTGCGGTGCCGCGGACCTGGCGCCTTGAGTAGGCAACTGAACTCAGCCCCGGAGTGAGGAAAAACCTGTACCCTGACGCCACCCTGGGTCGGGGGGGCTGATTGGGCTGATGCCGCGTGTGACCTACTGGGTGGGTTCCGCCTCCCTTTGCTGGTTGCATTGCCCTTCCCGTGTGCCAGTGGAAATCCGCCAGCCTTGTGACCTTCAGGGGACTTAAGATGGGCAGGGTCGACAGGACACAGTCGAGACTGACGTTCGAGAAGAAAAGATCCAAGTCTAAAGACTCCTCCCCGGACGACGCCTCCAGCATGCAGGAGCACCAAGCAGATACCTCACGTCTCGACATTCGTGGAATGCTGGTGGCTATGGAGAAAAGCCTGCAGAGTGGCATAGCGGCTCTTGGCACGAAAATGGATGCATTGTCCTATAGAATGGACCGCATGGGGGAGAGGATGGACAAACATGCTGAAAGACTCGACATGTCCGAACGTAGGCTGGTGGAGGAGGCGCATACCACTCTGAGCACAAACAACTGGGGAGAGTGATGCGGGTCCTGCAGGACAAAACAGAGGACTTGGAGGCGCGCTCTCGGCGCTGCAACCTCAGAATCACGGGACTGCCGGAGACAACAAATACTGGCAATATGGAGCAATTCACAGAGAAGTTGTTGAAGACCTTGCTAGGCGAGGACTCGTTTTCAGCTATGTTTGTGGTGGAAAGAGCGCATCGTTCCTTGGGACCCAGACCACCCCCGGGGGCATCCCCCCGTCCGATCATTGCTAAACTGCTAAACTACCGTGATCGTGATGTGGCGCTGAAGTTGGCCAGGGAGAAAACCTCGGGGGTATGAAGGCTCCACGATATCGCTATTCCCGGACTTCACGCTTCGAGTGCAGGAGGCTCGTCGACAGTTTGCCCAGATGAAAAAGCAGCTCTGCGACCTGGGAGTGGACTATGCAATGCTTTACCCAGCAAAGTTGCGGGTCAATAGGCAGGGCCGTTCTCACATTTTTACTGACCCGAAGGCCCTGCAGAGGGCGCTGAAAGACTGGTCGAGAGAGAATCGCCCGAGCCCTGAGAGGCTGCTGCTGGACGAAGCTGCAGGAGGATCGTTAGAAGATCAGGACTGAACTTTGCCCACTACTATGGTCTGATAAGTATAGTCTTTGTCCTGACAGTGTTGGCGGAGCTCTCTTGGGGGTTTAGGGCTGGGGTAGTAGGGATTTTCTGGGCCACTGTTTATGCCCTCTGCCACTAGGGGTGCTCCCCACCTATGTCTTGATTGCTTCTCCGTGCTGCGAGAAGATGTGTGTGGGAAGGCCTGGGCAGGACGGGTAATGCTGGGGTTGTGGTCCTGACGGGGACGTTGATACTGTGTGAGGGGGGGGGCTCAGATCAGTGATTCAATGTTCATTGGGTGAGGGCAGGGCTCTATAGGGCAATCATTTATAAGCATTTTGACTGATGCGATACGTAGGGAGGGGGAGAGACAATATATATACAGCAGTTGTAAAGTATAGCCGAGATGGTGCCAGGAGCGAGGTTATCAGGTGTTCTGAGAGTATTCTTTGCCTGATGTGCAACTTCCGCCCTCGCGTGCAATACACCTGGGGATGTTTTTTTTTTTATTCTAGGAAGGGACAGGGAGGGGGTGGGATTGGGAAGGGGAATATACGCGACCATGTTCGGGAAGGTCTGCTGTGGGTGGGGGGCAGGTGGGTGTTGAGAAGCAATCGGATGTCATTACAAACAGATGTTTTCTTTCAGTACATACATGGTGGGATAGATAGCGGCCAGAGACGCAGATCAAGGTAAAACAAGTGGGATGGTGGTACATAGTAATGCTTCTGTGAATCCTGTTACTGATGTGTTCCGGGCGCTCACATGGAATGTTAGGGGCCTGAACAACTCCAGGAAACTCCGCAAGGTGCTCCACTACAGGCAAAATCACGCTGTTGACGTAGCTTTACTACAGGAGACACACCTACCCCTTGACAGCCCCTTGCTACGAAGCAGAGGTCTTCGGGACCACACACACGCCTCTGGGTTTACTACACACTCCAAGGGGGTACTTACGTGGAGCAATCCTAAATCTCCCTACACCCTAGAACCACTCGCCACTGACAGGGACGGTAGATATACGATATCTAGAT
Source organism: Calotriton arnoldi (assembly GCA_963921515.1). Classification (NCBI taxonomy): domain Eukaryota; kingdom Metazoa; phylum Chordata; class Amphibia; order Caudata; family Salamandridae; genus Calotriton; species Calotriton arnoldi. The sequence continues at coordinate 1,954,700 of CAWUFW010000445.1, forward strand.
GTCGGGAGAAAGGGCATAGACTTGATTTTAGTCCATATTTATGGCCCGAATTATGACTGCCCCGAATTTTTCGCCTCCCTGGTGGCCACCGTTGCTAACTATAAAGACTGTAGGTTTCTCTGGGGGGGGGGGCGGGGATCTTAATCTGGTCCGGAACCAGAGTATGGATCGGTCGGGGGCCCTGAGCGACGTCCCACTGCGGCTGCGAGGGAGTTGGAATCCGCTATGCTGCGTCTGGACTTACGTGACGTCTGGCGGGCGAAATTCCCGCTCTAAGGGGGGTACACTCACTATTCTGCGTACTATAATCTCCGCACTAGGATAGATTATTGGCTAGCATCTACTCCTATCTGTGACGATATTAGGGAATGTAAGGTCCTCCCCCGCACTCCATCTGACCACTCCCCCTTGCTGATCGCGATAGCTACCCCGAAGGCACGCGTACCGCCGTTCACGTGGCGCTTCCCCCCATATTCGCTGCTGGACACAGCCTTCAAGGCGGAGCATATTGAATCTTTCTTCGCTACTAACGTGGGATCTGTGGATAGTTTTCAAACGATCTGGGAAGCGTTTAAAGTTTACATTAGGGGTATGGCTATGTCCAAGCACTCAGGTGTTCTGCGAGACATTCGAAGGCGGCTGGCAGACCTAGAAAAGAAGCTGGGAATTTTAGAACAGCGCCAACTGATTAGTGCGAATGACGCGGTGGCCACTGAACTCAAGTCACTCCTATCAGAATATCATGATACAGCGGATGCTGAACTCCGGCATTTCGGGAAATACGCCACGGCACGAGTGTATGGGGAGGCGGAAAAGCCGGGCGCAGTTTTGGCACAGTTACTCCGGAGACGACGCAGTAAAACCTTAGTATCGGAACTTAAATCGGTGGACGGAACGATCCTCACGGAAGATACGGAAATAGCGGAGCGTTTCCGAAGTTATTACGCGGAGCTATACACTGCTCGCTCCTCTGGTACGGAGGAGGAAATCTCAGATTATCTCGCTTATATTAAGCTTCCGCACCTCTCGAACTCTCAGCGTGAGTTTCTGATGAGGCCGGTGGAAAAAGATGATAGTGTTGGCCTTGACGGGAATGAGAGCAGGCGGCGCCCCTGGGGTAGACGGCCTCACCGTGGCTTTTTACAGAGCATTTCTTGATCTCCTTTTGCCGCATCTGTCTGCGCTCTTTGATGACATGTGCCAAACCGGAACGATGCCCCCTACAATGAGGGAGGCGGTGATAGTCGCTATACCCAAGCCGGGGAAGCCGCCGGAGGAATGCGGGTCATACCGCCCTCTCTCCTTGTTAAACGTCGACACTAAAATCTACGCTAAGATCCTAGCGAATCGTGTAGCTCCTCTTGCGCAGATTCTTGTCGCTCCTGAACAAGCAGGGTTCATCCCGGATAGAAACCTCACTTACAATCTACGTACGGTATTCTCGGCCATGCAGCATACGCGACAAGATGTCAAGGCCGTCGCGATCTTCCTCGATATGGAAAAGGCCTTTGACTGTCGAATGGCCCTTCATGCGCCAAGTCTTGGCGAGGATGGGTCTGGGCCCGTTTTTTTTACAATTGATAGGGGTGCTGTATAACCATCCCTCTGCCAGAGTCCGAATAGGTAATCTGGTGACGGATCTCATCAACATCACTCGAGGGACGAGGCAGGGATGCCCGCTGTCCCCAATATTATACGCATTGGTGGCGGAGCCGCTGGCTTGTGCACTGCGCGAATACCACAGCCGACGGGGTATTAGACTGTCGAAATATGAATTAATAGTGTCAACTTACGCCGATGACACTTTACTGTACGTCCGCGACCCGGAAAGCAATCTTTCACCGGTCTTGAGAGAAGTGGTGCACTTTGGCGCTCTGTCGGGGTTGCGGGTCAACTGGCCCAAGTCTGTCGTGGTCCCACTCACGCCTGCCACGGCGTGGCACGAGCCAGAATACCCACTGCAGTGGTCCACGGAAGCGATTCGGTACTTGGGAATACGGGTGCATCCAGACTCAGAGATCGTATTCAGGGAAAACTATGGCACTGCTGTCAGTAGACTGGAAGATGACGTGGAGGCCTGGATACGGCTTCCTCTGTTAGGCAGAGTCTCAATTATGAAGATGGTGGTGCTGCCGCGGTTCCTGTTTTTGTTTACGAATATTCCCATGGTTTTACCAAGCTCCTTCTTTAGCCGGGTCACGTCGCTACTGATAAAATTAGCAAGGGCGGGCAAGCAGGCCAGGGTCAAGTGGCGAACACTAACTCTGCCTTACCACATGGGAGGGCTGGGAGCTCCGGATCTAAACTTATATTATAGGGCTGCACAGTGTGCTCATGCGTACCACTGGATACATGGTCCTTCAGACGCTCCGCATATTCGCCTGGAGAAGTTGGCTGCCGACCCGTTACCACTCCCGGCCTTAATATTTGAAGAGGCGGACCACAGGACGGGTATACTCGACTCCATTAATGCTACTCGACATGCTTGGCATTTTCTATTGCAGCTCCAAGCTGGAGCCCTGCTATATTCCCCAGTTATGCCCCTTAACTGGGTTCGTTGGTTGCCTCCCTGTTGCAACCAAGGGGTGCTTCGAGCATTGAACTCTCTGCATATTCAGACGGCTGGAGACCTCTTTCATAACGGGGCGGTTAAGCACTGGCGGGAGGGGATCCCCCTCATACCCTGCTGCAGCAGTTTCAGTTCCACAGGACGAGACATGCTCTACGTGATATACTGGGGGAGGACCTCATAGAGCCGCCTGAGGTTGCTGAGTTAACCTATGTTATTAAGGCTCAGTCGCCCCGTGGGATTGTCTCCAAGCTTTATACGATCGCCATGTCCCACAGGGCTAATCAGTACTCTAAGGCCAGGTTAGACTGGCAACGAGACCTACTGCACCCGATCGATGATGCGATGTGGGCATATTGTTGCTCCAGTACACGCCGCATCTCGCTTAACGGCAGGCACAGACTGATTCATTTTAAGTACCTCAATAGGACGTATTACACCCCCGAGAGATTGTGTAGATACGGGTTGAGAGAGGCGGCTACCTGCAAAAGATGTGCGGAGCCCATGGCTGATTTTATGCACTTAGCCTGGTCTTGCCCAGGGGTACACAACTTCTGGGGTTTGGTATTTGGTGAACTGGCGAGAATAACGGAATCGGAACTCCCCTTGGACCCGGCCTTAGCCTTGTTAGGTTATTCCAAAAAGATCCCACCAGGGAGGCGTAGACTGATAGATATGGGGCTTCTTCTAGCGAAACGCAGAGTAGCGATCAATTGGCTTCTCGGCCCTACCCCTACGGTGGCGCAGTGGTCCCAAGATATGCTTTTTTGCTGCACACAGTCGGAGAATTTTAGCGAATTACTCCCCCCCAGAAGTCGCCCAAAAAACTTCTGGGGTCATTACATGACATATATATCTACCAGAGGACATGGGGGGGTCGGGGACTGAAGGTGACACGCGGCTCCGGGACTGCTCGCCGTCTGTTGCTTGACCACTCCAGTGACGTCATCGGGTGGGCACACGGACTGCGGAGTTGGGATAGTGCCTCTATGTTGGTTTCTCTGGCTTGGTTTAAAAGGGTCGGTGGAAGACGCCATCACGGACGACAGTATGCTACACTGTACTTCCTTTATATAGATATGCCGAAAGGTACTTGATCTGATGGTACTATGTCTGAATGTATCTAAAAGTTCACCATGTGCACATCTTTGTTTAGCGATTGTGATGTTTCGAATTGCTTTTTGTATGTTCTGTAAAAGCTTGACAAATAAAGAAATAAAATAAAAAATAAAAAGGTGCCTGCTCAGCTGCCCTCTAGTTATGTACAGTCCACACACAAAAGCAGTCTAAGCTGCTGTACTGAGTTTAGGGCTTTAGAGTATCTAAACACTGCATATGAGTGACAAAAGTAGGGCCGCCGCCTCCAAACAGAAGAACAAGATATCTTTTTCTTCTAACCAGAGCAGAGATCCTTCACGTGTACCACCCGGTTACAGAAAACGGTCCTAAAATCAAACCTTTAAAAAAGTATCACATTATGAGAGCAAGGATAAAAAATAAATAAAACATAGTATGCAAGGAATGAGAAATTAGTGCTATGGCTGAGTCCAGATCTAATAATCTGAGTGTGCACCTCTTCTAACAGAAGAGAAACCATTAACTAATATTATGAATAATCCCTAACATTTACCCTACATGATGTCTTAACTCACTAATGAAAATGGCAATTTCCTGCAGCTTGCTCAGCTGATGAGGATCTGAATGCTACAGCTGCTAGTGCAGCATTGACCTCCACCTTGAAGCCTTACTTTTCTTCTATCAGCCACAATGAATGTTACTACTCATATTTTGAATCATACAGTTCTCATCTTGTGAGGCACTGGCTAATCTACCCACAATCAAAAAAATTACTAACGCAATTCAACCTACAGCTCGGAAAATATTTTCACATGATCATAGAAGTTATGGATACACAAATGTATACAATTACGATGAAATTCAATGATTATATAACAGTTTTGTAGATGTACAGGTTGTAATGGGGGAGGGGTGAAGTCAAGAGAGCAAATAAAGCAGCTCTGGGTGGCACCATGGAAAGTGGTCAGTATCCTTAATACAATAATGTGAACCGCAGCTGCAAACTGGTACCATTCAAGAACTTAAAGCCCAGGCAACCCTTGGGAACCTAGCTCCTGGCCACGGAGTAGTAACATGGGACTGTGCTTGCACAACAGCCAGTATACTTTCTTGTTCCAGATCCACCAGTCTGCCATACTCCCTCTTCAGTCTCCTAGAACACACTTCCTTTGTTAAAGGGTTCAAAGCAAAAGATGAGATCTGAATTTCACAATTTATCTGACAAGTTTCCAGCTTATAGACCTTGTCCTAAATTACTGCTGAGGCTTGGGATGCTTAAAGTCCATTCAAATTGGCACCTTTGTTTAAAAAAGGTACAGATTTTCCACCACAGTAATCCTACACATCGCCAACATAGCCCTTTCCAGTTTATGTACATGGAATCTTGAGACAACCCCTTGAGGGGCAGGCAAATGAGGACACTTATGTGGCGATTTTAACGAGGTCATTACACTCTATGGAATGCCAATTCCCAATGAGGATGCCTGCAGGAAAAGGAAAGTATTACGCTCCAAACAGATGGGAATGCGCTGAATTGCAGGCATGAAGGTTATCCAACAGTGGTAGCACTCTTGCAGGAGGGTAAATGGGAAAGGATACAATAATTAATCTAAACAATGCATTTCCAGTAGACAGAGCCAAAATGGTCAGTTGATATGGCATTTGGTTGCTTCACACTGTTAGAGAATCATATTGAATAGAAGCCAGCCTGTTCGAAGACAGATAAATGGTTCTTCACGGTCCTAAACTAGTTCACCTCCTATTTCCAACACAGAACAACAAATTAAAATTCAAAACTGCCTCTCTTGCCCCACACCTGTCGCCCTCGGTGTCCCCCAAGGATCCATCCTCTCTCCCGCTCTCTTCAACCTCTTTATGGAACCCCTTACCCTCATACTCAAACAAGCCGGAATCAACTATTACCTGTATGCTGATGACACCCAACTGTACTATAAAATAAAATCCCACTCAGATATCTTACACCTCAACACTGCCCTAACCAAGGTTCAAACCTGGTTCCACACCAACCATCTCAAACTTAACCCTAACAAAACCGAGATCATTCTCTTCTCTCCCAAAAACAACCCTCTCCCCATTCAAGCATGGATCGCTGACCTTAATGCCCTAAACTGTTCTCTCTCCCTCGCCGAATCAGTCAAATCTCTTGGCATCACCATCAACAGTAAGCTTACGCTAAATTCCCATATAAAAAACTCTGCAAAAGGAGCACTCTTCACACTCCGGCATCTCAAAAAAATCAAACCTTTCATTCCAGCGGAAGATTTCAAATTAGTTATCCAATCTCTAGTCCTATCAAAAATTGACTACGGAAACGTTTTACTGTCCGGAACTCCCAAAATTCACCTTGCTCCCATCAGATCTGTCCTCAACCTTGCGGCCAGACTAACAACGGACTGTAAACGTTTCGACCACATCTCACCTGCCCTCAAAGACCTCAAATGGCTTCCCATCGAAGGCAGATCCTCCTATAAAATTGCCTGCATTACGCACAAAGCCCTCTATCAAAAGACTCCACTCTACCTCTCAACCAAACTCAATAAAGCAGGTTGCGCCCGACCGCTGAGAAGCACCAACTCTCTTCTCCTCATCCCCCCCGCTATTTAAAAAAAAAAAAAAAAGCCTCCCAATCCCGCTCCTTCTCTGGCAAGGCCCCCAACATCTGGAACACCCTCCCTAAAGATCTTCGATGTAACCCTTCGTATGTCAGTTTCAAAAGAGGCCTTAAAATACACCTGCTCACTAAATATGGGGGGGGGGGCCTAATCCCTCGCTCTCCGTACTGGCTACACTCTCACCCCTTCCTTAATGCACCACTGTCTCCCTCTCTCACCTACACACCCCCTTCCTGACCCCTCTCCCCTCCTTTCCCATCCTAACTTTTCCCCTCCCTCCCCTCTCACTTACCCAATCCCCCGCACTATTAGGACCTCTGAGCCTTCCCCTGGTGTACTGTATAATAGTGTGCAACGATATATTTATTTTACTGGTTGGTTGACCATCCTCTCTTTCCCTTTCTAATTACGTACTCTATATTTCTCATTATACTCTTTTTTGGCCATTATGTATAATTGCTTCTCTCATAACAACTGTTGTGTATTCCCTGTATATTATCATGCAAATGTAAAGCGCTCCGATACCCCCGGGTGGAGCTAGCGCTATATAAAACCTTCAAAATAAATAAAATTAAAAAAATAAAAGTAGACCTCCACTTAATCAGGACTGGAACCCAGGGATCCCCACTGAATGGTTTTTGGACTCCAGGGACCCCCAATTAGTCTTCACTCTAAGATGGGGTCACAGCCTAAGCATTTTTGATTATTTGAACCGCAAAAACAGTACACAAAAAATAGATGGGAGTTTTACTGAATTCAATTGAGTCCACTCATCGTCTATACTGTAGTCTGTTTGATGCACTGGCACTGCTCCCACGAATCAATCTAAGGAAACTAATTTAATTGTTAGTCTCCAATTTAAAGTACCTTCACATTTAGAGAAAGTTTTAAAATGTTCAATTGTACGTTTTGCTTCTTTATTAATAGTTATTTTTTTATCTGTCAATTTGATTTGATTTTCTAAGCAGTCGCGGACCCCCTGATTAGGCTTCACTGACACGCAGGGGTCCCAGATCACAGGTTAAGAACCACTGGGCTCTATTGAATAGCAGCGGGGTGTATCCTCCTACAGATCTGTGTGCTGTAAAACTCTGGACATGTAGCAGTTGCATCACTAAATGCTAAAACAAAGAATTACAATAGCCAACAGGTTAGACATGTGTAGCATGCCATCAGCTTTTTCAATGCTTGTTTGTGCATTGGGACGCAAAGGCTGACAAAACCATCTGAAAAAAAGATGCTTTCTTTCTATAGTGTCCATTTTTCAGATGCTATTGACAGTGCTCATTTCCCAGGGCTGCAGTACCGCTCTGAGTTAAAACAGTCCCTTACACATTACAATGGAGCCTGGAGAACACATCCATAACAGCCAAAAAAACATGCACTGGCAAAACAAAAGGATTTGCATTTTTAATACAAGTGTTAAGCTATTTGCTTCACCAATACATGCATATAAAAAAAGTTGCCCGAAAAAGCAAAAGAAAAAAAAACATGAATTAATGGATGAAAAGCAAACATCTCTTAAGGTATCTTTAAACCGAACACTGAATATTTGTAATCTTTATTAATGGCTTGATTTTTCAAATTCCACTCAGCCTATTGTATGTGATCCAGCTTAAGATTAACAGAGAACTAGTTGAGAATTATCAGGAAAGTGCTGGCCATCTGGTTTCGGTACAACTCAGAACTGCAACAAATGTTTAGGCTACAGCGTGCTTTTCAGCAGCTCGGACAGCATTGTATTGCAATACTCATTTCACGTACTACCTCCATGTGGGGTGCTGAAGCGCTTGTCAATATGGGTAGCAGGATACACCGTGTAAGATTGAAAGTATGGTATCTTTGTATTGATCCTGTGTGGAAGCGTTTCAGTTTCATTCATGAGGACCACCATGGGGGTGCTTACCGAGAAATGGGGTACAGCGCGATGGATGAAATAAGGGTGATACACAGGCGCAAAGTTTATGGTTTTCAGTAAGCTGACAAATTTGAGCAGGATTGCAAGTCCCTTTATGGTATTTGAGCAGGATTGCTAGTCCTTTTATGGTATTTGTACCGTTCATAGTTCACTTAACTGGTTAATGCACTGGGTTGTCTAATCTGAGATAGTTTGGTCAAAGTGTATGATCTTAAGCAGCCATGGGTTAAAGGGAGAAATCTGCTGGGATAGACTTAGTGAATATCATCCCATATATGACCGACATTGTAAGATGTCAAGAAGCATACGTAGAATGTAGTTAGTTGGGACCTGCAGTGGTGCACTAAATTCAAATCCTCCATTGGCCAGCAGCATGTAGCCTATTTCTTCAGTGCCTGTTCAATTGGTGATGGGTGGCTCATTTGCTGTGGACTGCTACGGTACTGGATAAATAACATAACTCTTAGCAATTCTGCCGTATGTGAATGCAAGTGTCAAAAAATAAAAGGAAATTATTATGTAGCCTCTATGAACTACAATTACCAACTACAACTCTGAGTGTTATATTACTATTAGCGCAAGTTCTATACTGCATCTGTATTCAAACTACATTTATATAGAGTGCACTAACCCAAACGAGGTGGTGTAGCAGTTTACACTGGGCAGCAAACAGATCTGGATCCCGGTGTTGGTAGGTTTTTGGTCATTAGGATGAGACTTGTGCTCTTAAGGAAAGTATGCCATGCCTTTACTCCTGTTTCTATGTGATAGATTAAATAGGAGTTATCTTTAATGAGAGGATGGGGCATGTGAATTCATACATTGGATGGCGGTTTTAATAGAGGAGCTACAGAATATTAGATGTTGTGAGAATGCAGGGGCATGACTTAAAGCAGATGATATGATCTTTGAAATGAGGTGTGGGTAATCATCACAGACAAAAGGGCTTAAGGCAAAACAAGCATGTGGCTTAGAGTAGGCACAGCTCAGAGAGAGGACTCATACAGAGGATGGAAAGGAAGGAGAGATTTACTTGAAAGAAACATGAGTTGGCAATCAGAGGTTTACTTCATTATGCTTGTTTTAGTCAAGACTTGAGTGCGAGCCATCACCGCTGCCACCATCACATCATCCAGCATTACCACCACCTTCTTTACTGCTACTTTCACCATCACTTTTCTGCACAACTATATTTGTATCCTTTGCCACATGAACATGACATATGGGATTTGCCAATGCTTGTTTTCCATTAGGCTTCTAGGCTGTTCCTTCGCAATACTTTTGAAGCTCAAAAACCAGCATCCGTGTGAAATGTGGAATATGAAAAACTAATAAAAACTCGTTTAAAGTATAGTACAAAAGTGCTATATAAAACAAACCTGAATGAGTATGTCATTTTGGAAGCACTAGTCAGAGCTAGCACGTGCTTCAAATCAAAATGGAAATGTTCTATAAACCTTTGTCACAGGTAGGGAAAAAAAATGGTTGCCAAGACTGGAAATTAACAAAAAATAAATATGTCTGTACTGAAGCAGTTCTTTATCTCAGGGTTTAATGTAGGCATGGAAAAACATGCCGGCAGAAGGAGTTCGGTGCTGTGAGAAAGGATTAATGAGATGTTACAAAATAAATATAAAAATGTATTACGTTGCCTCACATGCTAGATGAAAGAGTAAATTGTTCTAGTCACAAGTCAATACAAAAAGCTTAAAAGGTTTACTCACAAACCTAGTACCAGAAGTTACATTATACACAAGACTCCGTTTTCATTCACGAGTTAATTCATAGTCCCGCAAAGTTATTGACAAAGTCAAAAAAACAATATTCATCAATTTAAAAAGGCCCAGACAGCACACAAACATTGAAAAACCCCAACGTAACGGTGGAGTACGTGTACGGTTTGCTTTTGACAAGGGCAGACCTGAAACTGAACACACTGGGATGGCATTTTTGTCCGAAATCTATTTAAAATGTTGATACCGTTGTACGAGTGCCATGAATCGTGTTTGCTTCAATTTGTTTAGGTTTAAATTACCCACTTTATGTAAACAAAAGCTCGCCCGGATCCGCCACCAGTCGAGTTGAAGATTGTAAGGTAGAAACCGAAAACATTTATTGGGCGAGTTAAATACATGTAAATAAACATACACATGGGTTGTGCTCATTTAAAGTTAAGGAAGGGGTGGAGACAACCATCAGTATGGAAAAATGCAAAATGATTAGTGCCCTTTCATTGTTTTGCTCCCTTTCATTGCTGTGCCATTGTTGCGCTACAATACATCTTGAGTGTTTTAGTTCGCGCCAAGTTTCTCCATTTAAGCTACAGCTGTTTGCATTTAGGATTTTAGTTCACTCTCGTACATATTATCGTTTACTTAATTTCATGTTAATGTTTCCCCAACACACATCCTCCTCTCGATTTCCCTCCTTTTTCCACGGCTATTTCTTTAGTGTTTTGGTTTCTTCACCCGGCCTTTTCAATGTAACTTTGCTCCAACTACCTACATTCCTTTGCTATTTAGCTTTACCACTGTCCATCTCCTTTGTCTTACAAGTTTAATATACCACATCGTACACAGTTGATGCTGCCCTCGCCGATGTTTCTTTGCTCACTGCTCTCGTTTACCATTAACCCACCACTCTGGAGTCCCTGTTCCATACCCTCAGAGTCAAGGTTCCCTCCTCAGTGTGTGTTGGTGCCTCGGTAACTACCCACGACCCTGCCCCCCATCACGCACGAGGGCATCCATGTCTCATTCCACAATCCCCGCCAGGCACATTATGCCCTCCCACAACTAGGACCTCTCCGGCTATGGCGCCTTGCTACCCCTCCCATCTCGGGCTCTGCGGCCCGCCCTCCTCCTTGCTGGACGGCGGCCTAGTGTGGGACACTGAGCCCGGGTCACGGATGCTGTGTTTTATAGCGACTGCTCCCGGGGAAGGAGACAGCCGTGTCCTGCAGCTCATCAGGCCAGTGCTGCGGCTGCGCCGGCTCTGGAGTGTGAGCTTGCGCGGTAGGGCACTCACCTCAGAGCGGCTGCGCTGCAGCGGGCCTGCGCCGTGAGGGACCTGCGCGAGCAATGGCGAGCCAGCCGGGGGACGAGCACCGACGCAAGCAAAGGCGCCTGCGCACAACCGTCAACGACGCAATGACGTCCCCATCCCCATACGCCGCACTATTGGGGCCATCTTGAGACGGGTTGCGACTCAGCTAACCTATACAGACCGACAAAGGCCTGGGGGGTTTTTTGTATCTCCATGTTAAGGCTAGGCAAATGATCATTATGTAACAAACGGAAACCTAACGTTCACACAGTGAGGATTGACTGATTCAAGCATGGCGTCAGATGAAACCGATATTGCCGCATGCGCGCTCTTCAGTTTAGGGGTCGCGGCCTTCGATCTTTCTTGTCCAGTGTCCCTGTCTTTACCAAAATGACGTGTTTTTTTCAATATGTGACGTGTTTCATACAGTGTTCAAACCAAAACGTGACACCGTATTCAGGGTACCTTTAAGGATTATAGACAAAGACTGATATCAGAAATGTTTTCAATTTATCAAAATACAAACGTGCATGTAGTACAAGCAAAGGATTTTTAGGTCTCGCCTGAGCCAGCGCGCATGCGGTGCCCTGGCGAGACTTTTAGTAAGAGGGTTTTGGAAGTGCAAACAGTGGCTTTTGCTGGCGACTAGCCTGCGTTCACGCGAGCGTGCACGCGCGATCAGGCGCCATATGGCTTCCCTCGCCATCTGGACGCTCGCGTGAACGCAAGCTGGTCGCCAGCAAAAGCCACTGTTTGCACTTCCAAAACCCGCGATTACTTTCACTTTCACGGCCGCGCGGCCGTGTCAGTTTCACGGCCGCGCGGCCAATGCTTGTTGCTCGCGCTACTTGTTCAGTTGCCCGTCCACCTGTGCTCCCCCGCGTTTCCAGGCGCATGGGCACTATGCAATTTGTCAAAAGACGGCCATTACAAGGTGATGAGAATGTAAGAAAATAAATTCATTCACATTGAGGCATGTATATGACCAGCGTTTGTATTATAATGTTTGCTTTGTGTTTGGTAGCTTCTCATTTAGCGCAAAAACTAAAATAAAAATATTTTCATGCAACACTAAGCATCCGGGATGTTTTTCACAAGGCACAAGTTTAAAAAAATGTAATTACCTTGCCGATGAACTTCTCTGCCCTGAACATTGTAGGCACATTTGTTTGGCCACATTTACATTTTGTTGGTTTGGGAACAGAAAGAAATTGTCTTTTGAGAAGTGGTCCCTTGGAGCATAATATTTTTGAGCTGGGTTGTTTGATAACATCTTCATCAACTCTTATGCAACCATTTTTGGACCCTCCACAGGGTCGAAACTTTTTAACTTGTATGTTCTATGAAATGTGTGGTATGGTATAAATGTGGACTGAATGACAGTAATTTGTTAGTAGTGGATGATGAGAGTCAGTTTTATTTTTAGTCTGTGTTCGCTTTGGGATGTCTTATGTTAAAATAATGGATTGATATTCAAAAACAATTATTTGTGAAAATTTAGCCCATCTTATGTGTTATAAATGTATGTACCTTTGCAATTTATTTGTATAAAAAAATTATATAATCAAAGAAATAACTTGTATAATAAAATGTTTTGGAAAAGTAGTAAAAGTCTGATGAGTTATCTATGTAATTAGGATATATATCCAATTAGATGCATATTATGAGGGTATGATGTTAACATAGAACCTTTCTGGTCGTGTAATAAATTGAATAGGTCGGTATAGAGGTTCCTTTTCTTTCTTTGGTTCCCTTCCTCCCTCCTCTTGGACCTACATGTAACTTAGGGAGGGCCTGTTTTCTCTAGTTGGTTTGGGAACATGCACTCCCTATCTCTTTACTATGAGACACCCTCCGTTCCTATTTACCCTCAGCCTCTCCCTTTCGTTAAAAAGAGTTTCTCTATTACGCCGGTGTCTGGTGGAACGGTGATCGGCAAATCCTTATAAAAACCCAAAACTTTCTGAGAAAAGAAGAATCTTTGCGCAAAAACTTAAAAAAATAAATTATAACAACACTGATCACCCGGGATGTTTATTTTCACAAGGCACGGGCGCTACCACGAATATAAATTACAATGTTGTGTTCACAACTGTTCGCTGGAAGCAGACCAGCGCCGCCACAGTGATAGCAGGTAGGCAGCACACCTCCCCCACTTCCCAAAGAAAAACAGCTCTGCTATAAACTTCTCTTCCTTCGTTTGATCCTCACCCGCCTCATTCCAATATGCCCCTATCTCCCCACACATCGTAAAACGCTTTCTCTACCATCCTCCTCTCCCCTCTGCCTCTCCTCTCTCCCGTGACCCCATGTATTGCAACTTATTTCACAGTGTTTACATCTTCAGTACACAAAACTGTTGGGCCTCAGTCAACACAAGGGCATACTGTTAACCCCTGCAGGGGACTTAATTAAAGCCAGTGTATACCATGGCGCGCATGGGCAAATTTACATAAAACCAGAAACATTACAGTAAATCTACACTACAATAAATAAGTCGACCACTTTCCACCTAACCCCATAATTTACATCTTTTTTGTGTATTTTGGGGTGTACTACGTAAAAATGTTGGGTATTGCTCACACCACAGGCGTAATGTTATCGACTGCAGGGTACTTGAATTACGCCGGTGTCTGGCGGGACGGTCATCGGCAAATTCTTATAAAAACAAAAAGATTGCAGGAAAAAGAAGAACCTTTGCGCACAAACTTAATAAAAATAAATTATAACACAGATCATCCGGGATGTTTATTTTTACAAGGCACAAGTTTAAATCATAATTAATTACTTCGGATATCCGCTTCTCGCCCCTAAACATCGTAGGTACGTTTGTTTAGCCACATTTTTTAAAACATGTACTCCCTGTCTTTACGATGTGAGCCACCCTCTGTTCATATTTACTCTCAACCTCTCCCTTTCTTTAAAAAGAGTTTCTCTTTGGTCCTCCTTTCCCCTCTGCCTGTTCTCTTTCCCCCAACCCCCTTGTATTTTAACTGCTTTCGGTGGGTTTTAGAATGTACCACTGTAGCTAGTTAGTTATGGTTAGTAGTGTGAACACCACGAGGGGGCTTAACAAAGCGGGACAGTGCAGTCACCCCTAGGATCCCAAGCAGAACCACCTCGAATCTAGGGTGATATAGTTTTATTTGGAACAACTGTGGCAAATTAAACAAGCATTGGCATAGTCAATAGGTCTCGCCTTTGGGACCTTATAAGTGTTTAGTTATCCAGCACAATATCCTTGGTGCAACAACATCAAGTGTTGCATGACTAAACACTTATAAGGTCCCAAAGGCGAGACCTATTGGCTATGCCAAAGCTTGTTGTTTTTAGATAAGCCAAGTTGTCAGTGTAATTTACATATTTGCAGTGTGCATATGTTTTAACATATGGGGAGAGGATGTAGTCTTACCGCTAGAGCTTCCGACTTTGGAGCTGAGAAACTGGGTTCGAGCCTCGCCGTTGGCTCAGCATCCTGTGATTCTGGGCAAATCACAATCTCCTCGCGCCTAACAAATAACAAGCATTGGCATAGCCAATAGGTCTCGCCTTTGGGGCCTTATAAGTGTTTAGCCAGAGCTATTGACTTTGCCAATGTCTTCAAGCTGTGCTGTAGAGAAGTGTGGCTGCTGTGCAGCATGCTGAAAAGTTATAATAAAAAAGTGTCAGAAGCATTTTTGTTACTTTATATATGACCAAGAAGGCATTATGTAAAACTGAACGACCATATTAAAAAAAGTATTTACAAAAAAAAATTTCCTCAGTTTTTTTTTGTTCTTGCAATGCTGGCAACTTGTTTCTGCCTATTGCAATGGTTGTTTGTTAAAGCTTTTTTTTTGAGGGGGCATAAACAATCGGAGGGTGAAGGTTGGGAACTAGTACCTGTATTATAACACTAGCAGCGGCCAGACGCTAGGGGAGAATCAACAGATGCCAGATTCCGAGAGCAGGCTGAGGTGGTGCTGAGTGATGCTGAGGTGGTAGTGGTGGTGGTGGTGACTGTTGCGGAGACGATGCTGAGGTGATGCTGAATGATACTCAGGTCTTGCTGAGTGATACTGCTGTGGTGCTGAGTGATGCTGTGGTGGTGCTGAGTGATATTGTCTTGGCGCTGAGTGATGCTGTGGTGGCGCTGAGTGATGATGTGGTGGTGCTGAGTGATGCTGTGGTGGCCCTGAGTGATGCTGTGGTGGCCCTGAGTGATGCTGTGGTGGCCCTGAGTGATGCTGTGGTGGTGCTGAATGATCCTGTGGTGGTGCTGAATGATGCTGTGGTGGTGCTGAGCGATGCTGTGGTGGTGCTGAGCGATGCTGTGGTGGTGCTGAGCGATGCTGTGGTGGCCCTGAGCGATGCTGTTGCGGCGCTGAGTGATGCTGTGGTGGCGCTGAGTGATGCTGTGGCGGCGCTGAGTGATGCTGTGGTAGCGCTGAGTGTTGCTGTGGTGGCGCTGAGTGATGCTGTGGTGGTGCTGAGTGATGCTGTGGTGGCGCTGAGTGATGCTGTGGTGGTGCTGAGTGATGCTGTGGTGATGCTGTGGTAGTTCTGAGTGATGCTGTGGTGGTGCTGAGTGATACTGTGGTGGCGCTGAGTGATATTGTTGTGGCACTGAGTGATGCTGTCGTGATGCTGTGGTAGTTCTGAGTGATGCTGTGGTGGTGCTGAGTGATGCTGTGGTGGCGCTGAGTGATGCTGTGGTAGCCCTGAGTGATGCTGTGGCAGTGCTGAGTGATGCTGTGGCGGTGCTGAGCGATGCAGTGGCGGTGCTGAGCGATGCTGTGGCGGTGCTGAGCGATGCTGTGGTGGTGCTGAGCGATGCTGTGGCGGCGCTGAGTGATGCTGTGGCGGCACTGAGTGATGCTGTGGCGGCACTGAGTGATGCTGTGGCGGCCCTGAGTGATGCTGTGGTGGCCCTGAGTGATGCTGTGGTGGCTATGAGTGATGCTGTTGTGGCCCTGAGTGATGCTGTGGTGGCCCTGAGTGATGCTGTGGTGGCGCTGAGTGATGCTGTGGTGGCGCTGAGTGATGCTGTGGTGGCGCTGAGTGATGCTGTGGTGGCGCTGAGTGATGCTGTGGTGGTGCTGAGCGATGCTGTGGTGGTGCTGAGCGATGCTGTGGTGGTGCTGAGCGATGCTCTGGTGGTGCTGAGCGATGCTTTGGTGGTGTTGAGTCATCCTGTGGTGGTGCTGAGTCATCCTGTGGTGGTGCTGAGTCATCCTGTGGTGGTGCTGAGTGATGCAGTGTTGGCCCTGAGTGATGATGTGGTGTCGCTGAGTGAAGCTATGGTGGTGCTGAGTGATGCTGTGGTGGTGCGGAGTGATGTTGTGGTGCTGCTGAGTAATGCTGTTGTGGTGCTGAGTGATGCTGTTGTGGCGCTAAGTGATGCTGTGGTTGTGCTGAGTAATGCTGTGGTTGCACTGAGTGATGCTGTGGTTGCACTGAGTGATGCTGTGATGGCGTTGAGTGATGCTGTGATGGCGTTGAGAGATGTTGTGTTGGTGCTGAGTGATGCTGTGCTGGCTCTGATTGATGCTGTGCTGGCTCTGATTGATGCTGTGGTTGCGCTGAGTGATGCTGTGGTGATGCTGAGTGATGCTGTGGTGTTGCCGAGTGAGAGATAGAGTGAAGATATAATGCCCAATTAGAGAGGGTGGTGAGAGAGAAAGAGAGAGAAATGGTATACATAGAATAAAGAGTGGAGCGGGATAGAGAGAGAGAAAGAAGGAGAGAGAGAGTGAGTGAAGGAGTTTGAAAGAGAAACAGATAAAGGGGTGAGAGAGAATGAAAGGCTAAAAAAGATAGAGAGGGGAGAGTTAATTAAGTAGAGAGAGAATTAGAGAGGGGAGAAAGAGAGAGAAGGAGAGAGACAATAAGAGTGGGGGGTGTGGAGTTTAAATAGAGTGAAGAAGTGACGCGGAAAAAGTAACCTTGAATATAGCATTTGTGCTTTGCGCGAATAAATATTTTTTTTAAAACGAGTGAGACAAAAATACTGGTAATTAGGCTGTGACTCCCAATATAAAACAAATAGCGATATAAGGTGAAATCAACCCACCGAAGCAATATTTCTAACTAGACAAAAAAAAGCTTGCATTTCAATGCTAATCGCTGTTGTTTTTCATGTGACTGTAGTCCAGGGCCGTCAGTTGGTAATGTGAGCTGCTGCTGCGATTGAAACATCAGAGTCCAGAGAGTTAATGAGCCATGACAAGGAAGAGATAGGAAACCCAGATGGCAGCTGCGCGCGTGCACCCTATCGTGAACGCAATCGTGAACGCAAGCTGGTCGCCAGCCGAAAGCCAATGGGTTTGCACTTCCAAAACCCGCTTACTAAAACTCTCTGCCAGACCAGCGCAAGCGCTGGTGCAGGCCGAGACCTAAAAAATGAATGTGTCCTTGTGTACAGTAGCGGCTCGTGGAGGGAGTGCCATGGGGTGGTGGGGCGGTGGGGCGGGGGAGGAGCAGGGTGGGGGTTAGTAAACTACAGAATACGGCCGAACAGAGGTAAGTAAACAAATAAATAAAACGAATTTCATTGCACGCGCTGCATTGCCAAATGCGATGCAGCGCACGCAACGAAATTCGTTTTATTTATTTATTTGTTTACTTACCTCTGTTCGGCCGTATGCCGTAGTTTACTACCCCCCACCCTGCTCCTCCACCGCCCCGCAGCACTCCCTCCACGAGCCGCTACTGCTTGTGTAACGGAACTAACGGAACTGGGGCTCATGTAAAGCGCTCCAATAACCTTCAGGTCGAGTTCGTGCTGTATAAATCTACAAAAAAAAAGTCTTAGGCATTTACAACAGCTGCAAAACTCTTGTACAGGCACAGCTTTAGAGTGACCAGAGGCCCCAGATTTGCTGTGACTGTTCCCTTTTTAGGTGGAGCCTAGGCAGCGCATGCACTGCTCTGCAAGGCAGGAGTATAAGCAGGGCACAAGTCCTATAAAAAGAAGTGGGGGGACTGACCAAGTTATACACTATGCAAGTGACATCATGACGCTTGCCATCACAGCACATGACGTCACGATGTAGCGCTATAAAAGAAATAAACTAGTGCTATTTAAATTATTTGTGTAAATACTGGGACAGACCAGGCCCTCTGACAGTCTTACAGTGTCTGCACTTATATACACGGACAGAACAAAGGGAAAAGCATGCCTCTCTTAAATATCTGTCAAGAAATAGCAAGCTGTGTGCCTTTGTTTACCTCTTTACATTCAAGTGTGAAGTTCCAGAAAGGAGGCCTAATGGACCCTTACCTTAGGCCTAGCTGGAGGCGAAAAAAAGTCCCCTCGCTGCCTGCACTTTGCTGCTGGAAATGGAAAGCAGACAACGTGCAGGCACTGCTGAACATGTCCCGGTGTCTTAAACTGGGACAAGCTCAACATATTTCTGTGGGGCCCAACTTCCTGCAGGGGAGACGGCGTCCACCCTGTGAAAATAGTGGGTGGACGCCGTGGCCCTGCGTGTACCCCCGACTCGTGCCCTGAGTATAAGGACCTTCCATGTTTTTTTTTATTGGTTGCTGTTCCTGCTCTTCATAAATGCCTGCTTACCTTTGGTTAGTATGCTTAATTAGTCCAGCCTTTTGGTGTTCCAGACCCTCCAAGGCGACAGCCCCTGCTATGTGTGGTCTTAGTTTAAAAAAAATGTACTTTCCTTTGTGCGCACTACTTTTTTAATTTTATGACTCCGGTCGTGTATCAGCACTGCGCCCTCTTCATGTGGACACGTGCTTCATGTTTCGTCTCGGATTCCAATCAAAAACAAAACTGACTGAGTGCAAACCGGCTTGAAAACACACCTGTAAATCTTTCTTTTCAGGAATGTCCCTGTGCTGCGCCGCCAGTCACTGCCTGTTATTTTAACAACTTTGGCGCCCGTCGTCAATATCCTATGCCATCCCGTCCCCTAGCTGTGGCTGCCTCTTATTTACAGTTGAAAGATGTCAACGGATGAAAGAGTTTATTCAGATTAATGCAAACTAGCTTTGTCATGTAGTTCCTAGGAATCCCCAGGACCAGCGCGTTTCAGATGACCTAAACTGAGGCTTGGTGTCCAAACCGCTTCCGGACACCCCCACAGGATATATCAGCCGTTAGACCAGCTAGCTCTACAGTGCCACTACCACCCCCCTGTATCTTACAGTGGTGTAGGTAGTTTCTGTCAACCACTGAACATGACAACCCTGATTCCTCAGGGATCGTGGAAAACAGTACAGTACTTTTCGCTCAGTCACTTGTGCTCCCTTATTCTCAGAAAATGCACAGGAGGGCGATTAGGACATTTCAATAAATATTTATTGGTCCAGCGTCAGTCTTGTTTAAAACATATTTGCTGCAACAATCAGGAGACAGAAGCACACGAAAGAGACTGCTAGTACCAATATAGTAAATAGTAGATACATTTCTACCATAATGCTAATAAGATGAACATAAACAGTTCAGATAAAAACAGCAGCACTTGCATAGTCCTAAAATGCGCGCCCTAAGTAATTTTTCCATATGTACCTAGCCTAGATCTATATGTGTAGCATGTAGATGCATGTGTATGTATGTAGCCAAGAAACCCCTAGGGAAGAACCATCCCCCTCACCTGATGGTTGAGAATGAAGGAGCCCGTCTCTGCTTGGAGGATGACACCCCGCAAGGGATGTCAGACCGCTGCATGTTTAAGATTCAGCATGCAGGACCCCTTGTCAGCTTGGAAGGAATTTTCCTCAGATTTGTAGGGGGAAATAAGGGTCTTATATACTAGAGTGGTCACTCCAGGGTTTCTTCTAGAATCGATATGTTTTGAAAAAAATCATAAATGTGTTGAAAACAATCATAAATGTTTTTCCAAACAAATGCGATCATGCACGCTGGCTGTTGACCAAGGATGAAAAAAGTGGTGACCCTTATACAGAATAATTATACCCTGCCTGAGGACATGTTTATGTGCGTCAGGTACAGAGATTATGCTAGAATACTGAGAGCCCGGTGTTGAAGAGACAGGAGCAAGCTACTAGGTAAAAGGTCACCTGTTTAGAATCGTTATTGTCGTGTGGATGGGACAAACGTATGTAATAGGGGTATACATGACAGGAATAGCCTAAAGGACATGACAGCTTGATTTAAAAGCTACAGTCGTGGGCAGGAAGCGGCACCAGTTAAAAACAGGAAATCTAATTTCGATACAAACTGAATAATCACATAATCTTTAAAAGCTACCTGACTGGGTGTCAATGACAACATCATTTCTGTAACAATATTTCTGATTTATTAGATTAGCAAGCTGCTGTTACTTAAGGGGGACGGGCCAACAAATGAAGCTAGGGTCGGGTCTCGATTACTTCCTCAAAACTGTAATGTGCCTTTAAAAAAGAACATATTTTTCCTCGTAATTTTCAGAATAGTAATACAGCTTGCAATTGCAGAGGCACGGTAAACTGATTTAGTATTTGAATGTAGAAGGACATAACGTTAATTGCGTACAGCAAACATGCTTCTGGGGAGGGGCGGAGCAATGAGTTCCCTTCATAGTGATCCAGCGGCTTACTAGCAACAGATACTCCACTACCATATACTCACCTGGGCCCATACAACTCGCTTCCGCTAACACTAAGTAGACCGCTGGAACTTTTAGTTTATAATGATTCTCATACCTCAAGATCTAGTTATTGGTTCTTTAACTAAACCTTTCACTGATCAAACAGTTCTTTCCTCTGGTCAATTGACCAGTTAGGTGGAACTAGTTGATGGTGATAATTAACATAACTTATTATACATTTCTTGATAAAAATAAAATAATGACAGACTCGGTAAGCTTTAAAATCTTTATCTAAATTAATGGGTTGTGAACCATCTCAAAGTGTTTCAGTACAAACTCCCTCATTCACGAGAGTGCCAAATCAATAAATCTCAATAGTTAAACATATTCCAGATCCACACAACAACTATATTCAGAGAGAAGAGGATAGAGAGAAAAGAGCATTTATCAAACAATGAATTTAATAGTTACCAAAGTATGGTGTGAAGACCAACCCACTGGCCAAAGGGCTGGTAAGGGTCCCCAGGACAGATCAGGAGACAAAGACTTCAGGACAGGAATCAGGACAGGATACTTCACCTCCCTAGATACCGACGACTACGTCGCACCCCTCTCTGACACTCTCTTCCTCCTCGTGGTTCTTCCGCGATCTTCTTTCTAACCCACCCAAATTAAGTAGATGGTTCTGCATTCGATTTCTTCATCAGCATTTCAGAGCATCAGCACCACCCCAGCACTAACAGCATCCCTTAGCTCTGTATCGCCTCTCTCTCCAACGACAACGACGACAACCCTTCTCCTCTTCACTAACTAGAACTACCTCAATTATACCTTTCCATAGCCATGTACCACCCATTAATGTTTCATTTTTACAGAAATACTAACTTCTGATTGGACAGGCGAGGGGGATGATCATCACACCATGCTTATACTTCATTTATTTCTTTAAACCATTGTTTCCAAACTCCTCCCCTCAAACCTTTATTCCGCCCTTCCTTTCCCATACATCTTTAAACTTTATTAATACAAATGTAACAGTTTTTCTCGAATAAGTTCCTTCATATGAACTCTTCACCCTCATGTTCCCAGGGCACATCTCCGCCGACCTTGGACGTGTGACAAGTCCTTAGTCATCCTTTCAAGCTTCCACACCAGGGCGCATGCGTTGCACCACGTCAGTCTGCTCGACTCAGACAAGTTTGACAGGCCCAAATACGCACTAATAATAAAGTCAAAAGAAGAAATGTTATTCTCAAAAATAAATGATTTCACTGTATACCACCAACCTCTACTCTAGCCCGTACCATTTATTATTTCTCTTTCTGCATTTGCATTAGTATAAAACTTATTTTCTAATTTCAGCAAGCAGATGCTTTGCATGTGAGCTTTCAAGCGGCAATTTTATAGCTCTTTGCGCAAGCGCCAGAATTTCCCTCCAAGCTTTAGTTCGTCATACTACGTAGATGCAGTAGACGCATGCGCAGTAAAGATCCCGTGTTAAAATGCATTCTAGTCCTACGTCCATGTTATTGTAGCTAGTAAACACATAGGCAAGCTTCATTCTTTTCCCGCGTATGATGGAAATGCGTATTATTAATCACAAAACACGTTGTTAGTAATTCGTTAATGAGTTTAAACGAGAGGATTGCTTCCGAACAAGTCTCGTGTTCGAGTCCTTGCTCCATCAATCCCCTCTCTGATGGCATATTAAGCCATCACAAAATTTCCCATCCATCCCAGATACCAACTTTAACACTTCTCAGTTTTCTCTATTTGTCCTCTCAAACTTTCATCAATGATTTCGTTTCCTTCTAAAACTCGCATCTTCTTATATAACCTGCCTTTCATTTCTTCCAAGCGTATTTCCTCATACCTAACAAGCAAAGGATTTTTAGGTCTCGCCTGAGCCAGCGCGCATGCGCTGTCCTGGCGAGACTTTTAGTAAGCGGGTTTTGGAAGTGCAAACAGTGGCTTTTGCTGGCGACTAGCCTGCGTTCACGCGAGCGTGCACGCGCGATCAGGCGCCATATGGCTTCCCTTGCCATCTGGACGCTCGGGTGAACGCAAGCTGGTCGCCAGCAAAAGCCACTGTTTGCACTTCCAAAACCCGCGATTACTTTCACTTTCATGGCCGCGCGGCCGTGTCAGTTTCACGGCCGCGCGGCCAATGCTTGTTGCTCGCGCTTCTTGTTCAGTTGCCCGTCCTCCTGTGCTCCCCCCCGTTTCCAGGCGCATGGGCACTATGCAATTTGTCAAAAGACGGCCATTACAAGGTGATGAGAATGTAAGAAAATAAATTCATTCACATTGAGGCATGTATATGACCAGCGTTTGTATTATAATGTTTGCTTTGTGTTTGTTAGCTTCTCATTTAGCGCAAAAACTAAAATAAAAATATTTTCATGCAACACTAAGCATCCGGGATGTTTTTCACAAGGCACAAGTTTAAAAAAATGTAATTACCTTGCCGATGAACTTCTCTGCCCTGAACATTGTAGGCACATTTGTTTGTCCACATTTACATTTTGTTGGTTTGGGAACATGCACTCCCTATCTCTTTACTATGAGACACCCTCCGTTCCTATTTACCCTCAGCCTCTCCCTTTCGTTAAAAAGAGTTTCTCTATTACGCCGGTGTCTGGTGGAACGGTGATCGGCAAATCCTTATAAAAACCCAAAACTTTCTGAGAAAAGAAGAACCTTTGCGCAAAAACTTAAAAAAATAAATTATAACAACACTGATCACCCGGGATGTTTATTTTCACAAGGCACGGGCGCTACCACGAATATAAATTACAATGTTGTGTTCACAACTGTTCGCTGGAAGCAGACCAGCGCCGCCACAGTGATAGCAGGCAGACAGCACACCTCCCCCACTTCCCAAAGAAAAACAGCTCTGCTGTAAACTTCTCTTCCTTCGTTTGATCCTCACCCGCCTCATTCCAATATGCCCCTATCTCCCCACACATCGTAAAACGCTTTCTCTACCATCCTCCTCTCCCCTCTGCCTCTCCTCTCTCCCATGACCCCATGTATTGCAACTTATTTCACAGTGTTTACATCTTCAGTACACAAAACTGTTGGGCCTCAATCAACACAAGGGCATACTGTTAACCCCTGCAGGGGACTTAATTAAAGCCAGTGTATACCATGGCGCGCATGGGCAAATTTACATAAAACCAGAAACATTACAGTAAATCTACACTACAATAAATAAGTCGACCACTTTCCACCTAACCCCATATTTTACATCTTTTTTTTGTGTATTTTGGGGTGTACTACGTAAAAATGTTGGGTATTGCTCACACCAGAGGCGTAATGTTATCGACTGCAGGGTACTTGAATTACGCCGGTGTCTGGCGGGACGGTCATCGGCAAATTCTTATAAAAACAAAAAGATTGAAGGAAAAAGAAGAACCTTTGCGCACAAACTTAATAAAAATAAATTATAACACATTTCATCCGGGATGTTTATTTTTACAAGGCACAAGTATAAATCATAATTAATTACTTCGGATATCCGCTTCTCGCCCCTAAACATCGTAGGTACGTTTGTTTAGCCACATTTTTAAAACATGTACTCCCTGTCTTTACGATCTGAGCCACCCTCTGTTCATATTTACTCTCAACCTCTCCCTTTCTTTAAAAAGAGTTTCTCTTTGGTCCTCCTTTCCCCTCTGCCTGTTCTCTTTCCCCCAACCCCCTTGTATTTTAACTGCTTTCGGTGGGTTTTAGAATGTACCACTGTAGTTAGTTAGTTATGGTTAGTAGTGTGAAAACCACGAGGGGCTTAACAAAGCGGGACAGTGCAGTCACCCCTAGGATCCCAAGCAGAACCACCTCGAATCTAGGGTGATATAGTTTTATTTGGAACAACTGTGGCAAATTAAACAAGCATTGGCATAGTCAATAGGTCTCGCCTTTGGGACCTTATAAGTGTTTAGTTATCCAGCACAATATCCTTGGTGCAACAACATCAAGTGTTGCATGACTAAACACTTATAAGGTCCCAAAGGCGAGACCTATTGGCTATGCCAATGCTTGTTGTTTTTAGATAAGCCAAGTTGTCAGTGTAATTTACATATTTGCAGTGTGCATATGTTTTAACATGTGGGGAGAGGATGTAGTCTTACCGCTAGAGCTGCCGACTTTGGAGCTGAGAAACTGGGTTCGAGCCTCGCCGTTGGCTCAGCATCCTGTGATTCTGGGCAAATCACAATCTCCTCGCGCCTAACAAATAACAAGCATTGGCATAGCCAATAGGTCTCGCCTTTGGGGCCTTATAAGTGTTTAGCCAGAGCTATTGACTTTGCCAATGTCTTCAAGCTGTGCTGTAGAGAAGTGTGGCTGCTGTGCAGCATGCTGAAAAGTTATAATAAAAAAGTGTCAGAAGCATTTTTGTTACTTTATATATGACCAAGAAGGCATTATGTAAAACTGAACGACCATATTAAAAAAAGTATTTACAATAAAAAATTTCCTCAGTTTCCTTTTGTTCTTGCAATGCTGGCAACTTGTTTCTGCCTATTGCAATGGTTGTTTGTTAAAGCTTTTTTTTTGAGGGGGCGTAAACAATCGGAGGGTGAAGGTTGGGAACTAGTACCTGTATTATAACACTAGCAGCGGCCAGACGCTAGGGGAGAATCAACAGCTGCCAGATTCCGAGAGCAGGCTGAGGTGGTGCTCAGTGATGCTGAGGTGGTAGTGGTGGTGGTGGTGAATGTTGCGGAGACGATGCTGAGGTGATGCTGAATGATACTCAGGTCTTTCTGAGTGATGCTGTGGTGGTGCTGAGTGATATTGTCTTGGCGCTGAGTGATGCTGTGGTGGCGCTGAGTGATGATGTGGTGGTGCTGAGTGATGCTGTGGTGGCCCCGAGTGATGCTGTGGTGGCCCTGAGTGATGCTGTGGTGGCCCTGAGTGATGCTGTGGTGGCCCTGAGTGATGCTGTGGTGGCCCTGAGTGATGCTGTGGTGGTGCTGAATGATGCTGTGGTGGTGCTGAATGATGCTGTGGTGGTGCTGAGCGATGCTCTGGTGGTGCTGAGCGATGCTGTGGTAGCCCTGAGTGATGCTGTGGTGGCGCCGAGTGATGCTGTGGCGGCGCTGAGTGATGCTGTGGCGGCGCTGAGTGATGCTGTGGCGGCGCTGAGTGATGCTGTGGTGGTGCTGAGTGATGCTGTGGTGGCGCTGAGTGATGCTGTGGTGGCGCTGAGTGATGCTGTGGTGGCGCTGAGTGATGCTGTCGTGGCGCTGAGTGATGCTGTGGTGGTGCTGAGTGATGCTGTGCTGGTGCTGAGTGATATTGTTGTGGCACTGAGTGATGCTGTGGTGATGCTGTGGTAGTTCTGAGTGATGCTGTGGTGGTGCTGAGTGATGCTGTGGTGGCGCTGAGTGATGCTGTGGTGGCCCTGAGTGATGCTGTGGCGGTGCTGAGCGATGCTGTGGCGGTGCTGAGCGATGCAGTGGCGGTGCTGAGCGATGCTGTGGCGGTGCTGAGCGATGCTGTGGTGGTGCTGAGCGATGCTGTGGCGACGCTGAGTGATGCTGTGGCGACACTGAGTGATGCTGTGGCGGCACTGAGTGATGCTGTGCGGCCCTGAGTGATGCTGTGGTGGCCCTGAGTGATGCTGTGGTGGCCCCGAGTGATGCTGTTGTGGCCCTGAGTGATGCTGTGGTGGCCCTGAGTGATGCTGTGGTGGCCCTGAGTGATGCTGTGGTAGCGCTGAGTGATGCTGTGGTGGCGCTGAGTGATGCTGTGGTGGCGCTGAGTGATGCTGTGGTGATGCTGAGTGATGCTGTGGTGGTGCTGAGCGATGCTGTGGTGGTGCTGAGCGATGCTGTGGTGGTGCTGAGCGATGCTGTGGTGGTGTTGAGTCATCCTGTGGTGGTGCTGAGTCATCCTGTGGTGGTGCTGAGTCATCCTGTGGTGGTGCTGAGTGATGCAGTGTTGGCCCTGAGTGATGATGTGGTGTCGCTGAGTGAAGCTATGGTGGTGCTGAGTGATGCTGTGGTGGTGCGGAGTGATGCTGTGGTGGTGCGGAGTGATGTTGTGGTGCTGCTGAGTAATGCTGTTGTGGCGCTGAGTGATGCTGTTGTGGCGCTAAGTGATGCTGTGGTTGTGCTGAGTGATGCTGTGGTTGCACTGAGTGATGCTGTGATGGCGTTGAGTGATGCTGTGATGGCGCTGAGAGATGTTGTGTTGGTGCTGAGTGATGCTGTGCTGGCTCTGATTGATGCTGTGCTGGCTCTGATTGATGCTGTGGTTGCGCTGAGTGATGCTGTGGTGATGCCGAGTGAGAGATAGAGTGAAGATATAATGCCCAATTAGAGAGGGTGGTGAGAGAGAAAGAGAGAGAAAGGGTGTACATAGAATAAAGAGTGGAGCGGGATAGAGAGAGAGAAAGAAGGAGAGAGAGAGTGAGTGAAGGAGTTTGAAAGAGAAACAGATAAAGGGGTGAGAGAGAATGAAAGGCTAAAAAAGATAGAGAGGGGAGAGTTAATTAAGTAGAGCGAGAATTAGAGAGGGGAGAAAGAGAGAGAAGGAGAGAGACAATAAGAGTGGGGGGTGTGGAGTTTAAATAGAGTGAAGAAGTGACGCGGAAAAAGTAACCTTGAATATAGCATTTGTGCTTTGCGCGAATAAATATTTTTTAAAAAAACCGAGTGAGACAAAAATACTGGTAATTAGGCTGTGACTCCCAATATAAAACAAATAGCGATATAAGGTGAAATCAACCCACCGAAGCAATATTTCTAACTAGACAAAAAAAAGCTTGCATTTCAATGCTAATCGCTGTTGTTTTTCATGTGACTGTAGTCCAGGGCCGTCAGTTGGTAATGTGAGCTGCTGCTGCGATTGAAACATCAGAGTCCAGAGAGTTAATGAGCCATGACGAGGAAGAGATAGGAAACCCAGATGGCAGCTGCGCGCATGCACGCTATCGTGAACGCAAGCTGGTCGCCAGCCGAAAGCCAGTGGGTTTGCACTTCCAAAACCCGCTTACTAAAACTCTCGGCCAGACCAGCGCAAGCGCTGGTGCAGGCCGAGACCTAAAAAATGAATGTGTCCTTGTGTACAGTAGCGGCTTGTGGAGGGAGTGCCATGGGGTGGTGGGGCGGTGGGGCGGGGCGGGGGAGGAGCAGGGTGGGGGGTAGTAAACTACAGCATACGGCCGAACAGAGGTAAGTAAACAAATAAATAAAACGAATTTCATTGCACGCGCTGCATTGCCAAATGCGATGCAGCGCACGCAACGAAATTCGTTTTATTTATTTATTTGTTTACTTACCTCTGTTCGACCGTATACCGTAGTTACTACCCCCACCCTGCTCCTCCACCGCCCGCAGCACTCCCTCCACGAGCCGCTACTGCTTGTGTAACGGAACTAACGTAACTGGGGCTCATGTAAAGCGCTCCAATAACCTTCAGGTCGAGTTCGTGCTGTATAAATCTACAAAAAAAAAGTCTTAGGCATTTACAACAGCTGCAAAACTCTTGTACAGGCACAGCTTTAGAGTGACCAGAGGCCCCAGATTTGCTGTGACAGTTCCCTTTTTAGGTGGAGCCTAGGCAGCGCATGCACTGCACTGCAAGGCAGGAGTATAAGCAGGGCACAAGTCCTATAAAAAGAAGTGGGGGGACTGACCAAGTTATACACTATGCAAGTGACATCATGACGCTTGCCATCACAGCACATGACGTCACGACGTAGCGCTATAAAAGAAATAAACTAGTGCTATTTAAATTATTTGTGTAAATACTGGGACAGACCAGGCCCTCTGACAGTCTTACAGTGTCTGCACTTATATACACGGACAGAACAAAGGGAAAAGCATGCCTCTCTTAAATACCTGTCAAGAAATAGCAAGCTGTGTGCCTTTGTTTACCTCTTTACATTCAAGTGTGAAGTTCCAGAAAGGAGGCCTGATGGACCCTTAACTTAGGCCTAGCTGGAGGCGAAAAAAAGTCCCCTCGCTGCCTGCACTTTGCTGCTGGAAATGGAAAGCAGACAACGTGCAGGCACTGCTGAACATGTCCCGGTGTCTTAAACTGGGACAAGCTCAACATATTTCTGTGGGGCCCAACTTCCTGCAGGGGAGACGGCGTCCACCCTGTGAAAATAGTGGGTGGACGCCGTGGCCCTGCGTGTACCCCCGACTCGTGCCCTGAGTATAAGGACCTTCATGTTTTTTTTTATTGGTTGCTGTTCCTGCTCTTCATAAATGCCTGCTTACCTTTGGTTAGTATGCTTAATTAGTCCAGCCTTTTGGTGTTCCAGACCCTCCAAGGCGACAGCCCCTGCTATGTGTGGTCTTAGTTTAAAAAAAATGTACTTTCCTTTGTGCGCACTACTTTTTTAATTTTATGACTCCGGTCGTGTATCAGCACAGCGCCCTCTTCATGTGGACACGTGCTTCATGTTTCGTCTCGGATTCCAATCAAAAACAAAACTGACTGAGTGCAAACCGGTTTGAAAACACACCTGTAAATCTTTCTTTTCAGGAATGTCCCTGTGCTGCGCCGCAAGTCACTGCCTGTTATTTTAACAACTTTGGCGCCCGTCGTCAATATCCCATGCCATCCCGTCCCCTAGCCGTGGCTGCCTCTTATTTACAGTTGAAAGATGTCAACGGATGAAAGAGTTTATTCAGATTAATGCAAACTAGCTTTGTCGTGTAGTTCCTAGGAATCCCCAGGACCAGCGCGTTTCAGATGACCTAAACTGAGGCTTGGTGTCCAAACCGCTACCGGACACCCCCACAGGATATATCAGCCGTTAGACCAGCTAGCTCTACAGTGCCACTACCACCCCCCTGTATCTTACAGTGGTGTAGGTAGTTTCTGTCAACCACTGAACATGACAACCCTGATTCCTCAGGGATCGTGGAAAACAGTACAGTACTTTTCGCTCAGTCACTTGTGCTCCCTTATTCTCAGAAAATACACAGGAGGGCGATTAGGACATTTCAATAAATATTTATTGGTCCAGCGTCAGTCTTGTTTAAAACATATTTGCTGCAACAATCAGGAGACAGAAGCACACGAAAGAGACTGCTAGTACCAATATAGTAAATAGTAGATACATTTCTACCATAATGCTAATAAGATGAACATAAACAGTTCAGATAAAAACAGCAGCACTTGCATAGTCCTAAAATGCGCGCCCTAAGTAATTTTCCCATATGTACCTAGCCTAGATCTATATGTGTAGCATGTAGATGCATGTGTATGTATGTAGCCAAGAAACCCCTAGGGAAGAACCATCCCCCTCACCTGATGGTTGAGAATGAAGGAGCCCGTCTCTGCTTGGAGGATGACACCCCGCAAGGGATGTCAGACCGCTGCGTGTTTAAGATTCAGCATGCAGGACCCCTTGTCAGCTTGGAAGGAATTTTCCTCTGATTTGTAGGGGGAAATAAGGGTCTTATATACTAGAGTGGTCACTCCAGGGTTTCTTCTAGAATCGATATGTTTTGAAAAAAATCATAAATGTGTTGAAAACAATCATAAATGTTTTTCCAAACAAATGCGATCATGCACGCTGGCTGTTGACCAAGGATGAAAAAAGTGGTGACCCTTATACAGAATAATTATACCCTGCCTGAAGACATGTTTATGTGCGTCAGGTACAGAGATTATGATAGAATACGGAGAGCCCGGTGTTGAAGAGACAGGAGCAAGCTACTAGGTAAAAGGTCACCTGTTTAGAATCGTTATTGTCGTGTGGATGGGACAAACGTATGTAATAGGGGTATACATGACAGGAATAGCCTAAAGGACATGACAGCTTGATTTAAAAGCTACAGTCGTGGGCAGGAAGCGGCACCAGTTAAAAACAGGAAATCTAATTTCGATACAAACTGAATAATCACATAATCTTTAAAAGCTACCTGACTGGGTGTCAATGACAACATCATTTCTGTAACAATATTTCTGATTTATTAGATTAGCAAGCTGCTGTTACTTAAGGGGGACGGGCCAACAAATGAAGCTAGGGTCGGGACTCGATTACTTCCTCAAAACTGTAATGTGCCTTTAAAAAAGAACATATTTTTCCTCGTAATTTTCAGAATAGTAATACAGCTTGCAATTGCAGAGGCACGGTAAACTGATTTAGTATTTGAATGTAGAAGGACATAACGTTAATTGCGTACAGCAAACATGCTTCTGGGGAGGGGCGTAGCAATGAGTTCCCTTCATAGTGATCCAGCGGCTTACTAGCAACAGATACTCCACTACCATATACTCACCTGGGCCCATACAACTCGCTTCCGCTAACACTAAGTAGACCGCTGGAACTTTTAGTTTATAATGATTCTCATACCTCAAGATCTAGTTATTGGTTCTTTAACTAAACCTTTCACTGATCAAACAGTTCTTTCCTCTGGTCAATGGACCAGTTAGGTGGAACTAGTTGATGGTGATAATTAACATAACTTATTATACATTTCTTG
Source organism: Calotriton arnoldi (assembly GCA_963921515.1). Classification (NCBI taxonomy): domain Eukaryota; kingdom Metazoa; phylum Chordata; class Amphibia; order Caudata; family Salamandridae; genus Calotriton; species Calotriton arnoldi. Next base: position 1,985,932 of record CAWUFW010000445.1, read on the forward strand.
ATAAAAATAAAATAATGACAGACTCGGTAAGCTTTAAAATCTTTATCTAAATTAATGGGTTGTGAACCATCTCAAAGTGTTTCAGTACAAACTCCCTCATTCACGAGAGTGCCAAATCAATAAATCTCAATAGTTAAACATATTCCAGATCCACACAACAACTATACTCAGAGAGAAGAGGATAGAGAGAAAAGAGCATTTATCAAACAATGAATTTCATAGTTACCAAAGTATGGTGTGAAGACCAACCCCTGGCCAAAGGGCTGGTAAGGGTCCCCAGGACAGATCAGGAGACAAAGACTTCAGGACAGGAATCAGGACAGGATACTTCACCTCCCTAGATACCGACGACTACGTCGCACCCCTCTCTGACACTCTCTTCCTCCTCGTGGTTCTTCCGCGATCTTCTTTCTAACCCACCCAAATTAAGTAGATGGTTCTGCATTCGATTTCTTCATCAGCATTTCAGAGCATCAGCACCACCCCAGCACTAACAGCATCCCTTAGCTCTGTATCGCCTCTCTCTCCAACGACAACGACGACAACCCTTCTCCTCTTCACTAACTAGAACTACCTCAATTATACCTTTCCATAGCCATGTACCACCCATTAATGTTTAATTTTTACAGAAATACTAACTTCTGATTGGACAGGCGAGGGGGGGATGATCATCACACCATGCTTATACTTCATTTATTTCTTTAAACCATTGTTTCCAAACTCCTCCCCTCAAACTTTTATTCCGCCCTTCCTTTCCCATACATCTTTAAACTTTATTAATACAAATGTAACAGTTTTTCTTGAATAAGTTCCTTCATATGAACTCTTCACCCTCATGTTCCCAGGGCACATCTCCGCCGACCTTGGACGTGTGACAAGTCCTTAGTCATCCTTTCAAGCTTCCACATCAGGGCGCATGCGTTGCACCACGTCAGTCTGCTCGACTCAGACAAGTTTGACAGGCCCAAATACGCACTAATAATAAAGTCAAAAGAAGAAATGTTATTCTCAAAAATAAATGATTTCACTGTATACCACCAACCTCTACTCTAGCCCGTACCATTTATTATTTCTCTTTCTGCATTTGCATTAGTATAAAACTTATTTTCTAATTTCAGCAAGCAGATGCTATGCATGTGAGCTTTCAAGCGGCAATTTTATAGCTCTTTGCGCAAGCGCCAGAATTTCCCTCCAAGCTTTAGTTCGTCATACTACGTAGATGCAGTAGACGCATGCGCAGTAAAGATCCAGTGTTAAAATGCATTCTAGTCCTACGTCCATGTTATTGTAGCTAGTAAACACATAGGCAAGCTTCATTCTTTTCCCGCGTATGATGGAAATGCGTATTATTAATCACAAAACACGTTGTTAGTAATTCGTTAATGAGTTTAAACGAGAGGATTGCTTCTGAGCAAGTCTCGTGTTCGAGTCCTTGCTCCATCAATCCCCTCTCTGATGGCATATTAAGCCATCACAAAATTTCCCATCCATCCCAGATACCAACTTTAACACTTCTCAGTTTTCTCTATTTGTCCTCTCAAACTTTCATCAATGATTTCGTTTCCTTCTAAATCTTGCATCTTCTTATATAACCTGCCTTTCATTTCTTCCAAGCGTATTTCCTCATACCTAACAAGCAAAGGATTTTTAGGTCTCGCCTGAGCCAGCGCGCATGCGCTGCTCTGGCGAGACTTTTAGTAAGCGGGTTTTGGAAGTGCAAACAGTGGCTTTTGCTGGCGACTAGCCTGCGTTCACGCGAGCGTGCACGCGCGATCAGGCGCCATATGGCTTCCCTCGCCATCTGGACGCTCGCGTGAACGCAAGCTGGTCGCCAGCAAAAGCCACTGTTTGCACTTCCAAGACCCGCGATTACTTTCACTTTCACGGCCGCGCGGCCGTGTCAGTTTCACGGCCGCGCGGCCAATGCTTGTTGCTCGCGCTTCTTGTTCAGTTGCCCGTCCGCCTGTGCTCCCCCCGTTTCCAGGCGCATGGGCACTATGCAATTTGTCAAAAGACGGCCATTACAAGGTGATGAGAATGTAAGAAAATAAATTCATTCACATTGAGGCATGTATATGACCAGCGTTTGTATTATAATGTTTGCTTTGTGTTTGTTAGCTTCTCATTTAGCGCAAAAACTAAAATAAAAATATTTTCATGCAACACTAAGCATCCGGGATGTTTTTCACAAGGCACAAGTTTAAAAAATGTAATTACCTTGCCGATGAACTTCTCTGCCCTGAACATTGTAGGCACATTTGTTTGGCCACATTTACATTTTGTTGGTTTGGGAACATGCACTCCCTATCTCTTTACTATGAGACACCCTCCGTTCCTATTTACCCTCAGCCTCTCCCTTTCGTTAAAAAGAGTTTCTCTATTACGCCGGTGTCTGCTGGAACGGTGATCGTCAAATCCTTATAAAAACCCAAAACTTTCTGAGAAAAGAAGAACCTTTGCGCAAAAACTTTAAAAAATAAATTATAACAACACTGATCACCCGGGATGTTTATTTTCACAAGGCACGGGCGCTACCACGAATATAAATTACAATGTTGTGTTCACAACTGTTCGCTGGAAGCAGACCAGCGCCGCCACAGTGATAGCAGGTAGACAGCACACCTCCCCCACTTCCCAAAGAAAAACAGCTCTGCTGTAAACTTCTCTTCCTTCATTTGATCCTCACCCGCCTCATTCCAATATGCCCCTATCTCCCCACACATCGTAAAACGCTTTCTCTACCATCCTCCTCTCCCCTCTGCCTCTCCTCTCTCCCGTGACCCCATGTATTGCAACTTATTTCACAGTGTTTACATCTTCAGTACACAAAACTGTTGGGCCTCAGTCAACACAAGGGCATACTGTTAACCCCTGCAGGGGACTTAATTAAAGCCAGTGTATTCCATGGCGCGCATGGGCAAATTTACATAAAACCAGAAACATTACAGTAAATCTACACTACAATAAATAAGTCGACCACTTTCCACCTAACCCCATATTTTACATCTTTTTTTTGTGTATTTTGGGGTGTACTACGTAAAAATGTTGGGTATTGCTCACACCACAGGCGTAATGTTATCGACTGCAGGGTACTTGAATTACGCCGGTGTCTGGCTGGACGGTCATCGGCAAATTCTTATAAAAACAAAAAGATTGCAGGAAAAAGAAGAACCTTTGCGTACAAACTTAATAAAAATAAATTATAACACAGATCATCCGGAATGTTTATTTTTACAAGGCAGAAGTTTAAATCATAATTAATTACTTCGGATATCCGCTTCTCGCCCCTAAACATCGTAGGTACGTTTGTTTAGCCACATTTTTTAAAACATGTACTCCCTGTCTTTACGATCTGAGCCACCCTCTGTTCATATTTACTCTCAACCTCTCCCTTTCTTTAAAAAGAGTTTCTCTTTGGTCCTCCTTTCCCCTCTGCCTGTTCTCTTTCCCCCAACCCCCTTGTATTTTAACTGCTTTCGGTGGGTTTTAGAATGTACCACTGTAGTTAGTTAGTTATGGTTAGTAGTGTGAAAACCACGAGGGGCTTAACAAAGCGGGACAGTGCAGTCACCCCTAGGATCCCAAGCAGAACCACCTCGAATCTAGGGTGATATAGTTTTATTTGGAACAACTGTGGCAAATTAAACAAGCATTGGCATAGTCAATAGGTCTCGCCTTTGGGACCTTATAAGTGTTTAGTTATCCAGCACAATATCCTTGGTGCAACAACATCAAGTGTTGCATGACTAAACACTTATAAGGTCCCAAAGGCGAGACCTATTGGCTATGCCAATGCTTGTTGTTTTTAGATAAGCCAAGTTGTCAGTGTAATTTACATATTTGCAGTGTGCATATGTTTTAACATATGGGGAGAGGATGTAGTCTTACCGCTAGAGCTGCCGACTTTGGAGCTGAGAAACTGGGTTCGAGCCTCGCCGTTGGCTCAGCATCCTGTGATTCTGGGCAAATCACAATCTCCTCGCGCCTAACAAATAACAAGCATTGGCATAGCCAATAGGTCTCGCCTTTGGGGCCTTATAAGTGTTTAGCCAGAGCTATTGACTTTGCCAATGTCTTCAAGCTGTGCTGTAGAGAAGTGTGGCTGCTGTGCAGCATGCTGAAAAGTTATAATAAAAAAGTGTCAGAAGCATTTTTGTTACTTTATATATGACCAAAAAGGCATTATGTAAAACTGAACGACCATATTAAAAAAGTATTTACAATAAAAAATGTCCTCAGTTTTCTTTTGTTCTTGCAATGCTGGCAACTTGTTTCTGCCTATTGCAATGGTTGTTTGTTAAAGCTTTTTTTTTGAGGGGGCATAAACAATCGGAGGGTGAAGGTTGGGAACTAGTACCTGTATTATAACACTAGCAGCGGCCAGACGCTAGGGGAGAATCAACAGATGCCAGATTCCGAGAGCAGGCTGAGGTGGTGCTGAGTGATGCTGAGGTGGTAGTGGTGGTGGTGGTGACTGTTGCGGAGACGATGCTGAGGTGATGCTGAATGATACTCAGGTCTTGCTGAGTGATACTGCTGTAGTGCTGAGTGATGCTGTGGTGGTGCTGAGTGATATTGTCTTGGCGCTGAGTGATGCTGTGGTGGCGCTGAGTGATGATGTGGTGGTGCTGAGTGATGCTGTGGTGGCCCTGAGTGATGCTGTGGTGGCCCTGAGTGATGCTGTGGTGGCCCTGAGTGATGCTGTGGTGGCCCTGAGTGATGCTGTGGTGGCCCTGAGTGATGCTGTGGTGGTGCTGAGTGAAGCTGTGGTGGTGCTGAATGATGCTGTGGTGGTGCTGAGCGATGCTGTGGTGGTGCTGAGCGACGCTGTGGTGGCCCTGAGTGATGCTGTGGCGACGCTGAGTGATGCTGTGGCGGCGCTGAGTGATGCTGTGGCGCCGCTGAGTGATGCTGTGGCGGTGCTGAGTGATGCTGTGGTGGCGCTGAGTGATGCTGTGGTGGCGCTGAGTGATGCTGTGGTGGTGCTGAGTGATGCTGTGGTTGCGCTGAGTGATGCTGTGGTGGCGCTGAGTGATGCTGTGGTGGTGCTGAGTGATGCTGTGGTGGTGCTGAGTGATATTGTTGTGGCACTGAGTGATGCTGTGGTGATGCTGTGGTAGTTCTGAGTGATGCTGTGGTGGTGCTGAGTGATGCTGTTGTGGCGCTGAGTGATGCTGTGGTGGCCCTGAGTGATGCTTTGGTGGCCCTGAGTGATGCTGTGGTGGCCCTGAGTGATGCTGTGGTGGCCCTGAGTGATGCTGTGGTGGCCCTGAGTGATGCTGTGGTGACGCTGAGTGATGCTGTGGTGGCGCTGAGTGATGCTGTGGTGGCGCTGAGTGATGCTGTGGTGGTGCTGAGTGATGCTGTGGTGGTGCTGAGCGATGCTGTGGTGGTGCTGAGCGATGCTGTGGTGGTGTTGAGTCATCCTGTGGTGGTGCTGAGTGATCCTGTGGTGGTGCTGAGTGATCCTGTGGTGGTGCTGAGTGATGCAGTGTTGGCCCTGAGTGATGATGTGGTGTCGCTGAGTGAAGCTATGGTGGTGCTGAGTGATGCTGTGGTGGTGCGGAGTGATGTTGTGGTGCTGCTGAGTAATGCTGTTGTGGCGCTGAGTGATGCTGTTGTGGCGCTAAGTGATGCTGTGGTTATGCTGAGTAATGCTGTGGTTGCACTGAGTGATGCTGTGGTTGCACTGAGTGATGCTGTGATGGCGTTGAGTGATGCTGTGATGGCGTTGAGAGATGTTGTGTTGGTGCTGAGTGATGGTGTGCTGGCTCTGATTGATGCTGTGCTGGCTCTGATTGATGCTGTGGTTGCGCTGAGTGATGCTGTGTTGATGCTGAGTGATGCTGTGGTGTTGCCGAGTGAGAGATAGAGTGAAGATATAATGCCCAATTAGAGAGGGTGGTGAGAGAGAAAGAGAGAGAAAGGGTGTACATAGAATAAAGAGTGGAGCGGGATAGAGAGAGAGAAAGAAGGAGAGAGAGAGTGAGTGAAGGAGTTTGAAAGAGAAACAGATAAAGGGGTGAGAGAGAATGAAAGGCTAAAAAAGATAGAGAGGGGAGAGTTAATTAAGTAGAGAGAGAATTAGAGAGGGGAGAAAGAGAGAGAAGGAGAGAGACAATAAGAGTGGGGGGTGTGGAGTTTAAATAGAGTGAAGAAGTGACGCGGAAAAAGTAACCTTGAATATAGCATTTGTGCTTTGCGCGAATAAATATAAAAAAAAAAAACCGAGTGAGACAAAAATACTGGTAATTATGCTGTGACTCCCAATATAAAACAAATAGCGATATAAGGTGAAATCAACCCACTGAAGCAATATTTCTAACTAGACAAAAAAAAGCTTGCATTTCAATGCTAATCGCTGTTGTTTTTCATGTGACTGTAGTCCAGGGCCGTCAGTTGGTAATGTGAGCTGCTGCTGCGATTGAAACATCAGAGTCCAGAGAGTTAATGAGCCATAACGAGGAAGAGATAGGAAACCCAGATGGCAGCTGCGCGGCGTGCACGAAATCGTGAACGCAAGCTGGTCGCCAGCCGAAAGCCAGTGGGTTTGCACTTCCAAAACCCGCTTACTAAAACTCTCGGCCAGAACAGCGCAAGCGCTGGTGCAGGCCGAGACCTAAAAATGAATGTGTCCTTGTGTACAGTAGCGGCTCGTGGAGGGAGTGCCATGGGGTGGTGGGGCGGTGGGGCGGGGCGGGGGAGGAGCAGGGTGGGGGGTAGTAAACTACAGCATACGGCCGAACAGAGGTAAGTAAACAAATAAATAAAACTAATTTCATTGCACGCGCTGCATTGCCAAATGCGATGCAGCGCACGCAACGAAATTCGTTTTATTTATTTATTTGTTTACTTACCTCTGTTCGACCGTATGCCGTAGTTACTACCCCCACCCTGCTCCTCCACCGCCCGCAGCACTCCCTCCACGAGCCGCTACTGCTTGTGTAACGGAACTAACGGAACTGGGGCTCATGTAAAGCGCTCCAATAACCTTCAGGTCGAGTTCGTGCTGTATAAATCTACAAAAAAAAAGTCTTAGGCATTTACAACAGCTGCAAAACTCTTGTACAGGCACAGCTTTAGAGTGACCAGAGGCCCCAGATTTGCTGTGACAGTTCCCTTTTTAGGTGGAGCCTAGGCAGCGCATGCACTGCTCTGCAAGGCAGGAGTATAAGCAGGGCACAAGTCCTATAAAAAGAAGTGGGGGGACTGACCAAGTTATACACTATGCAAGTGACATCATGACGCTTGCCATCACAGCACATGACGTCACGACGTAGCGCTATAAAAGAAATAAACTAGTGCTATTTAAATTATTTGTGTAAATACTGGGACATACCAGGCCCTCTGACAGTCTTACAGTGTCTGCACTTATATACATGGACAGAACAAAGGGAAAAGCATGCCTCTCTTAAATACCTGTCAAGAAATAGCAAGCTGTGTGCCTTTGTTTACCTCTTTACATTCAAGTGTGAAGTTCCAGAAAGGAGGCCTGATAGACCCTTAACTTAGGCCTAGCTGGAGGCGAAAAAAAGTCCCCTCGCTGCCTGCACTTTGCTGCTGGAAATGGAAAGCAGACAACGTGCAGGCACTGCTGAACATGTCCCGGTGTCTTAAACTGGGACAAGCTCAACATATTTCTGTGGGGCCCAACTTCCTGCAGGGGAGACGGCGTCCACCCTGTGAAAATAGTGGGTGGACGCCGTGGCCCTGCGTGTACCCCCGACTTGTGCCCTGAGTATAAGGACCTTCCATGTTTTTTTTTATTGGTTGCTGTTCCTGCTCTTCATAAATGCCTGCTTACCTTTGGTTAGTATGCTTAATTAGTCCAGCCTTTTGGTGTTCCAGACCCTCCAAGGCGACAGCCCCTGCTATGTGTGGTCTTAGTTTAAAAAAATGTACTTTCCTTTGTGCGCACTACTTTTTTAATTTTATGACTCCGGTCGTGTATCAGCACAGCGCCCTCTTCATGTGGACACGTGCTTCATGTTTCGTCTCGGATTCCAATCAAAAACAAAACTGACTGAGTGCAAACCGGCTTGAAAACACACCTGTAAATCTTTCTTTTCAGGAATGTCCCTGTGCTGCGCCGCCAGTCACTGCCTGTTATTTTAATAACTTTGGCGCCCGTCGTCAATATCCCATGCCATCCCGTCCCCTAGCCGTGGCTGCCTCTTATTTACAGTTGAAAGATGTCAACGGATGAAAGAGTTTATTCAGATTAATGCAAACTAGCTTTGTCGTGTAGTTCCTAGGAATCCCTAGGACCAGCGCGTTTCAGATGACCTAAACTGAGGCTTGGTGTCCAAACCGCTTCCGGACACCCCCACAGGATATATCAGCCGTTAGACCAGCTAGCTCTACAGTGCCACTACCACCCCCTGTATCTTACAGTGGTGTAGGTAGTTTCTGTCAACCACTGAACATGACAACCCTGATTCCTCAGGGATCGTGGAAAACAGTACAGTACTTTTCGCTCAGTCACTTGTGCTCCCTTATTCTCAGAAAATACACAGGAGGGCGATTAGGACATTTCAATAAATATTTATTGGTCCAGCGTCAGTCTTGTTTAAAACATATTTGCTGCAACAATCAGGAGACAGAAGCACACGAAAGAGACTGCTAGTACCAATATAGTAAATAGTAGATACATTTCTACCATAATGCTAATAATATGAACATAAACAGTTCAGATAAAAACAGCAGCACTTGCATAGTCCTAAAATGCGCGCCCTGAGTAATTTTCCCATATGTACCTAGCCTAGATCTATATGTGTAGCATGTAGATGCATGTGTATGTATGTAGCCAAGAAACCCCTAGGGAAGAACCATCCCCCTCACCTGATGGTTGAGAATGAAGGAGCCCGTCTCTGCTTGGAGGATGACACCCCGCAAGGGATGTCAGACCGCTGCGTGTTTAAGATTCGGCATGCAGGACCCCTTGTCAGCTTGGAAGGAATTTTCCTCTGATTTGTAGGGGAAATAAGGGTCTTATATACTAGAGTGGTCACTCCAGGGTTTCTTCTAGAATCGATATGTTTTGAAAAAAATCATAAATGTCTTTCCAAACAAATGCGATCATGCACGCTGGCTGTTGACCAAGGATGAAAAAAGTGGTGACCCTTATACAGAATAATTATACCCTGCCTGAGGACATGTTTATGTGCGTCAGGTACAGAGATTATGATAGAATACTGAGAGCCCGGTGTTGAAGAGACAGGAGCAAGCTACTAGGTAAAAGGTCACCTGTTTAGAATCGTTATTGTCGTGTGGATGGGACAAACGTATGTAATAGGGGTATACATGACAGGAATAGCCTAAAGGACATGACAGCTTGATTTAAAAGCTACAGTCGTGGGCAGGAAGCGGCACCAGTTAAAAACAGGAAATCTAATTTCGATACAAACTGAATAATCACATAATCTTTAAAAGCTACCTGACTGGGTGTCAATGACAACATCATTTCTGTAACAATATTTCTGATTTATTAGATTAGCAAGCTGCTGTTACTTAAGGGGACGGGCCAACAAATGAAGCTAGGGTCGGGACTCGATTACTTCCTCAAAACTGTAATGTGCCTTTAAAAAGAACATATTTTTCCTCGTAATTTTCAGAATAGTAATACAGCTTGCAATTGCAGAGGCACGGTAAACTGATTTAGTATTTGAATGTAGAAGGACATAACGTTAATTGCGTACAGCAAACATGCTTCTGGGGAGGGGCGGAGCAATGAGTTCCCTTCATAGTGATCCAGCGGCTTACTAGCAACAGATACTCCACTACCATATACTCACCTGGGCCCATACAACTCGCTTCCGCTAACACTAAGTAGACCGCTGGAACTTTTAGTTTATAATGATTCTCATACCTCAAGATCTAGTTATTGGTTCTTTAACTAAACCTTTCACTGATCAAAAAGTTCTTTCCTCTGGTCAATGGACCAGTTAGGTGGAACTAGTTGATGGTGATAATTAACATAACTTATTATACATTTCTTGATAAAAATAAAATAATGACAGACTCGGTAAGCTTTAAAATCTTTATCTAAATTAATGGGTTGTGAACCATCTCAAAGTGTTTCAGTACAAACACCCTCATTCACGAGAGTGCCAAATCAATAAATCTCAATAGTTAAACATATTCCAGATCCACACAACAACTATACTCAGAGAGAAGAGGATAGAGAGAAAAGAGCATTTATCAAACAATGAATTTCATAGTTACCAAAGTATGGTGTGAAGACCAACCCACTGGCCAAGGGGCTGGTAAGGGTCCCCAGGACAGATCAGGAGACAAAGACTTCAGGACAGGAATCAGGACAGGATACTTCACCTCCCTAGATACCGACGACTACGTCGCACCCCTCTCTGACACTCTCTTCCTCCTCGTGGTTCTTCCGCGATCTTCTTTCTAACCCACCCAAATTAAGTAGATGGTTCTGCATTCGATTTCTTCATCAGCATTTCAGAGCATCAGCACCACCCCAGCACTAACAGCATCCCTTAGCTCTGTATCGCCTCTCTCTCCAACGACAACGACGACAACCCTTCTCCTCTTCACTAACTAGAACTACCTCAATTATACCTTTCCATAGCCATGTACCACCCATTAATGTTTCATTTTTACAGAAATACTAACTTCTGATTGGACAGGCGAGGGGGATGATCATCACACCATGCTTATACTTCATTTATTTCTTTAAACCATTGTTTCCAAACTCCTCCCCTCAAACTTTTATTCCGCCCTTCCTTTCCCATACATCTTTAAACTTTATTAATACAAATGTAACAGTTTTTCTCGAATAAGTTCCTTCATATGAACTCTTCACCCTCATGTTCCCAGGGCACATCTCCGCCGACCTTGGACGTGTGACAAGTCCTTAGTCATCCTTTCAAGCTTCCACACCAGGGTGCATGCGTTGCACCACGTCAGTCTGCTCGACTCAGACAAGTTTGACAGGCCCAAATACGCACTAATAATAAAGTCAAAAGAAGAAATGTTATTCTCAAAAATAAATGATTTCACTGTATACCACCAACCTCTACTCTAGCCCGTACCATTTACTATTTCTCTTTCTGCATTTGCATTAGTATAAAACTTATTTTCTAATTTCAGCAAGCAGATGCTATGCATGTGAGCTTTCAAGCGGCAATTTTATAGCTCTTTGCGCAAGCGCCAGAATTTCCCTCCAAGCTTTAGTTCGTCATACTACGTAGATGCAGTAGACGCATGCGCAGTAAAGATCCCGTGTTAAAATGCATTCTAGTCCTACGTCCATGTTATTGTAGCTAGTAAACACATAGGCAAGCTTCATTCTTTTCCCGCGTATGATGGAAATGCGTATTATTAATCACAAAACACGTTGTTATTAATTCGTTAATGAGTTTAAACGAGAGGATTGCTTCCGAGCAAGTCTCGTGTTCGAGTCCTTGCTCCATCAATCCCCTCTCTGATGGCATATTAAGCCATCACAAAATTTCCCATCCATCCCAGATACCAACTTTAACACTTCTCAGTTTTCTCTATTTGTCCTCTCAAACTTTCATCAATGATTTCGTTTCCTTCTAAATCTTGCATCTTCTTATATAACCTGCCTTTCATTTCTTCCAAGCGTATTTCCTCATACCTAACAAGCAAAGGATTTTTAGGTCTCGCCTGAGCCAGCGCGCATGCGGTGCTCTGGCGAGACTTTTAGTAAGCGGGTTTTGGAAGTGCAAACAGTGGCTTTTGCTGGCGACTAGCCTGCGTTCACGCGAGCGTGCACGCGCGATCAGGCGCCATATGGCTTCCCTTGCCATCTGGACGCTCGCGTGAACGCAAGCTGGTCGCCAGCAAAAGCCACTGTTTGCACTTCCAAAACCCGCGATTACTTTCACTTTCACGGCCGCGCGGCCGTGTCAGTTTCACGGCCGCGCGGCCAATGCTTGTGGCTCGCGCTTCTTGTTCAGTTGCCCGTCCGCCTGTGCTCCCCCCCGTTTCCAGGCGCATGGGCACTATGCAATTTGTCAAAAGACGGCCATTACAAGGTGATGAGAATGTAAGAAAATAAATTCATTCACATTGAGGCATGTATATGACCAGCGTTTGTATTATAATGTTTGCTTTGTGTTTGTTAGCTTCTCATTTAGCGCAAAAACTAAAATAAAAATATTTTCATGCAACACTAAGCATCCGGGATGTTTTTCACAAGGCACAAGTTTAAAAAAATTGAATTACCTTGCCGATGAACTTCTCTGCCCTGAACATTGTAGGCAGATTTGTTTGGCCACATTTACATTTTGTTGGTTTGGGAACATGCACTCCCTATCTCTTTACTATGAGACACCCTCCGTTCCTATTTACCCTCAGCCTCTCCCTTTCGTTAAAAAGAGTTTCTCTATTACGCCGGTGTCTGGTGGAACGGTGATCGGCAAATCCTTATAAAAACCCAAAACTTTCTGAGAAAAGAAGAACCTTTGCGCAAAAACATTAAAAAATAAATTATAACAACACTGATCACCCGGGATGTTTATTTTCACAAGGCACGGGCGCTACCACGAATATAAATTACAATGTTGTGTTCACAACTGTTCGCTGGAAGCAGACCAGCGCCGCCACAGTGATAGCAGGTAGACAGCACACCTCCTCCACTTCCCAAAGAAAAACAGCTCTGCTGTAAACTTCTCTTCCTTCATTTGATCCTCACCCGCCTCATTCCAATATGCCCCTATCTCCCCACACATCGTAAAACGCTTTCTCTACCATCCTCCTCTCCCCTCTGCCTCTCCTCTCTCCCGTGACCCCATGTATTGCAACTTATTTCACAGTGTTTACATCTTCAGTACACAAAACTGTTGGGCCTCAGTCAACACAAGGGCATACTGTTAACCCCTGCAGGGGACTTAATTAAAGCCAGTGTATACCATGGCGCGCATGGGCAAATTTACATAAAACCAGAAACATTACAGTAAATCTACACTACAATAAATAAGTCGACCACTTTCCACCTAACCCTATATTTTACATCTTTTTTTTGTGTATTTTGGGGTGTACTACGTAAAAATGTTGGGTATTGCTCACACCACAGGCGTAATGTTATCGACTGCAGGGTACTTGAATTACGCCGGTGTCTGGCGGGACGGTCATCGGCAAATTCTTATAAAAACAAAAAGATTGCAGGAAAAAGAAGAACCTTTGCGCACAAACTTAATAAAAATAAATTATAACACAGATCATCCGGAATGTTTATTTTTACAAGGCACAAGTTTAAATCATAATTAATTACTTCGGATATCCGCTTCTCGCCCCTAAACATCGTAGGTACTTTGGTTTAGCCACATTTTTTAAAACATGTATTCCCTGTCTTTACGATCTGAGCCACCCTCTGTTCATATTTACTCTCAACCTCTCCCTTTCTTTAAAAAGAGTTTCTCTTTGGTCCTCCTTTCCCCTCTGCCTGTTCTCTTTCCCCCAACCCCCTTGTATTTTAACTGCTTTCGGTGGGTTTTAGAATGTACCACTGTAGTTAATTAGTTATGGTTAGTAGTGTGAAAACCACGAGGGGGCTTAACAAAGCGGGACAGTGCAGTCACCCCTAGGATCCCAAGCAGAACCACCTCGAATCTAGGGTGATATAGTTTTATTTGGAACAACTGTGGCAAATTAAACAAGCATTGGCATAGTCAATAGGTCTCGCCTTTGGGACCTTATAAGTGTTTAGTTATCCAGCACAATATCCTTGGTGCAACAACATCAAGTGTTGCATGACTAAACACTTATAAGGTCCCAAAGGCGAGACCTATTGGCTATGCCAATGCTTGTTGTTTTTTGATAAGCCAAGTTGTCAGTGTAATTTACATATTTGCAGTGTGCATATGTTTTAACATATGGGGAGAGGATGTAGTCTTACCGCTAGAGCTGCCGACTTTGGAGCTGAGAAACTGGGTTCGAGCCTCGCCGTTGGCTCAGCATCCTGTGATTCTGGGCAAATCACAATCTCCTCGCGCCTAACAAATAACAAGCATTGGCATAGCCAATAGGTCTCGCCTTTGGGGCTTATAAGTGTTTAGCCAGAGCTATTGACTTTGCCAATGTCTTCAAGCTGTGCTGTAGAGAAGTGTGGCTGCTGTGCAGCATGCTGAAAAGTTATAATAAAAAAGTGTCAGAAGCATTTTTGTTACTTTATATATGACCAAGAAGGCATTATGTAAAACTGAACGACCATATTAAAAAAAGTATTTACAATAAAAAATTTCCTCAGTTTTCTTTTGTTCTTGCAATGCTGGCAACTTGTTTCTGCCTATTGCAATGGTTGTTTGTTAAAGCTTTTTTTTTGAGGGGGCATAAACAATCGGAGGGTGAAGGTTGGGAACTAGTACCTGTATTATAACACTAGCAGCGGCCAGACGCTAGGGGAGAATCAACAGATGCCAGATTCCGAGAGCAGGCTGAGGTGGTGCTGAGTGATGCTGAGGTGGTAGTGGTGGTGGTGGTGACTGTTGCGGAGACGATGCTGAGGTGATGCTGAATGATACTCAGGTCTTGCTGAGTGATACTGCTGTGGTGCTGAGTGATGCTGTGGTGGTGCTGAGTGATATTGTCTTGGCGCTGAGTGATGCTGTGGTGGCGCTGAGTGATGCTGTGGTGGCGCTGAGTGATGATGTGGTGGTGCTGAGTGATGCTGTGGTGGCCCTGAGTGATGCTGTGGCGGCGCTGAGTGATGCTGTGGCGGCGCTGAGTGATGCTGTTGCGGCGCTGAGTGATGCTGTGGCGGTGCTGAGTGATGCTGTGGTGGTGCTGAGTGATGCTGTGGTGGCGCTGAGTGATGCTGTGGTGGCGCTGAGTGATGCTGTGGTGGCGCTGAGTGATGCTGTGGTGGTGCTGAGTGATGCTGTGGTGGTGCTGAGTGATATTGTTGTGGCACTGAGTGATGCTGTGGTGATGCTGTGGTAGTTCTGAGTGATGCTGTGGTGGTGCTGAGTGATGCTGTGGTGGCGCTGAGTGATGCTGTGGTGGCCCTGAGTGATGCTGTGGCGGTGCTGAGCGATGCTGTGGCGGTGCTGAGCGATGCAGTGGCGGTGCTGAGCGATGCTGTGGCGCTGCTGAGCGATGCTGTGGTGGTGCTGAGCGATGCTGTGGCGGCGCTGAGTGATGCTGTGGCGACACTGAGTGATGCTGTGGCGGCGCTGAGTGATGCTGTTGCGGCCCTGAGTGATGCTGTGGTGGCCCTGAGTGATGCTGTGGTGGCCCTGAGTGATGCTGTGGTGGCCCTGAGTGATGCTGTGGTGACGCTGAGTGATGCTGTGGTGGTGCTGAGTGATGCTGTGGTGGCGCTGAGTGATGCTGTGGTGGTGCTGAGTGATGCTGTGGTGGTGCTGAGCGATGCTGTGGTGGTACTGAGCGATGCTGTGCTGGTGCTGAGCGATGCTGTGGTGGTGCTGAGCGATGCTGTGGTGGTGTTGAGTCATCCTGTGGTGGTGCTGAGTCATCCTGTGGTGGTGCTGAGTGATCCTGTGGTGGTGCTGAGTGATGCAGTGTTGGCCCTGAGTGATGATGTGGTGTCGCTGAGTGAAGCTATGGTGGTGCTGAGTGATGCTGTGGTGGTGCGGAGTGATGTTGTGGTGCTGCTGAGTAATGCTGTTGTGGCGCTGAGTGATGCTGTTGTGGCGCTAAGTGATGCTGTGGTTGTGCTGAGTAATGCTGTGGTTGCACTGAGTGATGCTGTGGTTACACTGAGTGATGCTGTGATGGCGTTGAGTGATGCTGTGATGGCGTTGAGAGATGTTGTGTTGGTGCTGAGTGATGCTGTGCTGGCTCTGATTGATGCTGTGCTGGCTCTGATTGATGCTGTGGTTGCGCTGAGTGATGCTGTGGTGATGCTGAGTGATGCTGTGGTGTTGCCGAGTGAGAGATAGAGTGAAGATATAATGTCCAATTAGAGAGGGTGGTGAGAGAGAAAGAGAGAGAAAGGGTGTTCATAGAATAAAGAGTGGAGCGGGATAGAGAGAGAGAAAGAAGGAGAGAGAGAGTGAGTGAAGGAGTTTGAAAGAGAAACAGATAAAGGGGTGAGAGAGAATGAAAGGCTAAAAAAGATAGAGAGGGAGAGTTAATTAAGTAGAGAGAGAATTAGAGAGGGAGAAAGAGAGAGAAGGAGAGAGACAATAAGAGTGGGGGTGTGGAGTTTAAATAGAGTGAAGAAGTGACGCGGAAAAAGTAACCTTGAATATAGCATTTGTGCTTTGCGCGAATAAATATAAAAAAAAAAAACCGAGTGAGACAAAAATACTGGTAATTATGCTGTGACTCCCAATATAAAACAAATAGCGATATAAGGTGAAATCAACCCACTGAAGCAATATTTCTAACTAGACAAAAAAAAGCTTGCATTTCAATGCTAATCGCTGTTGTTTTTCATGTGACTGTAGTCCAGGGCCGTCAGTTGGTAATGTGAGCTGCTGCTGCGATTGAAACATCAGAGTCCAGAGAGTTAATGAGCCATGACGAGGAAGAGATAGGAAACCCAGATGGCAGCTGCGCGCGTGCACGAAATCGTGAACGCAAGCTGGTCGCCAGCCGAAAGCCAGTGGGTTTGCACTTCCAAAACCCGCTTACTAAAACTCTCGGCCAGAACAGCGCAAACGCTGGTGCAGGCCGAGACCTAAAAAATGAATGTGTCCTTGTGTACAGTAGCGGCTCGTGGAGGGAGTGCCATGGGGTGGTGGGGCGGTGGGGCGGGGCGGGGGAGGAGCAGGGTGGGGGGTAGTAAACTACAGCATACGGCCGAACAGAGGTAAGTAAACAAATAAATAAAACTAATTTCATTGCACGCGCTGCATTGCCAAATGCGATGCAGCGCACGCAACGAAATTCGGTTTATTTATTTATTTGTTTACTTACCTCTGTTCGACACTATCTGTAGTTCTACCCCCACCCTGCTCCTCCACCGCCCGCAGCACTCCCTCCACGAGCCGCTACTGCTTGTGTAACGGAACTAACGGAACTGGGGCTCATGTAAAGCGCTCCAATAACCTTCAGGTCGAGTTCGTGCTGTATAAATCTACAAAAAAAAAAGTCTTAGGCATTTACAACAGCTGCAAAACTCTTGTACAGGCATAGCTTTAGAGTGACCAGAGGCCCCAGATTTGCTGTGACAGTTCCCTTTTTAGGTGGAGCCTAGGCAGCGCATGCACTGCTCTGCAAGGCAGGAGTATAAGCAGGGCACAAGTCCTATAAAAAGAAGTGGGGGGACTGACCAAGTTATACACATGCAAGTGACATCATGACGCTTGCCATCACAGCACATGACGTCCCGACGTAGCGCTATAAAAGAAATAAACTAGTGCTATTTAAATTATTTGTGTAAATACTGGGACAGACCAGGCCCTCTGACAGTCTTACAGTGTCTGCACTTATATACACGGACAGAACAAAGGGAAAAGCATGCCTCTCTTAAATACCTGTCAAGAAATAGCAAGCTGTGTGCCTTTGTTTACCTCTTTACATTCAAGTGTGAAGTTCCAGAAAGGAGGCCTGATAGACCCTTAACTTAGGCCTAGCTGGAGGCGAAAAAAAGTCCCCTCGCTGCCTGCACTTTGCTGCTGGAAATGGAAAGCAGACAACGTGCAGGCACTGCTGAACATGTCCCGGTGTCTTAAACTGGGACAAGCTCAACATATTTCTGTGGGGCCCAACTTCCTGCAGGGGAGACGGCGTCCACCCTGTGAAAATAGTGGGTGGACGCCGTGGCCCTGCGTGTACCCCGACTCGTGCCCTGAGTATAAGGACCTTCCATGTTTTTTTATTGGTTGCTGTTCCTGCTCTTCATAAATGCCTGCTTACCTTTGGTTAGTATGCTTAATTAGTCCAGCCTTTTGGTGTTCCAGACCCTCCAAGGCGACAGCCCCTGCTATGTGTGGTCTTAGTTTAAAAAAATGTACTTTCCTTTGTGCGCACTACTTTTTTAATTTTATGACTCCGGTCGTGTATCAGCACTGCGCCCTCTTCATGTGGACACGTGCTTCATGTTTCGTCTCGGATTCCAATCAAAAACAAAACTGACTCAGTGCAAACCGGCTTGAAAACACACCTGTAAATCTTTCTTTTCAGGAATGTCCCTGTGCTGCGCCGCCGGTCACTGCCTGTTATTTTAATAACTTTGGCGCCCGTCGTCAATATCCCATGCCATTCCGTCCCCTAGCCGTGGCTGCCTCTTATTTACAGTTGAAAGATGTTAACGGATGAAAGAGTTTATTCAGATTAATGCAAACTAGCTTTGTCATGTAGTTCCTAGGAATCCCCAGGACCAGCGCGTTTCAGATGACCTAAACTGAGGCTTGGTGTCCAAACCGCTTCCGGACACCCCACAGGATATATCAGCCGTTAGACCAGCTAGCTCTACAGTGCCACTACCACCCCCTGTATCTTACAGTGGTGTAGGTAGTTTCTGTCAACCACTGAACATGACAACCCTGATTCCTCAGGGATCGTGGAAAACAGTACAGTACTTTTCGCTCAGTCACTTGTGCTCCCTTATTCTCAGAAAATACACAGGAGGGCGATTAGGACATTTCAATAAATATTTATTGGTCCAGCGTCAGTCTTGTTTAAAACATATTTGTTGCAACAATCAGGAGACAGAAGCACACGAAAGAGACTGCTAGTACCAATATAGTAAATAGTAGATACATTTCTACCATAATGCTAATAAGATGAACATAAACAGTTCAGATAAAAACAGCAGCACTTGCATAGTCCTAAAATGCGCGCCCTAAGTAATTTTCCCATATGTACCTAGCCTAGATCTATATGTGTAGCATGTAGATGCATGTGTATGTATGTAGCCAAGAAACCCCTAGGGAAGAACCATCCCCCTCACCTGACGGTTGAGAATGAAGGAGCCCGTCTCTGCTTGGAGGATGACACCCCGCAAGGGATGTCAGACCGCTGCGTGTTTAAGATTCAGCATGCAGGACCCCTTGTCAGCTTGGAAGGAATTTTCCTCTGATTTGTAGGGGGAAATAAGGGTCTTATATACTAGAGTGGTCACTCCAGGGTTTCTTCTAGAATCGATATGTTTTGAAAAAAATCATAAATGTCTTTCCAAACAAATGCGATCATGCACGCTGGCTGTTGACCAAGGATGAAAAAAGTGGTGACCCTTATACAGAATAATTATACCCTGCCTGAGGACATGTTTATGTGCGTCAGGTACAGAGATTATGATAGAATACTGAGAGCCCGGTGTTGAAGAGACAGGAGCAAGCTACTAGGTAAAAGGTCACCTGTTTAGAATCGTTATTGTCGTGTGGATGGGACAAACGTATGTAATAGGTGTATACATGACAGGAATAGCCTAAAGGACATGACAGCTTGATTTAAAAGCTACAGTCGTGGGCAGGAAGCGGCACTAGTTAAAAACAGGAAATCTAATTTCGATACAAACTGAATAATCACATAATCTTTAAAAGCTACCTGACTGGGTGTCAATGACAACATCATTTCTGTAACAATATTTCTGATTTATTAGATTAGCAAGCTGCTGTTACTTAAGGGGACGGGCCAACAAATGAAGCTAGGGTCGGGACTCGATTACTTCCTCAAAACTGTAATGTGCCTTTAAAAAGAACATATTTTTCCTCGTAATTTTCAGAATAGTAATACAGCTTGCAATTGCAGAGGCACGGTAAACTGATTTAGTATTTGAATGTAGAAGGACATAACGTTAATTGCGTACAGCAAACATGCTTCTGGGGAGGGGCGGAGCAATGAGTTCCCTTCATAGTGATCCAGCGGCTTACTAGCAACAGATACTCCACTACCATATACTCACCTGGGCCCATACAACTCGCTTCCGCTAACACTAAGTAGACCGCTGGAACTTTTAGTTTATAATGATTCTCATACCTCAAGATCTAGTTATTGGTTCTTTAACTAAACCTTTCACTGATCAAAAGTTCTTTCCTCTGGTCAATGGACCAGTTAGGTGGAACTAGTTGATGGTGATAATTAACATAACTTATTATACATTTCTTGATAAAAATAAAATAATAACAGACTCGGTAAGCTTTAAAATCTTTATCTAAATTAATGGGTTGTGAACCATCTCAAAGTGTTTCAGTACAAACACCCTCATTCACGAGAGTGCCAAATCAATAAATCTCAATAGTTAAACATATTCCAGATCCACACAACAACTATACTCAGAGAGAAGAGGATAGAGAGAAAAGAGCATTTATCAAACAATGAATTTCATAGTTACCAAAGTATGGTGTGAAGACCAACCCCCTGGCCAAAGGGCTGGTAAGGGTCCCCAGGACAGATCAGGAGACAAAGACTTCAGGACAGGAATCAGGACAGGATACTTCACCTCCCTAGATACCGACGACTACGTCGCACCCCTCTCTGACACTCTCTTCCTCCTCGTGGTTCTTCCGCGATCTTCTTTCTAACCCACCCAAATTAAGTAGATGGTTCTGCATTCGATTTCTTCATCAGCATTTCAGAGCATCAGCACCACCCCAGCACTAACAGCATCCCTTAGCTCTGTATCGCCTCTCTCTCCAACGACAACGACGACAACCCTTCTCCTCTTCACTAACTAGAACTACCTCAATTATACCTTTCCATAGCCATGTACCACCCATTAATGTTTCATTTTTACAGAAATACTAACTTCTGATTGGACAGGCGAGGGGGGGATGATCATCACACCATGCTTATACTTCATTTATTTCTTTAAACCATTGTTTCCAAACTCCTCCCTTCAAACTTTTATTCCGCCCTTCCTTTCCCATACATCTTTAAACTTTATTAATACAAATGTAACAGTTTTTCTCGAATAAGTTCCTTCATATGAACTCTTCACCCTCATGTTCCCAGGGCACATCTCCGCCGACCTTGGACATGTGACAAGTCCTTAGTCATCCTTTCAAGCTTCCACATCAGGGCGCATGCGTTGCACCACGTCAGTCTGCTCGACTCAGACAAGTTTGACAGGCCCAAATACGCACTAATAATAAAGTCAAAAGAAGAAATGTTATTCTCAAAAATAAATGATTTCACTGTATACCACCAACCTCTACTCTAGCCCGTACCATTTATTATTTCTCTTTCTGCATTTGCATTAGTATAAAACTTATTTTCTAATTTCAGCAAGCAGATGCTATGCATGTGAGCTTTCAAGCGGCAATTTTATAGCTCTTTGCGCAAGCGCCAGAATTTCCCTCCAAGCTTTAGTTCGTCATACTACGTAGATGCAGTAGACGCATGCGCAGTAAAGATCCCGTGTTAAAATGCATTCTAGTCCTACGTCCATGTTATTGTAGCTAGTAAACACATAGGCAAGCTTCATTCTTTTCCCGCGTATGATGGAAATGCGTATTATTAATCACAAAACACGTTGTTAGTAATTCGTTAATGAGTTTAAACGAGAGGATTGCTTCCGAGCAAGTCTCGTGTTCGAGTCCTTGCTCCATCAATCCCCTCTCTGATGGCATATTAAGCCATCACAAAATTTCCCATCCATCCCAGATACCAACTTTAACACTTCTCAGTTTTCTCTATTTGTCCTCTCAAACTTTCATCAATGATTTTGTTTCCTTCTAAATCTCGCATCTTCTTATATAACCTGCCTTTCATTTCTTCCAAGCGTATTTCCTCATACTTTCTCTTTCGTGTCTGTCTCTTTTCTGTTCAAGTGTACCTTTCCTTTCGTACCTTTTCTACAGCATTTATATGTAATCATTATTAACATCACTAATGTTATTATCATAACTAATGGTATTATTATCTGACCTAGAAAACTTTTCCCAAAATCAACAAACCATTTCCCTATTGATGTTATACTTTTTGTTAGTCTTCTCCACATACTGTCAACCTCCAGTTGGGTCAATTCTTTATGCATACCCGTAATATTTTCAATATATACTTTAATTTCTCTGCTTTTGTCCGGAATATAAGTGCAGCAATGTTGAACTTTCAACATGCCACAGACTCCACCTTCTTTTGCTAACAATATATCAAGAGCAAGACGGTTCTGTAAAACCATAGATCTAATTGCAACCATTTCTGTGTTAATCATTAAAAATCCTCCTGCAGTATCTGTAGAAAGACGATCAACTATGGTTGATAACTTACAAATTTTCTGTGAATTTAGGATGACTCCAACTGAGGGTATCAGTGCACTAAAAATATCTCCTACAATTTCAGAAAAACTAGCCCTTCTTTTATGTGTTAGTCCATTAGAATTCCCATTGGTTCCACTGATTTTATCTACATGATAAATTTTGGGAAAAACTATTCCGAAATAACAGCTTCCGTACCATCTTGCAGGTAACCTGTAATAGGCATTGCTCCCACAAACATAATACACTCCTGGAAACACAGGATCAGTTCCCCCTTTTAGTCCCCATCCTCCAAATATTAGGAAGTTATGTTCACATTCACTGGAACCAATGTAATTATTGTTATAATCTGTCTTTAACCTATGGAGGTAGAATTTTCCCCTTTTCACAAAGTCCAGGGACATCGCAGCATGAGCCTTGCCACTTGCATAGATTCCCTCCTTCCCAACCCATGGAGGTACATGGGTTTTCTGTGTAGTTGCCTTCCTCATTAAATCCTGTCTCCTTTCTTCTATTAAATTCAAAAAATCTTTTTCTTCTTTTCTTAATGTACATGTTAGATTATCTTTGTGTGCCTGAACTAAATCTATTGAACTCATTGTTATGAAAAATTCACCCATAAACTGTGCGTTTTTACTACTAGCTACTGGATTCATATTCTTTCTAATAGGTAGTTCAGAAAATACTACATCTAAATTAGAATAAAAATACTGCAATCTCCCTGTAGTGTAAAATAAACTTGATAAAATACTACATGACACACCATAAGTTAAAGGTATATGGTGATATGTAATCCCTTCTGATACTGATGAGGGCAACTTCATACATACGTAACAATTGTTAATTTCCATAGTGCTAACATACTGAAATAACAATTTAATAAACACATTAGAGGACGTATTATAGTCTGATTCATTGTGATAGTTTGCTTCATCTTCCACTCCTATTTCTAATTTAGTTTCTCTTAATCTATCTACCTTAACATTAGTATCTGTATTATTCTCGTTACTTGTTTTCATTATTAAAGGTACCCCTACTGTTAGGAATAGCCATCCTAATACTGCTAATAAAATACTACAAAAACAAAATCTAAGACACTTTCTTTTTACTCCACACTTTGGTTTTCAGCTAACTTCATTGTCGGCCATTTTGTTCCTGAGAAAATTTCTTTTCTCTTATCATTTTCCTTTTTCAGTCTTTGCCCTTCTTTCTGTTCTTAAGGAGGTTTCAATTGGCTTTCGTCAATTTGTGCAATATGGACTTCTTCTGTCTCATCAGACAGATCCAGGGACTCAAATTCCTCAAGAATGACGTATGTCCACTCTGGAGCCTTGTATTTTCTGTTTAAATTTCTCAATCTTGGACTTCTTCGAGTTATTTTTGCTAAAGTTTACTTAGGTCTTGTTTGACTTGTGATTTCGTTCACTTGCTCTGGTTTCTTTTCAGATTTTGTCAGGTGATATTTTAGTTTCTTTACTCCAGTTGGCCAATTGTCTCCCTTTCTGACTCTTTTAATTTGTACTGCGTTTTCACCTTCCTTATCTCCTTGTAAGGTTCTTTTTATTTCATTTATTCTGGGCACAATCTGTTCTATTTCTCTGTTTTCTGTGCTTGTACCTTCTTTTGCTTCTTCCTGCTCAGGTTCTACCGTATTTTGTTCTACTTCTTCCTGAGCTTGTTCTTCTAATTCTGTCTGATCCTGCTCAGGTCTTACTTCAAATCTTTCTTCTTCTGCCTGAGCTTGT
The DNA here is from genome assembly GCA_963921515.1 of Calotriton arnoldi. Taxonomy (NCBI): domain Eukaryota; kingdom Metazoa; phylum Chordata; class Amphibia; order Caudata; family Salamandridae; genus Calotriton; species Calotriton arnoldi. The sequence goes on from CAWUFW010000445.1 coordinate 2,009,777, forward strand.
TCTTCTAACTCTATCTGGTCCTGTTCAGGTCTTAATTCAAACTTTTCTTCTTCTGCCTGAACGTGTTCTTCTCTTTTTCCCTCCTCAGGTTTGTTTATGTCTCTTTCAGTTTTCACCTGAGTGTGTTCTTCTTCCCCTGTCTCTTCCTGACTACCTTCCTGTCTTTTCAGTTCTGTTCTTCTTCTGGTTACAATAGCATCATCAATTATTTCAATCACTGGGATCCATTCTTCCTGACTTATCTCGGGCTGTTCATCATATGGTTGTCTTTCAGAATCTATCACTCTAGATTCTTCAATTTCACAGTTTACAACTCCTGACACTTCAGCCTGCTCAGTCAGTGGTGGCTCTTGTTGCTCTGATGGGCTCGGAACTCTCCTGGTATGGCTAGCGTGAATCCAATTGGGCAAACCTGCACACTTCACTGCTGTGGTAGTGACTAGTATGACTTGCCTTGGTTTGTCCCACCTTGGTGCTAGACACGATTTCCTTGTGTGTTTCTTCACTAGCACCCAATCTCCAGGATTCAAATCATGCGCTTGATCTGGCTGTCTTTTGACTGCGTCTTCTCCAACACGGTGAGAGATAGAACGCATCATTTCAGCCAATCCTTTGCAATAGTCCAATACCAGATCATCAGTTATACTCATTAGCTTATTTCCAGGAATAAATGCCTGTCTCATGGCTCTTCCCATGAGAACCTCCTGTGGACTAATTCCTGTTTTTCTGTCTGGAATGCTTCTGAGACCCATAAATACAAGAGGTAATGCATCTGGCCATTTCAGCTTTGTGGACGCACACACCTTTCCCAATCTTGATTTGATTGTGCCATTCATTTGCTCAACAACTCCAGAAGCCTCTGGACGATAAGCACAGTGTAGTTTTTGTTCAATGTTAAACGCAGCACAGATTAATCGAATTACTTCATTATTAAAATGAGGGCCTCTATCTGATTCCAAAGTGACCGGAAAACCAAATCGTGGCACCAACTCCCTCAACAACAATTTTGCAACTGTAAGACTGTTATTTCTTCTAGTAGGGTAGGCTTCCACCCATATTGAGAAAAGGCATACTATGACAAGTATGTATTTCAATCCGTTGCATGGGGGTAATTCAATGAAATCTAACTGTAATCTGGTGAAGGGTCCTTCTGCCTTTCCGATTTTTCCCCAGCTTACCACTGTCTTTCTACCTGGGTTCTGCTGTTGACAGGTTAAGCATCTTTGGCAAAGGCTCTCTGCGACTACCCTGAACTTCGGATTATACCAACTTTGACTGAATAGCCTGATCATTGAATCTCTCCCTATGTGTGTTGCTCCATGGTACACTCTCGCCATTTTTGAAAGCAAACAATCTGGCATGACTGGTCTTCCATCTAGATACACCCATACTTCATCATGTGGTCTTTTGGTACAGGCTGCCTTTATCCAGATTTCTTTTTCCTTTTCCTCAACTTCTTCCTGCAATTGTCTAATCTCATCCCATGTCTCTGGTACTGAGAAGTACATAAGTTGGCATCTGGTTTCACCCGTTTCAATTTTTCTGTTTATGGCTACTGCATTTTTAGCACAATATTTCGCCACTTGGTCAGCATAATTATTGCCAGCAGTCACATAGTCATTTCCTGACTGATGTGCAGCACATTTTACAACTGCTATTTCTTTTGGCAATTGTAATGCTTCCAACAAATCTTTTACATTTTTGCTGTTTCTGATAGGAGATCCTGAGGAAGTCAGAAATCCCCTTTGCATCCAAAGCTGGCCAAAGTCATGCACAATCCCGAAACCATATTGACTATCCGTAAATATGGTTACTCTCCAATTTTTCCCCTTTTTGCATGCCCTTGTCAAGGCAACCAATTCAGCTACTTGTGCAGACTTGACCCCAGGTAAACAGGATGCTTCAATTACCCCAGAAATTTTACAAACAGCATATGCAGCACTTAAACCTCCTTCTTGTGTCCTAAGGCAAGAGCTGTCTACAAATAACTCATGATCTGCTTCTTTCAAAGGTGTCTCTCTTATATCTGGGTGGGGCTTCGTGCATAACTCAGTCACGTCCAAGCAATCATGATCACTTTCATCTTTTACTTCTTCATTGCAGGGATCTGGTAATAGAGTGGCAGGGTTCAGGATCGTACACCTTATCACAGTCACGTTCTCAGCTCCCAAAATCACTCTTTCATACCTTGTCAAACGACTAGGGGTGAGGTGCTGTGTTCTTGTTCTTGTCAAAAGGATCTCAACCGAGTGTGGAACGAAGACTTTTATTGGATGTCCCATCACTATCGACTCACTCTGCTCCAGACTCATACAAGTAGCAGCTACTGCTTTTAAGCAGCCAGACAATGCTGATGCTACTGGGTCCAATGTGGCTGAAAAATATGCCACCGGGCGTCGGCTCAATCCATGTCTCTGTGTTAAGACTGAAAGTGCACACTTTTCTCTTTCACAACAGAACAAAGCAAAGTCTTTTGAGTAATCAGGCATGCCCAAAGCAGGAGCTTCACACAAGCAATTCCTTAGTTTCACAAATGCCTCTAGGCAATCATCATTCCAATCAATTGGATCTTTTGCTCGTTTCCGGATCATCTGTATTAATGGCTTTGCTAGCATAGAAAAACCATTAATCCATTGTCTACAATATCCAACCATTCCCAGAAACATTCTCATTTCTCTCTGAGTCTGTGGCAATTGCATTTCTTTGATTATTTTTATTCTTTCCGGTGTTACTTTTCTAACTCCTCTTTCTATTTTATGCCCTAAATATCTTACTTCTTGTCGACAGAACTGTAATTTTTCTGGAGACACCTTGTGTCCTCCTTCAGCCAAATGGTTCAGTAACGCAATTGTATCTGTGACACAAGCGTTTTTGATGCCTCCAATAGGTCATCAATGTACTGAACCAGAACAGAATTTCCAGGCATAATCAATGATTCTAGCCACTTTTTCAAAATCTGATAAAAAATTGAAGGACTTTCTGTGTATCCTTGAGGTACACGACACCATGCGTAAATACGATCTTCAAATTTAAACGTAAAAAGATACTGGCTGTCTGGGTGAAAAGGAACAGAAAAGAACGCTTGGCACAAATCAATTACTGTAAACCATCCTGCATTCCACGGTATCTGATAAAGGATCACTGCTGGATTTGCCACAATTGGACAACAGGGAATTACAATTTTATTTATCTTTCCGTAGGTCTTGCACTATTCTGTACTTTCCGCTAGGCTTATTCAGTCCCATTATTGGCGAATTACAGGGACTACCCATCACCACTTTTAGAATACCTTGTTTAACCATTCGTTTAATTTCTGGAATAATTCCCGCTTTTACTTCTGGACTCATTTTGTACTGTCGGGTATTTGGATACATTGCACCTTCTTTCACTGTCACTTTAACTGGGTCTATATTTGTCATTAGCCCAATGTCTTTTCCTGTAAAATCCCACACTTCTGGATTGTCTGTCGTTCTTAATTCCTCCAGCAATTCATTCTCGGTTATTAATGAAAACATTTCATCTACTTCTGTTCCCTGTTTGGCCAGCATCATTTTATAGACAACGTCCTCATCGGGGGTTTGGAAAGCAACACCATCCGGTGTACAATAGATCATGCAATTCATCTTGCACAAAAGATCTCTTCCCAACAGATTTACAGGACTGGAATCGCATACTACAAATCGATGCATTTCTTTGAAGTTTCCAATGTGCACCTCCATTGGCTTTGTGATAGGGCTTCTAATCTGTTGGTTTGATACGCCTACAACTTGGATTGTCTCTCCCGAGAGGGGTAGGTTTGGGATGTCTGCTGTTCTCACAGTAGACCTGGTAGCACCAGTATCCAATAGGAAAGTAATGTCTTTACCTTCTACTCTCCCGTCAACAAATGGACCTGACTGATCTACAGGCAAGGATGCGCCAAGCACGCACTCCTCTTCCTCCCCCCTCAGGCACCGTCATTGTGCAGTATCTGAATGTTCTTCATCATTCTGCAAAAAATATTGTGCAATTGTTCTATTATTCTTACCACTTTCTCCTTGAAATCCGGTGTTCGCACTGAAACTTTGATGGTTCACAAAATTTGGCATAGGAGCTGGTGGCACCTGATATTGTGGAGTGACTACCTGTTGCTGCTGATTCATAAGTACTTCATTCTGCATCTGTGAGATTAAATTTTGATTTGGCCCATCATTATTCTTATTATTCTGAGTACTCTTACACTCGTTCTTCCAATGTCCAAGCTTTCCGCACGCATGACAAGGAAACTTCTTTTTCGCTTCTTCTCTGTCCATTCGCCCCTTAAATTTATTGCCATTCGTTCCTTGATTATTCTGACTCTGTTCTTTCACTTGATTATTATTTTGATCATTTGCTTTCTCTTCTTGCTGCTCTGCCAATTTAACTTCATAATTTTCTCTTTTAATTTCCTACGCCTGACCTCAATGTCATCTCCGCAATATTTCGCATACTTTAGAATCTCATCCACTGTCTTACTTTGCCAACACAACATGTGCTGCTGTATCATCTGACTGATTTCCGGTTTTAAACCATATACAAACCTATACACAAAATGTCCCATATCTTTGTCACCAATATTCTCAAAACACTATACAGCTTGAACACCTGCAATAACCGTTCATAGTACGCATGCACAGATTCATTTGGTTCCTGTGTTGTTCTATCTACTTTTACCCAATCTGTTTCTTTAGGAGGGATTTTTCCTTTCAAATACGTAATCACTTGGTGGTACTTTTTCATGACCTCTTCCGAGGGTGCTCCTGTTTTTGCATCCCTAGGATATTCTTCATTAGGCCAATCAATTGTGATCTTACATTCTGTCCATAAATCAGCAGGTACCACTATATCAAATAGACCATCCAAGTCTTTCAATAACACCTTTGAAACTTTCACAAATCTTTCTACCTGTTTGTACCACTCAACTGGCTTTTCTCTCATTTTTGGAAAATCATTTGTAAATGATAAAATATCTTGTCTACTCCAAGGGACATGAACATATCCACCTCCAGGAACCTCTCTCATTGGACATAATTTTTCCACTTTTCCTGATTCTCTTACTGGAAATGCAGCTGCTGCTTCTCTCGCTTGTACTTCCTCTTTCTTCCTTATCCATCTAATTCTCCATTTATCAATGTCTCCCCATTTTCACAAAATGCTCATTAATTCCTTTATCTGTAACCTTTTTCCCGAAGCATTTACACTTTCTAAATCTTTATCAGTAAAATCCACTCGATAGGGCTTCTGTAACAGCTTTGATTTCCCTATGTCTATTCCAATCTCTGACGCAACTTCAGTTAATCTCTCGTGAAATATTCTTGCTCTCCTAGTTATACTCTTACATAGAAACAACAATTCTTCATCATTGTAAACATTTAATCTTTCTGTGCCCACAATTCCTGTCATCATCTCTTCCAATTCCACTTCCAATCTGCTAATATCTAAAATCTTTGGTTTTGGGATCTGATTGTCCCTTTCCTGAGCCCACCTTTCTATTTCTTCAGAGGTGACTACTGTTGCGCTTGCAGGTCCAGCTGGAACTAAAGGTCTTCTTTCTCTCAAATTCATAGGCGTAACTCTCTTTGGAGTTTCCGCATGAGGTTCCACAATAGGAAGATCCATTAATGAAATAACTGACTCACTTTCACGAACCTGATCATCTGTGATTACTATCTCTTTTCTAGGACTATTTAATGGAACTGTCACAAGTTGTGATTTCTGGGTAATCTTATTATCCCCATATAATGGGATTACTGGACCAATGGTTACTGGTACTGTCAAAGCTTCAGTATTTAAATTCAATTGACTTATCCTTTGAACTAGTTCTTCCCTATTTTTATTCAAAGCTTCTCTTTCATTATCTTGCAACACTCTGTTGTATAATGTCTCATGTAAAATCTGTGGAGTTAATGGTATTCCCATTACTGGCGCACTTGGGACAACCTTACTAGCTGCTTCTTGAAACGGTGGTGGATTCTTAATTAAAATATCCTCCAGTAACTCATCATCTGATTCACCATATCCTGCTGTGTTCATATGTTTTGTTTTCCCCTTACACTTTCCTCCAGAATGTTCCTCAGCCATCAACACTGGATATAACCCTTCTGATACCATCGCCCTCCTCCACTGTTTCATCTGCCCTTCTCATGACTCATGCAAGTGTCTCGGAAAGAATCCTCTATATCTTCCACCTCTGCATTTTTCTCGTTCATATGACTCAGTCTCCCATTCTTCCAAAGCCTCATATTGAGTTAACCTAGGTCTAGGTTCTAAATCATTCATTTTCAATCTCAAATTCTGAAGAATCCTCCCATTAAACGTGCCATCTTTAGGAAACGCTAACACACCATCATCCTTCGTGTACTCTACCCAGTTTTCCAACCACACGCAGGTATGATATCCTCTTTCCATCATCATAAAAGATGCTGGTGTCTTCGGTGGCGGAATAGGAATTCCTTCTCTAGTCAACACAGGCTTATCCTTAACAAAGAAATTCTTTATTTTCTTTAAAAATGACATCTTTCTTTTCTCTCCATACATTCTTGAAGAACGGTGTAGGAAATTGTATTCCGCAAACCCTTGAAATCTTCTACCTGTACGTCTTGCACTGACAGTCAAATCAAAATCCCGCATACAATCCTTCTCTCCACCAATCCTAGCGCGGCTTCTAACTAAGCGTCCAATCAAATCAGGCTCACACTCGTACTCTGACCAATGTCAGCGCAGCCTTTTCTTGACATCAGTTCTGCTCCTCACTACTGACCCCTCCTTTACAATGCTGCTCATGTCACGCGCCCGCTGCTTCTACCAATCCCAGCGCGGCTCACTGTGACGTCAGTCCCACTCAGGCAATTTCTCACCCCTCCTTTACCAAGCTCCTCCTGTCACACGCCCGCTGTGTCTACCAATCCCAGCGCGGCTCTCTGTGGCATCAGTACCACTCCAGCAACTGACCCTCCCTTTGCAAGGTAACACGAAACTTTATTTCTCAATTTAAAAAATAAATAAATCTTTGTTATTAACAACGTAAAAACATTCGCTACTCTGTCTGTTCCACTAAATCAAAAGGATAGTTTATTTCTTTTCACTGCGAGTAAAACCTTCCGCTTACTCTTCACCTAAGCTCCAGAGAACCTGCTACTCTTCCGGTATCACCCGTTAGGGAATTTTGCGACCGATGTTTCACCAGCAAACTCCTTTTGCTGTCAATCTAGCTTAGAAGAACGTGCTACTCCTTCAGGGTTACACTTACTAGGTGATATAACGCCTAAAGTTTCACCAGCAAACTCTTTGCTTTCAACCACTCTCACTTTTATACAGAAAAATAGTCCCTAGTTTAATACTGCCAGCCCTACCTAGCTTCTCAGTGTTATTCCAACAGATGAGTAACCTCACTGCAGTGTGGTTTCTATCGCCACCTGCTATTCATTCCCCGGGAATTTTCCAGATGACATAGAAACAGGACACTAACTCTTTTGTTAAAACATTAACCAAAAATCAATAATCTATACTTATCACCAAACTAGTCACTAACAACCATAGCTCTGCTACCAGAAAACTGCTCCAGCGGCTTACTAGCAACAGATACTCCAAAATATATATACTCACCGGGGCCCATACAACTCGCTTCCGCTAACACTAAGTAGACCGCTGGAACTTTTAGTTTATAATGATTCTCATACCTCAAGATCTAGTTATTGGTCCTTTAACTAAACCTTTCACTGATCAAACAGTTCTTTCCTCTGGTCAATGGACCAGTTAGGTGGAACTAGTTGATGGTGATAATTAACATAACTTATTATACATTTCTTGATAAAAATAAAATAATGACAGACTCGGTAAGCTTTAAAATCTTTATCTAACTTAATGGGTTGTGAACCATCTCAAAGTGTTTCAGTACAAACACCCTCATTCACGAGAGTGCCAAATCAATAAATCTCAATAGTTAAACATATTCCAGATCCACACAACAACTATACTCAGATAGAAGAGGATAGAGAGAAAAGAGCATTTATCAAACGATGAATTTCATAGTTACCAAAGTATGGTGTGAAGACCAACCCCCTGGCCAAAGGGCTGGTAAGGGTCCCCATGACAGATCTGGAGACAAAGACTTCAGGCAGGAATCAGGACAGGATACTTCACCTCCCTAGATACCGACGACTACTTCGCACCCCTCTCTGACACTCTCTTCCTCCTCGTGGTTCTTCTGCGATCTTCTTTCTAACCCACCCAAATTAAGTAGATGGTTCTGCATTCGATTTCTTCATCAGCATTTCAGAGCATCAACACCACCCCAGCACTAACAGCATCCCGAGCTCTGTATCGCTTCTTTCTCCAACGACAACGACGACAACCCTTCTCCTCTTCACTAACTAGAACTACCTCAATTATACCTTTCCAAAACCATGTACCACCCATTAATGTTTCATTTTTACAGAAATACTAACTTCTGATTGGACAGGCGAGGGGGGGATGATCATCACACCATGCTATACTTCATTTATTTCTTTAAACCATTGTTTCTAAACTCCTCCCCTCAAACTTTTATTCCGCCCTTCCTTTCCCATACATTTTTAAACTTTATTAATACAAATGTAACAGTTTTTCTCGAATAAGTTCCTTCATATGAACTCTTCACCCTCATGTTCCCAGGGCACATCTCCGCCGACCTTGGACGCGTGACAAGTCCTTAGTCATCCTTTCAAGCTTCCACACCAGGGCGCATGCGTTGCACCACCTCGGTCTGCTCGACTCAGACAATTTTGACAGGCCCAAATACGCACTAATAATAAAGTCAAAAGAAGAAATGTTATTCTCAAAAATAAATGATTTCACTGTATACCACCAACCTCTACTCTAGCCCGTACCATTTATTATTTCTCTTTCTGCATTTGCATTAGTATAAAACTTATCTTCTAATTTCAGCAAGCAGATGCTATGCATGTGAGCTTTCAAGCGGCCATTTTATAGCTCTTTGCGCAAGCGCCAGAATTTCCCTCCAAGCTTTAGTTCGTCATACTACGTAGATGCAGTAGACGCATGCGCAGTAAAGATCCCGTGTTAAAATGCATTCTAGTCCTACGTCCATGTTATTGTAGCTAGTAAACACATAGGCAAGCTTCATTCTTTTCCCGCGTATGATGGAAATGCGTATTATTAATCACAAAACACGTTGTTAGTAATTCGTTAATGAGTTTAAACGAGAGGATTGCTTCCGAGCAAGTCTCGTGTTCGAGTCCTTGCTCCATCAATAGTGTTGATGTCCTCTTGAGCCTGTCCTCAGGGTTGTGGGGTGTGCACTCTGCAGCAAACGGGTTCAGGCACTCGCTGAGGTGTTGGTTTAGGGTCCAATTCAATATACCGTAGAGATCAGGACCATGTTTCTCTCCATTGGAAAATGTGGGAGGCCTACCTTTGGGGTCCAAGCCACTCTTTCCTCCAGCCCTTCCTTTATACACGTTCCCACAGATTTACCAGTGGCAGTACTGTATGTGCACATGTGTGTTGGGTGGGGGTGGGTGCTGGGGATGCACCAATGGCAATCTAATCGCTGGGGGGGGCTACTGCCTGCCAGACAACCTAAACAAATGGTGTCCCCTGGCAGGAAATGCATTGGTCCCCAGAAGAACTGCATCAAGGACTTCGCCATCAACATCCCAAATTTCCTTTAAATGGCCAATACGTTTTTTTTCTCCACTTTTATGAAGCGAGGATTCGACCCGAAGGTGTTGGGGCGCCTTACATGAGCACCAGTTACATCACAGGAAAACACATTAATGTTTGGTAGGCACGGGAGATTGAGTGATTTGCGTAGAGTCACAAGATGTTGAAAATCCCTGATGAGACTCGAGCCTGGTTCCCAGCTTCTGAGTCAGCAGCGCTGACCTTTGCGCCACACCCTTTGCCTGTTCTCCTAACTTCCTCCTGTAGTGGAAGAGAACATGGAGGATTGGGACATAGAAAAATGTAGTTCAGCTTAAAGAATTCTTCTCACTGTGAATGATTTTTCCGATTGTGGGTTCTCCTAGGGGGCACGGAAAGCAGGGGGCGCCCTCTTACTCCCAACCCAGGGTGCCTCATCTCAAGAAGCCATCCCTGCAAGGTGTTGGCAGCTCTATTTGTCTGCCTGCGGAGAGGGGCTTGGGGTAAGGGGCACGCAGGGGTTGCAGCTGTAACTCATCTCCGAGGCCTGCCCATGGCTCACCCACTGTCCTCTGTGCTCTATAAACAGAAGCTGAGAAGCTCCCCATTCGTTTCCGAGCTCTCTAAACTCTCCTAACAGCCAAGCCCCTGGTGCTCAGCAGTGATCTATGGCTTCTCGAGGGGTGGGCTGATGCCTGGCCAGACCCCTGTGATTAATCTGGTGTCCTTCTGTAGCCAACTCAGTAACAAAATCGCTGCTAGGCGCTCCGAAGGATTAGGGGTATACCTAATACGCCTATGAGTGCCTTATTTAGAACCCTGAACATATATGCTTCAAGCCTGCCCACCAGTACCAATTAATTTGTCAGCTGGTGCCAATTCCTCACACTGTTTACATTTCACACTGCTCACTAATGCCATTTTCTTTCCCTGCCCACTAGTGCAGCTCTTAGCGCTGGTCACTAGTAGATGCTTCTTACACTGTCCACCGGTGCAGCTTCAAGCACTGACCACTACTATATGCTTCCAGTGGTTAATCTGAGCCGGTGGGGGGCACCGGTACTTAATTCTCCTCATCAGACTTTTCTAGAGAGCGACAGAAGGAAAAACACACAAAACGGAAAGAGGGCGGAAGAGAAAGACGGAAAAGCACCACCACCAGTGCAACACCACCTCAGCATCAGCGCATCACCACAGCACCAACTCAGCACCACCTAAGCGCCAGCGCAGCACCACAACAGCATCACTCAGCACCACCTTAGCATCAGCACAGCACCATCTCAGTATCAGCACAGTGTCACATCCTCATCAATGCACCACCACCAGGGCAGCACCAACTCAGCACCAATTCAGCATTAGTGCATCACCACCTCAGCACCAGCGCAGCACCAATTCAACATCACTCAGCACCACCTGAGCACCACCAAAGCATCACTCAGCACCACCTCAGCATCACTCAGCACCACCTCAGTATCACTCAGCACCACCTGAGCAGCACCTACGTACAAGCACACCACCATCTCAGTATCACTCAGCACCAGAAAACCACCATCTCACCATAAGTGCACCACCTCCTCATCAGTGCACCACCACCAACTCAGCCCCAGCGCAGCATCATCTCAGCACCACCACCTCACCATCTCAGCACTGCACCAACTCCGCATCAGCATAGCACCACCTCCGCATCAGTGCACCGCCCAAGCACAGCCCAACCTCAGCACCAGCGCAGCCCCACCGCAGGAGAAATTTAGCAGTAATGCAGCACCACTTCAGCATCCGTACAGCACCACCTCAACACAGCACCAACTGAGCACTGCCTGAGCACCAGCATCACTCAGCACTACCTCAGCATCACCTCAGTATCACTTAGCATCAGCTGAACAGCACCACCTCAGCACAGCACCACCTCCTCATCAGTGCAACACCACTAGTGCAGCACCAAATCAGCACCAGCACAGCACTATCTTAACATCAGCACAGCACGATCTCAGCATCAGCAAAGCACCACCTCAGCATGCATGCACCACCACCAGCGCAGCCCCAACGCAGCACCACTTCAGCATCAGCGCAGCACCACCTCTGCATCAGCGCATCACTCAGCACCACCTGAGCACCAGTGCAGCACCACCACCTCAGCACCGCCTCAGCATCGCTCAGCACACCTTCAGCATCAGCACAGTACCACCACAGCACCATCTCAGCCTCATCACAGCACCGCCTCCTCATCAGTGCACCACCTCAGCACCACCTCAGCACCACCTCAGCACAAGTGCAGCTCTAGTGCAGCACCAGAATAGCACCATCTCAGCACCAGCACAGCACCATCTCAGCATCAGCACAGCAACACTTCCTCATCAGTACACCACCACTAGTGCAGCACCACCTCAGCACCAGCACAGCACTATCTAAACATCAGCACAGCACCATCTCAGCATCAGCACAGCATCACCTTCATGCACCATGTTGGAAATGGCCCTTTTTGCAGGGTTATCCCCAAACTTTTTGCTTCTTCCTCCTATTTTTTCCTGACTTGTGTTTGTTGGCTTTAGGACTCTGGGCACTTCACCACAGCTAATCAGTGCTAAAGTGCATATGCTCTCTGTGTAAATTGGTACTGTGATTGGTTCTCCATGATTGGCATATTTGTTTTAACAGTAGGTCCCTAGTAAAGTGCACTGAGTGTGCCAGGGTTGGTAAATCAAATGCTACTAGTGGGCCTGCAGCACTGATTGTGCCACCCACATGAGTAGCCCTGAAAAGATGTCTCAGGCCTGCCACCGCTGTGCCTATGCGCAGTTTGTTAACTGCCATGTCGACTTGGCAAGTGCACCCACTTGCCATGCCTTACCCTTCCCTTCTCTTACACATTGGTCACTCCTATGGTAGGCCCAAGGTACCTCCCTGGGCAGGGTGCAGTGTATGTGAAAGGTAGGACATGTACTGGTGGGTGTAACATGTCCTGATAGTGAAATACTGCTAATTTCATTTTTCACTATTGAAAGGCTATCTTGCCCCATAGGACAGAATGGGGAATGCTTTGTAACATTTTACAAGCATATCTTCCCATAGGGATAAGATTGAAAAATTGAGTTTGGTATACCTGAACTCAGGATTTAATAACACATCTTTTAGTAAAGATGGTTTTTAAATTGTATGTTTAAAAATACCACTTTTAGAAAATGGCTATTTTCTTGTTCAACCATCCTGTGTGCCTCTGCCTGTTTGTGGATTGACTGTCTGGCTTTGGAGTGACAGGGGCTGGGGAGGTGCAGTGGCTCCAGGAGTCTGGATGAGTCAGCACTAGGCTGAATAGGCCTGATCTGCATTTGGAGGGGTGGGAGGAGTAGCACCTGTACCTGAATAGGGCTGTGCCTGCCTTCCACAAGGCTGGCTCCACCCCCCCTGTGGTGTGTCTGAAGCCAAGGCTCACACTGACAATGCATGTTGTTGTGCACTTGCAGAGTGCCCCCAGAACTGGTTTGAACTGGGCTCAGAGCCCCTTGCACAAAGAGAACAAAGACATTTTGGGGTATAAGTATGAGACCCAAAACCCCAGACTTTAGATCATTCCTGGAATTCAAGAGGAACCTTTGCCAAGGAGAAGAGCTGGAGAGACTGAGGAGAAGTACTGCCCTTGCTGTGTGTCTAGGGTTGGCCTGCAGTTGCTGTTTCTGCCAAGGAAAGGAGAAGGACTTTGCTGTGTGCTGTGTCCCCTGCTTGAAGGAGATCTCCAAGGGCCTGAAGTAAGCTGGCCGCCTGTTCTGAAGTCTCAGGGACACAAAGACCTCACCCCCAGCTCCCCTGAACTCTGCTGCTGTGAGTTCTGACCTGCCAAGAGGTGCCTGTGCCAGTTTTGGGCCTCTGGAGGTTGTTGCTGCTGTTTGGGAGCTGGAAGAAAGAAGAAACTCAAAGAACTAAAGAAATCGACGCATCGAGGGATTGTGGCTGAAGAGGACCGACACGATCGCCGACGCATCCCGGATTTCCACGCATCGTGCCTGTGCGGCAAGTTCGTCCGACGCATCACCTGCGGACCGGAACCGTCACGAAGAATTGACGCATCACTCCCCATACAGACTGTATTCGACGCAACCCTTCCTCTGCGTGCAGCGGGACTGTCGCATCGCCTCCTCAAGGTCTCAGGAGAGTCGCATCTCTTTGTTTTCCGACTGCGGCTGTTTGGCTTTGGAACTTTGACGCATCTACAGGTACTTTGGTGAAAAGTCACGCATCCATAGTTTTCTATGGTACAAGTTCTTGAAACCTTTTGAAAGTCATATTTTTAACTGTGTATGTTGGATTTTTTTCGTTTTGGTCTTGTTTAGTTTAGATAAAGATATTTTATTTTTCTAAACTGGTGTGGTGTCCATTTGTGGTGTTTTCACTGTGTTACTGTGAGTGTTTGTACAAATACTTTACACATTGCCTTTGGGATAAGCCTGTATGCTCGTGCCAAGCTACCAAGGGGGTGAGCAGGGGTTATCTAAAGTGTGTATCCCCCTTACCCTGACTAGAAGCAAGGGTCCCTATTTGGACAAAGGGACTTACCTCTGCATACTAGAGACCCCCATTTCTAACATTGGTGGCAGCGGTGGGATTTGAACCTGTATTTGTACTTGACCCACAGTGATTGGTGTACATCACTAGTTTAGTGCAGACCACTACGCAACCACATACTGTGTTTTGTTTTTGGTTCTATTTTTGAGTAACCCTTAAAGTATCCATGCATCATGTCTCAAAATGGTAAACCAGCAAGTGATGTTGCAGAACTGGAGTTTGATATTGAAATGTTAAGTAGTTACAAAGTAGGTCAACTCAAGCAGTTCTGCAGGAACTTTGGATGTCCCATGAAGAGCAGCTCCAGGAAGGAGGAGCTACACTAGGCCTTAAGGGCCTGGTGGGAGGCCAAAGAGGCTGGGGAGACAGGTGATGCAGAGGTGGATGAGGATGCACAAGGGAATAGTTTCAGGTCACAGGATCTGCCTGTGTCAAGAGCAGTCTCCAGGGCTGGCAGCAACCATTCCGCTGAAAGTCTTTCCCCAGAGGAGCGGGAGGAGAACTAGAGGGTCAGAGAGCATGAGCTGGTGGTCATGAGGCTCCAGGCCAAGGCAGAGGAGAGCAGGAGAGCAGGAGAGCTTATGGCTTGGAAGAAAAGAAATTGATCTTGGCATATGAGCTGAGAATGAGAGAGCTCGATTAGGAGTTCACGAGGCTTGAGGCCCTGAATGTCTCAACCAAGCAAAAAGAGATGTGTGTAGCTCAGGAAGTGAGCTTGGCTGGGTTGGAGGTAGAGTCCAGCTCAGATGGTGGCAGCAAACATGTAGTGTCTAGTGTTGAGGGAGAAGTACACACGCCCAGAGATGTGACACCTGACTTGAAGGAGGGGGTTGACATACACCATGGGGTTCAAGGTTATGAGGTAGCTCCAGTGGTGTGCAGTGTCCCTGAGGTGGATTGGGGTACTGACACAGGGGATCATATTCCTGGTGGTGGGAGGGACACTCTACTGACTCTAGATGAGAGGTGCAGGGAGAGGGGTTCCCCCATGGTAGGAGTCCTGGTGTGTGAGTGTGGAGACCACCCAGAAGAGTGTGGGTTGAGTGACAGAGACAGTCAGACACTGTCTTGCCATTCTCAGGAGAGTGATGTGGGGTACTTGTGTGAGGTACTGGATGGTGAGGCAAAGGGTAGCTTGGTTAACAACTGTGGGGGGCTGTGTGATGCAATTGTTGGAGAGCATATTTTAGGTCCCTGTTTTCCAGAGCTATGCCAACACCCGGTGGAGTGTGAGTTCTCTAATTCCAGGGAGCTTGCGCTGGAGGCAGACCTTTTGGTGGAGTCCAGAGGGTCTGATGAGGTTTTTGGGAGTGATCCTGAAGGAGGTGGCTCAGGTTTTCCCCAACCAGGTGAGATAGAGGAGGTTTGGAGTAACCCAGATAGGTCCCAGTGTAGTGGAATGGGTGAGGAGCCCAATGTCCTGTCTCTGAGTAGAGGAAGTGGGGGTGGGCTGAGTCCCAAGGTGTCCGAGGCCCAGTTCCAGGGCCTGGTTGATTCCATGAGTGAACACCAGGAGGGGAGCCTAGTCTGTACCGGGAGGCTGTTTCCTGAGGGGGATCCCAAGGTATTAGGTGAACTGGGGGAGACTGCTGTAACTAGTGTTCCACCAGGTCTGGTGTCTGGCAGCACCGCTCCAGTTGGGAGGGTGCATGAGTCCAGAGAAAGGGGTAAGAGAGGGAAACAGTCCCCAGTGGGAGGACCAGTGGGTTAGGGGTCACCTGCTCAGAGGTCAGAGCACCCCAGGACTGACCCTGGTCAGGCCACTTTTGGCCTGGGGGGTCTTCATGCTCAGTCCGGTGGACAGGAGGCTGGAGATCTGCACCAGGCAGATTCTGGCACAGCTCATAAGGAGTGTGTTTCCCTTGAGGGGGGTTGGCGTACTTCCCCAGAAGTCCTGGGTTGCCAGGCACAGGACCAGCCTAAGGGTACAGACCCTGGGTCTGAGGACCAGGGCCAGATCTAAAGTCTGGGGTTTTGGGTCTCATACTTATACCCCAAAATGTCTTTGTTCTCTTTGTGCAAGGGGCTCTGAGCCCAGTTCAAACCAGTTCTGGGGGCACTCTGCAAGTGCACAACAACATGCATTGTCAGTGTGAGACCTGGAGGAAGGGGTGACTGCTAGCAGTGCCCCTACCAGTTTGTTTTCTAGGGGTACCACTCCAGGCGGGAGGGTACAGAGCTCCAGGGAGGAGGACAGGGTGTGGGAGAGCTCACCCCAGTCTCCTGCCCAGCTGCAGGGTACAGACCCCGAGCTGGTGGTTCAGTGTCAGGATGTCATCCCTGATCTGGGAGGCGGGAGAGTGGACAAAGGGTGCCAGTCACCTGGGGCTACCGCCCCCCACTCTCTGATGACATAGAGGCTAGAGAGCCTTGAGAGGCATGAGGCCTGGCTCTCATCACTGACAGGCGTCAGTGGCCACTATGGTTTGCTGTTCTGGTGGACAGAGTTGTCCCTGGGAGTGGGACAGGATTCACACCCTGTGGGTGGACTGGGCCACACTACTGTGTTGGCCTTGTGTGTGCTGTCTGGTTGCTGGGACACGTCTGTGAGCAGGGTAAGCTTCGGCGCTGCACTGATGGTGTCCCCAGGTGAGGAGAAGGGTCCCCCATGGGTTAGCCTAGTGGGCCCTGAGAGTATGGATAGAGGGATCCAACTGGGTGGCGTAGAACAGGAATAGATCCCTGCTGTTTGGGCCAGGTACCATGTTCTGTCGCCCCAAGCCGGGAAGCCCATCGAGGTATTGATTGGTCTACCCTGGCTTTAGGCTGGAAGGGGGTTGTGTTGGAAATGGCCCTTTTTGCAGGGTTATCCCCAAACTTTTTGCTTCTTCCTCCTATTTTTTCCTGACCTGTGTTTGTTGGCTTTAGGACTCTGGGCACTTGACTACTGCTAATCAGTGCTAAAGTGCATATGCTCTCTGTGTAAATTGGTATTGTGATTGGTTCTCCATGATTGGCATATTTGTTTTACCAGTAGGTCCCTAGTAAAGTGCACTGAGTGTGCCAGGGTTGGTAAATCAAATGCTACTAGTGGGCCTGCAGCACTGATTGTGCCACCCACATGAGTAGCCCTGAAAAGATGTCTCAGGCCTGCCACCGCGGTGCCTGTGCGCAGTTTGTTAACTGCCATGTCGACTTGGCAAGTGCACCCACTTGCCAGGCCTTACCCTTCCCTTCTCTTACACATTGGACACCCCTATGGTAGGCCCAAGGTACCCCCCTGGGCAGGGTGCAGTGTATGTGAAAGGTAGGACATGTACCGGTGGGTGTAACATGTCCTGATAGTGAAATACTGCCAATTTCGTTTTTCACTATTGAAAGGCTATCTTGCCCCATAGGGCAGAATGGGGCATGCTTTGTAACATTTTACAAGCATATCTTCCCATAGGGATAAGATATAACAAGCATTTGCAAGTTTAAGCTATTGGGATTGTAAATCACAATGCCTTTTATTTGTGTTTTAAAAACAAAAACAAAAATAAAAGGCATTGTCTTTTGCAATGTCAATAGCTCAAACTCGCGTAAATGCGAGACCTATTGCATTGCAAATGCTTGTTCATTTTGGTTCCATTAGATGGGAAGAATTATCCGCTACAGGTTTTTTTTAGATGTTTTGATCAATCAGCCAGACGTCAGTAATTCTAATACGTTATGATTCTATAACAACAATGGATCTCTTTTACTAAATGGAAACTCACAAAATGCAACTCCCTCCTCAAACACTGCAATATTAATCCCATGCCTTACTTACCAGTCCAAGTTCAAGACATTTGGTGGAACAGCCTTTCAAGTGTAGCTGCAGAATTGTGAAATCAGCACACATTCTCCTTAAGTGCTGAGTCAACTTAAATCAAATTCAGAAAAAAGTAAAAGTCTTGCTGTATGTATTCTAACCGCCAACGTTGGACCGTTTGCGTCCCATCCATTCACTATTCAAGGGATGGCTTTAGAGGGCATCTAATGTTGCTCTTCCGGCTGCATAATTCATTGTACAACAGCGCAAAGAGACTCCTACAGAGTGTATGCTGCACTTTACAAATGTCCATATATAAATAAACAAAGGATCCACAATGAGGAAGATTAATGAAAAGTGTGGGTCGTCTGCTTGGGGTTCAGAGGAAATAGACAGACATAATTTCTTTTGGAATGGCAATAGCTGATACAATACCAGAAAAGTACTCTATTTAATAGTGATATGATTGCTTCATTTATTTGTGGAATTAGGCAAACCAAACAGCATGGGTCTTTGAAATATGACATATGATGGATGATGGATGTGGGCTTATTGGCCTGCAGTCCTTATTTGAAAGGACACGTGTAAGTTTACTATAGTGACTGTTCATATACTAAATGCTGAGGTCTATGATTTCCATAAGACCCAAAGGCAATCAACTTAAAAAAATAAAAAGGATCTTTAGATTTCAATGGCAATAACATTCTATTGCTGACAAAAGGGATACCGAGTTCTCTAAAATTGTATCAAACAAGTATGGTACTTCTAAATAGATAATCCTAAATCATGAAGATGAAAAAAGGTGCTTCCTTTCACTGGATCACAATGCAATACTGTAGACTTTTGTAAGTTTTCATTTTGGTTCTACACCATATTTGTATATTACTGTATTATTTATAGCGGTTCAACCGGTGGGTGGACAAAATATCGAAAACACAAATATCGTCGGACACAATATCGTGTCAAAAATATCGAGGACAAGAATATCGTGAAGGTCATTTCTTATGGGTAAGTAAAGTTTTAGTATATATAACTCCACATATATGTACTTTGACGATATATATATCGTCAAGGTACGTAGATCTGGAGTTAAGAATAGTAAATTTATACCTATCTATTTGCACTTACCTACTCGATATTCTTGTCCTCGATATTTTGGACACGATATTCTGTCCACACGATATTTTGTGTTCGATATTCTGTCAGTGAACCGGTTCAACCATCTATCACATTATAGATTTCTAGAATGTGGATGCTTAATTAAAATAATATCCAACTTTATATTTTGTAAACTCTGTCAGAAAGAAGCTAAAACACACTTCTTCCGCCTCCCATCAACTCTGGAATGCACTGTGACAAACTGAAGTGAGATATCTCTGGGTCGGGAAGTGCCAAGCAAAGTCTTCACTCCCTAATCTTCTGCCCCTCCTGCAGGAATCTTACTGCTTGCAATGTTGCTTGGACTGCCCTTTCTTCAGCAGCCCTTCTGGGTTCTCTGCCTTGCAGATGGTCAAGAAAACGGACTTTCTTCTTACTTCAAAATAAGTTATAATTATGGAAATGTACTGTGTGTACATGCATTGTATGTTTCTCTTTGTTTAAACTGATGTATAAACGACACACCTATCTTTACAAGGCATATAGCAGAGCCAGCCGAATGCGCTTGCGTGTGTTATATGCTGATTGATATGGAACAGCCTATCTCCCTTTTAGTGGCAGACTCTAGTGTGTGCAGCAGTCGCAACCTTAGCTCCTGGCTATTAACGCTCGATTCTTTCAGAAGGGGCAGTTCACAGCCTGGTCTCAGGAACTGGAGATTCTTGATCGTGCCTTTTCTGGCCATATCTCTTTCTTGGGAGAAGAAAGGATCCCTATTTTATTTGAGAAGGATTTGGTACATCCATCTTCCATGAGGAGGTAGAGGCGTTACTAGTGACCTCATGGAGGGAGGGGAGGATGTAAAGGGAGAAAGCACCAGTCCATATCAGTGGAGGGATTGCTGTGTCTGAGGTGAAGGCTCTCAGTGCCTGGCCTCACAGAGAAAAGCAGGCTACAGTACATTTCTATACATACTGTACAGAAGCTCCCAGTGTACAAACAAACGATGCTACTTGACTCTCGACACAAGTACAGTATTGGTACGGCTACAAAAAACATCAGAAGAGAATTACAGCTGGTGGCAGAAGGTATCACATGATACACAAACAACATATAAGGCGCAAGAATTTAAGTACAATAAACAATGCATCAGAATTTGATCAGATTAATTAAAGATTCTCTCTCTTCCTCGAGATAAGAGAGACACAAGAAAAGCGTTAGTACAAACGCATGTTACAAGGAGCAAAGGGCAGGACTGACGTGACTGGCCTTTGGTCAATCAAATGTTTCTTCAATGCAGTTCAATTGTCCTCTTTGTGGCTCAAATAAGGCCAAGATAAAACAGGAAGGCAAACCAGGAATACACAACTACGGACTGAAGCAGTTCTTAAACTCTGAAAGGGAAACGTGTGAGGGACTCATAGAAGCACTAGCATAATTAGATGGGGTTTGAAACTGAAGTGGTGAGAAGCAAGGAGGAATTGAAGTCATTGGCGCTTCATAGGCAATGATGTAGAGGGGCACTGGCAATTTGGCAACTGGGTGATCTCAGGCGGGCCCTACAGTAAAAAATCATAATCGATGCCAGAGGCTAAACGGTAAATGGTTCTGCAAAATGGTTTGCACTGAATTCTGTGGTTATTGGCAACTCTCAAGATTGAACTTTGGTAAGGGCAAGCGAAGTACACATCCTTTAGAAATCTGTAAACTGAGTGCCATTTCACTGGGCAATAGCAACACCTGTTACAGCACTCAGCAACTGCAGAATGAAGCACTAAATGAACAGTTTAGCGTTGGTGTGTTTTATCTGCTGTTTTAGATATATATTTGCTCTAAATGGTGTTGTATTGTCTATTCTACAGTCTATTTACGATACACACGATTCATAAAACTGGTCAGGTGTTGGGTGGCCATAAAAAAGAACTTGCCATAAAGTCACAAACAAATTTCAGAATAGTAGAATAGAACAAAGAGAGGCAAAAGAGCTACAGGAGGACGCTCGTGCTGAAACTGCTGGACGTATGCATGGCTGGGGCCTACGTGCAAGATTTTGTTTGCTTCAAGTGTGTGGCTTTAAAAGATGGGCAATATCTCTACAAAAGGATGCTAGCTCACTGCCAGGACCTTTATATGGCTGAAAGCAAATGCTGATGAAATGCAATATTAATATCATTTTCAGCCCTTTGAGCTAGTGTGTGGCACACTGAAAAAAGCGATCGTGCAGACTCTTGCAGGATGCACCACTTCTGCTATTAAGGCACAGCCCGCACCAATATGAAGGTTGCACAGTATTGGAGAATGGTAGTCTAAAATCATCATGTTAGAATGCATTAAAGGAAGTGAGAATGATTTAGGATTAAAAGGACTAAAAAGCACAAAATGTGCACAATACATATGTTCTACTTTTTTTCTTTGCATGGAAACTCATCTTCTATGAAAAGTATTTCTTCGTCAGCCCAACAACCACGGTGCAGCTTTCCACAATTTCTGCACCAGTTACACCAGGGTCATTCAGGTAAGTTTAAGTGTGCAGGGAAGTGTGATACATGCATTACAAATGCTTAGTGAACAGGTACAAGATTAACCCTGGGCAAAGCACTACGCTACGCTCGCGTAGTTTGCGAAGTTTGCGCTACTTCGCACAACGCGAATTGCACGTAGCACAGTGCAAACACGCATAGCGTAGCGTAGTGCAGCGGTCATTTTTTGCTTGCTCGCGGTCCTCAACGTCAAGTTGGCGACCGCGAGCAAGCAAAATGACATCCCGGCGAGACTTTTCCTCGTTCGCGATCAGCAACATCAAGTTGCGGATCGCGAGCGTGGAAAATAAACCTCCCGGCGAGATTTTCAACGCGGGGAGGTCAGGTTTCTCATTGCGAGTGGTCGCGTATGCTCGCGACCGCTCGCGATGAGAAACTACCAGTCCGCGTTGAGAAAGCTGCCGCTCGAGTAAAAATCTACTCGAGCGGCAGTAAAAGACAGCTCGCACTGTGCAAGATGCCGTTTTCAATGATTGCACAGTGCGGACAAGCATCCGGCACTGTGCAATCATTGTGAACAGTGCACTACGCAGTTCGCGTAGTGCTACGCGTAGCTCGCGTAGTGCGAACTGCACTTTGCGTAGCTTCGCGTAGCGCTACTTCGCGAACTACGCCCAGGCTTATACAAGATACCCACAGTGTGAGCGGTACTTCACTTTCTATTATGGGCTGAACCTTTGGCGGAAGTCTTGGAAAACTGCAAGCAATTTTCATTCTCACGCTTTGAAGATTAACAGCGCAACCAAAACAACAGCTCTGGGGAGCCACAGAGGAAAGCAGGCCTGCACTGGACCCCTCTTAGAAAACGCCAGCCAAACCGTCCTTTAACATCCGACTCCGGGCAGGGAAAACTATCTCTGCTCAAAACATACAACAGCACTGTGAAGAACGTCGAGCTTGTTTACCGTAGCTATTTCCCTGTAGCGGCAGCGCGAGCTCGGGTAAGTTATGTCACTTCACGTGACCTCATCGACACCACCTTCGACTCCTCATCCCGCAGCCGAGCACCAGGAAGCTCCCCTTCAGCATTCCTCTGTCAGACAAGTGATAAGTGAGAAAGCGCGGTAGGCATTAAGGCCCTGGAAAGAGCCCAAGTGCGTGACCACCTTACCGGAGCTACGAACTGCAGACGCAATTACACTACTCTTCAGTCAAGTCCGACCTTGCTTTTTCAACCCCATAAGGCCTGGAACGTGCCTGGTCCTGGCTCCAAAATCTTTTGCTGCAGCAGCGTAGCTCCTCATTGAGCCCACACCTAAAATTCGCTACTGTGCTAAAAATCTTCGTCGTCTGTGAATTCAATGTCCCTCCAATACCTCACAGTTAATATTCTCATCACAAATCTGCAAAGCTTAGATTTCACACGCAGGGAAGCCCAACTCACTCACAGCTGGATACAAGCTTGACCTCGGTCAACAGAAAGCTAAAACAAGGGGAGGGGCGGCGTGGCCGCGAGAGGGTAAACAAGCGCGTAATAGACACCAAAAGGCATTGCTCCTCCCATGGCCTATTTGTGTCTATTACGCGCACCAAGCGCGTAATAGACACCAATAGGCCATGGGCGGAGCAATGCGCCCGCCTTTGGCCAATTGCGTGCAGTCTTTTAGACAAAGACGCACGAAACGGCCTATGGGGTAGCACATAAGGAATCGCACACGCACGAGCGTGTGCGATTCCTAGGTCAGTGCTGAATCCCCTTTTTCACCTACTAAATGTCTCGCGCTGCCCAGTGCACCGCTAGGCGCGAGACCTAAAAATGGAGTTTGGTATCCCTGAACTCAGGATTTAATAACACATATTTTAGTAAAGATGGTTTTTAAATTGTGTAATTAAAAATACCACTTTTAGAAAGTGGCTATTTTCTTGTTCAACCATCCTGTGTGCCTCTGCCTGTTTGTGGATTGACTGTCTGGCTTTGGAGTGACAGGGGCTGGGGAGGTGCAGTGGCTCCAGGAGTCTGGATGAGTCAGCACTAGGCTGAATAGGCCTGATCTGCATTTGGAGTGGTGGGAGGAGTAGCACCTGTACCTGAATAGGGCTGTGCCTGCCTTCCACAATGCTGGCTCCGCCCCCCTGTGGTGTGTCTGGAGCCAAGGCTCACACTGACAATGGATGTTGTTGTGAACTTGCAAAGTGCCCCCAGAACTGGTTTGAACTGGGCTCAGAGCCCCTTGCACAAAGAGAACAGACATTTTGGGGTATAAGTATCAGACCCAAAACCCCAGACTTTAGATAATTCCTGGAATTCAAGAGGAACCTTTGCCAAGGAGAAGAGCTGGAGAGACTGAGGAGAAGTACTGCCCTTGCTGTGTGTCTAGGGTTGGCCTGCAGTTGCTGTTTCTGCCAAGGAAAGGAGAAGGACTTTGCTGTGTGCTGTGTCCCCTGCTTGAATGAGATCTCCAAGGGCCTGAAGCGAGCTGGCCTCCTGTTCTGAAGTCTCAGGGACACAAAGACTTCACCCCCAGCTCCCCTGGACCCTGCTGCTGTGAGTTCTGACCTGCCAAGAGGTGCCTGCGCCAGTTTTGGGCCTCTGGAGGTTGTTGCTGCTGTTTTGGAGCTGGAAGAAAGAAGAAACTCAAAGAACTACAGAAATCGACTCATCGAGGGATCGCGGCTGAAGAGGACCGACGCGGCGCCGCTTGACGCCGCCGAATCGATCGCCGACGCATCTCGGATTTCCACGCATTGTGCCTGTGCGGAAGTCCGTCTGACGCATCACCTGCTGTCCGGAACCGTCACGAAGAATCGACGAATCACTTCCCATACAGACCGGATTCGACGCAACCCTTCCTCTGCATGCAGCGGGACTGTCGCACCGCCTCCCCAAGGTCTCAGGAGTGTCGCATCTCTTTGCTTTCCTGCTCTGCGGCTGTTTGGCTTTGGAACTTTTACGCATCTACAGGTACTTTGGTGAAAAGTCACGCATCCATAGTTTTCTATGGTACAAGTTCTTGAAACCTTTTGAAAGTCATATTTTTAACTGTGTATGTTGGATTTTTGTCATTTTGGTCTTGTTTAGTTTAGATAAAGATATTTTATTTTTCTAAACTGGTGTGGTGTCCATTTGTGGTGTTTTCACTGTGTTACTGTGAGTGTTTGTACAAATACTTTACACATTGCCTTTGGGATAAGCCTGTCTGCTCATGCCAAGCTACCAAGGGGGTGAGCAGGGGTTATCTAAAGTGTGTATCCCCCTTACCCTGACTAGAAGCAAGGGTCCCTATTTGAACAAAGGTACCTACCTCTGCCAACTAGAGACCCCCATTTCTAACACAAAGCCACCAGCGTAGTACCACCTCAGCACCAACGCAGCACCACTTCAGCATCAGTGCAGCACAACCTCTGCATCAGCGCATCACCTCAGCACAGCACCAACTCAGCATCACTCAGCCCCAACTGAGCACCAGCTCAGCACCACCACCTCAGCATCACTCAGCACCACCTCAGAATCACTCAGCACCACCTGAGCATCAGCACAGCACCACCACAGCACCATCTTAGCATCAGCACAGCACCACCTCAGCACCAGTGCAGCACCACCTCAACATAATCGCAGCACCACCTCTGCATCAGCACACCACTACCAGCGCAGCCCCACCTCAGCACCAGCACAATTCCACCTCATCAGCAACTCAGCACAACGTAGCACCACTTCATCATCAGCACTACCTGAGCACCAGCTCAGCACGACCTGAGCACCAGCGCAGCACCTCCTGAGCATCAGCACAGCACCACCTGAGTACCAGTGCAGCAGCACCTCATCAGCAACTGAGCACAATGCAGCACCACTTCAGCATCAGCACCACCTGAGCGCCAGTTCTGCACCACCTGAGCACCAGCGCAGCACCACCTCAGCATCAGCACAGCACCATCTCGGCATCAGCACAGCACCACCTTCACATTAGTGCACCATCAACACCGCAGCCCCACCTCAGCAGCAGTTCAGCACCTATGCAGCACCACTTCAGCATCAACGCAGTACAACCTCAGCATCACTCAGCACCTCCTGAGCACCAGCTCAGCACCACGGAGCACCACCTCAGTATGACTCAGTACCACAGCATAACTCATCACCACCTCAGTATCACTCAGCATCACCTCCGCACCAGCACACCACCACCTCAGCATCACTCAGCACCACCTCAGTCTCCCTTCAGAATCTAGCATCTCCCCTAGTCTCCGCCTGCTGCTAGTGTTGTAATTCAGGTACTATTTCACAACCTCTACCCTCTCGTTGTCCATGTCCCCCCCTAAAAAAAAACATAAAAACTATAACAAACCAGCATTAGGATAGGCAGGAAGAAGTTGGTAGCATTGCAAGGACAAAAAAACTAGAAGATATTTTTTAGGTTAATTATTTTTTCTAATAGGGTCATTCAGTTGTACATAATGTCTTCTTGGTTATATATAAGGTAACAAAAATGCTTCTAAGACATTTTTATAATAACATTTCCACATGCTGCTCAGCAGCAACGCTGCTCTACAACACAGCTTAAAGACATTGACAAAGCCAATAGCTCTGGCTAAACACATATAAGGTCCCAAAGGCGAGACCTATTGGCTATGCCAATGCTTGTTTCAGTGTGTGTTGCTGCAGATTTCTGCAAGTACATCACATGCAGGGTTGGATTGGTAAGGCGGGCACTCGGCGATGGTCCGCTATCTGAGTTGCTGTCTTGTTCAGATGCCGTCAGATGCCCAGTGGGGGCCTACGCTGCATTTCTGGAGGCAGATGGGCCTCTATTACCTCACTTTTACCAAGGGGGCGGAGGTGTCATTCCCAGTCTCTCGCTTGGCCGGCCCTGTAGTGTATGCAGATTGAGCAGGTGACGAGGGGCCCTGAGCAGAAGTGGCCTTACTTATAGTCAGGTTTAGTTCACCATTGTGAACTAATCCATGCACAATTAGACCTGACAACATTTGCATTTTGTTTTAGCTCAGTGAAGTTAAAAAGCATGCCTCTCTTAGAGAACCCCCCGCCCCCTCCTTCTTTTCATTATACTTAAAACACTGAAGCAGTGTTTTGCGAAAAGGAGCAATCCGCAAATGTGGGCCATTTTTTTAGCGAGCCCGATTCTATTTTTGATCCCAATCCAACCCTGATCACATGTCTCGTTTTTAGGTCTTGCCCGAGACAGTGCATGCGCTTTTGGTTGCAAAGATCTTTTGTTAACTTAAGTGGGAGATTAGAACGTGCCCATTACTTACCATTCATTGGTTGGCTTCTTCGTCACTCTTGTTTCCTTACTTCTCTCATTGGTCAGCATGTTCAGTTTCACTTTCTTCTTATGTCCCTTCAATGGAGCATGGACCAACTACTGATTGATTTCTTTATACGTCTCTTGCTGGTCGCGCCTGGATTGAGGTAATTTTTTTCTTCCTTTGCTCTGTTCCATTGCTTATTGCTGTCTTTCCTCCAACCCTGTTGCTTGCTTCCCCCATCGCTTGTTGCCCCTGTCCTTCCCTCACCAGTGCTTTTTTCCCCATGCCTCCTCCTGCCCCGTTGCTTGTTTATATAAAGTATAAACTCAGCCCAGTGGCATTGGAGCACTTAACGTGATCACCAGTTACATTATACAAAGTAACATTCAACCATTAGGCACTTTGAGATCACTTGATGTGTCCAGGATCACAGGCTGTTGAGCCGGGGCTCTCACTGAGGTCCACAGTTCCAAAGTCGGCAGTTCTGGCCATAAAGCCACATCCTTTGCTAACCCCACCTCGCCCATTCCTCATCTCGTCCATGTGGTTCTTCCCACCCTGTGCCTTCCTTTGAAGCCTCCCCAGCACACTTTTATCGTAAACTTGACCCAAGGGCATTAGAGCGCTTTATGTTGGCAAGTTTGAAAACAATGTACCACACCTGTCATCTAACCCTCATTTAGCAAATGTCACCCTCTGTTGATGCATATTGACTCTCCTGACAAACAAAATGACTTCTATTGCATCACTCTCCTTTCAAGCCCTTGATAAACCGGAGTCAGTGACGAACACATGCGACTGTGAGCGAACAGTATGTAATAAAAGTGCACCGGAAAGACTCGCACATCAAATGTGTGTTTATGTTTTGTAATTGTGGTACCTTCTTCATTTGTTGTATTTAAATAAATGAAAATATAGCATATATACATCTGTACCCTTCTGAGGGCCCTTTATATCTCAATTGCCACTCCTGTACTATGGCTACCTGCTGATGCCCAATGCCAGCTTGCTGGCACCACCCTCCGCACAAACCAAAGCACCACCACCCCTTCTTACTCACAGCATCCGGTAAATAACCACAAATTAGTGCTAGTAATAACTTTTTTTTATGTACGTCTTCTGTGGTCCTTCTGCCATTTATAACCACTGCAAATAACAACTGTTTCTGTTACACAATTTGATGGCATTCTTTGTGAGTGAGAGAGAGAGAGCTGGGTTGTCCTCACTGGTATTCAGGTTTCTGACCTGTAGACCAGAGCAGGGTGTGGCCTACTTGGACATCTTGGATGGATGAATGGATTTTGGCTAACAGATGGAGGAGCGAAGAGTCCAGGGAACGATGTGTAGCCGAGGGGGGGGGGGGAGGGGGAGGGGGGGATAGGTGGGTTTGTGCACTCAAGGATATGTAAATGCATGGGCAGATGATTCAATGGACAAAGTGGCAGAGGCATGAAGGGTCAATGGATAGTTGCTTACCTGTGTGGATGGATGTCTGCAACATGAAAGGACGTGTGGATGAATGTCTGATTGCTGAATGAATGGTCGAGCGCACAAATTTGCTTCTTGCTAGTGTCGATTTTTGTTGCAGAAGGGAAGCAAGGCTAGGAAATGGTAATCTTCTCAGGATCACTCCATTGGGTCAAACGGAGAAGCTGGAAGTTGAACAAAGGTTCACATTTATTTATTTTTGTATTGCTAGCAAGAGGGCTTGGAGGCAGGCATCTGCACCCTCTGTATCGCACGCCCCCCTTGAAGGTGCCCGCTAGGTCCTACTGCCTAGCGATTTAAAAAAAAAACTTATGACGCAGCTAGCGCTGGCAGCGTCAGCACTATTTTTTTAACTTTGATCCATGCTGCACAGCAGCAGAGTGTGCAACATGGCTAAAAACATTGAGAAAGCCAATAGCTTGTATGGGCGTGACCTATTGGCTTTTGGGGTTTGCCAATGCTTTGTTAAAGAGGTGAAAGTAACCACAGAGGGAGACAAGTTTTCCTGGGTATCTGCACATAATAAATTATCAGCACTCATTAGAAACCAATGTAAGTGGTGTAGAAGTTTATAATTATATTCATAATGGCATTAACACAGTCATAGAAAATTAACATCTAGTTGAAATAAAAACGTTATGTTGAGAGAGTTGTGCTTATGCTGATATTAGCTAACGTAGGCCTCAATTTCAAAATAGATTGTGCTGTCTGCTGTCATCTTTCAATATGTAATTCTTTTTCTCCCTGTTTCACCCTGCACTTAGACTGTTTATGCACAAGCGACTTTGAAAAGACTGTTTTGAGAAGTAGTGTCACTTTCCCAGGTACAGAATAGCGTTTTTTTTTCTTTAGAGTTCAGTAGCACACTGTTTAATTGATAGTGAATATTCCCAAGGCCTCACCTAATAGGACCACAACAGTGCTTTAGATGGGCAGGTACTGCCCGGTACTGAGCACCTGCACTTCTTTCATTTGAAAGGGAGAGTACCTGCATTTCTCAGCACTGCTGCAGAACATTTAGTCCGAGGTTACCGGCACTTCTCAGGAGCAAACAGGTACTCTAAATAATGAGTACCTGCACATCTGTATTCAGGGCCGGACTGGGAACAGAAACCGGCCCTGGCAAACTGCTCAGCCGCCCCCCCTGGGCTGAAGGGGAGTACAGCCGAGCAGTTTGCGAGGGCCGGTTTCGGCCGATTTTGTTACAGGGGGCCGATATTGCAGACCCCCGGTAACAAAACCGGCCCCCACCCTCGCGGCCCACCGGGGAAACGCCCGGTGCCCGCTACGGCCAGTCCGGCCCTGTCTGTATTTCCATTAAAAGCACTGGACCACAGTGGTTTGTCATGAAAACATGTCCATGCATATTAAGTAGCGACATTTGTATTAACAATGTGGGTGTCTGAGGGAACCAAGGATGGGAACTGCATTATCCTCTGATAAACAGGCTTTCCAACGACATGCGCAACGTCTAACAGAGAAAATAGTAGGCAAAAGATACCCTCAAAAAGATTCACAGGGCTCGTAAAAGGGCTTTTAATTCACCACAGGATGCATTATTGCAAACCTCACGG
The DNA here is from genome assembly GCA_963921515.1 of Calotriton arnoldi. NCBI lineage: Eukaryota > Metazoa > Chordata > Amphibia > Caudata > Salamandridae > Calotriton > Calotriton arnoldi. The sequence goes on from CAWUFW010000445.1 coordinate 2,039,629, forward strand.
AGAACCACTCCTGAACAACTGATGTGTGACCCCAAATGGCCAGCACTCTATTATGGTGCAAAAAATTGTAAGGAAGCATTGGAACATTTAAACATCAAGGTCATTGGGGCTAGAAAATCTGATGTTCTCCTTTAAATGAGGAAAATACATGAAAGATGAATTGGTGCACACACGGCCAAAGTTTCAAAGAAATAAACCCAACCTAATGTCCGCCTGGAATCTACCGCCCGTAGTTGGTCATACTCAGTGTGGCCATAATGTTTGCAAACTTATAAAAATGGTAAAACAAATGGATTTCGGCCATACAACTCCTTGGCTCCTAAAAGGGTTCACTAATTGCGAATCATGCAACGTGATATACATGCTCACATACCCCTGTGGCGAGAGGTATGTGGGGATGACCACACAAAAAGCAAAAGTATGCATCAATGAGCAGAGAAGTACCATTAGATGTCGGAAGAATACAACTTAACTTATGATACACTGCCTTGAACACAACCATACTGAAACCAATTGGAATGGACCATTATAGAGCAAATTTCTTCACATGGATCAAACACTAACAAAAGACTGTTCTACGCCAAACAGAGATGGATACACTGTCTAGGTACATCCAAAAGGGGCTGTAATGACGAAGTACAATGGATACAGCTATAAACTGCTGCAGGGTCTACCAAGGTGGTGATACGTCTCTGACTCACCAGGGAATAAGGAGAACAGCAACATCTGATCTGGGTTTACATTACTTAGGGAAACAAGACACATGGGGTCGCCTTTCTGGAAAACATTATTTTTACAGTAGCCCCTCGTGTTATGTAGCGAACAATGCAGTAGCTGTGAACTCAAAAAAGTGATTCCTCCCCATTGTTTCAAATAGGTGTCCTTACTAGGATTAATTGACTGCGTGTGCAGGAAATATTATAATATCCTTTGTAAAAATATATATATATATATATATATATATATGTAAAACAAAAAAAATTCTGAGTGTTAGTCAACAAATGCAATAGATGTATTCGTAGTATTTTCTTCTTCTATTCTTTTTCACACGACATATCAAGATAACATAGCCATACAGCCAAGATAACATTGTCATACAGCCAACACGTGTTTCGCACTAAAAAGCGCTTCTTCGGGGCTTCTTATTTATGTATAATAGCTTTATCAACAGTCCTCGGTTTCATGTGTTTGTTATTATTATGTCTTTCTCTTGGTCCCTCTTCCACACAATAGTATGAGCCTGCTCCACTCAAATCTTCAGTCGTTATATACGTTCTATAGAAGTATTTCCGCTATCCTTAATCCATAGTGTCTTTTTTTCAGATTAAAATATATAGTTTGAGTTCTTTTCTTCCTTCTTCTTTCAACCTTCCCCTTGATACGGGTCATGCAGTGATTCTTAGCATGTCCGTCTGTCAGTCCAGTTAGACGATTGTGTCCACACAATCTTCAAATTGGACTGACAGACGGACGCGTGACCCGTATCAAGGGGTAGGTTAAAAGAAGAAGGAAGAAAAGAACTCAAACTATATATGTTAATCCGATATAAAGACACTATGAATTTGTTTTATATAATTGTTAATATACTGGTGGGGACCAGTAACTGAGGTTAATAAGCGCCGGGCAATTTTGCTGCTACACAAATACTTAAGATATATATATATATAAATCTTTGTTCCAAACTAAAGTGTGGCATGAAGTATATACCCCCTTAGTGTATCACGGGATCTTTAATCTCTTAACCTCTTCTTCATCGTAAAAACCCTTCTTTGCAATCATTTAAATTGCATGTTCTATGGACTACAAGTCCATAGAACCATCGCTCCATAGCTAAGCCATGAGCAGCGCATATGTAGAAACGGGTCCAACGCATCGCCGCTAACATCACTTGACCGGGCGGCTGCACGCTTTAAGGAGTTCAGTCAGGGCTCGGAGCACCATGACACGGCAGTGAAGGGGGGGGCGACTAGCTGCAGAGGCAGCGTGTTTCTCTTGAAGAAGCAAGTGAGAGTGTGAGGATGCTTGGTGGCGGCTTTTCCGTCACGAACAACATGGTGAATTGCAGTGCTCTTCAGCGTGTGCGTGTTGCTACGATCGGTAAATTACCAGCAGTGAGTGAGAAACGGGTGATCCATCAGTTGCGCCACTATATCCTGACACTTAACACATATGAATTTCCTCAATAAACCTTATTATTAACTAGGGGGCATCGTTGTGTGCTTCACGGCAATTGTTTTACCTAGTACATGGTGCATATGTATTAAGCCGAGTCAACCTACTCGGATCACTACGCACTTAGTTGTCAGATTGTGATAATGCAAATGTATTAAGTTGAGTCAAAATACGCTAAGCCCTCCGCCCACAGAGGTCAGATTGTGATACATTTGGAACCAATAGCAAACTGATAGTATTTTGCATGTCTGTCTATATCCGATTGGTATGCATGTTATAGGAGCACTTGGGGTTATGTCGCCAAGAGCGCGTGAAAAGCCTATGGCAAGTATAATTAAGCCTTTCACGCAAAAATACGTCAGACCATCGAGGATGTTCTAATGAAAGCTAGGTGTGGCTCAAGGGCAGAGGATGACACTATAGGATTGAGCAAAAGAGATCCATTTACCACAACGTGCCAACTTTTGACAGTGGGCTGTTTTAATGTGTCTTTCCTTGCCCTTCATGGTATTTATATATGCATGATTAGAGTGTGACCACAGAAGAAGCATTATCCCACTGATCCAGCGCGTTATTAGCAAACAGCATTCATACACTAGATACTCACTTGGGCCCATACATTCATACTACACTAATACTTACGCTGGGTTTTATCAGTTGTTACTCTTTATCAAATCCCTGCTACCAATTACCTTCCGATTGAAGAGTAATGACTTACCAATGAATCCTTTGCTAATTGGGAAGTTTAAAATGAGTGACATTCATTATAGTACATATTCCTGAAATAACCACTGAGTCAGGAAGTTTTAAAATGTTTATCTAAAGATTTAGCAGAGTAAATTACAGAAACACATGGTACTTAATCGCATATCATAGGTGAAGCATAGAATAATAATTATTGATTAATGACGGTCCCTCAGAAAGGAGAAGATAGAGACAGCAGCACAACTAAGATTTGCATTTATATTTACCTAAAAGTGCGAGAACCAAACCCCTTGGCCAAGGAGTTGGAAAGATAGGACCCTGGAAGGATGAAGAGCAAAAGACTCCTCCCGGATCAGGACAGGACCGGTGACCTCTCTACCAACGACGCCTGCGTCGTTCCCCTCTCTGGTACTTCGCTTCTCCTCGAATCTCCCGTTTCTTCCTTCTATTGGATTCCGCCGCCCCCACCTCAGGACCTCTCTGGACAGTGGTTCAGACTGCAATCAATCAGCTTGACGGTCTGGAGCTAGAAGCCTCGTCTGCATGGACGCCTGATCTTCTTGTCTCTCTGCTCTCTTGCAGCATCTCCTTCTAACTAATTAGCTAATTCTATATCTATTATACCCTTCTACGCCCATGTACCTCCCCTTAATGTTGCTAAAATATGGGACCACTACTTCTGATTGGACGGGGACAGGGGGTTGATCCTCACACCATATTGATTTGGTACGCATTTCTGAAGACCTTTGTCTTTAAACTACCGCCCATTAAATTTAATACATTGGCTTTATTTCCCACCCGTCTCACGACAAAGTTATATATTCTTCATATACAAAGTTTCAAGTTTGGCAGGAACACATGAAGACATCAATATCGGCCATTATGTCGTGGCCTTGGACGACGTCCAGGTTGACTTCATCCTTTTCCTTCTGGGCAGTCTTTCATAGAGCATGCGTGAAACCCACGTCATTCGAGTTTTCAGTTCACCAACCCCAGGCCCAAGTTTACGAACTAATAAAAAGTCAAAGAAGAGAATATTAAAATCACAAATAATATGTTTCACTGTATACCCATTCTCTCTACTCTATTCCCATTTACTTATAAATCTATCCCGCATTAGTAGCGTAAAGAAAACGACAATTTAATAACACAAGAGCAAGCTGAAGCATGTGAAAACATCAAGCAGCCATTTTAATGCACACTGCGCAGAAGCGAGAATTTCCCACCAAGCAAAGAATGACGTCACACCACGTGATATGGTTGAGACATGCGCAGTAAAGTTCCCGCGCTTTAGCAGCCATTTTAGAAAAGGACAAGCATTACTTGTTAGTTAGAACACATAGGCAAGCTTCCTCACTATTCGTGTCGTGTATGCAAAGTTAGTATAGACAATACAAATTTAATAATTTAATACTATGAGGTGATTGCATTCGAGCAAGTCTCATTTGTGAGTCCTTGCTCCATCAATCCCCTCTCTGATGGCGTTTAAGAGCCATCAAAATACTACCCTCAATCAGGTGCCAACTTCTAGCAAATAGTTTCATTCTCATTTTTACATTTTCTATTTTTAACTTCACCTTTCAATTTCTTGTATAATTCACTTCTCACATCCTCAAGTTCAATTTCATCGATTTTTCTCTTCTTTCCTCTTCCTGTCACACTATACGATTCATTCTTTCTACAACACTTGCACCATACTATTATCGTCAGTACTATTATTGCTATCCCTGCTAAAGGTACTAGTATTTGACCTATAAGCCCTTTTCCTACATTAGAAAACCAGGTACCAATTGACCCAATACTACTTGTCAATCTTTCCCATACACTATCAACTTCCAGTGGTTTAAGTTCCCTTTCAAGTTTAGTTATATTCTGTATATAGTTTCCAATTTCTGCACTTTTATCAGGAATGTAAGTGCAACAATGTTTCGTCTTCAGTAATTTACAGACTCCGCCCTCTTTTGCCAATAATATATCAAGAGCAAGTCGATTTTGCATAACCATAGATCTAATCGCAACCATTTCTGCATTAATCATTAGAAATCCTCCAGCAGTGTCAGTTGTTAACGATCAACCACTGTAGACAATTTACATATCTTCCTTGAGTTCAGAATTATTCCCACTGAAGGTATCAATGCACCAAATATATCACCTACAATTTCAGAAATACTAGCTCTTTTACTACGTGTTAATTCTCCATTGTTTTCATTGCTCCCAGTGTTTCTTTTTACGTGGTATATTTTTGGAAATACTATTCCCAAATAACAACTTCCATACCACCGTGCAGGAAGCCTAAAGTAAGCCTTATTCCCACATACATAATATATTTCCGGAAAAACTGAATCCGTTTCTCCTTTTAGTCCCCAACCTCCAATAATTAAGAAATTGTGTTCACATTCACTGGTACCAATGAAAACATTGTTATATTCAGTCCTTAATCTATGTAGACAAATTTTTCCCGTCTTTACAAAATCCAGAGCCATTGCAGCTTGAGCCTTGCCAGGTGTGTAACTCCCTTCTTTCTCAGCCCAAGGTGGCAAATGAGCCTTATGCTCAGAAGCTTTCTTTTGAAAATCTTGTCTTCTATTTTCTACTAAGTTCAAAAATATCTTTTCTTCTTCATGTAAAGAACATGTTAGATTGTGTCTATGTGCATGTGTTATGTCTATCGATTTCATTGTTAAGAAAAATTCTCCCATAAACTGTGCGTCTTGACTACTAAGCACTGGGTTCATACTCTTGCGAATCGGAACCTCTGAAAATATCACATCTAAGTTTGAATAATAATATTGAAGTCTCCCTGTTCTATAAAATAAACTAGCTAATACACTACATGATATGCCATATGTCAATGGTAAGTGATGATACATTAATCCTTCTGCTACTGATTCAGGTAACTTCATACAGACATAACAATTACTAACTTCCATGGTATCTACATATTGAAATAATAACTTTGTGAAAACATTTAAACTAGTGTCGTTATCAGTTATTTCATGATGAAATTCTGGTTCATTTTCTACCGTCAGTTCTACTCTATTACCTTTCAAGTTCGCTGTCCTTTCTTTAGTTTCGTTGTTAATCTTTTTATCCATTATCATAAGGTAAGGGACTGCTACGATCAGAACTAACCAAACTATAAGCACCATTACTAGACTACATATGCATATTGCAAAGCATCTTCTACAACATCTCTGTTTTGGTCTCCCAGCAACTCTATCATCAGACATTTTGACAAGGAAGATTGCTCTTCTTATCTATTTTCGTTTTTCTTTATATTACTCTTTTGCGTAGTCAAGGTGGTCTTGTTTCTTTCTCGTACGTCAATTCTGCACTTGTTCCTTCGTCACCACTTTCACTTGACTCTGAGCTCTCGTAATCTTCAAGAATGATATAAGTCCAATCAGGACCCTTGAATTTATTATTCACAAGTTTCAGTCTTTTGCTTCTTCTTTTCTTAGTTTTACTTTCTTGTCCTGTTAGGCTTGTCACTTCGTTCACCTGATCTGGATCTTCACTTCTGGTTGTTATGTGGTATTTTACTCTTTTAATGACACTAGGCCAATGATCACCTTTTCTTGTTTTCTTTGTTTGCACTGTTTCTTTCTTTTCTTCAGAAATTTCTTTATTTTCACTGTTTGACACCTTTTCGTTTTCTGCAATTACTGTTTTTCTTTCTTGCTCTTTTCCAGGCCTTATTGGTTTTTCTTCTGCTGCTCCTCCGTTAATTTCCAATGATTGACCTTGTTCTTTGTTTAATTCTTCATGCTCCGGTTTCTTGAGATCTTTTTCTTCTGTGTGACTTTCTTGATCTAACTGGTTCTGATCAGGGCTTATTGTACTTTGAACTTCTACAGCCTGACCGGATTCTTCTAAACCTGTCTTTCCCTGCTCAAAACTTGTTGGTTCTTCGTTATTTTGAGCCCAGTTTTTTTTCCCTATCTGGTCCTGCTCAGGTTCTTTTATTGTTTATTCTTCTTTTTCCTGAGCTGCTTCTTCTTCACCTATCTGATCTTCTTCAATTTCTTCCAATTTTGCTTGACTTCTTGTTCTGTAGTAAACTTCAGGAATTTCTACTACCGGTATCCAGTCCTGACTTGTGCTCGGTTGTTCTTCTGCAGCTTCTCTTGAATCTCGAGCCTGAGATTCTTCCGCTGGACAACCTTCAGCTTCCTCAGTGATTGATGCTGATTGAGGATTTTCTTCTTCAGGGTCTGGTACTCTTTTGGTGTGGCTTACATGAATCCAATTAGGAAATCCTGCACACTTCACTGCTGTATTGGTAGTCAGTATGACTTGACAAGGTTTTCCCCATCTAGGTGATAGACACGTCTCTCTGGTGTGATTCTTCACTACCACCCAGTCACCAGGATTCAAATCATGTTCTTGTTCAGGCTGCCTCGAAACTGCGTCTTCTCCGACCTGATGAGAGACAGAACGCACTAGGTCAGCCAATCCTTTCCAATAATCCAGTACCATATCATCAGATATATTCAGCAGTTTGTTTATGGGAACATGTGCTTGTCTCATTGCTCTTCCCATCATTATCTCGTGTGGGCTCAATCCTGTATTTCTATCAGGATTGCTTCTCAGTCCCATTAAGACAAGTGGCAATTCATCTGGCCACTCCAATGATGTTGATGCACACATCTTTCCCAATCTGGATTTTATAGTGCCATTCAATTGTTCAACCACTCCAGAAGCCTCTGGGCGATATGCACAGTGCAATTTTTGTTCAATTTGGAACGCTTCACAGATTATTTGAATCACTTCACTGTTAAAATGTTTTCCTCTATCTGATTCCAAAGTTACTGGGAAACCAAACCTAGGAATGAGTTCTCGTAGTAACAGCTTTGCGACTGTAATACTGTCACACCTTCTGGTAGGGTAAGCCTCCACCCACTTTGAAAACAGACATACTATGACTAGCACATATTTCAACCCTCTGCATGGTGGTAACTGTATAAAGTCGAACTGTAGTCTTATAAATGGCCCTTCTGCCTTTCCAATTTTTCCAAACCCAATTATTGTTTTTCTTCCCGGATTATGCATCTGACAAGTCAAACATCTCTGGCAAAGGCTCTCTGCTACAGCCCTGAACTTGGGATTGTACCAATTCTGTCTGAAAAGCCTAATCATTGCATCTCTCCCTATGTGTGTGTCTCCATGATACATCTTGGCCATTTGAGAAAGCAGACAGTCAGGCATGACTGGTCTGCCATCAGCACAAATCCACACTTCATCATCTCCCTTTTGGGAACAACCCACTTTGATCCATGTTTTCTTCTCACTTTCATCAGCACCATCTTGCAATCTTCTAACCTCATTCCATGTTTCAGGTGGCTTATACATCATAAGTTGGCAACTGATTCCCATTCTTTCCACCCTTTTATTGACTGATAACCTATTTCTGGCACAATGTTGAGCCACAAGGTCTGCGTATCTGTTGCCGACTACCACCCAGTCATCTCCTGACTGATGTGCGGCACATTTCACCACAGCCAATTCTTTTGGTGATTGTATTGCCTCCAGCAATCCCTTACAAATTTTCCATTTTTAATGGGGGTCCTGAAGAAGTCATGAAATCCCTCTGCATCCATAATTGGTCAAAATCATGCACAACCCCGTAACCATATTGGCTATCTGTAAATATAGTCACTTTTTGGTTCCTCCCAATTTTGCACGCCTTTATCAAAGCAATCAATTCAGCTACTTGTGCAGATTTTACTCCTGGTAAATAGGATGCTTCGACTATTCCAGTTAATTCACATACTGCATATGCTGCAGTTAGTTTACCATCTTCATGCCTCTGGCATGATCCATCCACAAACAGCTCCCTGTCTGGCTTTCTAAGGGGCTGTTCTTCAATGTCTGGACGTGGTTTTGTGCATAACTCTGTGACTTGTAAACAATCATGTTTCTCTTCTTCGTCAATTTTAATTTCCTCATGATACGGGTCTGGTAGTAAGGTTGCAGGATTTACTATTGTACACCTCACTATGTTCACATTTTCAGCACCCATTATTATTCTCTCATACTTAGTCAGCCGACTAGGAGTAAGATGCTGAGTTCGAGTTCTTGTCAACAGAATCGCAACCACATGTGGAACAAACACCTTTACTGGGTGTCCCATCACAATTGACTCACTTTGTTCAATGCTCAAACAGGTAGCCGCCACTGCTTTCAAGCAGCCTGGCATCGCGGCTGCCACTGGGTCCAATGTAGCAGAAAAATATGCTATAGGACGTCTGTCCAAACCATGTCTCTGGGTTAGGACTGAGAGTGCACAGTTTTCTCTCTCATGACAGAACAATGCGAAGCTTCTCTTATAGTCGGGCATGCCTAGGGCCGGTGCTGAGCACAAAGCATTTCTCAATTTTACAAAAGCTCCTACACTCTCATCATCCCATTCAACTGGGTCCTTTGCTTTCTTTCTTGTCATTTGAATTAGGGGCTTGGCTAACAAAGAAAATCCTAATATCCATTGTCGACAGTAACCTACTATTCCTAGGAACATTCTCACTTCTCTTTGGGTTACAGGCATTTGCATCTTCTTAATTAACTGTACTCTTCCCGATGTTATTCTCCTTCTGCCCCTCTCAATTTGGTGTCCCAGATACTTAACTGCTGTTGTACAGAACTGCAATTTTTCTGGTGAGACTTTATGTCCTTCTTCAGCCAAATGATTCAATAGTGCTATGGAATCAACAACACAGTTCTCTCTGGTGCTTGATGCCACCAGTAAGTTGTCGATATATTGGACTAAAACTGAGCATCCTGGCATCACTAGCTTCTCCTGGCACTTTTTCAATAATTGATTAAAAATAGAAGGACTTTCCGTGTACCCCTGAGGAACACGATTCCATACATAGACTTTGTTCTCAAATTTAAATGAAAATAGATACTGGCTGTCTGGGTGCAATGGTATTGAAAAGAATGCTTGACATAAATCGATCACTGTGAACCATCCTGCACTCCAAGGTATTTGATATAGGATTACTGCAGGATTTGGAACTATAGGACAACAAGGTTCCACGATCTTATTTATTTTGCGCAGGTCCTGAACAATCCTATATTTTCCGCTAGGTTTCTTTAAACCCATTATTGGTGAATTACATGGACTACTCATCACTTCTCTTAGTATGTTTTGTTCTACCATTCGATTTATTTCTTCAATGACTCCTATCTTTACTTCTGCACTCATTTTGTACTGTCTGGTATTTGGGAAAATCGCACCTTCTTTTACAGTAATTTTAACTGGGTCTATTTTGGCCATAAGTCCTACTTCCTTTCCTGTGAAATCCCATAGTATGGGGTTTACTGTAGTTTTTAATTCTTCTGGCAGCTCATCTTTTGTTATTAACGAAAACATCTCATCTACCTCTGTACCTTGTTTTGCAATCATAAACTTATATACATGGTCTTCATCTGGGGTCTGAATTGCCACACCATCCGGTGTGCAGAAAATTGTACAATTCATTTTGCACAACAAATCACGACCTAATAAATTTACTGGACTAGAATCACACACTACAAATTGATGCATTTCTCTGAAATTTCCAATTTTAACTTCCATTGGTTCGGTAAGAGGTGTTCTAATCTTCTGATTAGCCACTCCCACAACTTGGATAGCTTCTCCAGAGAGAGGAAGGTCTGGAATGTCTGCTGTTCTCACAGTAGACCGGGTAGCACCAGTGTCCAAAAGAAAAGTAATATCATTACCTTTCACATTTCCTTCAACATATGGACCTGACTGATCTACCGGTAAGGATGCACCAAGTATGCACTCCTTCTCCCCCTCTCCCAGGCACCGTCATGAACTATAGGGACAGAAATCGTCCTGTAAAAGAAATTGTGACGTTACATAATCATTCTTACCACTTCTTCCATGATTTCCGACGTCTGTACCGTGTTTTGCTCTGCTTACATTACCCTGAATTGGTGCAGGTGGCAACTGACTCTGAGGATTTACACCCTGCTGTGAGTCATTCTGCGTCTGTGGATTTAAATTTTGATTTGGGCCATTATTATTCCGAATCTTTTTACATTCATCCTTCCAATGCCCCAATTTTCCGCATCCATGACAAGGAAATTTCTTTTTAGCTTCTTCTCTACTCATTCGTCCTCTCACTTTTCCACCATTCCCAGTATCGCCATTCGTTCCCGAATCCTTTCCTTGATTTTCACTTGGATTTTCCAAATTAATCCCTTGTTTCTCAGCCATTTTCACCTGTGCCCACATCACCTTTTCCTGCAATTTCTTATGTCTATCCTCAATATCGTCTCCACAATATTTCGCATATTTCAAAATTTCGTCGATAGGTTTCCCTTGCCAACACAACATGTGCTGCTTAATCATCTGACAAATCTCTGGCTTTAGACCATAAACAAATCGATACACAAACTGACTCATGTTCTTGTCTCCAATGTCCTCAAATCCACTATACTGCTTGAATACCTGTAATAACCGCTCATAATAGGCATGTACTGATTCACTAGCTTCTTGGGTGGTTCGGTCTATTTTCACCCAATCTGTTTCTTTCGGTGGTATTTTGCCTTTCAGGTAAGTTATCACCTGCTGATACTTTTTCATTACATCATTTGACGGAGCACCTGTCTTTGGATCTCTAGGATACTCTTCACTCGGCCAATCAACTGTGATTTTACAATCTGTCCATAAATCGGCAGGTACCACTATGTCGAACAAACCATCCAAATCCTTCAACAATACCTTTGACACTTTCACAAACCTTTCAACTTGCTTGTACCATTCAATTGGCTTCTCTCTCAACTTTGGGAAGTCATTCGTAAATGACAAAATATCCTGTCTGCTCCATGGGACATGTACATATCCCCCTCCTGGAACTTCTCTCATTGGGTACATTTGATCTGCTTTCCCTGTTTCCTTCATTAAATATTCAGAGGCGGTTCTACCGCATCGTGCTTCTTCCTTTTTCTTGGTCCATCTAACTTTCCATTTATCTAGGTCTCCCCATTTCTGTAGGACTGTCATTAATTCTTTTATTTGTAATTTTCTTCCAGAGGCGTTCATGTTTTCTAAGTCTTTGTCAGAAAACTCTGCTCTATAAGGTTTCTGTAGGACCTTTGATTTCCCTATTTCAATTCCCATCTGCAGAGCTAAATCCGATAATTTCTCGTGGAATAATTTTGCATTTCTAGTGATACTTCTGCACACGAACAATAATTCTTCTTCATCATAAGTATTTAGGCGATCTAACCCTACATTTCCTACTATTATTTCTTCCAATTCAACCTTTAATTTATAAATGTCCATGATCTTTGGGGGTGTATTTTGTTTATCTGATCCTTGTGCCCACCTTTCTAAATCTTCTGGTGTTACTACTGTGGCACTTTTAGTTCCTGATGAGGTTACTATATTCACATCTCTTGAACAACCAGGTGTAGCTCTTCTGGGGGTACTATTTACAGAATCTCGAATGGGCAAGTCCATTAATGAAATCATAGATTCACAATCACTGAAGTGATCCTCAACCATTACTACTGGTTCAGGTTTAGAAACGTTCACAGCTGTAGGCGTAACTAGAGGTTTGGGACAATTTACCTTATCACCATACAAGGGAACTACTGGACCAATCGTTACAGGTATGGTCAATGAATCAGGGTGAACACTTAATTGTGTTATCTTCTGTATTAATTCTGCCCTATTCTTATCTATGGCTTCTTTTTCTCTGTCATGAAGTACCCTATTAGCTGGAGAATCATGCAATACTTGTGGTACCAATGGTGTCCTTAACAATGGTGCACTTGGGGTGCATCCACTTGTCCCTTCCTGATATGGTGGCGGGTTCTTTAATATGTCTTCCATAAATTCATCTTCAGAATCTCCAAATCTTGTCAAATGTTTTGTCTTTTCAGTGCATTTGTTACCTAATATTTCTTCTTCCGTAAATATTGGATATAATCCTTCTGTAAGCATTGCCCTTCTCCACTGTTTCATCTGACCGTCCCTTGACTCATTTTGGTATCTGGGAAAAAATCCCTGATAACCCCTATTACTTCTGGATCGGTCACGTTCAAATGCCTCGGTTTCCCATTCCTCTAAGGCTTCATATTGAGTTAATCTTGGTCTGGGTTCTAAGTCATTCATCCTCAATCTCAAATTTTGAAGAATTCTTCCATTGAAAGTACCATTCTCGGGAAATGCTAATATTCCATCATTTTTGGTATATTCTATCCAATTCTCCATCCATACACAAGTATGATAACCTCTCTCCATCATCATGAATGAAGCGGGCGTTTTAGCTGGTGGAATGATAATTCCTTCCCTAGTTTTGATTGGTTTATCCTTTTTAAAATAGTTCTTAATCTTTTGCAGAAAGGACATTTTTCTCTTCTCTCCGTACATTCTATCTAATCTTCGGTGTACAAAATTATATTCTGCAAAACCTAGGAATCTCCTATCCGGACGAGTTCCTGTTAAAGTCGGATCGCGTTTTAACATGCAATCCCTTATCCACTAAGATTTCAGCTTCTATAGTAACAACCAATCAAAAATCCGACTACCTTTTCTCTCAGAACCAATCCTTGCGCGGCTTTTCTGTGACGTGTGTCTGACAACCCCTCCTTTACAATCTGCGCTTTCCTGTCCTTTGCTGTTTCAACCAATCCCAGCGCGGCACTTGTGACGTCAGTACTGCTCCTGACTACTGACCCCTCCTTTACAAGAGTCGTTCCACACCCGCTGATTCAACCAATCCCAGCGCGGCGTTTGTGACGTCAGCTCCCTCTCCGGCAGCTGACCCTCCCTTTACAAAATCGTACGCAAAACTTTATTTTCTCTACAAATCTTAATTAAATTTCAGTAACTACATAAAACATTCGCTATCGTGCCAGTTTCTCTAAATAGAAAAGATAGTTTCTCTCACTTCTTAGTAAAACTCTTCCGTTTACTAATCATACTCTACGAGTAAAACCCTTCCGTTTTCCCTTCACACAAGCTCCAGAAATACCTGTTACTTCTCCAATGTTACCCTTTCTAGGTGATATAACATCAAACTTTCACTAGCATATTCCCTTGCTATTACTCACATACATAGAGTCCCTAACAAGTACTGATAGCCCTACTTAACTTTTCAGTACTATTTCTGCCTGACAGATAACCTCACTGCAGTATGGCTTCCACTTACCATCCGCTATTCTTTCCCCGGGGATTCTGGACAACATAAAACAAACTTTGAATACACACGGATGTTAGTTCATAAAAAATAAATACTCATTACCCAATTAACAAAGAGTAACCATCCTCTGATTACCAGAAAACTGATCCAGCGCGTTATTAGCAAACAGCATTCATACACTAGATACTCACTTGGGCCCATACATTCATACTACGCTAATACTTACGCTGGGTTTTATCAGTTGTTACTCTTTATCAAATCCCTGCTACCAATTACCTTCCGATTGAAGAGTAATGACTTACCAATGAATCCTTTGCTAATTGGGAAGTTTAAAATGAGTGACATTCATTATAGTACATATTCCTGAAATAACCACTGAGTCAGGAAGTTTTAAAATGTTTATCTAAAGATTTAGCAGAGTAAATTACAGAAACACATGGTACTTAATCGCATATCATAGGTGAAGCATAGAATAATAATTATTGATTAATGACGGTCCCTCAGAAAGGAGAAGATAGAGACAGCAGCGCAACTAAGATTTGCATTTATATTTACCTAAAAGTGCGAGAACCAAACCCCTTGACCAAGGAGTTGGAAAGATAGGACCCTGGAAGGATGAAGAGCAAAAGACTCCTCCCGGATCAGGACAGGACCGGTGACCTCTCTACCAACGACGCCTGCGTCGTTCCCCTCTCTGGTACTTCGCTTCTCCTCGAATCTCCCGTTTCTTCCTTCTAATGGATTCCGCCGCCCCCACCTCTGGACCTCTCTGGACAGCGGTTCAGTCTGCAATCAATCAGCTTGACAGTCTGGAGCTAGAAGCCTCGTCTGCATGGACGCCTGATCTTCTTGTCTCTCTGCTCTCTTGCAGCATCTCCTTCTAACTAATTAGCTAATTCTATATCTATTATACCCTTCTACGCCCATGTACCTCCCCTTAATGTTGCTAAAATATGGGACCACTACTTCTGATTGGACGGGGACAGGGGGTTGATCCTCACACCATATTGATTTGGTACACATTTCTGAAGACCTTTGTCTTTAAACTACCGCCCATTAAATTTAATACATTGGCTTTATTTCCCACCCGTCTCACGACAAAGTTATATATTCTTCATATACAAAGTTTCAAGTTTGGCAGGAACACATGAAGACATCAATATCGGCCATTAGGTCGTGGCATTGGACGACGACCAGGTTGACTTCATCCTTTTCCTTCTGGGCAGTCTTTCATAGAGCATGCGCGAAACCCACGTCATTCGAGTTTTCAGTTCACCAACCCCAGGCCCAAGTTTACGAACTAATAAAAAGTCAAAGAAGAGAATATTAAAATCACAAATAATATGTTTCACTGTATACCCATTCTCTCTACTCTATTCCCATTTACTTATAAATCTATCCCGCATTAGTAGCGTAAAGAAAACGACAATTTAATAATAACACAAGAGCAAGCTGAAGCATGTGAAAACATCAAGCAGCCATTTTAATGCACACTGCGCAGAAGCGAGAATTTCCCACCAAGCAAAGAATGACGTCACACCACGTGATATGGTTGAGACATGCGCAGTAAAGTTCCCGCGCTTTAGCAGCCATTTTAGAAAAGGACAAGCATTACTTGTTAGTTAGAACACATAGGCAAGCTTCCTCACTATTCGTGTCGTGTATGCAAAGTTAGTATAGACAATACAAATTTAATAATTTAATACTATGAGGTGATTGCATTCGAGCAAGTCTCATTTGTGAGTCCCTGCTCCATCACCACATTGAAACATGAAGCCTGTAGTTTCGTGTGACTCTGGTAAGTGAGCAGCTCCATATCTTAAAGTGATTGTTGGGATTTGGTAGTACCAGCACCTAGCTTAAGGGGCTGCAGTGCATGATCGTTGGGGTAGGTGTTAAACAAGATTTCCAAAGCACTTTTGGTAGAGATTGATTGTTTGCAGCTGTGGCACTTCCTGAGTGCCTGATATCAGTTGCAGCGTTGTGTGTGGGGATTCAACAGAGTGAAGGAATTGTAATGGATTGCACTCTTATTGTGATGGTTACTCACTCAGTTGAGATTTTGCTGACGCTTACTCGAACTCAGCATATGACAAACAGCCATTTGACAAAGTACAAATAAATAATCCTGTTGACTGAAAACCGTTTCATTGGAAAGTAGAATGTTCTGAAGCCCACAACACTTTTGCCAATTCCATATCATGATGATGGGGAAGGAGGTTTTGACCACTGCTGGGTAGATGTCACAGAACTATGCACCAAGCCAAGACCAGACATATTGAATGTGCCATTTCAATCGGCTGATTTGACATTATTTGTAGCTGGATCTTGTTTTAGAGACCCTTATGAAAGTTAGAGAGCAGCATGTTCAGTTTGCACCATATTTGGTATTTTGGCTGCATACAACTTGAGCAATGTAACCTCACTAAAAGTAGCCAAAATGAGTGTCTTAACAAGATCATGCTCTGTGGCCAATGATTTGACTGTTACTATGTATACTGAGCCAGTATGCATTTGGCGTGGTCCATCATTTTGACAGTGACCACATAAACAAAATGTTGTTAAGAACAGTCCAGACAATCAATGAGGTCAGAGAACTCCAACATGAAGCACCAGAGAATGAGCTGGCAAAAGTGGGTAAGAGAGGAATGTATCAAAGATGTAAGCAATACTTGGGTTTCAAATGATGGTAGGCCTGTGTTACAACACTTCCATGGTCATACACGTTGGGAGGGATGGGATTATTCGTACCTGTCAAAAATATTGGTTTAACACCCATTTCAGGTCCAGGACCAAGAGTTTGTGTCAGTGATGCATTTCCTGCCAGCAGTTAAATGTCGGCAAGAAAACACTTGTGAGCATGAGTCACGTAGGAAAGTCTGACTGCCCGTTTACTCAAATGCAGTTATATTTTGTGGAAATGTAATGGGCTTGGGCTTAGGTATATTTTAGTAGTAGTATATCTGGTCTCCAGGTGGGTCGGCGCATAACCAACTAGCAGATGTGATAGCCTCACAGTAACCAAACTACTATTGAAAGAGTTGATCTCTAGATTTGGTATGCTAGTTTCTTTAGAACTGGACTTTGGCACACACCTTCAAAACAATATCATGGAGCTACTCTGCATATGCCCAAGGACTGACCCGAAATTCCATTGTAGTTACAGACCATAAGCATCAGGAGTTATTGAGGAAGACAGGGGTACTTTGAAATCCAGGATTGCACAGGTGATCGCCCCCACTTCCCTCAAATGGCCTGATGCACTTCCACTTATTTTCATGAGCCTCTGAAGCAGCATACCAAATAGAAGAACACAACCCCCACCCCATAAAGTGCTGCTGAGGAGAGTCAGGAGAGCTCCTTATGTCTCTGCAGCTAAGCTTGTTAACATCACATATTACATTGTTCTTGAATATTACAGAGAATTGGCTGATGTGGTGCATTCTCTCTCTCATCAGATCGACTTAGCAACACAACCAGTGGGCAGGAGCATTGCCACAACCTCAACCCCGGAGACTGGGTTCTGGTGAAAAAGCACGTCTGCAGGACTGTTTGGAGCCTCAGTGGAAGGGGCCACACCAAGTGGTCCTTGTGACCAACACTGCTGTGAACTGTGCTGTATTGCCACAGTGGATTCACATGTTGCACATACAGAGGGTGAAACAAACTGATGAAGAAGTAGTGACAACAGCCACTGATTCACAAAGGCTTACCCCAGCCCAATGTGTGGATCCTGAAAAAGAACTAACACAAGTTGGGTCTCTACAAGATAAGTATCAGGAGGTCCGGTCAGATCAAGCTATAGAGCTACAGTGAGATCAAGGAGAGGATACTCAAGAGTCTCAAATCCAGAGAAAGAAACATAGGCTGAGATTAAAGCTCCATATCTCCAGGACGTCTGGTGAGTCTTGGTAAGCTGTGAGGGGCGAAGGTGATCAAATTCCAAATCATCCTCAGCCTATGGCAAATGAAGTAAGGGTATCAGCAGAATGTTGAAAATATATCTGAAGATGAAAATAAGCATTGTCAATTAGAGCGATACATGGCTGATGGCAAGAGAAATTGCTGCAAAATGTTATTTTGGTGGTTATGATATTAATATTCTTAGTTGACTTACTGTTGGGATTTAGCACTTTAGTTGGACATACCACACCTAAAATAAAATTTGACCAGACTTAAACAGATGAAACAATAAAATGAGATAACAAGTTGTTGCACAGAAATAATTCTGTAGGTAATTTTCGAGAAAATATATATTTTAGCTTGTCATATGAATTTTCAAAACTTATGGAAGTACATAATTATTACAGATGTACCTTTTTTCCTGCATCTGCTGAAGGGGTGACAGCTCATCACCTTTCCATCACCTACCCCTTGTCATGCACTGTGGTCATAAATGTACTTTTATCGACTCGATTGTCTTGAATTACATTTTCTTTAAAGAAGGTGCCTTTTGTTAGATCCTTGCATACATCTCATACATTACGCAAATTTACAGGACTAACAATATTAACCAATTTGCATATAGATTAAATAGAGATGTAAGGGAGTTTATGGAAAAGCTCAATGAACGAAAAGTGAGATACAGTGGAAAGTTGGAGGAGGTGAGAGAGGTTGAGTTACAGAGGGAAGAAGAGAAAGTTGGAAATACAAGAGTGCACCCAAGACTCAGCCTTGACCAGGCACAAAAGGGACAAATGTGTATAGTACATGAAAAGAGACAGAACAAAATGGCAGAAGTAGTGGGTTGTACTGGCTGAGAAGGAAGTTTTATGACAAATAATATTATTTTGACTAGACAAGAGCCCATTATTGAGGGAATTTATTATGCGTGTGGTAGGACAGCTTATTTTAAACTCCCTTATCATTTCATGAGTAGCTGCTATTTTTGGCTTTGTTTTCCCCGTGATTAGCACATGGATTAATTTAGTGAGAGGGATGATACAATTGTAAAGAGAAACAAACGTAGCTTTGATCAAGTGTTAGGAGATATATGTGGTGCTATGATTCCATCCATTGGAGTAGCTATGAATGATGGGAAGATCAGAAAACTATCAACCTTAGTGGATCAGTTGGCTACTAATTCTGCTGGTGCCTTATCCATTAACAAGGAGCTAATGGCTATGCGAGCTATGGTTATGCAAAATAGGCTTGATCTAAAAATATCATTAGCGAAGGGAGGTGGAGTCTGCTGCATGTTGATGTTACAACAATGCTGCACGTATGTGCCCAATAACAGTAATCTGATGAACAATTTGATCTTAAATATCACTAACATCACACGTGAGGTAAGGGTTTTGAAGAACAAGTTGCCTGGGAAACAGGTCATGGTTTGGAGTGACTGGAGAAGGGTTTTCGAAGATTAGTGAGTGGTTTGGTAAGATGGGTAGGGGCATCCTTAGTATTATATTAACTCCTATAATAATTGTTTCAATTTGAGTAATGAATGTTCTTCTGTTGAAAAAAGTTTTTAGATGCCTTCCATCAAGGGGAGGGTTAAATCGTGGCTGTGTGAAGAAGTCAAGCTAGCCTGGCTGATGAGGGGTGATGCCCCAAAACCGGTTCCAGGATGCTTGTTTCAGGTCCAGGGAGGACCTGGCCTGGCAGTTCGGGCTAGACTGTTCCCTCGGGGAACAGGGTCAAGACTGATTTGCATATGGCTGGGTTTAAACTGAATGGTATGGGGAGCAAAAAAATTATGGATTTGGGCCCAGATCTCTGTACTGAGGTGAATGTTTGACATTGATCAGCATTCTGTCCATCAATTGTTCTTTTTGCATTTGTCACCCCGAGTGGGACGGGTATGCCCAGATGTGGGTGCCGTGCTCTCCATGCCACTGTAGTCAAGCTAGCCTTGCTGATGAGGGATGATGCCCCGAAACCGGTCCCAGGATGCTAGTTTCTGGTCCAGGGAGGACCTGGCCTGGCAGTTCGGGCCAGACTATTCCCTTGGGGAACAGGGTCAAGACTGATTTGCATATGGCTGGGTTTAAACTGGAATGGCATAGGGAGCAAAACAACGATGGATTTGGGCCCAGATCGCTGTACTGGGGTGAATGTTTGACATTGATCAGCATTCTGTCCATCAATTGTTCTTTTTGCATTTGTCACTCCGAGTGGGACGGGTATGCACAGACATGGGTCCCGCGCTCTCCATGCCACTGTAGTCAAGCTAGCCTTGCTGATGAGGGATGACGCCCCAAAAACGGTCCCAGGATGCTTGTTTCTGGTCCAGGGAGGACCTGGCCTGGCAGTTCGGGCTAGACTGTTCCCTTGGGGAACAGGGTCAAGACTGATTTGCATATGGTTGGGTTTAAACTGGAATGGCATGGGGAGCAAAACAACGATGGATTTGGGCCCAGATCGCTGTACTGGGGTGAATGTTTGACATTGATCAGCAGTCTGTCCATCAATTGTTCTTTTAGCATGTGTGAAGTTGTCAGCAACGAGTGGAAGAAAAAGAAAACAGGAAGCTTGTGAGCTAGAGAACATCAATCCAAGGCATGTGATGAAATGAAGGAGTTGGTGGAAGCTAGAAGCTGAAATCAAAGAAAACTGTAGTATAAGGGAATGTATTTAATGAGGTAGAGATTGTGATGATTGATGTAGAGTTTTATAATTATATGCATAATAGCATTAACACGATAAAAATGAACATGTCGTTGAAATGAAGACATTATGTCAAAGGAACTGTGTTTATACTAACATTAGCTAATGTAGGCCTATATTTAAAAATGGTTGGTGTTGTCTGCAGCCATCTTTCAACATGTAATTATTTCTGTGCCTGTGTTACCCTGCACAAAGCCTATTCATGCACAAGCAACTTTGTAAACACTGTTTTGAGATGTAATGTCACTTTTCCAGGTACAGAATGATGTTTCTTTACTTTAGATTTTGTAGCATACTTTTTCCCAAGGCTTAACCTATTGGAACCACGGTGGTTTCTCATGAGAACCTGTCCTTGTGTATTAAGTGGTGACATTTGCATTAATAGTTTGAGTGTCTGAAGGGCGCCAGGGATGGGAACAGCATTATGTGAATCTGTGGGATAGTGCTAAATAATGTGATATCAGAAACTGTATTGTTTTTCCTTTAACATGATTGGCCAAATTGCATGACTCTTGCAAAATTGTATTGTGTGTATGACCCTAATTGTATTTTGTATTATAAAAGAAGCGCTTTCCTGAGGGTGTCGGGCTCACTCTCCCTTTATCGTTAGAATGCAGCACTCTGTCGGTCTCATTTATGATTTGTTTTATTTGAGCTGAACTATACTTGTTCTGCTATTTTATTACTTGCAGTTTATTCTGAGCTACATGCTTTATCTTGATTTAAAATGACTTATTGACTGATTCTAACCATTTATTTTGCCGTCTATAATGAGGCGTCTCCAGCCTTTTCTGTGATAAGAGCTACTTATGGTCAATGAAAATCATCCTGAGCTACTAATATTATTAATGTTGTGACAGTGGCCACATCAGACAAGCTTACATTACTAGCCTCCCAAGCAGCATTACCAGCAGTGATCACACCAATGCATCAGGCAGGGGTGCCAGCAGTAATGTAAAACAGTCTTTATCAGTTTGGAATGCCACTACATAGGGAATAGACCACCGCCATAGATGCAATTCCCCCAAGGTAATAATAAGTCTCCCAACGCCCCATGCTTTATCACTCAAATATCAGCTTTACATAAATTAACATACATGTGCTTGTAATGTGTACATTCACCCTGAGGGGTACCTTGGCACTAAAACAGCATAAGTTTATTGTTACCCACTCAGTGGACACAATTTCATATTGAATACTCACTTTCCAATTTTGGTACACATATATTAATTCAACCAAGCAACAGGTATCCAGTTTAATAGGCTCAGCTGTACACAGGAGAGCTACTTACCAGTAGCTGGAGAGCTGCCAGTAGCTCACGAGCTACTCATTGGAGAAGCCTGATTTAAACACTTTAATAAACCTTCATGGTTCCATTTTAAAATGTGTCTTGTATTCATTGTAAGCCTAATGTGCTTTACTATTTACATTGTAATTAATTGAAATTTGTTGATCAGGTCCTGCTGAGGAGCAAAAATCCTTAGGAGATTAACACTGCTCCCGGACCATTAGAAACGCTTTATATTTGACCTTAGTAGAAAAGAAAACGCTATCATAAGTGTGCCAGTGTTATTACCACATAAAGTACCAAATGTGAACATTAGTACTTTATTGTTGTCCATTTTCTCCGTTGGTGAGAGGTGTCAATTAGGTTCAGGGCTTTAAGTGGGCTGGGTCCTTCTGGGTCTCAGACCTAATAATTAAAAGGTGACTTTCCAAAAGGTCCATATTGTGCCCTATCTTGCTGTCCTTTACAGGAAAACACTGATTGATATTTCAACAACACCTGTAAAAACCATTAAGGTAATCCATGTGCGTGAGGTAGCTCCTGGTTACATATCACTTAATTTACTTCCCTAACAGTATTTGCTTGATACAGGATGCTGTTTTTCAGGTTTGCTTTCATGCATCATAGTAATATTGTTTGTGTTAACTTTGAACGGAATTGTCTGTAGGTGTCTGTGCGAGTTCAGGTCGTGGGTGGATGTTTGTAATAGGTCAAGATTGAGAGCTCTGTAGTTGAGGGTGAAGGCAGTGCGAGGTTCTTCCAGTGCCCATCAGTGAGTAATAAAGGTGTTCAGAATATATGCTCATCCAATCCTTGGCCACTCTGCAAAGGGCATAGAGAAGTTTTGACATATGTCACTTTAAATTGTAAGTATATGGGAAAATGTGTGAAGAAGGTACAAACCGGTTGATATGTTGACAGGGCGGAAATAAAGAAAATCAAGTTCTCACAGGTGAATGTGTGTGTGGGATGGTGAAGGAGCTGCAAGTTACTTGCAGAAGGAGAGAGTGAAAAGAGGGAGCGGAAAGGGAAAGAGATGAGGTGTGAAATACGCAGATGGAAGATTTCGGAAAAATGTGGGGAGATAAAGGATGGAGGTGTATCACAGAGTGGCTGCAGAGAAAAGTGGTGTGAACAGGAGTGCATTTGACATTCTGCAGACCACAGCTTCATCTACAGACCTTTGTAATGCTTAATTCGTATTCTCCAACTTTCAGAATTGAAATATTTTCAATTTTCATTTTTTACAACAATATAACTGCTACTCTTTTATCTGATACTGATAGTGAAAGTCAATATGTCTGCCTTGTTTTAGGTTCATGTCCGTAATTGTGAGTTGTATGTGGGTGAAATAACTTTCACAGAGCGCACTCAAATTCTAGTCAGGTGGCAAGCTGTGTGAAGCACAGGAATTTAGTTTCCATGTTTTAAGCCATGTCCTTAAATAAGCCATATGACTTGAAAATAATTCATAGTGACATTTCTTTGGCCATGCCACTTGTAGAGACCCCCACTTTTTTCATCCTAATTAAAGCCCCGATTTAATTATTATGTGTCCTGCAGGTCGCTGCAAATTTGTAGTCCTGCATTTGTGTCAGTGGCTTTTCCCAGTGTTTGGCTTTCTATATCTGGTCAGCCTACAAAATGTATCAAATTACCAATGCTCTGAAGCAGTCGAGCACCCAGGTATAGATAGAGACGTTGAGAGTATGTGCATATCTGAACTACAGGGCTCAGCGACCTGATCTAGTCGCCCACAGGCAAAGAATGTACAATTGTCAGTACTGCAGTTTTGCTGTCCTCTTCCTTGCCAGTTTCATCTTAATTAGTAATTATAATTGGAGTCATATCGCACATACGCCCATTAGTGTGATCCCACAGTGCTCTTATGCAGTGGTGGTTGCTATGGGGCCATGGTGGTCGGGTGGGAGGGGAGATAAAAAAAGAAAGAAAACTGGACTTACCTGGCCGCTGCCTCTCCTCCGTTCTTCCGTCAAAGGCGCTGCAAAAGGAAGCACCCAGGCTCCTAGTCTGTCCCAGCCAATCACGATGCTGTTGATAGCAGTGTCGGGATTGGTCTGAGTGCCGTGGTTTGGGGCTCAGAGAAGGAGTGGAAGCCTTGCCATGTTCTCCACCCAGGCTGTAACGCAGCCTGGGTGGAGAACATGCAAAGTGCGCATGATGGTTTGGCCCGCCCGAGACAGCCGGCTAAATCGTCATGCGCACTTAAGTGCACATACCACTCCTCCCCCTGTGGGCTGACAGCCCAGCCCCTTAAAACAAAAACCTGGACAAGTATTGTAAAAATAAAATAATAATAATGCTATGTTATTATCATTTTATTTTTCGTGTGGGGCAACGCTCCTCTGCCGTAGTGGAGGAGCCGCTGCTGCTCTTATGTACCCTTACAAACATGCAATGAATGTTAACATGTATCGGAGAACGAGGCCTTTCAAGTTAGAACAAACATTGTCATATCCATAGTTCTGATGTCTGTCTGCGCAACATGCAGACAGCTCACCACATCAGCCAAAGCAAAGTACTTTGCCATCACCATCAATTAAGTTACCAACAGAAGCAGAGCACTTTTCAAGATAATCAAGCACTACATCAACCCCCTGTCAGTCCCACCTACTTCTCACTCCACAGAAAAGATCAATGCCATCAACCATTTCTTCAATGAAATAAAAACAAAGATCCAACAGCTTATGAACAATACCAAGTCTGCTTCATCTCTTATGCCCACCCAATAACATAAAATCTCGTAATGGTCATCCCTCAAAGCTCTAGCTCTTGCAGATCTCACCTACTTACTCAACTCCCTCAAAGCCAATTCTTATGAAGATGATGTCTTACTCTCCTCTTTCATCAAAACTCTTTCTGAGGACACTCTGTTGCCCCTACTCACCATTGTCAATGCCTCCCTCACTCAAAGCATCTCCCCAGAAGCTGTCAAGACAGATCCTACCACTCCTAAACAAACCTACACTGGACCCGGATGACCTTGCCAACAACAGACACATCATTCAACTACCATTTATCGGCAGGATCATTGAAAAAGCAGTCCATGTTCAACTCCAAGATCACATCAATGCTAAACAATCTCCTGAAAGTCTGCCAGTCTGGTGTCAGGATCATGCTGGAGCATGGAAACCGCTATCTTACACATCATAAACGATGCCCTCTTGACCACAAATAAAGAGGACCCCTACCTCCTGATATTGATGGAACTCTCATCTGCCTTTGACACGGTCAATCACCCACCCTCATGCGCACACTGGAGTATCCAATTGGATTCACCCGCAATGTCCTTCACAGGTCCTCTTCCTAAATTTTCAACTGACAGCAGTGTGTTCAACTTGGGCATCTCCAGGTTCCAAAAGATCCCTGTCACCTGCGGAGTCCCCCAGGGTCTATACTGTCCTCTATCATCTTCAACCTCTACCAGGAGCCGTTTGGTGCTCTACTCGCAGGTAAATGCATCAAGATTCACCAGTATGCTGGCGATACTGAACTCTACCTGAAAGTCCGCCTTGCTTCAAACAACTAATGCCTCAAACGCTGCCTGCACATCATTGTGATCTAATTATCCAGTGCCTACCTGAAGCTACAGCCAAGACAGAATTTCTGTTATGTGCCAAGAACAACAAATCAGAAACAGTACAAACCTTGCTCAATAACATGAACCTTGACGGCTTCGATCTCCAGCATTCACTGAATGCCAAATCACTTGGATTCATTCTAGATACCAACCTCCGCATGAAGGGACACATAGCCAAAAAAACAAAGATGACTAGTTCCACATCTCTCGTCTATAGAAAGTGAAGCCACTTCTTTCAGAAAGGGACTTCAGAGCTGCTTTTTAACTCCTCATACTCTCGTATCTGGATGGTGGTAATGCCCTGCTCTATGTCCTCCCAGACACCACACTGGCACCTCTTATTGGCGTCCTAAATGTTGCAGCATATATCATCCAGGGCATGAAAAAATATGATTATATCTCCCCTATCCTGATGAAACTCTGTCATGTGTTTCCTACATGGACATTGTCGTTTTCCCTATGTTAGCTTAACTATGCACGTTGTAGGCTGCTTCTGCTTTGCACACGTTACTAAAGTGCACGCTTGTTTTTGTGCCACATTGTATTTTCACAACAGTTTTGTCCTTTTCCTGGGATTTAGTCTGCACAGCCTAGGCAAGATCAAACAACACTGCTTTTTAGGTCTCGCCTAGCGAACGCAGCGCATGCGCTGCTTCGCCTTGGCGAGACTATTGTTGTCGGTTTGGTGCGCGAAGGGAGACAAAACATATGCGTGCCCGGACAGGCGATGTGCACGCACATGGCGTCTCCTTTCTGGCGTCTCCTCTCTAGCGATGTGCACGTGTTTGCTGTGCGGGCACAGCGCTTCGGCGCGCTTTCACTGTAAAGCTATCCTATCAATTTTGTGTTACTATTGCAAAACGCTTATTTTTATTGGTTGACAGAGGACACCAACGTATGTAGCATACTGTACTGTGGCCTTGCATCAACACCGTTTCCGTGGTATCATGTGCCATTATCGTGGGAAGAACAGTAGCTAAAACACAAGATAATTAATCATTAAAGACCATTTATTAAGACTAACAACAATGGGTTCGTGTTACAATGCTGTGGTGTGAAAGTCTCTCATTACCTTTAGTCTGTTTTGTGAAGCGCGGCCCGGTGTAAACTTTAAAAAGAAAAGTGGGCGCTAGAATGGCCGACTTCTTCCAGTATGTTTAATAAGTAAAATAAAAAAATTAAAGCATGAAAAATAAACAGCACCTACCTTCTCAGACATAGGGATAGCAGCATATCCTCAAGATATGTTTGCCCGGTCCACGCAGGCGGCGCTCGTCGTGGGATGGGAGCGCCCTGTTCTGACAGCCATCAACCCCTTGTCAGCCCCAGGCCACGGCGCCGCGCAGCACGACACGGCACGACACGGCACGCTCACTGACGTCCACTCCAGGTATAAGCGATGCTAATTCCTA
Organism: Calotriton arnoldi; assembly: GCA_963921515.1. NCBI lineage: Eukaryota > Metazoa > Chordata > Amphibia > Caudata > Salamandridae > Calotriton > Calotriton arnoldi. Next base: position 2,066,575 of record CAWUFW010000445.1, read on the forward strand.
CAGATAAGCTGCGCTGCAGCCAAAGGCTAAAACGGGATTTTGCCTTTTCCGTTAGGAGCTCAATGAGAGTTGCAGAAGGTGAGCTCTCCCTGTGGTGGGAAATCGGGAGAGAGCTGGGGCTCAGGGCCCCAGAGAGCCTAGCAGTACTTAAAAAGATCAGATGGCTTACAGCGATCATCCTTCAAGCCTCAATCTAAAGCGAGTCGCCACAGTAAGGGTCGGAGAGATCACCGCCTCACTTACCTTGGTTATCGTTCTTGTGACCTGAGTCACCAGTGCATGTACAATTTTTGAGCAGCAGCTTCTAGTATCCATGGGTCATCGCACTTCAGTTAAAATACAAGCATTTGCAATGCAAGAGGTCTCCCATTTGGAACAGTTTGAGCTCTTGGCATTGTAAATGACAATGCCTTTTATTTATGTGTTGGTTTTTAAAACATAAATAAAAGGCATTATCATTTACAATGTTAATAGCTTAAACTCTCGCAAATGCGAGACCTATTGCATTGCAAATGCTTGTTGTTATTCTCAGTGGTCGGACACTAGCACCTAGACATAATAGAGACATCCAGCTGCTCTTTTTGAAAACACATCATATAACTTGGGACATGTTGTTCAAAAACACACAGAGAGCGGAGAGTGGCAGACAGCGCAAAGGTCTTGAGACAAGAATGCTGTGTCAGCTGGGATGTTGAACAACTATCTATGAATGCTAAGGTATGGGGTCCGCTGCCAAGCTCAGAAATCTATAATCATTTAGCTTTCATTGTGAGGGAGGGTTTAGGCAAATCTGTCAGATATTATGACAGGACTTTTTATTTTATATGGTCTAATAGCTATGCTAATGACATTACTGACCTGTATTTGTTTGCTAGTTGTGGCGCAACTAATGCACATTAGAGCACAATAGTTTAAATAAACATTATAAACTTTTCTCTTGTCTCTTTTCTATTTGTTGTGGACAAGTACGAGTGAGAGAGCAAAAGGGTGTGACCGGCTACCACGATCCTGAGAGGGTCGAGAGTGTTGTGTTTTGGGGTGCCAAATCACTTTTCTCTCTCAAATGGTTAGGAGGGCAACTGAGGCAGTATGAGCTAGTCAGATTCGGGCCCATAGATGCTGATGGGGTATGGTGACTCAGTCCTTACATGCTGCTGTTCTATGGTCCCAAGACAGCAGGCCTTTTTCATCTATGCACCCAGGATCTGGAACAACATCCCCTTATCCATCCGGACCACCTAAGCGCTGCTCCAATTTAGGAAAGAGTTGAAGATGCACCTATTTAAAAAATACTACATCACAATGCATTAACATTCCTTAGACACTTATCACTCGTTGACTATATGCATGCTGCATCCTTTACAGCACTCCACTGTCTTTTGGCTAGGTTCTCTGTAGACAAACTCGACATTTGGACATACATACATTCAATAGGCCTCGCTTTTTAATGTCGTTATCCAAAATTTGGCTTTGCTAGTGATTTTGCCTATGCTGTTCCACATCAGCAAAAGGAAATAAATTCTTGTTTGCGATATATATGCCGGGATGCTATCAGTGCCCCACTGTGACAACGCATGCATCCACACAGCACACGTGAAACCCTCTTCAAAAAAACATAATTTCCTCACATTTCTGTGATAAAAAGTTGCAGAATTTGTAAGGACCATCAAAACATCCTCCACCCAACATTCCCACCCATCTATCAATACAAATAGTACCTCGTGTGGGTGGGCCTATCCAAACTGTCAGAAACAGGCCAAATATGTGACATGCAGGCGGACAGAAACAGGCCAAATATGTGACTGTGTGAAGTAGCCAATCTGTCAATGTGGTCTTACGTAGTCACAATTTTGTCCTTTTCCTGTCCTGTGCAATAGACCCACCAACTCATGTGTGGTACTATTTTTATTGGGGGAAGTGTGGGAACATTAGAGAGTAGGACATTTGATGTTTACTTGAAGTTCTTGAGTTTTCTGTTACAGAAAACAGAAGGCAATTGTGATTTTTTTGCCAATACATTGCCATTTGCATGGTATTTTAGGATTCACGCAAGCCAGACCACAATGGAGTCTCCTGTGTCTGTAGTTTTTAGAACTGTCTAGAGTTTGTAGATTCTCCTGGGTGCCAGCTGACCTTGCACCAAAAAGCCACATACATTGCCCTGGAATCTCTGTCATTAAAAACATTCCGTTGTGTCTAATGTGTGGATCTCTGCTCCAACCCATGGGAAACCCACTCATGTGTGACTACCCCATGCTCAGAAACCTATGGGAACACAGGTTTGTGTCTAGCATTGGGAGAAAATGTTCCTGCACGAGGGAGATTAAAGGAAATGACCACAGTTTGGGAAAAAGTTTTTAAAATCCTACAAACAACTTAATTAGTGCAAACTCGCTGCTAGCCTATCAGGGAGGGAGGTTTGCCACCCAGGAAAAGAAACATTAGGGATTATATGTACAAAAGGAAATTGCATTTCTTAACAGACCGAATCGCAATTTCGGGCCAATAAGAAATGCAAAATAGCCTTTCTTAATGTACAGAGGCATACATGCAGTCGCAAATTGTGATTTTTACCCAGTAGAAAACGCATGTTGTGATTACCAAAATAGGGATTTCCTAAGCACATGTACAAAGCATTTTGTTGTGTCGTAGTAAGGAGTTCCAGTAGTCGTGGTTAGGTTGAAGATGAATACATTTATTGTTCTTACATGTTAAGTAGGTTTTTCAGTAAAGATGAAATAGCCCCAACAGGAGCAGCCTCCCTGCTGCTCAGCCCAGGATCCAACTCACACTCTCTCACACACAGCAATCCACACATTCCATTACATCATCATTCACACCAACATTCTACCCAACACATTCACACTGGCTGAGCAGTAGAGGCAGAGAAACAGGGAAGATGCATAGTATGAAAACCTTAGATATAACACATTTCCTAAATGCAAAATGGGCATTTAGGAAACGCTATTACCATCAAATCCAATTTGATGGTAACCATGTGCAAAATTATAAAAGGCACCCAAAACTGCAGTTTTGGCAGTGCCATAGAGTGTGCACCTAGGCGCCCTAGGGCATTGGAGCGTTTTACATGTGCACCACTTATTTTTGGGGGATTTATAAGTGGCCATAGGTGCCCTTGGTTTTTCATTTCCTAAATAGCGATTTCCTATTGGGAAATTGTAAATTTGGAAATGCAAACTCATTCATACCTTTGGGCCTTAGGCCCATAGGAAAGAATGGTTTTGCATTTTCCAAAATAGCGATTTACTAATAGTGATTGCGACTCTGTAGGAATCGCTTTTAGGAAATCGCTATTTTAGTATATTTCATTTTACATTCCCTAAAGAGCGATTTCTTAGGATTCGCTATTTAGGAAATGCAAAATGGAAGTTTCGTACATATGGGCCTAAAATGGGTAAATGATAAACATATGGTTGTGAAATGTTTCCATGCAGTCCAAGGCTAACATCTATAATCAAAAGACAAGCACCCTAAACCATAAAGCAACTTTCCAAATTTCCAAAAATGCATTACACCTAGCTTATTGCTTGTGGCCATCCTAAAAATCTAGAAAACCATTGCATGTCTGGTACCCCCATGTTCAAGAGATGCAGGGGAAGAAAGTTGGGGGCTAGTTTTATTTATTTTTTATTTATTTATTTGAAAAGTTTTATATAGCGCTGGCTAGACCCGGAGGTATCAGAGCGCTTTACATGAGGACGAGCATTGTTTCAGCATAGTTACAAGTTACATAGTTACAAGTTACACAGTTTCAAAGCATAGTTACAAGTTGCTGGAGCGTAGTTACATGCGTTAAAAACATATACGTAAGGAAAAAGCAGGCAAGGGGAGAGATTCAGGGGATAGGAGCTGGGGAGGTAGACAAAGAATGAAAGAGGGAAAGAGGTGGGGGAGGGTGAAAGAAACACAACCGGGAGACGAGGAAAAACAGTGTCCAACGTCCGGTGTGCTGTGATCCCAGTGGAAATGGTGTCATTCACACACCTCCGTTGTGTGTGGCTCCCTTTACGCTGTGGACTCTCTCAGAGGGGTCTCTGAGACTCCAGGGCATACATACTGGAACCCTCCCCAACAAGGGGAGAGGGAGTGCTTGGCAAAGGGCGCCATTCCCACACCTCCGCTGTGTGTGGCTCCCTTGACGCTGTGGACTCTCTCAGAGGGGTCTCTGAGACTCCAGGGTATAAATGCTGGATCCCTCCCCAACAAGGGGAGAAGGAGTACTTTGGTAAAAGGCACATGGTTACAATAGTTACAGTTGCAAAAGTCCGATACAGAAGAAACAAGTCACCCAGGAGAGGAAAGAGGGAAGGGGGGAGAGACAGGGGGAAAGGGGGTGAGAGGGGGTGGGGGGAGGGGAGAGACAGGGGGACAGGGGGCTGGGAAGCGGGTCAGATCAGCAGTGGGAGTGAAAAACCTCGTGGGGGCCCAAGAAGGTAGAGTAAATGGGCCCAACGCTTAGATGGGGTTTCATAGTCATAAATTGAAGTCTGGGCGCCATTTTAGAGTCAGGCAAGTCCCGGGTAAGGAGAGATGCTTAAGGGTGGACTGATTAACCCCATGACTCAGCAGTTTGTCTTGTCTCTTGTACTGAGATTCTTTATTCCGTAATGCTTTTTGACCAGTTAAAAACCTCGGGATCCTCCCTCACCGATGGTATTTCCCTGGCGGGCGCCATTTTGGTGTCAGGCAAGGCTTGGGGTCTTCTTTGGTGAGAGCCATGGCAGTCGTGGGATCACCGTGTTCAGGTGGCTGTCTTTAGTCTGTGGGGGGGATAAAATTGGTGACCTAAGTTGTCGCCTTCTTTGGCAGCATAGGTGCGAGCCCCGCTCCGCCCTTTGCGTGGCAGGTGGTGTCGCCTTTTTTGGCGGCATAGGTGCGAGCCCCGCACCGCCCTTAGCGTGGCAGGTGGTTTCGCCGGTCACGGAAGGCAGGAGCCTCTTTACTCCTCGAATGTAGCACCGTGAATGGAGGTTAGCGAAGACAAAGCTCATTCACTTCTGTCACCTTCCCCTTGGTAGCGCAGCGTTTCAGGCATAGGATGGCAGGCACCGGTAGGAGGGGTATGGGTGGTGCTGGGCCGTGTCAGTGGGCTTGTACATACCATCAAGGCGCGGGATTTTACATGCCTCCTTGCTTTAAGGGCGATAGCTGGTAGTAAGTGTCCCGGATGGCAAGCATGGAATCAGGACAGCCGTCAGTTAACTGCTCGACGAGATGCGAGCCGACATCTTAAGGTCAGGCGTGGAGTTACCGGACACTGAAATCCTGCTCGAGTGCCCACCGGACCAAGTCCCCTGGGGTCCCGCTGCTCCACACTCCCTCCAGGCTGGCCCGTTGTTGCTCCTACCTTTCTTGCCACAATGGAAGTCCCCACTTGTGTGCCTTTTGATGTAGATCGCGGTCCCTGCTGCGCTCCTCCGAGTTCTGACGCCACCTGGGTTCACAGCAACACGGGTATTGCGCTCCGGGGGTCGTACAAGGGAGCGGTCGCGCCAGTGAATTAATCGATTTTCCCGCAGGGGAGAGCCAGCGTTTAGCAGTCGTTTTGCGCTGCAGACCTGGCGGCCGCCATTTTGTGAGGTTTCGTGGCCGGCACAGTTGAGGCCCAAAAAGGCTCACATCAGCATAATTGCGGATTCCCAAGGCCCCTGCGCACTCGCCAACAGGTCCGGTGCAGATGGTGATGTCCGGGAGCGATTTTGGCGAAGGCTGTGGGGGCTTATAGACTCGAGCCACCAGCGTGGACCGGGAGCCGGGACAATTCACGTCTGCTCCCGGTGTAGGCTCCGCCCCCTTTCCAGATGGTATCCTAGGTAAAGGGTCCTCCTTACAATAAAGTGATTGTGCAGTTATCTTAACAGCACACACAAAGTCCGAAAACATGTGGAAGCCCCTGCTAGAAGGCATGTGCCCATGTTGTTTGTTATGTGGAGGATCTTTTCCAGTAGTGGTGCTTTTTGAGTTGTTTTCTCAGAGTGAAGACACAAAGAAAGCGTGGAAAAGACACTAAGATAACAGATAGACTGGTGAACTGATTGGATGATGGGTTTGTCGATCATGGTGGGGAGGGGAGAATAGTTTTTTCCTTCCAAGAGTTTATGGCGTTAAGGTAATGGTCTGTAGCAATAAATGAGCAATACACCTGGTTTACTTCTAATGTTTTATTGTACTATTTTTAAAAAGACAAAAAAGCATTTGTCATAGCTCTCCAGGGCACTAAAGGGAACTACTTTGTGTGTGGCTGTGCTCCTTGTGAAAGAGCAAGATACTGTCACTCACAGTGAAGTTAGACAATGGCTGAAGTGGGCTGACCTACTGCCCCAGCATCTATGCTGGAGTGAGAATTAGCCGGGCAGCAGAGTTCTGAATGATTTGAAGACTCTGTATTAGGAAAGCAGGCAGGCCCGATACAAACTAATGGCGTAATCCAACCTGAAAGTAATCAAGTAATCAAGGCATGGACAATTGTCTTGCGAAACTCCACGGAAATAAGATGTAATCCTTAACCGCGGCGGCAATTCCGCCGCGGTGCGGCGGTTTAGCGGAGTGGGCGGGGCCGCGTCAGCCAACGGACGTTCGCAGCACTACAGAGGTAGTGCTCGCGATGGCCGTTGGCCGACGGACGCACGCAACGGGTTAAGAAGGATTTAAGGGATAAGAAGCAGGTGGCAGAAACTGCTTTGATTTGGGGCTCAAAGGTAAGGTCGGAATCAAACTTCACCCTGAGATTTCTTACCACTGGAGTTGGAAGGGAGGGCTGATGGCCACCAGAAGCTGGGATCGAGGGAGGTTTTAGTGATGAAAAAGAGAATCTCCGTCTTCTCTGAGTTAAGCTTTAAGCAGCTTACATTCATTCACTCAACCACTGATTTAAGACAGAGTTTGAAAGAATCCAGGGTAGTGGGGGCCTTTTCCTGAAAGGCCAGGAGGAGGTGGGTCTCATCCGCATAAGAGACAACTCTCACTCACCAAAATGTCTTGTCTAGTCTTGGTAGGGATATGTTTCTGCAGCAGGGACACTGGAGGGAATTACCATGATTTGGGAAAAACGTCGTAAAATGTGACAAACGTCATGTTTTGTGCGATCTGGTCGCCTACCAGTCACGGGGAGGGAGGTCTGGCGTACAGCAATAGAAACGTAGGGAGTGAAGATGTTTAAAAGTTTTGATTGTGGTATGTTTCGATACAGACCAAGGGTGATATCTGTAACCAAAATACCGGTATCCTAAAGCAGGATTTTACTTGCAGCTGCTTTTCAAACATCCAAAATGTGCTACACCCAGTGTATTGCCTATGGGTACCCAGAATCCATACATGTCTGATACCCACCTGCTCAGGAGACTCTGAGAAAAAAGTTGGGTGTCAAGCACTGGCAGGGATATGTTCTTGCTTGAGGGTGACTGCAGTGAATTATTATGTTTTGGAAAAAATGCTAAATATCTGACAAATGCTTTGGTCAGAGCATTCTACTGGCTAATCAGGGCAAGGCAGGTCTGTCTTGTATTGAATTGGAAAATATATATTTATTATACTTTCCAATTAGTGTTGAGCTTGCTCTGTTATCAGTGAACAATAAGTAAGTAATCTTTATCGCTTGATTCATTAAAATCATTAAAATGCGATATGCATAAATACAATATTAAAACAGATGATAAAATCCATATTGGCTCATGGGAACTAACGAGCAAAACTCCCTGTTTGGGGATAATTCCCACCAAAAGTCAGTGAGCGAAGAGATGGAGAAATAACAATCCAGTCCAAAACATGGTGCATGTCGAATAAGCATCATCAGAAATCGTGATCGTCCTACATTTTGGATTTGCTGAAGAATTAAAAGCTTCAAATTGGACTCACTTGTTGGTATGCTAGTGCATTGTGATTCGGGGGCTCGGGTAAATTGCTCTCTAATGGGGGCTGGACCCACTTACTAAGCATCATTGCAGAGAAACAGCCCTTCTTGTTGTTTACACTACATTGATCGAATCTATGGACAATCCTGGTGCACGTCGGTAACCAAGTCATAACAATGGTCATGTGTAAAAAGAAATGTTAAAACCAGACAGTAAAATCCCTCTATCTGCAAAATAGTGTACAATAGACTGTCTGACCCAAAGCCTAAAGTGCTGGTGCATATTTGGTATGCAGCTTCTGAAGACCTTAGCATCGAGTTACTCCCTGGTGAAAAGCCGGGCCTTCACACTGCACGTCCTGGGTGGGAAGTAGCCCTACAACCGTAAACTCCACACAGTGCGGGTCATTTGACTATCCAAGGACGTGTTAATGACTGCAAGATGTCCCTGGTTGGTTAACAGGACAATCGATGTAAAACGAGCGATGAAGTGGTTTCATTTGAACTCTATAGAGTGCAACACAACCATCGCTGCAGCGGAACCATCGCAGCCATTTAATCACTGTTCCAGCTGCTTAGATGCATGAGTAAGCAACCTAACTGCCTTGTAGGATGAATGGACTGAGCTTCCATTTAGAAGTGCGATCACAGCCGAACGCCAGGACCAAACTTGAAGAGCTCTTAAAGCTGGCCATAAGAGTTTTCGCCAAAGAGCTAATAGGCCCAGCACACGCAGATTAGATACAGCAAACTTTCTTGATGGTATCTTCTTAAAGGCAGCATATTCCACAGTTGTATTCCAGGCTTCTGCTAGTTTCAGAGCATGAATGGATTGTTGTAAAACAGAATGCCATGAGACCTTGCCATGGGGCTGCTTTTCAATTTTAGCCAGTACAGACGAGCCACTGTGTCAGGGGTGGCTGATCTGAGCCTCCAACACAGTTTGACAAGGGCCCTGTTCCTTACTGGACCCTGGTGGAAAAGGCCAAACTCTAGTCTGATTTGGGATTGTGAGATATACTGTGGTAAGGTGAACAATTTTTTGAAAAGGGTCGACTGAAGTGTGTTTAAAGTAGGCGCTTCATTCCCATTCAATGGACAGTGCACCATACACAGTGATTCTGCCACAATTTAATGATTTGCTCTAATTTTACATAATTAATTGTGTAGATTACATTCCCCAGGAAAATTCACACATATTTGGTATTGCCAGTCTCCAGACATTCATGGTAACAATTCCTTATTTACGTTCTGGGATTTATGTTTCTCCCTAGCTAGTTTTTTTTAACAAAATGAAAATAACTCCTAATTTTTCATTGTATCCTCAGGTTGCATTGAGATTACTTCTTTTGGCTTTTCACAAAATCCAAGTGTACAGTTTACACAAAAGTGTAGACTTACACCTCTCCACCCTCTGAATAAGGGGGAGGAGCCAAATGTGAGTTTAACACACTACTTAAAAAAATAAAACAGTAGTAAGTCCAGCACCAAACATGGCCATCCTGTGATATTTCAAAACCTTCCCTTAGAAAATAATAGAGGTAAGGAAATAAAATAAAACCCTATAGGAAATAATGTTAAATTAAATTATTTTAAATAATAAAAATATAAATATAGTTTCATAAATAAAACATTAAAACATTTAGTATTTGATTCTTAAATACTTAACAATGCTTTCATTTAAAAATGAATGTAACAATAATTTTTATTAACATAATTAAATTACTTTTAATTAATTCTATACATCACTTTATAATTAATATTAATATATATTATATATAATTTTTGTAATATTTTGTAGTTCTTTAGTAATACTATTGCGGTACTACTACTAAAGTACTACAAAATGCAGTTCGGGAATAGGCTCCATACTTTGTATGAGTGCACAGAGAGACCAAAGAGGTACATGTGCTTGATTGTTTTTAACACCCCAGCAGTGAAAGAGTTAATTCTCCATTCCAAGATGCAGACGTCCATCATGGAGCAGTAAACTGAAAAAACATAAAATGGGCTCCAAAGCACAATTTTTTAAAAGAAAAAAGTGGCCTGGCAGCCCGTTCCTTTGACAACAGACAGCTAGAAGCTATCGCTAAAAGAAGTAGGCAAGACATAAAAAGAGGAAGAGCAGAGGTGCAGCTCAGATCAACAGGGCTTGACAGCCTGGCATCGATGAAAATGTGTATTTGTATTTTGTAAAGCACTCTATCACCCCAACTAGGGTATCAAGGCACTAAGACAAAAAATCCTGAAAAATGCACAAAAAAAATCAAAACTACAGAGGGCTGCTAAATATCACAAGGAGTAGTGGGGACAATGGAGATCCCTGTTGGGTGCCTCTACCTAGTTTAAAATCCCTGAAGAATGCCCCATTTGCCTTGACTCTAGAAATGGGGTCTTTGTAGAACAATTTCACCCAAGTCAGGAATGTTGGTCCAATGCCCTGTTTGTGCAGTATTGCCATTAGATAGGGCCAATCCAGGAAGGCAAATACCTTTTCTGCATCCAGAGCTACCAGGATTTCTTGCTTGTCGGTCTGGTCACATTGCGCCAGGCATCCAGCCAATCTGTGGAGATTGTGTCTTGTTGCCCTGTAGGGCATGTAGACAGATTGATCGGGATCCACCAGTTTGTCTATCACCTGTATCAGGCGGTTGGACAGAACTTTTGAACAGAGCTTAGGGGCATATTATCAATAGACGGCGATAAATATCGCAAAGCGCGCTTAGCGCTTTTTTATTTATCGCCGTCTATCGCTGGAATTTATCGCCCGGTTAGCGCGTTATTAATAACGCGTATCACCGAGGCAATAAAAATTCCAGCGATAGCGGGGATATCGCAGTTTTCCATGGAACAACGCTGGTTTTCCAGCGATGTTCCATGGGAAACGGCGATATCCTTGATGATAGGGCCTGTGGTCTTAGCCACACAATCCACCTCCCATGTTAAGTATGCCTTAGTCTGGAATTTAACAGACGTTAAATTCCAGCGTTAAGGCCCAGTTAGCGTGAAAAAAATCAGCGCTAAACCAGACGGGGCTTCGTTGTAAATACAGCGAAGCACCGTCAGCGATATTTTATAATGTAGTTGTAAGGGGCACGCCTACCTTGCATCTCATTAGCGATGCGAGGCGAGGCGATAGGAAACCGGGCGCTAAGGCAAGGAAACACGCGCTAGCGTGTCCTTGTTAATAAAGCGATAGAATTATCGCCGCTTTTCGCCCGAAAACGGACGCTAAAGCGGCGATAATGTTATCGCCAGCCCTTGATAATATGCCCCTTAGTTTCTAGATTTAGCACCGATAATGGCTTATAAGAAGCACAATACTCCAGTGGGATCCCTTGCTTATAGACCATAACTGTTGTTGCCCATCGGAGGTCTTGGGGCAAGGTGCCCTTTTGTCCTTGCTGTGTAAAACATTGCGTGTAGCAGGCCCCCTATTTGGGATCTGACATATTTAAAGAATTTGGGTGGCAGACCTTTGGTACCTGGGGATTTGCCACTTTTCATCTGAGCCAGTGTATCAGATATCTCCCTTTCCATTAGGTCCAAGTCTAGGGAGTAGCCCGCTTCTTCCTGGAGTCGGGGCGCTGGAATATCCTTAATGAAGTTTTCCAGGTCACTCGTGTTTATCCCCTTCTTTGCCTGATAGAGGTCGGTCAGGTGTGTAGCAAATGCTTGAACTACAGTGACTGGGATTTCACCTGGCTTGCCCTGTCACTGTATCCATGGCAGATGTCCGTCTTTGTCCTTCCTCTTTCTTGGCTAGCGATGCTAGTAGTTTGCCTGTCTTGTTGCACACCTCGTAAAGCTTGCCCTGTTGTGCTCCAAATTGCAACATTGCCTCTTGGTGGACCAGGCTTCTCAGGTCTTCCCTCACCCTTCTATCATGCGTGCTAGCCCAGGGTGGGGCAGCCACATAGTCTGCCTCCTGGTGGAATAGCTTAGCTTCTAGTTCCCCGGCCTCCCTGTCTCTCTCTTTCCATTTTATGGACACATGTGCAATAAGTTGTCCACACATAACTGTCTTATATGCCTCCCAAAGGACTATCTCGGAATCTACAGCGCCTGTGTTTTCTTTATAGTATAGGTCTGTGGTCTCAGTGATCAGCTTTCTGATCTAACTTCCATTGCCCGTTTGTTCTCTGGGTGTCTGTTTGCAGGTATGTTGCTAGGAGCCTGGTAAGATGGTTGTATGGATAAACCTGTCCAGTTGATGTGGTTTCAGAAAGTAGTCCAGCCTGGACATTGAGTGCAGTTTGTTGGAGGTGTACATGTATTGTTGTGTCCCAGGGTGGTCCTCCCACCATAGGTCTGCCACCCCCAGTAAGTCGAGAAAGGAGGAGAGATGTACATTGGACCTAGGTCTGTTCCCAGACACCATCATTCTGTCCAAGTCTTTATGTAGGTTTAGGATCTCCTCGAATAAGAGGCAAGGCCTCTGGCATCTCTGCTATCCATCTTCCCATTTTGTCCATTCTCTTGGTCTGCAACCCAGGGGAAAGTACCAGACGCGAGCAACGGGTTTTCCCCATTCTAGCGTCAACTCTCTGCTACTCGACATCCAAGCGTGTCTACCCATGTTTGGGTTACTTGCAATGGAAGAGATTTACAGACCAGGATACCCGCTTCCCTGGACCCTCTAGAGAATCCTGCATGTGCCAGCAGACCCTATCTGCCATAATTCAACACCCTGCAATTACTGCCTGCGAGGTGGATTTCTTGAAATACGATTATGTCAGGGTTTTGTTTCAATATGTTCTTCCACATTACTCCCTTCTTCAGTTTGCTGCCTAGGCCACTTACGTTCCAGGATAACACCTTATGTTTTAGTTCGGGGGACGGGGGGGTTCGAGTGTGGTGTATGCATTGCCATTTGTGTTTGCCTCTGTGTGGTGGTTTGCTGTTTAGGTTGCCCCTCCAACCTCCTCATGCTGTGGATCTACAACTACCTACACCCCAACGACCAAGGTGTCCTTTGCCCCAACATATCAAACTGAAACAACATATTAAAAAAAATAGTGATAATTGCACTGGTAAATAGGTGGGCATGGTCCCATGAAACCATCATCTTTTGTCGTTCATGGCGGACCTCAGTTGGTTCCGCTCTGAGCAGGCAATCTAGGTCCATGTAGACAAGTGTTGCTGGGCTGGCACCACGCCCTTCAAACTATATTGTCTGCAGTCATCAGGGTGACAAGTGGTAGGGTCACGTCTTCCGAATCTTCTTGGGAGCCCACGGATCTACTGGCCGCCTCTTCTGAGTCTCTTGTTAATGTCGCCCATTTGTTGCTTGTGTTCAGGGAGTGGTGGTATTATATGTCTGCAACTGCTTTGGCTCTTTCAGTCTCTGGCCTTTGGTCGGGGCTGCCTCCAGGTGTCTACGTGCCTGCGTTTTGATCATTTCACTGCCATTCCGAGGGTCAATCGACTCCCGGGACTCCGGGAGTGGGTAGCCATGCATCTCGAGCCAGTCCCATGCTGCAGGAGCGGATGCAAAAAGTGTGACTCTCCCATGTCACTTATCCAGGTTTCATCAGGGAGAACAGGGCATTCTTCAGATTAAGTTTCTGCAGGTGGTGCTTTATAGTTAGGAATGTTTCCCTTTGTCATTGTACTGCATTGGTATAATCTGGGTAGATGTTCACCAAGCCTCCTCCGATCTGCCATGGGTCATGGACGTGTGCCACTTGTGGGATGTAATCTCTGTCTTGGAAATTGGGAAGCCTGGCTACTATCAATCTGGGCAACACCCCTGGCACCAGTGGTCTCCCTGGCACCCTGTGTGCCCTCTCAACTGAACATCATGGATACCTTGCCCCCCAGCACCTCAGAGAGGAGCCAGTCCAAAAACTCTTCCATGCTCGGGCCTCCTGATTTTTTCGGGACCCCCACCAGCCGCACGTTATTACGCCATGAACATACTTCGGCATCTTCCACCTTTCCGAGTAGGTGCTTCATGGTTTTCTGAGGAGCATGAATTGCCTTGTCACTTTCCTTGACTGTAGGTTCCAGTTGGGCCAATGTACTGTCGTTTTCCCCCATCCTGTCTGCCAATTTCTTGTGATTGGCTCACAGGAGTCCCAGGTTCAGGGCCACTGCATCAATTTGGGACTGGTTGTCCCTGGCAGCGTGTGTCCTCCCCTTTGTTGATGAGGGTCCATCGCTGATTCCATTTGTGGCGTCTTGGCCGCATCATCTCATAGTGGAATCGGCGTGTCCCCCTCACCGTTTGCACCCGGGCACGCCTGTTACGTGCATCTGAGGTGTGTCTGCGCAAGGTTGGTGTCACATGTCTCTATTGGTAGGCATGGGGCTGCTATTCCACTGGGGTCACCATATCCATAGGTGGGCCAAGTGTCACCACCTTGGCCAGAAACCCCCACTCCCAGGTCCCCGCTCTTGTAGGAGAGCCACTGAGCCCCCGCAGGCCCAGTCCGAGCAAGATGACTGGCCCGCCCCAGGCAATCACCTCAGCTGCCCTGCAGACATGAGCCTGCTGGGTCCTGTCTGTGGAGCTGTGTCGTCCCACATCCTCTCCGTCTCCTGGATGATAGCAGTTCAGGGGGCCCTCCTCCAGCAAGCTTGTGGCGGTGCAGATACTGGGGGGCAGCGCACCTCCCTGCGCCAGTCCTCCTCTTGGCATAGTGGTGGTCTTTGAGGGCTGCCACAAAAATCCTTCATATGGGCCCCCATGTTCTCCCTAGGACCAATTACTCATCTTCTCCACAGGAGCCAGTAGGGCTGTACCCTTCAGTCTGTCCTCGGGGCCGGCGGGTGCGTTGTGGGCTTCCCACTGTCCAAGTGGGGCCCGCACTGTGTTTACTGGGCCCTCAGGCTGACAATGCCCATCCAAGTCGTAGACATTTCAAAGAGAGTACGAACCTCATTTCAGCTAAAGTTCCTGTGAAGATAGGGCCTCTTGAGGAGGACCATCAGTTTGTAATATGTTACTCGAGTACAGTTAATCAATTGGGCTGGGATCTACTCTGCAAGCTCAGTTGAATAATCTATTGCACACTGGATGGTGTTGAGCTACAGATACACCATGAAGATGCAGAGTTTAAATTGAGAACCCAAGAGTCAACCGTTGGGTTATTCTGGGTTTTAACAAGACAAGACTTACCTCCAAATTTAAGAGACTCAGGGGTATATTCACAAGAACGTGTGATAACTACCGCAAGAGTAGCGTAACACAACTTCCAATAACGCAGCCTATCACGGGAAAATAACCCCGTGTCAACGTGGGATTCACAACAAGGCGGTAGCATGCGATAGTCACCAGATAACGCGTCAAATGCCAGCGTGTAAATCAACACCACGCCCAAAAAATGCGAAACGCGAGAAATCATGCGATGAGGCCAATCGCGGTACAAAAAGCTGCGAAAAGCAGCCTCAGGCCTGCAACTCCCACGCGTCTGGCGGGCAATTGCACCATAAAAACCACAGGCACAACACACCAGAAACAAGCCAAAGCACGTAGCAACATCCATGCACCCTGACCAAGCGCAGAGGGCAATGCGAATCCCACAACCCCCACAAACCACCAGCAAGGAACAAGTGGGTCAGGGAAGGCCAAGGAGAAAATGGAGAGGAAGACGGGGTGCAGACCGCAGGAAAACAAGGCCACGGAGGCGACAGAACACTACCAGCAAATGACACACAAGCAGACCGCCTGGAATGCAGTCGCAGAGCCCAGGAGGCCAATCCAGGAGGCCAAGAGGCTCCGCCAGGACGTGATAACCGAAACCAGGCACAAACCCGCTGCCAACAGGAAGGCAGCAACGGCGACAGGAGGTGGCAGTCCAGCGACACAGGAGGAACAGGAGGAAAGCCAGGCCACAGTCATCAGTGTGGAGAGGGTGCAAGGAGCAGGGAGTACGGACACAGCTCGACAGGACCTGACACAACAACAACAGGGTGAGGATCCAACAGGGACTCGGGGGACGGGGGGTGATGGGCACAATGCCACACATGCACAATGAGGTGTAGCACACTGCGCATCCACAAGTACCCAGGGACATGTCCCCCATCCCCGTAGCACACTGCAGCACACACACATGGCAATCACAGCACATACCATGACAATGTGGCACAAAGTGCAACACCCACACTGCAGAACAGGGGACACAACTGGGTCCACCCAGGCGCAGATACAGAACAATCACATTGGACAGAGCAGGGAACTGTGAGATGCACATCTACCCCTACCACCCCACATCAGCCATGTAGGCCAAATGTACACTGCCCCAACTCAAATAGCCACCACCGCCCAAACAGTCACAATGTACATTGTCACACAGTCTGCATGTCGACAAGAACAAGGCGCCAACACAATGCCAACATGCACCTCCCCTTCACAATGCTGAGGGACAAACAACACATCCAGCAGGTCTGAACAGACAACCCATCAGTGATGCCCGAGACGAACACCACCCCCCGACCCCGACGCCCTACAACAGCCCATGGACATCCCACACAACCCACCACCAGGACCAGGGCAGACAAGCTACTCAGAGGAGAACCCAGACTCTGCAACAGACCACACAGCATGAAGCACCCGCAATCACGGCTGCCTCACAACACCTCACCCACCCACACATGGCACCCCAATGCCAGGTGGCCGAACGCCAAAAGGAGGTGGCCCAACAGGTGAGGGTGTTGCCTAACCCATGGAATGCGAAGTAGAACACATACGTGGGTGTCCAATACCCTTCAGGGACCACCTACACCCCACAAAGGAGACCCACACCTCCACAGAGACACATGCACATATCATGTTGAACTGGCTACGGGCACGTGCGGCCGGCCCCTTTATTGGCAGGGCCACATGTACAGTGACGCCTGTGCTGGATGTGTGCGGGGTGAGTATAAGCCAGCCCGCACGGAGTGCTTGGTGCTGGCAACAACCTGAACAGTGGACACCAGTGCAATGGAAACAGAAAACACCAGCATAACAGAGTCAATTGCAGAGCAACATGGAGGGATCCGGAGTAAGGACAGAGGTCACCCAATATACAGTCTGGACGTTCCGTGAGTTGCAGTGCACTGAGGCAGGGGCACTAGAGAAGAGCGCGCTCATATGAAGGAATTGCTAGGATTGTGTCCCTTCGGGTTAGTCCTGATGCAGATGCAGTGGGGTGTGGTACACCTGCATCAACTTCCTCATCAACGTCCCAGATCTCCCACACTGCCTGAGGTGACAGTTGCGTCCGCAGTCCACAGTGCAATACCCAGTATCAGATCCGGGTGTGTAGCTTGACTACCGCCACCAGTCTGCATTCCTGCCTTGGGGCTGCTGTCACCTGCCTTCCCATTGTCTGTGCCTTCTCCCTTCCGCACACTTGACACATCCTCCTCCTCATGGTCCCAGGTCTTCCACACTGCATGAGGTGACATTGCTGCGCAACCCCACAACAGCACAAAACTCAATCAGTAACAGACAATGGCTTGCGGTGCACTGAGTCACTGGCACCTGGAGTGCTGAGCAGGGCAGCAGGCCGATGATGGCATCCACGACAGGTCTGGGCAACTCCGTAGGTCTGTCAGGACCACCCTTTCGAGTCTGGCAGATGGCGGTTGGAGGTGGTCCTTGCCGTGGTGGCGTGTGCCTCCTGCGGTGATGCGACGTCCGGGCCGGTCAAGACCCGATGCCATGTGTGGGCCCTTGTGGCCCGCAGTTGGGGCCGGAGGAGGCAGACAGCGCAGGGCCACAGACACATGGCGTTGATGACCCCAAGACCATCGCTACAGAGGCCATTCAATGTCTCAGAAGAAGGGGTCCCAGGCCTGAGCAGTCCAGAGTTAGTGGCCCCGGATGCACTGCGGCCGGCACAGGCACCCAGCCACGGGACGGGGACTTGCGGTGCAGTCAGATGGGCCATGCGACCTGAGCGGGTCCCCATCAATGTCCGAGGTGTATGTTGCGGAGTGTTGTGGGGGACAGTGGACGGTGTCCTCCAGGGCATGATGCGGAAGGTCTGATGTTATCCGGAAGCAGCAAATTGAGGAGTGGAAAGCGCAACCCTCGTTGTCACCAACAATTCGGGATCAGCTACATGAGGATGAAAACTAGCCCCTATTCCATTGACACGAACGCCACCAATGTACGACCAGTGAGTGTCCATGAATGTCGGGGAACACACTTAGCGGCACAGGTGGTGTGAGGGCATGCAGTCTGCGATGATGCCGGTACACAGATGTGTACTCCGACATTGCCAAATCAAGGCTCTGTGACCTACTGGACCGCAGTGTAGGCCGGAGGCAGCGGTCAGCATGGGCCCACAGCCACCTGTCGTTGGCTCGCGGGGCACAGAGTTAGTGACACAGTGGCAGTTGTCGGTGGTGTTCAATCACCTCCGTGACGATGATCCTGTTCCCTCCGGCCTGCAACGGTTCATCCTCTTACGCCCCTCCGTGCGTGCGTAGACATGTATTCAGCCTTTTGAATTACCGATGTTCAGTTCCAATTCTGTGATCCCACTCGAGCACAGCGTAGGCCGAAGGCAGTGGTCCGCGTAGGCCCACAGACACGTGTGGTTGTGATGCCATGCACAGACTTGTTGCCACCACATCGAAGGGTGTATGGTGAATAGTTCTCTGCCTTAAATGATGTTCACTGCCATGGTGTAATCAAGACTCAGTTCCAAATGTGTGACCTACCTGACCGTGGTGTAGGCCTGAGGCAGTGGTCAGCATGGCCCATTCACCTTGTGTCGCTGGCATAGGTTGGATGGCCGCACCGTCCTGCGTAGTTCAGGTTCAGTGGCACCACGTGTAGCAGGCTGGCGTTGAACAGGGTTAGTGGCACCACGTGTAGCAGGCTGGCGTTGAACAGGGTTAGTGGCACCACTTGTAGCAGGCTGGCGTTGAACAGGGTTAGTGGCACCACGTGTCGCAAGATGCCCATATGGAACTATGCCTCACTGAACTGGGGGGGTCTGGTGCTGTGGCCGCTGGGCGGGATATGGGGTCACTGCCATTCATGACTCAAGACACAGTTCCACATGTGGGACCTACTGGTCTGAAGAGTAGTCCGGGGGCGGCAGTGGAGTACGTCAACGAAAAGGGAATAAAGCGGGCCTGTGTCGTGGAGGCCTGGTGGTCTGAGCTGACTGCCAAGTTCGCGGGACTTGGGCTTGGAGCTTGCGCCGGCACGTGGTGGGCCCTCCTTGACACACGCCGGTGTCGGAAGGTGATCAGTGTGGCCTGGCTGCGCAGGGGCGGGCCTGACATGTTCGTGGTCCAGCGTGCCGGGGACCGGCAGGCGCACTGCATCGCAGGCAACTCGGCTCACGAGGACGGCGTCGGCCTCGTGGCGGGGTGGGAGGCGCCGCCCTGGCAGAGACGTTGGTCTTTCCGGAAGGGGACCACGCCCAGGCCTACGTGCTTTTTATTCACACCCCTACGCTGGCGTGGCGTACGCCGGGCCATCCCACTCCGCTGGTGCTTAGTGGGGGGGCGTAACAGGCAACATTTCCGCGATGTCCCCAACTGGCTGTGGTGACATGGTGGCGTCCACTGTCCACTACACTCCATAAGCAAGCGGTGTATGTCGCCATGGATATGGGTGTGTTCTGCATACTGCGAGGTGTCCAGCACATCTCCGGCACTGTTGGCATTGTGTACTTTCCCAATCATGGTTCTACTGCATCCTTCACACATGCCTGGTTGCCACCTCTCCCCACATTCAGCTATTGTGTGGCTGAGGTGCCATGCCGTTGCTGGCTCATGTTCAGGGCTTGCCCATGTGGACATTGTAAGTTGTTCTGTCGTGTCTGGTGGGTGGGCATATTGTTGTGCCTGTTGTATGTGATTTTGTGACGTGTGCATTGACAGAGTTGTGAGTTGCATGGTTGTGGTGTTGAGGTGTGTGGGGTGTTCATTTCGGACTTGCCAAGGGGGTGTGCATTTCCCTTGTTGCCATCCTGGGAATGCTGGTTGATGATGGACTGTCAGAGGATGAAGGTATAATGCACACTGGCTGTGTATTTGGAGGCGACATTGTTGGGTGTTCCACGGTGTTCTGTTGTTGCCTGCACATTGGTGTGAGACGTGTGCTTCCTGTTGCGGTGATTGTGTGCTGTGTCACCAGGGGGCACAGGTAGTACATGTGTGCTGTGTGTAGCCCCCAACACGTGCGTGCATCCTGCTATGGCGTATGGTCCTTGCTTGGTCGCCAGCGGATCCTGCGCCTTGTGTTGTACGTATGGGGACTGGGGTACCAGGGTGATGGTGATGTCCAGGGCAGGTGTGGGGGACTTGTATGTGGCTGGCTGTGAGACTCCTCCGACTCTGGCGGGTGTTGGATGGGGGGCCCCAGGGGCCAACAGGTGCAGCCACGCCATCAGCTTTGTGTGGGGTGGGATGTTGGTTGTCCGCTGTGTTGTTGCCGTAGGCCTGTTAGGCGATGATGGTCAGGATGCGTAGGTTGGTTGTCCCTTTCAGCCTGTAGTGGAAGGTGACATTGTCAGGTGTTGGGTCTGTGCGGCTGGTACGTTTCCTGGGGTTCCGCTGTCTTTGTCTGCGCTGCGTCTGTGTTGGTCCTGGGAGGGGTGTTCCGGGTGTGGGATGGGGTCCTGGGGGTGGTGGCGGTGGGTGTTGTGGCCCTCTTGGTTGTCCGGGCCGCATGATGGGTGGCTCCATGGCATCTGTTGCCTTTCGGATGTAGCCCTGGGCTGTGCTCCCTTTTGTGGTGCTGGCTGCCGTCCGACTTTACACCAGGTCAGAGCTGGTGTAGATTTCCTGGTGCTAACTCGCCTTATCGCCTGTTTTGTGTTTTTATCGCGGATGTGGCTGGTCGTTGTGAATGTTGAGGTGTGCTGTTGTCTCTGCTTTTGTCACGGGAACGCCTACTCTGCATCTCATTAGCGATATTTGCGAGGGTCCTCTGTGGCAATGTTTTTTGCGGCTGCTATCGCGGGTAAACTGGTGCTGTGGGCTGTTAACACGGGCTTGTGAATGGGGGGGTAAATTTATCACGACTTTGGCTGCGATAAAGTGCCGTTAATTCGGCGATAGCTCCTTGTGAATATGCCCCTCAGTGAAAGAGGAAGTCTAGGATTTTACTGGCAAAGACATTGGTCTGGTCAAAGATGTTGAACCTGTGAGGATAATAATCAAGCCAAATGCAGAGTATCCCTGAACGTCCAATACAACCTCTGACCTGTGGTTGCTAGAATTAACCCCATTATTGAATCCATGCTAGACCAAGGCATCCTAAAGTAGATATTATGGAGTCCCTGCAATTCACTCATGATGAGTTTGCAGAGACCGAATAAGTAGTGGAGAATTGTTCAAGATTTGAGAAAGACCAACCAGATCGTTGTCCCATGGTACCGAATCCTGCCTTAATAATCTTCCAGATGCCCTATGATGCTTAATTCTTCAAGGTCATTGATCTGTGTCTATCATTCTTTTCTATTCCTCTACATGAGGATAGTCAGTTATTTTTCACATTCCGATTACCCAAAAAAAAGTCCTGGTATGGTGCCAAGTTCCACTGACTTATACAGAGAGCCCCTCAATTTTCAATCAGATACTGAAAAAAATGTGGAGAACTTTCAGTTGCTGTATAACTCGATCTTGGTCCAGTATATCAAAAACCTGCTTGTGGCGTCGACAACCCTAGATGAATGCAGACAAGACACCATTGCATTATTGAGCCACTTAGCATAGGACAGTCACAAGGTTTCCCTTACCACATTGCAGTAATTTGAGAGGGACATTCTGTATCCGGGACATCACATTGGAGAGGGAGCAAGGAAAGTGTCCCAAAAAACAATCGCTACAATCTTGAGAATAATGCTACTGTCGTCATTGGATTCCCACCTTTCCCCAGTGGTGAAGCCTCTATAGAGGCTTACACACAAAGATGTGCCTGAACCGCTACCCTGGGGCAAAGATCCATGAGTGCCTTCTTCGAGCTGAGAGAAAGTCTCTGCCATGCCCCGGCTCTAGGAATGCCTGATTACAAAAAAGATTTTGGCCTTTATTGCCATGAGTGCTAATGGCGTGTGCTGTCTGTGTTGACACAGACCCACAGAAAAGCTAGCCATCCTGTAGCCTAATTCTATGCCACACTTGATTCAGTAGCCGCAGCAAAGCCTTGTCACCTAAAGGTGTTGGCTGCAGTTGGTGTCAGCATTCAGCAGTGTGAGGGCATCATAATGGGATATCTGCTTACTGTGATGGTCCCTCACTCAGTTGAGATTCTGTTAACTCCTACTTGAACACAACATGTGACCAATAGTAGATGTATGAGGTTTAAGCAAATCATCTCCGCAGCAGAAAATTTAACATTGAGGAGGTGTCAAACATTGAATCCTTCCACACTTTTGCCTTTGTCTATTTCTGATGATAATGATGATGATGATGATTGGGTTGACCATGACTTTCTGGATGTGACAGAATTGTGTACTAAGCCAAGACCCGATATTTGAGACGTCCCTCTGGAAGAGCCTGATTTTACCTTATTTGTGGATGGGCCTTGTTTAAGAGATGAACAAGGAATTCTGAGAGCAGCTCATGCTGTCTGCACCTTAGAGGATTTGGACAACTTCTGCTTAGGTGGCAGAACTGATCGCTCTTACTATGATTGCGACTAATTTGATGCTTTGAATTTGTAACTTTGCTAATCCTTTAATAAACCTTTTTTGTGAGGCCAAAGGTGTTGCATTTTTATTTACTTTTTTTTGCAGTGCAGGTTCGTCTTTAAAACTGTTTTTTTTATTAAACCAGTGGGCTGGATTCTAATTACTTAAATTAGCACTACAACACTGTGTAGTGCCGGTGGTGGGGGACTGCTGTGTGCTTTTGATTAGGGAAATGGTGCAGAACTCAAAAGAGCAAGCCCACAGCCACACAGAGAAATAGGCAGAATTTATTATTCTGCCTGCCCGGTACATCAAGCAAGTTTTGAATCTGCTATGAAATGCTTCCTGGGCCAACGCTGCTCTTAGCCAGGACAGTCTCCGCTTACTACTATCAGCCTGAGCCAGCAGCCACTACAGAGGATGGACTCTCGGAGTCCACAGAGGCATCACATGCATAGACTTCACACTTCAAACCTTAACTTCACAGTAACTTTGGCCTCCGTCTTCTGTTCCATGATGACTGCATATACATACAAGAACCAGTGGCGGCCGCCCCAAACAATGGGTGGTGGGCGGCTAGAGGGAACACGGGACTGGGAGTGCAGGTAGGAGCACATGGGGGGGGGGGGTGGGGGTGTTAGAATATGTCGAAATAAAAAAACGTACCTGAAGCCGACGGCCGCCTCCCGTGTTGCGCTTCCTCTTCTCTTCCCGGCAGCCTTGGGACAGACTCCCATCCAATCCCTGCGCTGCTCTCCTAGGAGAGCAGCGCGGGGATTGGCCTGAGTGGGCTGAAAAGACGCTCCGCTCCGCTCAGGCCAGGCAGTCTGTCGGGGATTCTCCAGTCAGGCTATTTAATGCAGCCGGGCTGGAGAAACCTAAGTGTGCATGTGTGTTTTGGTCAACCTGAGACGGACGGCCAAACACACATACTCACTTAGGGAGTGCACATAGCACTCCTCCTCCCGTGCCCCGCCCCTCCCTGCACATGCCGACTCAGAGCTGGCAAATGAAAAATAAAACAATGCTAGAACATCGTTTTCTTTTTCATTTGCTGCCTGTGAGCCAGGAAGTGGAGTGATGCTCCTCCGCCATTGCGGAGGAGCCGCCCCTACAAGAACAATTACCCCTGCTAATTGCTGATAGTATATTTATGTCTTTTTAAGGCACTAACTCTTAGAGGTGGGCGAGTGACTGGAAGCTTGAGCCAGGTCCCTGGCTCTAGCTGAGCTCAAGGACCTTCTGGAACCTTGAGCCCAAATGAGTAGAGCTTTCATGTGGCTTCTGACTTCCTCCCTCGCACCGCCCTCATGCCCAAAGAGTTAAAAGCAAAGCTTTCAAATTTGAGGAAAACAGGTGAGACAAATAAATATCCATTTAATGACTGATTTATACGAAGTGAAACTGGAAATTATGGGAATAATCCCTGCTTTCCCCTTAAACAAATTGTGTAATCTTAGGCAAATATTTTATTTCCACCATTCTCCTTCAAATACGTGCCTTCAGAATACGAGCTGTAGAAAAATGCATTGTGTTTGAATTAACAGACTGTAATGTTCTATCTATAAGAATCTGGGCCACATACAGGGTGAACATGACAACTCAATTGCCTCTAAATCCACTAATGGCATTGTCAACAGGACGGGGACAGTAACTGTGCTAACATCATGCTTAAAACCATCTCTTTTAATAAATATCTCTCAGTGTGCTGATATAATGTGACATAAGAATGTCAAATCTTCTGCATGTAAAAGAAATACTGTTTTTAGACTTTTAAAGAGTCTTTATCTTATTTTAGGTGAGGTTGTATGTTTTCAGGGCTCGGCTCGAGCACAGTCTCTAAGAGCCAAGCCAGGCTCTTGGCTCGGCTCTGTCTGTTAATTTGTTGGCTTGCCCACCTCTACTTACTCTAAACCACATCGCATCGCTATCCGTCATGTGCAATGGGAGCATGTCTAGAGGGTCAGAGTTTGAATTATGTGCTCGGTACCTGCAGGGGTGCCTGGATGTCTATATAAGTGTGCACAGGGATTTGTATATATAAATTAACATAGGGGTTTCTCTGCTTTTTTTACACTTGCTTAAAAAATCAGTATATATGGATCTATATGCATATGCACATGTGGAATCCATGTACATAGTTTGTATGCATGTCCCACTCATGTCTAAGATTTCTGCTCACCACTTTTAAAATCCACCAGCTGCCACTGATTAACCTTGAAAGAAGCTCTGCTGGGCCCCTTCACCTGCCCCAGCCCACCAATCACATTCAAGTCCTGACCAACGGCAGCAGTTAATGGTAGGCAAAGGACGAGAAAGAGATCAGCGACACACCCAGTCCTTCGTTATTAGCAAAGGCTTGCCTTGCCCCCGGTCATTTAATTTAATGGCAAAGTCTTAATCCACCCTGGGCCATGTAAATAACGCCCGAAAGGGAAACTCCTAGTGAAAATGGAAACTCACCACGCTCCCAGTTTGTCGTCACAGGCCTGGCTTATGCCTGTAAGGAGAGGAATACTTCGACCTGCCAACACATGCGCAATGCTGAGAAGGCCTAAGGTCACATTACCCTGACCCCTTTTTCCCAGAGAAAAATAGGGATTCACACTGGTTCGTCACAGATCAGCAAAAGCATTTTATTTCCAGCTACTCTGTCTTCTTATTTTTCCCCTAGGGTGGGCAGTTGACGCCCCTCTCGCCCTTTAACATCAGCCACCAATGTTTCACGTATTGAAATGTATTATTTGCTGTGTCAGCCTCAGTGGGAACTAAAAGTTCATCCACTTGAGTGCAGCTTGTAACTAGGTTGGCACCAGAAATGTGCTGTGTGGTAATTATGCACATTAAAATGAATGTCCTTTTGCAGGGGAGTGACCATCTCGTAATGACTGATGTCAACTATATGTCTAAAAATGGATGACCGCACTGACAAAGCCTGGAGAATCGACTCTGGGGTTTGCAGGGGTGTCCTGCTCATGCTGGGGCACCATCACTCTTGTAACCAAGCACCCTGCCCTCAAGACTGAAGAGCGTGCCATAAGGGTGACTTAAATGTTTTAAGTGCAGTGACCTCATGTCACTTATGTAAGTGTAGCACCATGCACTAATCCAGACAACCCTTATGGTGATTTTAGTGGTCTTAGACAACCTTAGAAAGCTCTCTCAGTGGAAGCTGTGGAGAGCAGCCTTCAGGCTTAGTCCAGAAGGAGTGTGAAGCAGCTTGTTTTATCAGTACTTAATCTTATGGTATAGGTTAAGTGAAAAAGAACCACACAGTGTAGTTATAAAAAAGATGTATTTATTATTAACACTCACTAACACAATGTATTACCCACTACCCGGAGATATCAACACAATACACACAATAATTTGCCAATGGAATATAAATAGCAAAACAAGGAATTAATATCCTGAGCAAGAAATGTCCATAGTAATCAAAGCAGTCCACACAGGTAGTTTCCACAGAATTCTTCTTCTGTTCTTTATTTTCATGTGCAAATGTTCCGCATGGATATGATTTCTAGCCAACACGTGTTTCGTCAATGTGGAGTGAACCACAGACTTCTTCAGGGCTAGAAACATTAAATACGAAAAAGCCCAAATTACAATTCAAGAAAGAGCTAAATTATATTCATCACAAAAACCAAAAACTCATATTGGGAATTTGTGAGAAGGCCGATGAGCAGAGACCCATAGTTTGAAGCACCATCAGGGTGTTAAGAAAAAAGAGTGAAGGTGACAAACGTTGGCACATGAATGTGCAGAAGATCCATCGCCATGCCTACCCAAAAGCAATAAAGTGATTTTCCTAATCAAAAAACACACCACTGTGCACCAAGCACCCCCACCCTGTCCCAATACACTAAGTCCTGTCTGGGAGGTGGTCACACCTCCCTGTGACAGGAAACCTATTGTCCCGCCTTCCCCTGCTCGAGCTTGGCTCAGCAGCAAGAGGGCAGAATCGTGTATCTGATCGGCAGCTGCCATCGTTTGTTGTCCGGGTCTAGAAGACTGGTACCAGGAGCACTGAGGGCCTCCCGGAGGAGCTTTACAGTGCATGGAATCATACCTCCCGTATGATTCCAACATGTTCGATACCAAACACGACAGGGTTCATTACAGCCAGTTTAGAGATTGTCATCGCGTAATGATGCATGGCCACTCTATGTATCGTAATGGCTGATGCACTTACAACCTGGGAGAATGGACTACGAAGGTTGAAGGGGTGTCCTGCTCATGCAAGGACACCCTCACACTTAGAACTGAGCACCCTGCCTTCAGGATCAAAAGGCCTGCTTTAGGGGTGACATAGGTTTTAAGTACAGTGACTTTGGATATAGGGAGACCTATATCTTTCGTAAGTGGTGCTAGCACCAGCTTACACTGGCTGCAATGGTAGGCCTGTAGTCACAGTTTGAGTGGTCTCTCATGGGTGGCATAATAAATGTTTCAGCTCATGGGAGACCCCTGGTGTACCTATACCCTGGGTACCTTAGTACCATATACTAGGGATTTACAAGAGTACCCCTGTAACCAATCTGGAGTGTACCTAAGTACTCACCATGTCCAATTTAGGGAAGAAGCACAGAGACTCTGATTAGCAGGCTCCCAGTCAGACTAGTCAGAAAAACATAGCAACATCAGGCAAAAAGTGGGGGTAACCATGCAGAAGGATCCTACCTTCCTACACCTCAGATATAAGGGAACGTATATCTGTCGTGGGAGGTGCAAGCACCAACTCACACAGGCAGTAATGGCAGGCCTGTATTCACAGTTTATGTGATCTCCCATGGGTAGCACAATACATGCTGCAGCCCATGGTAGACCCCTGGTGTATCTATGCCCTGGGTACCTTAGTACCATATACTAGGGACTTATAAGGGTACACAAGTAGCTAATTGTGGAGGTACCAAAGTACTTACCATGTAAATTTAGGGGAGAAAGCACAGATGCTGGGGTCCTGAATAGCAGGAATCAAGTAGGCTAAGTCAAAAACACACTGACACCAAGCAAAAAGTAGGGGTAACCATGAAAGCAGATCCTACTTTCCTACAATCTGTCACTACCGTATGATCTGGTTGGGGAAGGAAGAGGGGTCTGCCTCTGACCCAATCACGGTTGTGCAGCCACTACTGCAGATCCTTTGCAGTTCCCTCCGAGATCTGAACCACATCGGAGAGATTCCCCTGATGCTGCACCCACTTGAACTGCAGGTCCCACTGCGGAGCTTGCATACGCCATCTGGCAAGATATATCAACAGGATGCAGTAGACCATAGGCCCGGCAGCCTCAGAGTCCTTCTCGCCGAAATCCAGGACAGAGACTGAAACATCTGTGTAATAACTTGAATATCCTGGACTCGCTGCTCAGGAAGGTAAGCTCTAAACTGCACTGTGTCCAGAATAGCTCAGATGAAAGGGAGTTTCTGAGAAGGAGTCAGGTGTGACTTCGCCACATTTATATTGAACCCCAGCGAATGCAGGAGGTCTGCTGTAGGTGGGAGACGACAGTCTGGGGCGAAGATGCCTTCAACAGTCAGTCGTCAAGGTAGGGGAAGACTGAAACCCCTAACCTGCGCAGATGAGCTGCGACCAACCGCCATCACCTTGGTGAAAACCCGAGGGGCGCTGGTAAGGGCAAAGGGGAGCACAGTGACCTGAAAGTACTCGTGGCCTACCTTGAACTGCAGGTAATGTCTGTGGACAGGCAAGATGAGGATGTAAAAAACTCATCCTGCAAGTCCAATGTTACCAGTCAGTCTCCTAGGTACAGGGCAGACAAGACCTGAGCCAATGTGAGCATCTTGAATTTCTCTTTCTTGAGGAAGAGATTGAGGGTCCAGATGTCTAGAATAGGATGGTGACCTTC
Organism: Calotriton arnoldi; assembly: GCA_963921515.1. NCBI lineage: Eukaryota > Metazoa > Chordata > Amphibia > Caudata > Salamandridae > Calotriton > Calotriton arnoldi. The sequence continues at coordinate 2,094,904 of CAWUFW010000445.1, forward strand.
ATTCTTTTTGTGTATCAGGAAGTAGAAGGAATAACAAGCACTGCCTACTTCTGAAATCGGAACCCTTTCAATAGCCTCCTTGGCCAAGAGAGCTGTAACTCTCGGAATAAGAAAATATGATATTCCGCCAGCCATTTTTTAGGTGGCGGTAAAGGAGGAAGGGAAGATGGGAAAGGAAGGGAGTAACCATTTTGAATGATGTGCAAGACCCATTTGTCTGATGATATAGACTGCCAGTGGAGGAGATGCTGTTGGATTCTCCCTCTAACTGGACACCCATTGTCTTGCAGAACCAAACTAGGAGGACTTTGAGCCTGCAGTTGCTGAGGGAGGTTAGTGGCAGATGACTTCTGGCTACCATTCCCACGAGGTCAGAATGCACCGGGTTCACGTCCTCGCACAACTTGGGAAGTCTGTGCAAGACGATGGCCGGGGTATGGCTGAAGTGGTTAAAAACCCCTTCCATTGCCACGAAAGGGACGAAAAGCAGATGGGGGTGAGGTGTGACTGAGAGACACAAGGACCTGGCTGTAGCCCGTGAGTCCTTGAAACGCTCCAGCGCCGAGTCTGCCTTCTCTCCGAAGCGACCAGTCCCATTTAAGGGCATGTCCATGAAGTTGGCCTGGGCATCCCCCAAAAAGCCAGATATTCTCAGCCAGGCGTGGCGCTGCAAGGCCACTGTCGACGAAACCGCTCTACCCAGCGAGTCAGTGGTATCCAGACCACACCAAATGGTGAACTTTGCTGCATCCCTCCCATCTCTCACCGCTTGGGAGAGCACGTTCTGGGCCTTCTTCGGGACCTGTGACAGCACTTGCGTAACTGTTTCCCATAAGGTATGCGAGAAACGGCCCAAGAGGAATGCGGTGTTCACCGACCGTAATGCTAGGCTGGCGGAAAAAAACGTCTTCTTCCCAAGTGCGTCCAGCCTTTTGGATTCCCTATCTGGGGGAGCGGAAGGGAACGCGCCATGGGATGTTGAGGCTTGGACCACCAAGCTCTCGGGTAGAATGTTGACTGAGGCAAACCTGGATCACCCGGGTCAGGGCGATGGCGGCGTGCTATTGTCCTGTTCACAGGAGCTCCTGTGCTAAGCTTGGACCATGTGCCTAGAGGGACATCCGTCAGTGCATCATTAAAGGGCAAAGGGGTTCAGATGAAAAAGTCCCAGGCTGAAACACTTCGGTCAAGAGATCAATCTTGACCTGCACCGAGGGCAGCTCCAGGCCAAGGACCTCTGCTGCACTCTTTACAAACATAGCATAAGAAGCTCCCTCCTCCGTAGCCACAGTAGGTCAAGAGAGCATACCAGTATCTGGAGAGGTGTCCAGTCCACTGGCCTCCGCAACCTCCTCATATAAGTCCAATTCTTCACTATGATTGCCCAGCTGGTGTTCTATAGGGTGCAGTGACCTTTCCCACTCATCTTCCATGCCTAAAACCTACTCAAAATGTTCAGGCAACAACCTAGAGCCCCTGGGCTCTGTCGGCACCGGATTCGGTGCCGAACGATGCCGATCTGACTCCGAATCGTCAGGAATCAGAATGGGGCTGGCTCCGCCGTGGATAGTGGGGAAGATACTCCCATGCCCTTCGTCCAGTTTCGCGCCAGAGCGGGAGCCTGCGGCTCCCTGAACTGGTTTGAACTGGAGTATGCAAGGAGGGCACCAAGTGTGCCCTTCAAGCTGTCTCAGTGGCGCTGGCAAGTGCCCCCACCCTGCCCCAATACACTAAACCCTGTCTGGGAGGTGGTCACACCTCCCTGTGACAGGATAGCTATTGTTCTACCTGCCCCTGCTCGAGCTTGGCTTCGCAGCAGGAGGGCAGAATCGTGTCTCTGGTCGGAAGCAGACCTAGCTTGCTGTCCGGTTCTGGAAGACTGGTACCGGGAGCACCGAGGGCCTCCCGGAGGTGATTTACAGTGCAAGGAATCATACCTCCCACACCGGCTACGGTGTGGGGGTATGATTAAAACATGTTTGATACCAAACATGACAGGATTGGTTACAGTCAGTCTAGAGTTAGCCATCGCATAATCACACATGGTCACTCCATATATTGTGAAGGCTGATGCACTGTCAAACCGGGAGAATGTACTCTGAAGGCTGTAGGGGTGTCCTGCTCATGAAAGGGCACCCTCACACTTAGAACCGCGCACCCTGCCTTTAGGATTGAAAGGCCTGCTTTAGGGGTGACTTCTAGGTTTTAAGTACAGTGATTTTGGATATAGGGAAATCTATATCTTTCGTAAGTGGTGCTAGCACCAGCTTACACGGGCTGCAATGGCTGGTCCGTAGAAAGAGTTTGTGTGGTCTCACATGGGTGGCACAATACATGCTTCAGCCCATGATGACCCCTGGTGTACACCAGTGGCCAATCAGGGATGTACCTAAGTACTCACCATAACCAATGGAGGGGAGAAAGCATAGAGAGTGGGGTCCTGATTAGCAGGATACCAGTCAGACTAGTCAGAAGCAGCATAACACCAGGCACAATTTGGGGGTAACCATGAAAGCAGATTCAACATTCCTAAACATGCTTTGTTCTCTTTGTCCAATTTGCTGTTCAAAGCTTCAATGCTTTTCCTTTGAAGATCGCCTTTTGAACTCACACCCTGTGTGGCTCCCTGCCAGCTAGTGGTGACACCTCTTCCAACGGCAGTCTCTATTGTTCTTTCTCCTGGGAGTCAATCACACCTCTCCCCAGGAAGGCAGAGGGTTGCCTTGTGGCCAACAACTGTGAGTGGCCACAGGAAGACTTGGCAACAGTGTGGCAACTTACTAAAAGTTGCATTTCTTCAAAAGTTACATTTAATTCAACTTGGCCATCAACTCGGTTTTAATGCAACAATCATTTTGATACCTTGAAGTATCAACTTTAGTAACACCATTCACGAAGTTAGCACTGCTGAGTTGTCAGCATGTAAGCAAACACAAGGAGATGATGGACGGAGCGCTGAAACTTTTCAGACACTCACCCCCAGTCACAGATCTGGGTTGAATCCATCATCATTCTTTAGCTCACTTCGCCACCTCAGTTCAGACCCAGCTATATGCAAACCAGTCTTGACTCTGTGCCTCATTGGAACAGTCCAGCCCGAACTGCCAAGCCAGGTCTTCCGTGAACCGGAAACAAGCATCCTGGGACCGGTTTCTGGGTAACACCCTTCATCAGCCAGGCTAGCTTGAATCCAGTGGCAAAGTGAGCAAGGGACCCACGATTGGGCATACCCTGCCAACTTAGAGCGAACAAAGCAAACACAAGGAGATGATGGACAGAGCGCTGAAACTTTTCAGACACTCACCCCCAGTCACAGATCTGGGTTGAATCCATCATCATTCTTTAGCTGGCGAACCCAGGTCAAGACTGAGTGGAGAAGTGTGGCTCAATGGTTAGAGCGGCAGACCCTGATGCAGAGATCTGGCCCGGGACCAGGGTTCAATTCCCGCCTCGGCGGGTCTTGGGCTCAATTTCCTCGGACCTGATAATTCTCGCCTCGGTGCCTATTCTAATCATGGGTCCCACTCTGCAACTCTGGGCAATAGCTTGCTTAATCTCCACAACGGCCCCAACAGCGCTGGGATGCCTGGCTTCACCCTGGGGGTGCCCAGGAGTGGACATTTCACAGGGAAAAGCCAGGAAGGGTTCCACAGCGGTATGCGTACAGCGCCTGGACACCCCTTTGGGGGTATGGGTGCGCTTTACAAGTACAAATTTCATTTAATTTCATATGGCTGGGTCCAAACTGGAATGGCATGGTGAGCAAACAAACGATGGATTTATGCCCATATCTCTGTACTGGGGTGAACGTATGACATTGTTCTGCATTCTGTCCATCAATTGGCTTTTTGCCTTTGTCACCCCGAGTGGGACGGGTATGCCCAGATGTGGGTCCCGTGCTCTCCATGCCACTGGAGTCAAGCTATCCTGGCTGATGAGGGCTGAAAGCCCGAAACCGGTCCTAGGATGCTTATTTCCAGTCCAGGGAGGACCTGGCCTGGCAGTTCGGGCTGGACTGTTCCCATTGGGCGCAGGGTCAAGACTGATTCGCATATGGCTGGGCCCAAACTGGAATGGCATGGTGAACAAAAAAACGATGGATTTAGGCCCAGATCTCTATACTGGGGTGAATGTATGACATTGTTCTGCATTCTGTCCATCAATTGTTCTTTTTGCATTTGTCACCCCGAGTGGGACGGGTATGCCCAGACGTGGGTCCCGTGCTCTCCATGCCACTGGAGTCAAGCTATCCTGGCTGATGAGGGCTGAAAGCCCGAAACCGGTCCTAGGATCAGGGGCGGCTCCTCCGTTAGGGCGGAAGAGCGTCGCCCCACTGCTTTCTCGCAGTGCGAGAAGCAGAAACATAAAATGGTAAAACCACCATTTTATGTTTCTGCTTCTCGCACTGCGAGAAAGCAGAAGTGCCTGGTTGGGGGTGGGCGGTCCTGCTCGAGGGCAGGGGGGGGAATGGCTTGCCCACTGTTGTGGGCCCAGACTGTTTGGTCGGCCCTGGGGCCGACCAAACCAGTCATGCGCACTCCCCCTTATAGAGAAAATGGCCTCCTCGTAGGCCCCGACTGGGCGCCTTCCGCACCAATCACAATGCTGCCATTGCAGCGTTGTGATTGGCTACGGGGAGGGGAGGGAGGCTGCCTGTGGCTGCTTCCTGTTCAGCAGGCGAGCAGCAGGAAAACGCGGGACCCTGGGGAAAGTAAGTTTAAAAAAAATATGTATTAAACCTGTCCCGCCTCCCCCATCCAAACCCGTGCGCCCCCCAAACCTGTGCGCCCCCCCAAACCCGCGCGACCCCCCCAACCCGCGTGACCCCCTGTTGTGTCGGGGCCCTAGGCCCCCATGATTACAATGATGGACACAGACAACTGGTGTTAGGGTACTGTAAAATGGCCACGAGCACGTGCACCCGGGCCCTTTTATTGACAGGTTCACGTCACTCGTGACGCCTGTGAGGGATGCGTGTGGGGGTGTAAGTGTGCCCACTCCCATAGGGGAGTGCCTATAAACTCTATGCCTGTCGAGACACTAGAACGTGTCTCGCAGGACATAACATTCCTCCAAAATTTTTATAAACAAAAGCTCCATAGTCCAACCTGTGGGATGAACAGTAACAAAACATACACCACAGGGTCCATCAGTTTCTCGGGTCCGGCATCAGGAAGACGGCGGATAAGGGCTGGTGAATTCACCTGTGGCAGGACACTCTCAGCAGGTATTCATCATTTAACCTGATCAGTTCAGGACACAAACTCTTGCTTGAAGATGTCATCTGCGCACTAGGAACGTGCCGGTGTAAGCATGTCCTTTAGTCCCACGTAACTTCCGTCCGCTGACCTGGATGATGGTTGTGGTGTGTAACAATAGTTCATTTACTGGGTGCGTCAAGATCATGGTGGGAGTCCATGGTGAAAGTTCACTGGATTATTTCAGGATTTCCTGAAGTCTCTCTTAGGCTGTCTTGCTGTGTTTGGTGACCTGTGGGGCAATGTCTCTTCCAGCTCTCCCACCTGGGGAGGCCCTTCGTCGGGCTTGCCACGGGACTGCTGGTAGGCTGCGATTGGGGCTGCGTATGTGCCGGCTGGGGGCAGCTGCGAACCGCCAAGGAGCCAGGAGCCAGTCTCTTGCACAAACCTCAAGAGTGTATGGGTCTTGGTCAGGACATGCTCTCGCTGCCGCAGTTCAGGTGCAGACCAGGTTAGCAGGTAGCCTCTGAGTCTTCTTGTAGGCTAGCTTGGCAATAGTGTAGGACTCCACTCCATGTGTATTCGAGATGGTATCGGTAGATGCACTTGATGAGGACTGGCATGGTAGCATTGCCAGCCGTGTGGTGAATCTGGACAATGGCGGGTGATGACTTGCCTTGATGGCTGCAGGCGTATATTCTGGAGTCGATCACCTGAGGCAGGGAGTGGCCAGGTACCTCCATGTTCTCTGGAGAGGCACTTGCATTTATGTCCTTGGACTTCTTGGGCTGTTGGGGACTTTGATGACGGAGGAGTGATGAACACGCTGAGAAACGTGAGGCATGAGACTCGGTTCGCGCAGGCTGTGCGGCTTACCCTCGGACTCCCGCTGTGCGGTTGCCAGTTCCTTCTCGGGTTATCCCCCTCTTCCCTTGCTGTCGCTGTGTCAGGACTCACTCCTGTTGTAGCTTGGGCTTTCTTCATCGTCCGGCCCTGCCACTCACGACTTCCTTCTGACCTCAGCTGGTTGTCCGATTCTTGGTGCAGACCCTCCGGTCACACAACCACATATCTTGCTGAGTGCGGTGTCATGCACATGGCACGGATGACGTAGCTGCCGTTGGGCCTTGACGACAGGTATCGATGGGCAGCTAGGAGAGGAGGTTTCTGGATGGACGTCGTAGCCACATGACTGCCTCTTCTGAGTCTTCTCTGGCACCTCTGGCAGTTGCGATCCGGGGCAGGGATGCCGTTCGACTCCACCTGCCGACACTCGGGGCTGGACGGTCTCACTGTGAAGCGATGGGAGCAACGCGGTTTGCGCTTGCTGCGGCTTAGGTGTGGTTCTCCCTTGGTGCTGTCGCCAGGGCCATCGGTCCTCCTTGGTGGCTGTCTGGTGTCTTTAGAGGTGTTCTTGGCTTGTGGTGCTACGAGTCCTCTTGCTTCTCCTCTCGTTGTCTTTGACACACCTGCGTTTGTCCAGCTCTTCTGGGTGACACGATTTCCACTCTTCTTCTGCTTCTCCTCCGGGTGCAGTGACATGCACCATGTTCTAACAATGCCAACGGGCCTATTAACTTCAATGGTCTCCGGACCATACAGGCGAAGCTTCAGTCGCTCTTCTCGGCTGCATGGCGAGCAGCCACTCATCTTGGAGGCAGCTTCTTGACGCTCCTACTCCGGGCGTTCCCTCACCATGGAATGGCTTCCCCGGGCAGTGGTGAGCTGTGGTGGCGGCTGGCCACTTGTGGTGTACGACTCTTCTCTCGTCAGCCTTGGGTCAATGACGACTCCTGCTTGCGGCAGTGTGAGGGAGGACACTGTGCTGCGTTTTGGCCCCTTCCGGGCTCCATTGCTGTTGCTTCTGCGGAGGTGTATGGGATCTCCCTGCTGATTCCAGCAGTGCTTCTTTGCTTTTGGAGAGGTCTCTCTTCCTCCTGGGCGTGCACCTGTGCTGGCGCGCTTCTGGGTGCATGCGGCGCGTGCCTCGGACTGCGCACTCTTCTTTGCTAGGGCACCCTCTTCTGGCACCGGCCGTGCCTGCTCTTTCTCCTTGCGGTGATGGTCGTTCACCACCAGGGGCGTGTGGCGCACCCTTCTCACTTGCTGTGGCGTCAGACAGGCACTGAGGTTGCGCTCTCCATTAGTATTTCCTGAGGCTCCTTGTGGGGTTTAACAGTCTCACCCCTCCAATGCGACAGACCTGAGTTGGTGCCGCGTCAGGCAGTGCTGGGGCTACTATTCAGTGTCTGCTGGCGCCTTGCGTGCTCACTTGCCTCTAGTAGTGGTGTGCGTTTGCATATTGGGGGCGTGCTGCGCTGTTTTCTTTTCCAGGGATGTTGCTTGTCCACCTGCGGCCTCTTTTCTCTGGCCAGCATACATGCAGTGCTAGACCTTTACATAGACTTGCTTCTGTGGCAGAGTGCTGGTGGCGCTTGACACTGTGCATAGACATTTTCCTTGGGTGACTGCCGGCAATCAGGCTTGGTTAAGGTGTTGTCCTTGTAACCAGGGCTATTGTTAGAGGCAGAGCCTCCAGCTGGGGACATCAGGGGGTGCAGTCAGTGTTTGCAGTGTATTTTATTTAGCGGGTGCAGTACCGCTAATCGGCCACACGATGGCAGTGTTGCTTTAATCCTAGGCCACGACAGCTTCGTTCATGCTGCGGCCTTCGTGCCGGCGTCTACAGCGCTGTCCGATGGCCTCTGGGGAGATCCTTCTAGTTGCAGCCACTCCTTAGTCTCACTGTCTGCAAGCGGACTGCAACGAACCTTCACCCCCTGGCAAGGCTCTTTTGACGGGAGCTTGTCCCCAGTAGCGGTCGGTGGTGGGAGTGCCGCCGGGCGCTGACGTGGGGCGGGGGAGGGGCAGGGTGGGGGGTAGTAAACTACGGATTACGGGCGATTACAGGTAAGTACACATATAAATAAATAAAACAAATTTCGTTTCTCGCGCTGCCTCACATTTGGCGATGCAGCGCGAGAAACAAAATTCGTTTATTTATTTATATGTGTACTTACCTGTAATCGCCCGTAATCCGTAGTTTACTACCCCCCACCCTGCCCCTCCCACGCCCCACGTCAGCGCCCGGCGGCACTCCCACCACCGACCGCTACTGCTTGTCCCTTAGACGGCTGGCCTCTCTGCTCCTTTGCTGCAGTCAATGCAGGCCAGGTGCCGCTTATGCCTTCACCCCGGGCTGTGCGGGGCCTCGCACCTGTTAGCACGGCCTCTCCTCCAGTCCCTCTTTTCCCCCTTTTGCGGGGACACTACAGCCAGCAACAGGTTCGCTTCGGTGACCGCATTCACCTCCTAGGCGTGGCACCTTCTCTTATAGCTGCCACCCGGGACACATACACACCGCCGGACTCCGCAGGAGGAGGACTTCCCCTTCACCGCGGTGAGTGTCTCTTTCTTTTCTCATTGGGGGCCAAGCAGTCGTGCCACGTTCACTTTCAGTGTTGTTGAGGGTTTCTTCAGTTTATTTTTCAGCAGCGCTGGCCGCACACCGTCACTCGCTGTACTCCGCTCCTCGCGGCAGCAGTCGTACACCCGCCCTGCAGCTCTTGTGCTCCTTGGCCCATTCACTTGTAGGCCTTCTGGGCCAAGGTGGCGCCTTTTGTGTTCCGATCGGCCTCAGCAGCTGATGCACGCTGCGGGCCTTAGTTTATTGCGGGCCCCTCGGATCGGCCTCGGGCTGTGCCTTCCTTGCTCCACCCGCCCGCAGCAGCCTCACTCAGTTCTCACGCTGCGCGGGGGTGGGGTGGGGGCTAGTGCTGCTCCCGGAGACTGGCTATTTCTTCCCGGGTCCCGATGTCCCGCAGTCAAGGCTCACCTTCTGCATGGCATGTCGCCGCGACCGATGCGGGTGGGCTCCGCTTCAGCTCCTCACTCGGGCCTCAGTAGGCTGGTGGCAGGGGCATGCCACCGGCTCCCGGACACGCCACGTGGTCGCCGTTCTCACGGGCGCTTACTCCATGCCGGCCAGCTCGGCAACAGGCTCTTCAATGCTGGGTGGGCTCCCGCTTCAGATGGAGCCTCGACAAGTTGGTGGCCAGGGTTCCGCCACCGGCTCCTCTCGTCCTCGCAGGGCACCAGGCGCGTCTTGTGCCGACTCGCAGGGGGTGCCCTCTACACGGGCAGCATTCCCCTCCCTCAACCACGTTTAGAAGGGCGGCTGCACACACGCGGGCAAGACCCGCTCGTCGCCAATGTTGTGTCAGGGCCCTAGGCCCCCATGATTACAATGATGGACACAGACACCTGGTGTTAGGTTACTGTAAAATGGCCACGAGCACGTGCACCCGGGCCCTTTTATTGACAGGCTCACGTCACTCGTGATGCCTGTGAGGGATGCGTGTGGGGGTGCAAGTGTGCCCACTCCCATAGGGGAGTGGCTATAAACTCTATGCCTGTCGAGACACTAGAACGTGTCTCGCAGGACATAACACCCACCCCGCGCGACACCCCCGCCCGTCATGCCGGCCGCGAATGGATCCGAGTGGAAAAAATGCGCAACATTCATAGGCAATGTCCGACGTTCAGATATGAGAAAGCTATTGTTTAGAGCCCTTGACCAGGGTTAAATATGGCGTTTAACTTTTTGTTTAAATTCCTAACTCCTAAACAGGGGCATGCTTGCTTCAGTGCACAGTGTAGTTGACTGCACTACAGAAGGTTCTCAAAGGTCTATTGTACTACACATTTCGCATGTATGCGCAATCACAAAATTCAACGTGATACTTCAAGTAAAGCACCTCTGAAGGGGATGGCCTGAAACCTGCCTTTGAGAGCGTTGCATTACTCAGACAGCATTCAGGCACGAAGCTCTGCACTGTGGAACGCAAGAGTATAACTCATCTGCACCACAGCTGACCTTTACGTGGTTAGCAAAGAGAGTCAATTCCACAGACCCCCCAGGAGTACACTGGGGTCCAGGGCTGAGAAGAAAGAAAACATGCTGTGGGAAATGTAGGAAAATAATCCTCGGGGTTCGGCTACGCTTCTTTCAAGAGATAATTTAGAAAAAAACAACATACAGGTGGTGCTCTAGAAAGCATTATTGATTCTGAAAATGCATCATCTTGTTTAGAGGTTCTTGCATAGTTCTCAGCTGTAACGTGTTTTTTAAATATGTTCTTCAATTCATGCTGCGTTGACGGCTTTTCAATAAAACACACACGGAATAGAGTAAAAAGAGTTTTACCTGTAACAGTGTTTTTCTAACTGGACTATGTTTTGGATCGTTGTTAAAGAGGATATAGTACGGGGAAAACTGCTGTTTTGTTTCATTATGTTCGCCCGTGAAAATGTAATGACTTTTTGGATAGGTAGAGAGAACGTTAAATCCGAAAGGTGGTGGGACAGAATTTAACATGTCACGTCACAGCTAGTGAGGATGACTTGCCCACACGAGGTTCAAAATCACACAATGCAGTCTAGAAAACAAATTCTACATGTAATAAAAAGGTAACTTGAACACGCAAAATGCTGAGGAGAAATTATTTTTATTTACTTTTTCTTCTTTTAAATATCTCCTAAAAGTAATCACATAATGTAGGTCATGTGCAATTATTTTACTTACTATGTGTAAACTATACAAAACAATACTTCCGGAAGCTTCCCACCCTTACTCATCTCAAAAGTCAAAGTCACATTAAGGCCTATTAACAGCACAGTTGCCACCGATAACAATCTTGCTGTTACACTCCCACTTTTTAGGTAGAACTAACTCCATCTCATTTTCGTACCTCAAACCAAGTGTTAATTCAGATGAACCGTGATATACATTTTCAGCAATGCCATATGGAAAACTCTTCCTTTCAATAAAGCTGCCATCTTCAGTGCCACCGAGTGCTGCTAGGCACCTACCTTGTAATTGTGGTCCACATGTGTGTTAAATATGGAATGATAGAAGGCCCTCTCATAATGAAAATAGGCATCAGTAGCACTGCTATAGTAATGGCATTCAAATTAAAAGAAAAATGCAGCTATCTGTAGAGCTCTAGAGCCACATTGTAGGGGTTTGAGCTCCTTTATCAGGGTAGTGGGCTTTGAATGGGAAGTTAGTGCACGCCTGCGTTACTGTGCTTTGAAAAGAACTGAAGGGCTTCCCAGCGCTACAGAGCTCTGCATGAGACAGAAGGGCCTTTCTCATTAGTGCTTTTGTACTTTCAGTGGGGCAGTTAGGCACTCCAGTGCTACTTTGCTTTGAATGGGACAGTGGGTCAATTCTCACCAGTGCAGTTGTACTTTCGGTGGGACAGTAGGGCACCCCGGAGCTACTGCGTTTTGAAGGAGACAGTAGGACACTCCAGGGTTGCTGTATTTAAATTGAACAGTAGAGGACTCCAGTGCAACTGCGCTTCGAATAGGGCGGATGGGCACCCCAGGGTTATAATGGTTTGAGCAGAACAGTTCAGTTTTCCAGCACTACTATGATTTGAATCGGAAAGTAAGGCGCTTCTCATCAGTGCCACTGTACTTTCAGTGGGACAGTAGGGCTGTCCATGGCTAATGTGCTTTGAATGGGACAGTTGAGAGCTCTGGTGCTAGTGGACTTTGATTGGGACTCTAGAGCATTCCAATGCTACTGTGTCGAATGGAACAGTATCACACTCAAGCGTCACTGTGCTTTGAATGAGGCAGTATGGCACTCCAGCACTATTGTGCTTTGAATGGGACAGTAGGGCACTTTTTTTGCAGTTTCATATAGCTACCTATGTTGTTATATGACATCTATTTATTAATGTAATAACTGCACTTTCACAAGTGCTTTATTAACCTTCCTGCTTTCTCAAATTTGCTTGAAAATGCACCCTTTGTCAACTCTTTTTTCAGAATTTTCTCGGGGGGAGAACCCCCACGAACACCCAATAGGTTGTTCGGGCACAGTGCAGTACGACAATAATTTTACGCCTCACCACTTTCAAATGTCACCAGCCGCCACTGCCTAGGATGCTTGTTTCCAGTCCCGGGAGGACCTGGCCTGGCAGTTCGGGCTGGACTGTTCCCATTGGGCGCAGGGTCAAGACTGATTTGCATATGGCTGGGTCCAAACTGGAATGGCATGGTGAGCAAAAAAACGATGGATTTGGGCCCAGATCTCTGTACTGGGGTGAATGTATGACATTGTTCTGCATTCTGTCCATCAATTGTTCTTTTTGCATTTGTCAGCCCGAGTGGGACGGGCATGCCCAGACGTGGGTTCCGTGCTCTCCATGCCACTGGAGTCAAGCTTTCCTGGCTGATGAGGACTGAAAGCCCGAAACCGGTCCTAGTATGCTTGTTTCCAGTCCAAGGAGGACCTGGCCTGGCAGTTCGGGCTGGACTGTTCCCATTGGGCGCAGGGTCAAGACTGATTTGCATATGGCTGGGTCTAAACTGGCATGGCATGGCGAGCAAAAAACGATGGATTTAGGCCCAGATCTCTGTACTGGGGTGAATGTATGACATTGTTCTGCATTCTGTCCATCAATTGTTCTTTTTGCATTTGTCAGCATGTAACCCTGTACAATAGCGACACTAACGTTTCTGCAGTAAAAACAATTTAGGGTTTTTACTGTTAAGACATATAAAAATACATGTCCTACTCTTTAATATACTGCACCCTGCCTTAGGACATGATATGACTGGTGAAGGGATGCCTTATATATATTAAAGAGGGCGATTTGGGCTCACCATTCATTTAAATGGCAAGTCGAGGAATCCGTTTAAAACGCCTCTGCCAGTCTGCAGTGGCAGGCTGGGAGACATGTTTTCACATTGTCAACTCCAGGGTGGAACAATAGGTGATGCAGCCTTGGTGGGACACTTTAACTTACAGGCCCTTGGTAACCTTGGTACTATATATTAAGGACATGTAAGTAAGTAAAGTTATACCAATTGGGTTTAGGCCAATCAGACATATACTTTGTAGGGTCAGAACACAGGCACCGAGGTCTGGTTTACAGGCCTCAGTACAATCTGAGAGTTGAAAATCCAGCAGCATCAGTCCAAAGGTTTGGGGGTGATAATGCAAAAATATGCATTTCCTTACAGTCTGACATAGTTCAGGATCCACTGCTAAAAGATGCAGAAATCCAAAGTGCAACAACTTATTTTGAATATAAATGGGGAATAGCATACTCTTGAACATTAGAATGAACCTTACGTCACCAAATAAATTGTAGAACAAGTTCTAACATGGTCTTCACTCCACTGTGGTGAGAAATAGCAGAATCACGAAACATTACCAACATTAAGCTGTAATTCTTTAGTAGGAATAAAATAGATTGTTTAATGAAATACAAATCATTACAGCATCTAAGTAGAGCATTCTGTAGCTCATAGAATCCATTCGTTCTTGAGCCTCTTTAACCCTATCTAAAAAGAACTAAGGAATTCCCACCTCAGGATGAGCAGGAACTATATGTTGTTCATAAGTAAGTGAGGACTCTGGATAATGACAAAATAAGGCATCGTCCAAAAGGTTCTTTGTACCAGGAGTATTGGCGATAATGAGATTGTACTGTGCAAAGAAGCATGCCCATCCGGCTTGATGATGAGTCTTTTAGAAAATCATTAAAAACGTGGCTTTTTTCCAATTAATATCCACCTTGTTCACTTATCTCCGGCAGACCTCTCCGCACAGTGCCTAGACGTCCTCGGGCATTCGTGCGCTATATAAATTTCACAATCAATCAATCAATCATAAACTGATGGTTCCCTGATGCCCATTAACAGATATCTCCATTCAATACAAGCCATCCTAATGACTGACTGTCACAAGATATTGTTGTCCATCATTTTCCTGCAATCGTAACAAGATAGCCCCACTGCCATTCTGAAGGCATCAGTCTCAACAATAAACTTTTCAAATGTGTCAAAAACTTGGAGCTTGAGTGAACATTCTTTTGAATGCATTAAATGCTTTTTCAGCTTGAGCATTTCAATGAAATCCTCCTTCATGGTTTCCTTCTTTAAGACACAGATGAGGTATCTAGATAAATCTGCAAACTCTTTAACAAAACGGTCCTAGAGGTTTGCAAATGTATTAAAACTATAGGTTTCTTTGCCATTGGTAGGAAAGGCCATCAAGGATGCCTTTTACTTTCTTTGGGTCCAGAGGCAAACCAGATACATTCAATCTGAATCCAGAGTACTCGGTTTCTTGTTTCTCAAATTCATATTTCTCAGGCTTATAGGCCACATGTTATTGCAGGAGCCTTGATATCACAAAATTCACATGTTCTTGAGCTCGATAAGCATTTCAGAAACAATGGAAAAAAACCACCCATTTTTATAAATATTCATGCTTCTTGAACTGATTACAAAATGTCCTCAGTAAGAAGTAAAGGCTATTGATCCTTGATTGTAATTTGACAGACTTCTCTATAGTTAATGGAGGGTTGAGCTTGATCCTTCTCTGTAACAAAAAAAACAGATGTGCCCCAGTTGGAGAGGGAGAATGTACAATCAATCTATTTTGCAAGTACTCCTTTATTTAAGTAGTTTATTTTCATTCTCCAACAAGGAGTAGATGCACCCAAAGGGAATGATTGCATGAGGTTAAGTTGGTATTACGCAATCATATTCCTTATCAGGGAGAAACGAGCAAACGTCAGGCTTGGCAAAAATGTAGAGTGTGCATGATACTTAGGAGACACAGAAGACAGAGTAGCCACAATTAAATTTGAAGTGATTGTGTAATCTTTCATCTCTTTACTTTGTGACCGGTAATCTACTGCATAACAATGGTGGTGACAAAACTGCAATGAAAACAATATAGTGCCGGTAGCGGAACTAATGTACAGAAGATGCCTCTTAAACCACGAGATTCCAAAAATCACAGCATAATTAGAAGAGGCTGTTTAATCAAAAGAAAGCACTTCTGCGTGCTCGCCAATAGAAACCTATAATGGTAGAGAAGCCTCTCTTATTGGCCCAGAAGCCAATGGCATGTCATCAACAATCTGGACTATCTCATGCACCTTTATAGCTGTAAGTAATATTATTTTAAGAGCCCAGTCATGATCAGTGATCATTCCTCATGACCTATTCAGCAATGCCGGAACACTGATCATTTATATTCTTTCCTTCTTCAATGTTCAAGACTGTAGACAAGACAAACAATTGACTGCCTGAACCAGTCTCTTCTCTTTCTCAGATAATTTGTTCTTACTCAAATCCTTTCGAGGGCGTATGGAACAGGCATGAATCATATATCTTGAATAACCTCAATTTAAATACAGATCAGCCTCAGTTATGCATTGCTTTTCATCCTCTGTCTGTTGACGCCTGTTAGTTCCATTTTGCAAAGATTGTCCTTGGGATGGAATACCCACATGAATTTCTCGTATACATAAAGGTTTCTCTTGGCCAAAACAGAAAACACCACTTAAATGTTTTTCTTCCATTATATCTTTTCGGCAGTCTGACTTCAATTAACAAAGCTGAATCAATCGTGCTCAAGTAAGAAAGCTGAAACAATAAATTCAGAGCATGAAGGAGGACAAGGAGAAAGGACCACTGTATCCTTAATCTCCTCTTTTAATCCACAGCAAAATACAATTATTGGGGTTTTCTCAATATTTGCAGTCTCGGCTGCCATTTTGCTAAAATTAGTCACATAGTCAACACATTCATTCCACCTTGCTTGATATCCCACAAAGCTTCCCCAACAGTATGTTCCAAATCAGGGTGTTCAAACCTCTTCTTAAAAGCAAGTAAGACAATTTAATCACTACACAAACAAGGATCTGAGTCTGATACTATCCTAATCTAAAGTTAATCCGGTGACACAACTAATCAAATATCCCACCTTTGCTCTGTCTTGAGTAAACTGTGTAGGACAGAAAGCAAAATGCACCACTAGAGAATCCAAAAATTCCCTTACCTTCACTGGATCCCCAGAAGAACCTGAGGTTCCAGAAGGAACTGCTTGTTACATCTGTGCACAGAGCAAGAGCTTAATAGAGACTTCGGGGGAGATTTACAAAAAAGTCAGGCAAAGCAGCGCAGCACCCCGTGAGGCTGCTCTGTGTTGCGCAAACGGGCGGGAGCAGGAGAGCTCCATATCTTCAGCGCTATGGCTCTTTCCTCCCCTTTCCCTTGCGCCGGCTCTGATTTCAGCGGCCGTGCGCCATGAACTCACCTTAGCGCCATAGCGCTAGGGTGTGTGCAGGAGTCTAGTATAGGTTTTGTACAGGAAGGGTACCCTTCTTGTACAAAATACTATGCCTAGACACGAAGAAAAGCTTTTCCCACTTTGTATGCGTGCTGCACAGTGCAGCACGCATGCAAAGTCGGAAAAGCACGGAGAAATGAAAGCATTTCTCCTGTTAGTGCCTCCTTTGAAGGGGCGTTAACTTTTGGCACAAAACCATGTCTACAAATCTTTGTAAATATGGTTTTGCATCAAAAGTCATGTGTGGTTGCATGGGAACGCCCATGCTCCACCCATGTACCGCCCCCTCAGCGCTAAGAAACGTAAAGCAGTGCTTTGCGCTCCTTTGAGGGTGTTTTCCAAGGCAAAACAAGTTAGGCGCTGGAAAGTAAATAGCCCAAAAAACATTTTGCGCGGGTTAGCGTCACTTCTGTGACGCTAACCAAGCGCAAAATGTTTGTAAATCTCCCCCACCATGTGTTCAGATAAGGAAGGAGCTCTCCCTGTTATGCCAGATTCGTCAAACAATGCCAAAGTTATTAACAAAACAAGAAACACTCTTCCTATGAAAGTTGACCAAACAATAACTACATGGTGGCAACTACCACTGGGCAATATATTTCAACAAAAAAGGGAGACGAAGAAGGAGCTCTTTGACATTATAATGCACTTCAATCAATTTTACAACAGTAGAGTTCTCCTATCACCCGAACTATAGTCCTCTTGTCCAGCTTGTTAGTACTCAATTTCAATCTCTTCTGTGTCAACAAATAGTACAACGAATTCCTCAAATGGCCCTAGGAACAATATATTTAATAGAAAGTACCCAAAAACGACAGAATAAAGAAGTGACTTAGCAAAGAGGGAAGTAGAAATCAACAAAGAAGCAAAGTACAATAAAAACACAGATTAAACGATTCGACACCATTCCAAAAACAAAGTCAGAAAGTGAATTTCAGGTATGTGGCTGACCTTTTATCCAGATTTGAAAGGAAAGGGTTGTAGAAGGACAAGCTTTAGCCTAAGAATCACCGCTACCTTTTAGGGCATCATACTGCAGTGATTGGTGCTAACATCATTTAAAATCCCTAAGGTGGGTTCCGTAATTTGCTGCATTATAAGACTGCATCTCAAAATTAAGTCTGAAAAAGGCTTAAACATGTCAGGAGTGGCTTGTATTCTCATTCAGAGGGTTCTGCCCTAGCAGTTAGGGCTGAACTGACTCTTTAGGGCGAGACCACGCCTCTTAGGCAAACGATTGGTCCCTCTCTGTTGTGGGACAGTATGCAAAAATTAACAATGTGCTGGCATGCAGCCCAAAGTACTTCCCAGAGGCTAAGATTAGTTCAAATCTTCTATGCATAACTTTTTGCTCTTGTTTGCAGAGTTAAAGCAGTGATTGCGAACACAATATTTGAAAAAAAATCAGACTAGAATTAATTTGATTCAAAATAAAGCAAACAGCAGGTTCAGTGCCAAACAGAGGTAAGCAATTGAGTCAGGAACGAATGGTGTTCCCTTTTTTTTGAGGCGCTATGGCGTAGCCTCCTCTTGTGTGCTCACTGACAAGCCCCCGAAGTAATAGTAGGAAAATATTAGCTTATAGTACATAAACAATTTATAAATACGAAGAATTGCGTGGTGCAAAGGAATTCTGCAGAATGGTAGCACTCCGTTATTTTCAGTAGAAACGGGTAAACAATTACTGTATTCCGAGAAAAACTACAGGGAGAGGAGTATGACCTTACGGTAGGAGTAAAATATATACCTTTACCTGTATGGTACCAGAATGTCGTAACTAAAATATCGACAGAAAAGTCTTGTTTTAAATATCAGTTACAACATTATTGCTGCATTGGAGTTCATACCAGAAATTCTACCCCCAATGTGGCGATATTTTTGCAAAAGATATTTCTGTCTGACAATATTTTTGCTAACAATATTCTGATGTCCAAAGCAGTTTCCACTTGAAGATGATGAACTTGACATTGTGTTTAGTTCATCTAAAGTGTGTGATTGGAAGACCCATTTAAAACCTGGGCAGAACATGTGGCAGGATCAGTGCACTTAGGGGCACATTTATCATAGGGTTGCGTTGTTTTGCGCCACGCAACGGGATTCAATAGCGGCGCAACCCTTAAGTGGGATTTATCAAGCCACCACACCTTGCATGGCCCTGAGTGTCTTGATAAATCTGAAGTGATGCAACGCAGAGCGAATAGCTGCGATACTCTGCCCAGGTAGGCATTCCATGGATGGTGTGTGGGCGTTCCCACGCAACACTCATGAATTTTGGTGCATTCCCAGATTTACCGTTACTGGTACACCTGAAAATACACCAAAATGTTACGCATCCCCAGGAGAGGAGTAACAAGGGGAAATATCTTCATTTCTCCTCATTTTTTCCTCTTTCTATATTTTCGGCATTCTGCAGCACACATAGATAAAGGTAAATGCCTCAAAACAATTCTGCTTATAATGCAGGCACCCTTGAACCACGGTGCAAGAGTGCCTGCGTTGGCGCTAGTCAGCACATTGTGTGCCAGTGCTGAGAAAAGACAGTATGCGCCATATTCTGTTAAATAAGGCACATTCCTGCCCTTTCCCTGTCACGCAGCGCAGCAAGGTGGCTTGCTGTGCTGCATGACTTAATGATAAATATGCCCCTCAGTTTTCAGGTTCAGAAAGTCCTAATATATTGACCAAAAAGAAAGACATTATTTACTCAAATTTCTAAATCACCTACACAGACACCATTGGCTGTGTGTAGAAATATGAAGACTGTCTTTGCAGATCTAATTAATGACTTCACTGTGCGGGGCAGGCATCTCTGAAAACTCCTTCCAGGTGGTGGAGTATAAAAGCCTTACATATGCAGTAGGTCTTTAGCTCGCGACTCTACGTACACTCAGTTTGCCTGCCATCTCCTGCTGATCTGAGCTGGCACTTCAGAGTGCCACTCCATTTCTGCTCACAGAATTCCTGAGCTGAGATGGCAGCTGGAACTGTGTCATGTCTTAATGAACTTTTGCACCTTCTAAAGCTTTGATCAGATGATCCTTGAGCTAACACAAGGTACTCAAGGGAAGAGGTGGAGCCAATACTCTGCTGCTGACTGCCAGCATTCCAGACCCTCATTATGCTGTTACTCACCCAAACACTTTGTTTCATTCAGAGGGTAGTACTTTTAAGCACCTAAAAGAGAGAATGCCAGGTTGAATATAGCACTATCATAGAAACAAGTTGAATGAATTTAGGAAATGGGTGCCAGGTGCTCTACAATTGAGAGAATACATTTTGTCCTAATTGTTATATAAACTTTTCACTCTAGTAAGAGTGGCTCACATTCATCACAAATTTGCTTTAGAGACTTATGGAGCTTCTTTCGGCTGGTGGGAGTTTTTAACGTTTAAAATGGGTACTAGGGCAATAGCATAATACCATAGATCGAATGTCTGTATTTCTATCGATTTCACATGGAGTTAAGTATGCCTCTGGTATACTTTGCCAATCTGGTATTCAACTGTTTATCTGTTGCCATGGCACCTAATGAATTTAGGCGTGGTGTGAGTAGTATTGTATTGCTGTCTGGGATTAGAGAACCCTGGTCTGTCTTTGGTCATCATACCTAGGCCTCCATCT
Source organism: Calotriton arnoldi (assembly GCA_963921515.1). Classification (NCBI taxonomy): domain Eukaryota; kingdom Metazoa; phylum Chordata; class Amphibia; order Caudata; family Salamandridae; genus Calotriton; species Calotriton arnoldi. The sequence continues at coordinate 2,114,890 of CAWUFW010000445.1, forward strand.
CTCTTCTACTTCTCTCCAAGAAATTGTGTCAAGTTATCGGGGTCTCAGTCTGTTTTGGTTGTGAGATCCAAAACACCAATCCTGGTGCCCACCAGGGAGTCAACTGCATTGAAGTTAGCGACTGTACTGTATTCTGAACTTTCATAGGCTCTAGAGCAGTACTTAATTTGTAAAATAATGAGTGCCGGTGCCCAGCTCTACTCAGAAGTCTGGAATCCACCTCATTCTTCTTTAATTGACTACCAGACACTCCCTGGCCATTTATCTCACTCCTTCAGGCCTTCACTTTCTCTCTTGTGACATTTTTCTGTCTTTCTCTATGTCCCTCTTTCCCCTGTGTATGCTTTTCTCTCAGGAAATGTCTGATGAGGATAAATAAGTGTCGGTCCTCAACAATAAGTACTGGTGGGCTCCACCGGCAACCCCCGGCTCAAATTAAGAACTGCCCTAGAGGGTCAATACAGCACCATGGCCCAAAGGAACAGCAAAAGCTCTGCTTCTCAGATGTGCACTCTTGGATAATCTGAGAAGTGTTAATGACAGAGTCAATGCCTGCATACTTTCCCAAATCAGCAAACCAAGCTTGGAAAAGCAGAGCGTTTTGAGACATGTAAAACAGCAAGGGAAGGCTGAGGTCAAACTGCTCTTGATGTGAGAGATGGCTGGTGAGAGCTTGCGCTTTTATATAGATTTCAGGTGCATGACAGAGGTGATAGTGCAGCAGGATCACCGAAGTATAGACCATCTTAAAAAGTGAGAAACATAAGTGCCTGCTGAGCACCTAACGCAACCGCAGACTGTTGGATCATGCCAAAAGTTTTAGTGTACTTAGTTTAATGTGGCTTCTCCCTGCCTCCCTACCTCTACCCAGGATGTGGCATTACGGTGAGAGCTGCAGACCCGGGAAACCGGTTCAGATCTCGGCGTCGGTTCAACATCCTGTGATTCTAGGCAAATCTCCTAACCCCCCTTACCTATAAACAATGCATGTGTCCTTGTGTACTGCAACTGGTGCTCATGTAGAGCGCTCCAATAACTTCTGGTTGAGTTTGCACTGTATTTTAAAAAATGTACTAAGAGATAAAAAACAAAGCCTTGACATAAGACAAGACAAATAGGTCCCCATTTACTGGCTGATTCGTACAAAGTGAAACCAAGAAACTTTTTAAAAATCACGGCCCCCTTCTCCCCCTTAAATTGTATGATCTGAAGCAAATATTTTATTGTGCCAAAACATTTTTCTAAATTTTCACGTATGAAGGCACTTTTAAATATTTGAGTTGAAACTACCAGTTGTACAAAACTATCACTTTTAATAAAATACTTCTCAGTGCAGTGCTATAATGTGCCCTATTAATGTCAAAGCTTCCATATGTTAAAGAAATTTACTTTTTTAATTTTGAATAGACTTTACTACATTTTTTGTTGTTGTATGTTTTACATAGCAAATATTTTCAGGTCTCGGCTCATGCACGGGTTCGAAGATTCGAGCCAGACCCTTGGCTCGGCTCTCACTGTTATTTTATTGGCTTGCCAACCTCTACTAGAGGCAGATTTTATCCATGACTCACTTCTAATATTCCAAAAGGCGGTACCTATGCAAGAAAAGTAGACCTCGACTAGAGTCAGGCATGTCAGGCTCAGGGTTATGGCCAATGTTCCCTCTAATTATTTTCCTCTGTGTGCAGCAGTGTAAGGTCTCTGTGCGCTGCAGCCAATGGGGAATCATCCATTACAACGCAGTTATTACAACGCACTACCTTTACAATGCGGCTGTTACAACGCAGCTGCCTTTACATCGCATGCTATTACAACACAGCCATTACAACGCATGTCGCTACAACGCATGCCATTACAACGCATGTCAGTACAACGCATGCCATTACAATGCATTATAAGGTAAGTAATGGGGATTTTTTAAGTTTTATGGTGGGTATGGGTTTTGGGGTACATGGGAGTAGTAATTTTTACCCCTACACTATCCAACACTTACCCTACTGTTGCACTCACTGGAGTGGGAATAGTATTTTTTACCCCTACACTATCCAACACTTACCCTACTGTTGCACTCACTGGAGTGGGAATAGTAATTTTTACCCCTACACTAGCCAACACTTACCCTACTGTTGCCCTAAAAGTATTATGCGTTGTAATGTTATGCGTTGTAATGGTATGCGTTGTAATGGAATGCGTTGTAAGTGTTGTTCCTAAAAATGCGTTGTGATGGCATGCGTTCTAAAATCATGCGTTGTAATGGATGCTGCAATGTAAAAACCACGTTGTAAAAGCATGCGTTGTAAATGTTTTCGTTGTAACGTCATACATTCCAGCCAATGCTATGTGCGCCAAGAACCAGACCGCGCATATGGGTGCAGCGACAAATATCAGTGCAAAAATCACTCCAAACTTTTGCTTAAAAAGTGAAAATATGGTGCATTCCACTCATACAGTGCCACATGATGGGTCTTAAGGCTGGTTTTCGATTTACATAAACACACTATGACATGAATTGGTTACACAGGCAAGTACATTTCGGCTTTAGAAAAGCACAGGACTCCACCGGTGGTACCAATATAAGATTTCACTAAAGAGTCTCAACTAGAGCTCTGTTCATAGGGAGGGAAAATGTTGGTAGCCTATACAAGATTGCATACCTGGGGATACATGCAGGGGGGCACATGTTATGCCCCCCTGTTTGCATGCACCCCCAGTTCCTGCAGGGCATGGACTTGGAAGGCCATGCCCTGCAGGAATTTGCTTTGGTGTTCCCATTTCGGTGCCTTTTTTATAGGTACCGCCGTGGGACAGCCTGCACTTTAAGATCTGCATGGTGCACATTCTTTGCAGCAGGCATATTAACCCTCTGCGCTACCTTAAAACTTCCACTAGAGAAAACTCTGAGAGTTTTCTTGACATATTTATTATTGCATGAAAATTGCTGGAGGCAAGGAACGTCACAGCAGGTGCTTTTAAAACAGTAATATACCTGCAAACATGGTGTCCCGTCTCCCCCTCCCCCCCGAAGTCAGCACCCAGTACAGTGGCACCGGTCACACCGCCCTAGAGCCGGCCCTGGCTCCGTAGCTGAGCCCTATTAACGAAAGAAATGCACCAAGTCTACCAGGGACATCTTAAGGATTTTGGGGGCCCTGGGCCAAACCTATTTTGGGGGCCCCTGTTCAGAACAGGTTTGAATTTATGATTTAATTTCAGCTCTTTCATGCCCTCTTAGGCCAGGTCACTGACAGTATCCAGGCGCAATTGTCCGAATTCTAAATGTGTTTACATCTAATGTTCAGGGATAGTGATGTGTGTTATCAATATTGTAACACATCAGCAGTTCACTAATATTACTGCAAATAATATCTGTGACACACTCCCATTTCTGATATGTTTGGTCCTATTGCAATCTAGAAGAAACCTTTTTATGAATGTTGCATGAAAAATGAACATTTCTCTGCAGAATGGCTATAATAGACTCTCACACATCACCCTCCTTAAAAATAAATTAAGGGATAATGGTATTCAAAACACTCGGTTTAGTAATTATTCAAGGTCATCACGGCAAGACTATCAGGAGGCTCCCCTGAAAGGCTGGGGCCCTGGGCCAAAGCCCACTTTGGCCATGCCTTAAATCGTCGCTGAAGTCTCAGCCCTGCCAAGTACCACGCATCAGGCATTAGACTAACGCATTTCAGTGTGGTGGTCCGCATCACTGCATTGAAATGCAAAGTCACGCATAATTGCGGGACCTCAGGAGCGCTAGTAATCATGCACTAATACTGACTGATTGAGTTTTACTGACTAACTTTAATTCCTGTGCTTATTTTAACTGACTGACTTTAACTCCTGTGCGCTTATTTCAGTTTTCTACTGACTGCTCCCTCCAAGCAAAACAAAGCTGAGTCAGAATCATAACTTTCACTATATGCGAGTGAGGCTAGGCAGTGGGTGTGCGTTCGCGTTAGCGCGGCAAGAGGGGGCAGAGCCATAGTGGCAGAAGGCTGGAGTAGGCACGCAGACGCCGTGACCAAGCGGTTCGGAAGCAGCAATTTCCCACGCTGTCAAAGGCAACATGGTGGTAAGTTCTGAGTGACTGAGGGGGAATTACGGGGAATGATACAGGATCATGTTCATGCGCGCTGGGCAAGTATGACTTGATGGAATGGTGGAGCCGCCTATCGCCGTGAAGTCAAGTGTGCGACAGACGGGTTAAATATGTGACTGATAACCGTGCGCCTCCTTCGCCTGTTTCACACCGCGTCTGCTAGACCTCTTGTAGATTAGAATATTTGCTTTCTAAGAGGAGGCAAGTCGGCATATAATTGACAGAGCCGAGCCGGACATTCTGGTTGGGTTTATGGTTTCCGCATTGAGAAACATACTGGCCGTTTGTACAGTTTTCTTGAGAGGCCAAAGTTTGTCTCCGTGCAGCTGCTACTGAGACATAGAATCATGCTCGGGCCGGCGTTTGCCAAGTGAGTCATTACGGTGAAGCGGCCCGTACCAATTGCTGCTCCTCGAGAGTCGCCTCGCAAAATAAGTAGTGCCTCAGTGAGGCATTTCTCTCACTGCTTCAAAATGTACTTTCAATTTTTAATAGCACCAGTGTGCCGCCCCCTGGTGCCGGTCCATTTAATTTCAGCACCAGCGCGTTAAGTCAGCAGTGCCGCCGACCTGGTCAGTGCCAGTTTTAACAGTACGATCAGGTTAGCAAGGTTAGTGTCCTTCCAATTTTGGGGGCTTGCTCAGGGGCCCAGCTAGACCCGAACTTCGGGGGGAGGGCTAACACTCCCAGCCAGTGCTGGCCCTATCACTGGTTGCACATGGTGCAACAATCTTTTTTGTTGACCCCTCCCCCATTTCCTCCTTCTCCATGAATTCCCTCACTACCACTCGCCAACAATGCACCTCATCTCTGAATAGCACCTTTCTGACAAACATTTAATTTTTTTATAGCGCTAGTCATAGTTTACTCACACTCAGTTCTGTGATCTGCATGGTACACGTTTTTTGTAGCAGGCACATTAACCCTCTGCGCTGTGTGGGTGGCAGGAGTGCCCATGTGAGTGCACGGTGAGCGATGCAACAGTGTGGGAGTAGGGTAAGAGGAGTGACTGCAGGGTGACCATATGAATTTGGGTGCGGATGTAAGTGCAGAGTGGGACGAATGAATGCATGGTTAGTGATGGGCTTGTTTGAGTGAGATTGCAGATTGAGCAGTGAGGGGGACAGGTGAGTGAAGTGTCATGAGTGCAGGGTGAGCATTGTGTCGTGTGACTGCAGGGTGAGGTACAGGGTGAACTGCGCAAGTGCATTGTGAGTGCAGAGTGATCACTGTGAGTGCAGGTTGAGCAGGTGAATGGTATGAGTGCATTGTGATCACTGTGAGTGCAGGGTGAGCGTGAAAATGAAAGGCGAGAATGAGGAGTGAGTTGTCTGAATGGATGGTGCATCCCCAGACACTTGAAGTAACTCAGCATGTTATTTACGGCGGCATAGGGTTTCAGATGTAAGTTAAACTATTGCTATTATGGCGTTAATCAGGATTGAGGGTGGAGGAAATAAATAATGTGCTCATCCTGCAACAAACTTCCAGTCTTATGATTAGGTTTGCCAGCTCATTATTTTGATGACCAGACGGTACAAAAATAAACAGTCACCTAAATCGTATTTTCAGCACTTATTTGTGCATACTTCGAACAGCAAATATTATTAGAAAGCACTTTTAATTGTGTTCTAGGGGTGCCTGAATGATCCATGACTGATTTAAAGGGAACAAAGACAGAAAAGTTAAATTTCAAATGAATACATACTTTTTTATTTATAACCCTATTTAGTGTCAAGACAAGGTCTTTGCAGGCTCTTTAAACAACACATGGCTGGTATTTTTCTTTTGGCAACCCTACTCTATATTCCTTTTCATGAAATGGATTCTCACACTACGGCAAAGGAATAGGCAGAGTCGAGGGGGGGTGGGGGTATTGGAACCAGAAAAAAAAAGCTAAGCCCCGGTAACCAGTTTACAAATGTGTGTAAATATGCAAATGGTCTTTAAAGACCTGTGAAAAATACGGGCATGCCGGAGCTGAGACTCCAGACACTGCCCAGCAGAGCCCACAACACAATCTGCCCCTCTCTATTCACAAATGAAATGCAGCAAGTCTACAAGCATGATGCGCTTGTAGACTTGCTGCCTTTCATCTGTTAACAGGGCACAGCTGCAGGTCAGATTGTGTGCCTTTGTTAAAGTAATCATGTTAATTGCAGCGCATGATAGGCGCTGCGATTAACATGATTACTTACAAAAAGTCACACAATCTGACCGTTTTCGCGCAGTCCCGTGGTCCGGCGCAGGAAAAAGAGAGGCCGAGCTTGGTGGCCCTGATGCCTAAATAGGCCTTTTGTCTCCACCCCTTCCCGCGCCGGAAACACGTCACTGGTGACCCGGAAGTACTTCCTAGGGCCGGTCGCCAATCGGGCTGACCCGGCCGATGTGTGGGGGCGTGGCGAAGATCCGGGAGGCCGGGCCCTAATGGCGCGCTCTTCAAATCTCGCGCTTTTCCAGATGCGCTTGTAGACTTGCTGCCTTTCATCTGTTAACAGGGCACAGCTGCAGGTCAGATTGTGTGCCTTTGTTAAAGTAATCATGTTAATTGCAGCGCATGATAGGCGCTGCGATTAACATGATTACTTACAAAAAGTCACACAATCTGACCGTTTTCGCGCCGCACGCATTTTAAAAGTGGCGCCGCGACAGTCCTAAAGTTGCCTGTGCGCGCTTTACATTTTACAATGCGCGCTACGGTAGACATAGGTGTGCGCGCACGCACCTTAGAGGGAACAGTGGTTATGGCATGGTCAAAGGTCGTCGATCGGCACTGCCGTCTTACAGAGACATAGACTTATTTGCAAATAGAGAGCTGGGCAACAGACTACTAATCTAGCTCCCTACCCGACTTTCAAAGGCACTTATTGCTGGTTGGGGAATGACTGATATTGTGTATTGTTCTCGAGTGTGAACCCCCGCTGTCCTTTGTCTCCCACCCCTGTATTCCTCCAGCTGTCACACCCGCACCCTCCTACCACGTGTTGCTTGAGCCCCCTCCTAACCCCCCTACAGTTGTTTTCACATATTACACTGTAGCTCAAGCTGCACAACATGGCTTAAAGTAAAATAAAAAGAGCTATTAGCTGTCAACGCAGCCCCATCATAGCGCTTTTTAGGTCAAGCCTGTGCAGCGCATTCGATGCTCTGAGAGGCACGCTGTATTCTGGCATATGGGCTACTGGGGACTTTGGACACACCCACCGCTTTCGGTTGGTTAGTTGGGCTGCTTTTAAAAATTCCTTTTCTCTGGTTAATATTGTGCATCTCTCCTGCCTTTCGGTGCTTGATTCCCTCCCAGCGGACATCACCAATTGATAATTTTGGTTAGCCAGCTCTGGCCATCTCTTGACTCCTCGATCGCACACCCTCCCCCCTCCCGTCACCCTCAAATGCAGCATCCGTCCTTGTCGTTATCTGGAGGGGGAACATTTAGGCCCTTTTCTACAGGCCACTGGCCTGACATAACCAATCAGCCAAGTTGTGCTCCAATTCACTGCCAGTATATCCCTCATATCCTTGAAGGAAAGAAAAAAGACAAATGGTACTGTGGCGGTAAGCACACGTGGATCATGTACCAGTTTGCTATCCCCAAGAGCCACTGGTGAAGAAACAGATTTTTGACGACAGATGTTCCAATAAACCTTTGGGATTCTTCTTTTTATTGCAAATCACACCATTCTCTGATCTACTAATTATTTTGTCATATTGACTTGAAGCTCTTGTCAAAATAAGGCGTTTACAAAATGTTCACATTATTCCTGCATTCAAATATCTTGAATGCTGTATGCACCAGCACACATAGGGCCTTTCTCGAGTGTCTAGATGATGCATTTACATTATATGTCACCGGAGAAAGATTGGCCTTGATCAGTTAACACATAGTTTATCAAAGCAGGAATTACCAAGGTGTTCAGGGATAGAGTTGAAATCAATCCCGAAGGAGTGTGCTTGGCATGCCTGATACGTAACACTAACTACATTGACACTTTTGGTACTTGATTGCTCAATGTTTGGCACACAACTTCATTGTTTAGCAGTCCGTGTATAATTTTCTAATGTGTGCCCTTAACAGTAATTAGTATACATTGTCACGAGGCCCTGCTTGTAGATAATAACAGCTGGGTACCGAGAAAGACATGGACGCCACGGAAACCTTCAAGTGCAAAATTAGTCCAGACATCAACAATTAAGGAACAATCCTCAATCAGAGCGCAAAATGACACAGGGTCAATGTGAGCTACATTATGCGCCTTAGGAACAAATTGATTTGTTTAGCAATGCAACATTTTAAACATCAAACAATACATCAATATCTCATCACACTGAAAGGGATAATCAAAGAGCAGTACGTGATGTATCTTTCCGATAAAGGCTCACCTGGAGAATATGTTTATGCTCTGATGCAACATGCTGTTACAGAACACAATTTGAGCAGCATCTTTTTATTTTGTCTAGACTGTTTTTGCTTGTATGCAGGGGCGGCTCCTCCATTAGGGTGGAGAAGCGTCGCCCCACTGCTTTCTCGCACTGCGAGAAGCAGAAACATTAAATGGTATTTTAAATACCATTTTATGTTTCTGCTTCTTGCACTGCAAGAAAGCAGAAGGGTATGCCTGGTTGGGGGCGGGTCGGCGGGTCGGGGAGGAGTGGCTTGCCCAATGCTGTGGGCCCTGACTGTTTAGTCGGCCCTCTGGGGCCGACCAAACCAGTCATGCGCACTCTGCCTTTTCTCTATGTAGGCTGAATAGAGAAAATGGCCTCCCCATAGGCGCCCGGCTGGGCGCCGTCCTCACCAATCACAACGCTGCCATTGCAGCATTGTGATTGGCTTAGGGGAGGGGAGGGAGGCTGCCTGTGGCTGCTTCCTGTTGGGAAGACGTGGGACCCGGCAGGAGCTGAGGCGGAACGGGACCCGGTAAGGTACGTTTTTAAAATTTTTAATTAAACCCCCGCATCCCCCCGCAAACTTAGGTGACCCGCCCGATCCCCCCTGCCCTCGAGTCCTGCCGGCCGCGACTGCTTGTATGTTATGGACAATAGTGTTACATGCCCACAAACCCTCTGAACGAGGTGTCAGTCAGTGTGTGTTTTGTTTCAGAAATGTTTTTAAAAATTTATTAAAAAATGGGAAAGATTTTGCTAGTCTCACATTTGAATCTCAAATGAAAAACACACATTGGCAAATGCAACGGGTCTCCCCTTTTGGCCTTGCTAGAGCAGACCTATTGACATCGCCAATACTTTTTACTGATGCCGTTCTGCATGCCAAAAATGAAAAAAAAGCATTTGCAATGCAATAGGCCTCGCATTACTGAAAGTTTGAGCTATTGACGTTGCATTATTATTTGCAACACCAATACGTCAAACTTTCAGTAATGCGAGACCTATTGCATTGCAAATGCTTGTTAATTATTTGTTTTACTTTAAGCTATGTTGCGCAACATGTAAAAAAAAACATTGACAAAGCCAATAAATCTTGCATAGGTGAAACCTATTGGCTTTGCCAATGCTTGTTGTATGTGTGCAGTATTAAAATTAGCTTTTATTTGAATGTATCTCCTGCTTTTATGTGGCTATGCATCTGGGTTTCACAAATTGGTCTTCAAGAGGGTCAGGCAGCACTGGATTCTTTATCCATGCTTCCCTGGAAGTGACTATAAAAGGGTGTGAACTAATCATTTTAATTCATCCACTTTGGATACAGGATTAGGACTGTAACATGTATCAGAGTTCTAGCAAAGAGAATTCCAACATGGCTGACGATAACGGGCCATTACAGGCCAAAGGCAACGTGCTAGGCGTTTGAATCGACTCGTCATCGGAAGGAGATGCAAGCAGATTAGAGAGCTGTGGCGTGACTCGAAAAAAAGAGGCACGAAGCTGACAGCGAGATGTAAGCTGTGAAGAACGCGGGCAGGGAAGCACCTTGTCGTGTTGTCACTCCCAATTATTTCCAGAATGTTGATGGAATCTGGGAGTAGAATGTACTCAGGATTCCAGCTGGGTGTTCGAGGCTCTGGCAGTTATTCCGGAGACCTCTGAAGCAGCTGGGTGTGTCGGGATTGTGCTGTGTGACAATTGAATAAAGAAGACTTCTTCTCTCCTCCTACTGCTGTGATTCATTTACGAAGAACCCATCCAACATTTGGCGACGATCGGGATATTTTTGTCACACTCCCCAGCACGTCCCGGCCACCTTCGCTCCTCCTCAAGACACGTGGTGATTGGACTGAAGCTACCCACCCTCATTTTCATGCTGGCTACAGGTCGTATGACTTTAACTGTTAATTTATTTCGGAATACGCTTTTGAGGCCTGTTTCTTGCCACACAAACCGCCTCCTCGCGAGCGCTCAGCCCTACCTGGCGCGCATTGTGGAATTCTCAACACGGCTCCATTCTTCTGCATGCAGCCTCTCAGCATAGAATTTCCAGCGCATCCCTGTTCTCTTGTCTTCAGCCCTCCCCGCGTCTTCACGTCACGGCGTGACACACACAACCTTTCACGCTGGGGTCACGCAACATGCCGCCATCTTGTCAGGCACCAACGCTGTTCTGCGCAGTGATGCGCACACCTTTTTCAAGCATTGCATCAACGCGACCAGCCTCTTTACTCGGTGACGCGCACACCAATTTGTTAAACAGCTGAGCGCGCACCATTTGGATAACAGCTGAGCGCACACCTCTTTACAAAAGCATTCGGTGACGCGCACACCAGTTAAACATTAGCTGAATGCGCAAGTTATCCCATCACGCACATACCTATTTCAGTCACTTGATTTATAAGTGCAACCTCAAGCTTCAAGTCTCCATACATATTTCTCTTTACTTAATATAATCGGTGATGCGCACCCCCTATTTTCAACTTTCCTCATTTCAAAATTCAAGTATACAAGCTCATCACTGCTATTTATTGTATACCAACCTTTCTTCGGTGATGCGCACACCTGTTGCGCACATTTACTCTACTGGTGCATCTTCCTTTGATCTACGTTGTTAACAATTTAATTCACAACAATTCATAATTTAAAACTTTCACTATCTCTGTTCTACCAGTTACCATGCAGAACATAACCTGCCCTCCCCATTTCTTACCAGAACCTGGGGTACTTAAAACTAAATGGAAGCAGTGGTTCAAAGGTTTTGCCAGCTACATAATAGCTTTGGATGGATCTAAGTTCGAACCAGTCAGAAAGTTAGCTCTGCTCTACAATAGCTTAGGTACAGAAGGTCAACGCATTTTTGACCACTTACCTGTCGTTACCCAACCTGATGAAACTGATTGGGATGTTTATAAAGAAGCTGTAAGCAGACTTTCAAACTATTTCAAGGACGACACCAGCGTTGTAGTTGAGACACAAATTATTTACTAGACGCCAAAATGAGTTTGAAACCATTGACAACTTTCTATCGGAACTAAGAGTTCTAATTGCCACTTGTGAATTCGATGGCAACATTGATTCTTACCTAAAAGACCAGCTCATTGTTAACTGCTTTAACAAAAAAGTTCAGGAAAGACTGCTTTGCTGTAGAAATCCTTCTTTAAACAAAACCCTGGAAATAGCTAAGGGTATAGAAAGGTCTGTGATAGCACAAAAAGACTTGAATAAGCCTAAAATTGATCCTGCTGTTGAACCTGTTTGTGCTATTGGTACTAAACCCAAAACAACCTTCAATAAAGTTCCTGAGATCAAAAAACAAAGTTTCTGTTTCAGATGTGGCTCACTCACACACTTAGCCAATGCAAGAAATTGTCCAGCCTTAGGTAAACCTTATACCAAATGCAAGAAGACTGGTCATTTTGCTCGCTTGTGCAGAACTCCTCACAAGGTAACTACTCTCGAAAACTTTGAAGACTCTTGTGATCCAAATGTCTCTACCATCAAAAGTTTCAGTAAAATTGTACTGTCCATTGATACTGATGACAATGATAATGGAACTCGGTGCAATGTCAACATTGGTGATGTAAAAATTCTAGTGACTGTAGATTCTGGCTCCCCAGTCACTTTCGTTTCTGATGTTTTATTTTTCAAACACTGGAACTCTCTCCAATTATCACCTCCTGACATTCGCACTATTGCCTTTGGTGGTCACAACATCGACATGTTGGGTTTCTTCCTTGATAACATTAGATTTAAAGACAGAGTAATGTTCACCAAAATTTATGTAGCGAAAAAAGGCTACAACATCCTGGGGTGGAAGGACCAAGGGAAATTTGGTATGGTACTGAGACCAGGTACTGCGTGTCCCATTTCTCTAATAGACATACCAGAAGTTAATCCCTCTTTGCAACAGTTGTTACTCAAGCACAACGCCTTATTTGATAACAAGTTAGGTCATGTGCATAGTTTTGAACATAAAATTATTTTAGAGAAAGACGCAGTACCTGTCGTCCACAAGGTCAGGAATGTTCCACTATCCATTAGAGACCAATTAAAGCAACACTTGGAGATTTTATGTAACGAGAAGGTCATTGAACCGATTGATTCATCGGAGTGGATTTCTCCGATTGTTGTCGCAAAGAAGAAGGACACTAATGATATTAGACTCTGTATTGATTTGAGGTCTCTCAACAAGAACATTTTAATCGATTGTTTTCCTTTACTGAAAATACAGGAGATGCTAGCTCTTCTGGGTGGTGCCAAACTTTTCTCCTGTCTTGACCTAAAATCCGCCTATCATCAGGTGGAACTTTCAAGTGATTCACGTTCACTTACCGCATTTAACACTCCATTCGGTGCTTTCAGATTCCTAAGAATGCCTTTCGGCCTGGCTTCGGCCGCTTCTGTATTCCAGAAATTAATGTTTAAACTCTTTGGCAATTGTAAAAATATTCTTGCATATCAGGACGATATTCTTGTATTTTCAAAGAATACTGAAGAACACCTCACGATTCTGAGCGATGTACTACATATTTTAGAGTCTAATGGTTTCACTGTAAAAAAAGAAAAATGCAAATTTATGGTGAGCAATATTGACTACCTAGGTCATCACATTTCAGAGTCTGGTATTAAGCCTAAGTCTGACCTTGTCAAGGCAATTTTTGACAGCTCTCCCCCCGAGATCAAAGATCAGCTACGGTCCTTCCTCGGGCTTTGTGAGTATTATTCAAGATTTATTGACAGTTTCGCCTTTCAAACAGAGCCTTTAAGAAAGCTTCCCAGAAAAGGTGAATAGTTTACATGGAAGGAGACTGAATCCTCAGCATTCAGCAATTTAAAAAACCTAATAGTGAAAGCTCCTGCCTTACATCCTTTCAGAGATGATCTCCAATCCATTGTCACAGTCGATGCCAGTGGAGTCGGAGTAGGTGCTGTCCTCACTCAGTTAGTCGAGGGTGTTGAACGTACAGTGGGTTTCGCTTCCAGATCCCTTTCCCAGACGGAACGCCACTACAGCACCATCGAAAGGGAAGCGTTAGCCTGCGTTTGGGCCACCAAACACTTCGAAACCTTTTTGTGGGGCCGAAAATTTGTTTTAGTCACCGACCACAAGCCCCTTGTCTTCTTATTGTCAAAAAATGATCATGACAAGGTCAGTCCTAGACTTGTAAGATTACTCTCCAGAATGTTTGAATTTAACTTTGTAATTAAGCACATTCCTGGAGGGAAAAACACTCATGCTGATTTTTTATCCAGGTGCCCCCTACATCAGGAGCACTACACAGAGGATGACTGTGAGCGTGGGGGGAGTGCGGGCCGGATACACAGACGCGGAGGCTGGATGTAGTGTGCAATTTTTAGTGGGTTTATTGATAACCACAGACAGTCTTGGGGATTTATGTGCAAATAACACGGTCTGTGTCCTTTCGGTATTTCCTCTCCTTCTTGTGGAGCTCCTCTGGTCGTCTCGGTGGTTCGTCTCCTCCCGGGGTGAGTCTTGACAAGGCGGTGGGCTTGCGGAGGCTCATAAAAGGGGGGAGAAACAAGAAGGAGCCGTCAGCTGTTGTCTCTATAAAGTGCAGTGCCTAGTGCTAACCGTCACCACACCCGGTCGGTGATACGAGTTTAAACACACTGGACAAGGAAGGGAGGTGCAGTAAATGAAAAGGGGAGAGGAGCTAGAGTGGGGAAAATTGTGATAACCTAGAGGCAAGGGTTTGAGGAATAAAGGCGGGTTGGTCTCGGGTGCCAAGAAGGGGATGTGCGGATTTTATTAAGGCAATTCAGTGCTCGTGTCTTTTAGTGCTGTACACCCCGGCGCTCCCTAACCCACCCCTGGTATGCGTTCCCCTCCCGCCTCCCCTGTTCCCACTACCCCGTTCTCTCCTTCTGGAGGACTCACCGGCTCCGCCGCAACTCTCCAGAGTTGCGGCCGCTCTCCAGCATCCTCCGGTGGGCTCCACCAGTCCTCGCTCCACTCTTCCTCTCCTTCTGGGCCGTCCGCTTCCTCTCCTCGACTCGCGCTGTTCTCCGTCTCCTCTCTGCTCTGGCTCTCCTGCTCGTCCTCCTCGCTCTCTGCAGATCCGCCGCCTTCCGTCTGCCCTCGGGTTCTATTTACCGGCCTCGGGTTTCCAGTTCTGGGGTCAGTCCGGCCCCCTTCCGCCGACTCCCACCTCGTGACTGGCTCCTGTAAGGACACATGACAAGGGGGTGTGGTTATCCTCAACGGCGTCGGACGGTAGTCCTCGCGGCTTCGTGGGGATTTCGGAATGGTTTGACCGGGGCGTTCGTGATGAAGAGGTACCGTACTGTCATTGTCAGGAAACACCTCACATCGACTTAGAATGTGTCGTTGGATTGGTCGATGGTTTGGTTGTCTCAGGAGGGGCCATCAGCAATTCAGAATGGGTAGATTGCTCTAATTCTGATCAGGTGCATAATACAATTAAGAACCTTATTGCTAAAGGGTGGCCTGATGAAAGAAATTTGAGTGAAGGTTTACGCCCTTTTCACAAGGTAAAGGATGATCTCTCCATTGAAAATGATCTCATCATGAGAGGCACTTTGGTAATTCCTCCAGTAACCCTTAGATTAAGACTGATTAATTTTGCCCACCAAGGCCACCTTGGCATGACAGGCACTAAAAAACGTCTCCGACTATACTATTGGTGGCCGGGATGGATGTCGAAGTAGAGAACTTTGTAGGTCATTGTACCAGCTGTTCCATGGCTGACAAATCTTTAAAAGTACGCAACACTCCCCTTTTTCCAGTTGTCTTTCCTAATGGGCCTTGGGAAAAACTAGGCATAGATTTTATTGGCCCAATGTATAAACTCAAAATCAACATGAGATTTGCTTTAGTTGTAGTTGACTACTTTTCAAAATGGGTGGAGTGTAGATTTTTGCCTGAACCCTCTACCACAGCTGTAATTGACTTACTTAATGATCTTTTCCGACGTGAAGGTGTTCCCAAAGTCATTGTCTCTGATAATGGGGTTCAATTCAAGTCCCATTCCATGCAATTTTTTTTTTAAAAGATGGGAGTCAAACACTTAACTGTGGCCCTTTACAGTCCCCAAGCAAATGGCATGGTAGAAAGGGTGAACAAGATGTTAAAAGAAACTATTCAGATGGCCTCCGTTCAAGGAGATTCTGTTCAAGAATCTGTCCAAGAAAGGTTATGGAGTTACCATAATACTCCACACTCTGTGACTGGCACCCCCCCCTTTTGTATTATTGAAAGGACGTTTTGTTTCTTCCAAACTCAGTCCCAACTGGGTTTTGGAACAAACTAAATGTTCAAACAAGATCCCCAATCCTGAACATGTGCGTGATACAGTTACTAAAGCTCAAGTCAAAATGAAGCAAGTGTATGACACAAACAAGAAAGTGAAAGACATTCAATTTCTTGTTGGAGATCTTGTTAAAGTCAAAAGGCCAGCCGGAGTCAAAAGTCTTAATTCCAAATTTTTTCCTATGACTCGTATTGTTAAGGTCTCCAAACATGCGGTTCTACTAGAGTCCGGCAAGTGGTGGAGTAAAAGGAATGTGATATTAGTGAAAAACAACATATGTAGTAACTCTCATTGTGATATTCCTTCTGATTATTCTCCTTTATCCTTACCAGATGTTCATTTTTCAACTCAACCAAATGACACTTCATCTCATCACACTGGTTGTGGTGATACCTCCTCTTCTCAAGATGTTCTTAGTGAAGGTTGTTCCATGTCTGAACATGCTCAAACTCACTTCTGTTTGTCAAGAGGGGAAGGAAGTGTCTGTACTGACGCCCCTGCTGGTGGTCCTTTCCCCGGTACGTCAGCTACCGTTCCAAGAGAAAGCAAGAGGAGACCATGTCCTCCTCATTATTTAAAAGATTATATTCTTAATTGATTTCCTTTGTATTTCTCCATTGTTTTCTTTTCTTCTTTGTTCTTCACTTTTGCATTTTATCTTTTCTTTTCTGGTGTTCTGTTTAGTAGCTTAAGGTTATCATTTGCTCTATTGTGTTAAGGGGGAAGATGTGTCGTGTTGTCACTCCCAATTATTTCCAGAATGTTGATGGAATCTGGGAGTAGAATGTACTCAGGATTCCAGCTGGGTGTTCGAGGCTCTGGCAGTTATTCCGGAGACCTCTGAAGCAGCTGGGTGTGTCGGGATTGTGCTGTGTGACAATTGAATAAAGAAGACTTCTCTCCTCCTACTGCTGTGATTCATTTACGAAGAACCCATCCAACACACCTCTTTGGTGAACCCGGGACTGATACAGACATCAGCGGTAGAGGTGAAAAAAGGCTGCTGTGAAGACGCCTGCAGTCAGGAGGATGCCGCGACCGACCTACGAAGGCTGCAATGAAGGGATTACTGCCTATGATATCCTAACCAAATAAATAAAGTTTACACCTAACTAAGACAATAGTCATGTCTGACATAACTTTTACAGTGTTTTCAGAAGTCGGATTTAGGTTAGAAATATGACGCAGCCTGTTACAATGGAGAATATGATCAAATAACTAGCAGAGGGAATACACCTACAACTTGTTGTGGAACAACAAGCCCAAGCCAGACAGAGAGGGTATACAAACTGCTATGAAAACACAGGCGTCCCTCATTTTGGATACTCAACAAGCCCAGGATACAGCTATCCTGAAGCTCACGGATGCCTTTGCTAACACAAAGGTACACCCTAATGTACCTACTTCAGTTCTTCAAAAGTATCAAGCCGGAGAGGACACTGTTTTCTTTTATTACCAATTTTGAGAGAGTTGTGTCCATTGTCGCTAGTCCTCATGAACAATGGGGTCAGTACTTCGCTCCCTTGTTGTTAGGAAAATTATAGTCTGTCTATCGGGTTGTAAATCCACCAGATATGGCCTCCTATGAAGAGATCAAAAAGACCATCCTGGAATGACTGTGATGTGACACGTTTTTACTACAGGCCCCGTTCCAGAAAATAAAAATAAAATTCAGATGATAACCAGAGGGCATTATTTTATTGTATACAAGATTTGTGAAATCGATGGTTGAAGCCCAACACTTCCATCATATAGTCGAGAAGGTGTGTCTAGTAGTCGAGAAAGTGTATCTAGAGCAGTTCCTAGATGCACTCCTAGGGTCTACGTGAACTTGGATTAGACAGCATCCAAACATTACGGTCTCTTTGGCAATTGAACTTGCATGTGCTTATCATTGATCACCTAAGTTTCGAGGATCAGTTCCAAGGCCACATAATCCTATGTCCTCCTCGTGGAAGACCCAGACGAAGTCCATTATCAGACCCTTGCCAGAGAATAGAACACCTTTAAAGGCGTCAGGGAAAGACTCAGGACAGGGACCCCAATGTTTTCAGTGTGGCAAGTGGGACCTATAGCTAGGAATTGTCCTCAGAGAACCCCTGGTGCTGAAACCATGGAAATCGGGTACTCTAGGGGACACATCCTATGTATGGGAGGGTCACCACAAGCCCACTGGTTGCTAGTCCTCTTCAGTGGGTGTCCCGTTAGGGCTCTAGTGGATTCGGGGTGTCAATATTCAGTAGTCCGACGCATTTTGGTAGAGCCACAACAACTAGTATACCAGAGGTTGGTCTCCATCTCCTGTGTACACGGAGACAGTAAAATATACGCAGTGGCCTGAGTAAACGTACAGTGGCGGGATAACGTAGGGCCTCCTGAAGTAGGAATGGTACCCCATTTGATAGAAGAAGTAATTATTGGGACAGACTACTATAAGGTCCATCAGATGTTACGTGAGTTAAGAAAAGACGCAGTGGGACTAGAGTGGTTACAAGAAGCTCCTTTACATGGAGAAGAGTTATTTGGGGGTAAGGAAAAAAGGAAGCAGTCTAGATCTGAAAAACACTCAAATAATTAGATATATGTATTAGTGAATCATGCTAACCCACCTTCGATCGTTCCCTCCAAAGACGACAAGTGGGAGCACCAACACAGCTTCAGGGCTGCACAGTGGTAGGATCCCAACTTAGCACAGGCCTGGGCTCATGCTGCTACAGACAACAAGGGTCAGCTAGAACCATTTTTCTTCATACCAAGTGTTTTTTTCTACAGGGGTATGAATAAAGACAGGAAGAGAAAATCGCAACTGGTCGTCCCTCTTCCGTTCCGTACCCAACTGTTACATCTGGCCCATTGTCAGATAGGAGGAGGACACTCTACCATGGAGAAGACAGAAGAGTGCCTATTAAGGAGATTTTACTGGCCTGGGGTTAATTCTGACATTAGGAAGTTCTGTGTTGCTTGAGAACGTTGCCAACTAATTAATTGCCCTACAGAGTGTAAAGTACCCCTACTACTTATTTCCATCATTGATGTCCCCTTTACCAGAGTGGTGATGGATCTGTTTGGCCCTCTACTTCTGTTGTCAAAAGGATACCAGTACATAATAGTTTGTGTTGACTATGCAACCAGAGATCCCAAGGCTGCTCCTTTAACCAGCATGTCTACTCCAGTAATTGGTCAGGCGATGATTGAGTTCTTTTCAAGGGTAGGGGTTCTCCAAAGAACTTTTGACATACCAAGGCACTCCTTATATGTCTATCTTGAATGTACCCCCAAAACTGAACATTCGTTTATCATCCACAAACAGATGGTTTAATGGATGTACAATTGAACTGTTAGGACCATGTTGAGGAAACTCGTTTCAGACACTGGTAGGGATTGGGACAAAAAGCTGCCCCTCGTTCTGTGTGCCATTCACAGACATACACAGAGTTCTACCGGGTTTTTTCCATTTTAACTCGTTTTCAGTAGGCAACACAGAACCTTATTGGATATGGGTGCTGCACACTGGGAGGAGAATAATAGTTGCGAATTGCTACAGTATGCGGCCAGTCTCAGAGATAGTGTCCATTTTTTGTGCGAAGAGGTACGTTTAAATCTAGAAAAGGCTCAAGGGAAACAAAAGAGACAATATGACAAGCAGGGTAAGGTGTGGGAACTATTGCCAGGGGATAAAAAGTGTTAGCATTATTGTCATCATCTGACAATAAACTGCTGACCCTTTGGGAAGGGCCTTTTGTGGTTCTAGAACAGATAACCCCCGTCACCTACAAAACAGCAGTATCCCATAAGGGACAAATCTACCTCATAAACCTCTTGAAATGGTGGGAAACACCAATATCCTATAGTTTTCCAGATATGCCTGCTCTCCTTGTCACAAATTCACAACCCCTGGACATTACCTTCGCCCCGTTGGGAGATTGAGAAGCTGTTGAAAAGAAACAAACAGGGTCGCAGATTACTCCTGAGCAAAGGACACAACTCTGGGGGGTTTTACAACAGTTCACAACAGTGTTCTCGGGGAAACCAGGAAAAATAAGTCTAATACATCATGATATCATCACTGAAGGCAGTAGAGTTGTACAACTACGACTATAGAATACCTGAGGCTCGACGAGCTGCCGTAGAAACGGAGGAAGCCAACATGTTGGATGATGGTATAATAGAACCCTCACATAGTGTGTGGTGTTCCCAGATCGCTTTAGTGCTCAAATCAAATGGTTCCCCCAGATTTTGTATTGACTTCCGACAGGTTAATAACATCTTGGAATTTGACACATACCTTATGCCATGGGTCAATGAGTTAATAGAGAAACTGGGGAAGGCAGCACTTATGTCCATGCGGGACCTCACCAAAGGGTATTGGCAAATACCCCTAACCGATGATGCCAAAGAGAAAACTGCATTCGCAACCTCTTTGGGTCTGTAAAGTCCTGCCATTTGGGTTACACAGGGCTCCTGCAACCTTTCAGCAGCTTATGGGCAGGGTCCTACACCCACACCAACAGTATGCTGCTCATACTGAGACGATATCGTAATTTCTAGTTCCTCCTGGCTTTTACACCTAAAACAATTGAAAGCTGTTTTTTGTGCCCTTCAAAAAGCCAGTCTATCAGCAAACCCAAGAAAATGTATCCTTGCTACTGACTTCATCACGTACTTGGGTTATTCTATCCAAAATGGTAAGGTGCGGCAGCAAATCGACAAAGTAAAAGCAATTAAAGAAATCCCTCGACCCCTTACAAAGAAAGCATTGTGTTCATTTTTGAGGCTTGTAGGTTATTATAGGCTTCATTCCCCCATTCTTGCAGCTGGCCTCTCTGCTTACAGATCTGTTGAAGAAGACCCAATCTGCAAATATATACCCCTGCCACCCGAGCAGCTTTGATGAACTGAAGGATATATTTTGTGTCGATCCCGTTTTGATTAGTCTGGATTTCTCCAAAACCTTTGTTCTACAAACAGACGCTTCTGGCAGAGGTCTGGGAGCGGTTCTGTCCCAGGCGGATACCCATGACCAGGGCACAAGTCGGGGGTACACGCGGGTGGACGGCACCCTCCCACTATTTTCACAGTCCACCCTGCCAAGAAGTTGGGCCCCACTGAAAAATGTGCTGAATTTGTCCCGGTGAAATTTTCAAACACCGGGACACATTCCGCAGCGCCTGCACGTTGTTTTCTGCTTTCGATCCACAACAACATGCAGGCGGGGAGGGGGCTCTCTTGTTTCAGACTCCAGCTGGGCCCATAACAAAGGCCGAATTTGAGCGGTCATCAGGCCTCCTTTTGTTCGAGTCTCCTGGCTGGGAGCAGTCATGAGCCTCACACCTGATGCAAATGAAGCGGAGGGGAAACAAAGGCTCACACCTTGTTAGCACTTCACACATACTTAAGAGCCGCAGTTTTTTACTTTGTTCACAAGATATGCATGCACCGTAATAATGTCAGGTGTGTTGGTCTTTCCCAGGATTTATACAAAATAAATAGCATTTATATATTGCTTACTACCCCTGAGGAGGCGTTGAAATAATTTAAATATCACTATTTTTTTCTTATATAGCGCTATTCATCCCAATGTAGGATGTCAGAGCACTTTACATCATACAAATATATTACATTTACAATAAATCATAGACGTTTGTAAATCAATGTACAGGATGTGGTACATAAAACAGTGGGGGGGGTTACACAGTGCAGAAGTCACATATCATCTTTCATAGCTCACTGTGCTGTATTAGAAGGATTGCAGTGCAACTGCAAGTAACATAGGAATCTCTGTGTTGAAAGCAGTCCCCCACTTACCTAGCCACATAAAATAAAATCTGTCATTTGCATGTTACATGATGTGCTTTGCAGGAGACACATTAACCCTCTATGCTACTTTGAGTCAAAACTGAGGCTAGACAAAACACAGATCTTTCCAGCAAGTGCATTAACCTCCAGAGTTATCTTACCCTTATTATTCACTCAGATTTACTGGGAACACACAGATCTCTGCAGCAGGTGCCTCAACCCCATAAGATATTTTAAAATAGTCTTTGCAACCAATTAAGCAGAACAGATTTACTGTCAGTGTTATCCTTGTTGCCACTTTCTTTGTGGAAGAGTTAAAAATGAATAAGTTGAGGCCCAAATTTTGCATCAAGGTTGACCTTGAAGTAAAATATATTTTGGGATTTACAGTACCACACAAATCCAATTTGTATGAGTTTGTAAAAAAAATAAACGAACTCAAGGCAGCAGATTGCCCTGCTTTATGTTACCTTACGTCAGGTAGGCATTACATGGGTGGAGCTAGGGCGTTCCTATGCATCCATTGATTTATTTTGACACAACCCATATTTACAAAGACTTGTAAAGATAGGTTGGCACCAAACTGGTGAGTCTAACTGAGGCTGGCGTAACAAGGAGAAACATAGCCGTGGGCGTGGTCTGGCAGCGATGGAGTGAGCAGCGGTCGACTGTCATCACGATCCATCCTGACCCCCTCGAGGGCCAATCTGGTCCCATTAATCCCCCCAGACCTGCCCTGAGGCGAGAAGAAATCGAGGGAGTGCAGCCGCAAGAAGCAATGCGGCCTCCACAAAATGGCAGCGCCCAATGGCAATGACGCGGGGAGCTCCTGACGTCTGGGGATGTCCCCGGAGAGGTGCCAGAATTAGGGAGTTGCGACGCCCGCTGCGACCTAAGGATGTGGGTCTTGTTGTAACCTGAAGGGCAGCGACAGACGGCCGACGAACAGCAAAACCTCGAGCTGGAGGTGGAAGCTGGGCTGAGACTGAAGCGGCGGCAGAAGGGAGCGCTACAGCCCGAGCCCTGAGGAGCGCTGGACGCAGACAGAAGTGAGGAGAGAAACGGGCCCAGAGGCGCGAGTCCCCGCCAGGTGCAGTGAGTAGCGGCTGCAGGGGGGCCACGGAGAGCTGATACCAGCGGCGCTGGGAGGCAGAAGGAGATGACTGACCCACCTAAGATGGCGGACCCCAAGCGCGAGGAAGCGGAGCTGCCTCCTGGGATTGAAGAGCGAACCGGGACTGCTTGAGAGCTGACGGGAGCCAAGAGAGCAGACACTAGTAAGGTGTACCTGCGTCCCTCCTCCCAAGAAGTGCGCACAACGGAATCGGCCAGAGGTGGGGGGCACTGATAGGGAGCACCTGCGTCCCCCCTCTCCAGAGTGCACAAGAAGGAGACAGCCAGAGGTGGGGGGCACTGGCAAGGAGCATCTGCGCCCCCCCCTAAAGAGTGCAGGACGAAGGCGGCTGGAAGCAAGGGACGCCATAGGAGAATAAGGAGGCCAAGCCCTGACTTGCTGAGGGGCCGCGGGAGCGAAGCGCAGCCCCCTGGGCCCCTGAGGCGGTCTGCGGGCATTGTAGAGACCCCAGCTAAGAAACTGCGGATGAGGACGGGGCAAAGCGCAGTGAGAATCCGCGCAGGAAACAGAGGACCCAGCCATACCCGAAGAGGGACACTTGGTTGAGCATAGCAGGGCTTGTGGGGGAACAATCTCCTGCCATGACAACTAAAGAAGAAGGACGTACCCCTGCAGCGTGGAGGCCCAAAGAAAGGCAGTTGGAGGGCAAAACAAGACGGCGGCTCGCAAACCAGGAGCGGATGAAGCGGGTGTAGAACTCTGAAACTAACGCAGGCAGCGCGAGGAATACTGCCCACGCAAAGCAAGCAGGAAGTAAACCGAGCTGCCACTGGAGAGACACTGAACACTGAATTAGAAGCCCAGAACTTGCGATACTACACGGGGGAGCTCAGCCCCCCCACTGAAAGAAAGTGATAATTCTACGAGGCGCAGAACCATAAGGCCCCGGACACTAGGAGACCCTCAACACGGACAGGGGAGAGCCCCCCCTCCCCTGAGGAACAGACCGCAGCAGCATCGACCCCGAGAAAGACAGTTACAAAGGCCTGGCGAGAACTGTGTGTGGGAGATGGGGAAAGTTACAAAGAAGGAGGGAACTGAAGGAACCCCACTGGAGGTTGCGAAGGAAGGAGGCGAGGCTCACCAGTCCCAGACGCCCTGCCCACAAGCCCCAATCCTACAGGACATTCTACAAGCGATAACAAGCTCCGGTGAGTGCCTAGAAGCAAAAATAGACTCGATGGACACGGACCTGGGCATTTTAAGGGACGACCACAAGCGCCTAGTAGATCGAGTAACGGCAAATGAATGCAAGCTGTCAGAAATGTCCCTTGACATCTCAGCCATGGAAAAGCAATTAGCCACGTTAGAAACCAAGGTGCGCACACTGGAACTTAGGGCTGAAGACCATGAAAACAGGTCACGGAGAAATAATATAAGGATAGTGGGACTCCTTGAGAAAGTGGAAGGTACCAACATGGTGGACTACCTCGAACGATGGATAAGCAAAGAGGTGGCGCCAGAGGGACTATCAGCGTTCTACGCCTTTGAAAGAGCGCATCGAGTGCCGGCAAAGCCTCCCACGCCCGGGGCCCCCGCAAGCTGTGGTGGCAAGACTCCTCCACTACAGCGACAGGGACCACATCCTGGCAAGAGCCAGATGTAATGGAGACCTGCAAGTGAATAACACGGTGGTGCAAATCTTCCCGGACTTTTCTAGGGAAGTCCAGAAACAGAGAGGAGCGTATCACAGTGTGAAACAAAAACTCCGCCAGCTGGAATACAAGTATACCATGCTCTATCTGGCCAGATTACGAGTGATTGCGGAGAGGGGAGTGGAGTTATTTCAATCCTGCGGGAGGCCTGAGACTGGCTGGAGCGCAATCGAGGCGAAACACCCCCTCAAGAACCGAAGATCCCGTGGTAAACGGAACAATGGAGACTTGCCCACGCGGGAAGAGGTACAAATTGAACGACAGAATGTGGTGAAGGAGGTGGCGTTGATAAATGGCAGAGGAATAGACCAGTCGCCCCCAGAGGAGCGGGGTTCAGCTACCAGAATCGGACTCTGACAGCTCATCCACAGTATCAGCAGTGCCGAGTGTTGAACTCCCACAGATAACACCACAAACAGCAGACAACATTATTTGAGAAATTGTCGAGAATGAAGGGAAATTACATAAGCTGTGAGAAATTATGTGGCGGCAGGGCAGGAGGGGGGGAAGCGGGGACGACTGAGGGGGTCGACAGGGGAATAACCCCAGTGCTATCGGAATTGGAGAGCAGTTCTAGGCCGGGACAAGCACCGGATCACACCCCCCTGACTAGTTGAGCAGTGAAGGAGCTGCTGATAGCTGAATTTGCATAGTTTGGATGGGAGGCACACACCTACTTATCCTGGGGAGTGGGAGTTGGGAAGGTTGTTTACAGTTGCATAGTTCGGGGGGCTGGAGTTGCACCGCTTACTAGAGATAAATCAGATCGACCGGGAATTTCCTACACGTACAAAGGGGGGAACTGGGGAGGAAAAGGGGAGTGCTTCGTTCAAGGACAGGAATGGCGACAGGGGCACACACATATAAATGCATGTAATGGAATATCTGGGGAATGCAGTCCATGGCAAAAAGATATAAAGTGCTATCTTATCTCAGAAGAAGAGGAGTGCAAATATACTACAGAGGCGATGGAGAGGCCAGACATACTTCACCACGTACTCAGCTTATGCTTGCGGGACCTTGATCTGCGTCCAAGCTGGGGTCACTTTTCAGTTGTTGGACTCCTCAGTAGATCCTGAGGGACGTTATGTTGCAGTAAACGGGCGACTAGAAGGGCGACACCTAAGCATAATAAGTATATGCCCCCAGCACTGACCAGCCGGCCTACTTTGAGCGATTGTCCCGCTGACTGGCCCCATTAATGACTGGCCCTACGCTAATAAGGGGGGACTTTAATAGAGTGGCTGACGTAGGGCTGGACAGATCCCATCCCTCGCTGTACGACTCAGCAACAGCGCGCGCTGCACGAGCATTCACTGCCTGGCAAGACCATTGGGGACTGCTAGACTCCTGGTGGAGACTCCACCCTTACGGCAGGGACTACTCTTATTTCTCGTCCATGCACAAACTCCACGTCCGCCTAGATACCTTTTTGTGTACTGCGGATGTGCAGAGCGGGGTGCGCTCGGCCGAGTACCTGGCCCGAACGATTTCGGACCAGAATCCGATTATGCTAGCACTTGCCTGGGCGCCCGTAATTCCTACATGGAAGCTCCGCCCGAAGGCGCTAAATGACCAGGTTTTCAGAGAAGGAATACGGACAAAAATCACTCAATACTTCGAGGATAATGCAGGGACAGCTGCCTCACCAATGACGGATTGGGACGCTTTTAAGGTGGTTTTGAGAGGTTACTGCATAGTGGAGAATACGGGGATCAGACGAACACTCCTGCTAGGGATAGAAGGGGCGGGGCGGACCCTCAGAGACCTAGAGAAGGAGCGCCCAGGGAAACCGGAGATCCAGACAGAAGTGCAGGACACTAGAGAGGAAGAAGCACGACAGAGTGCCTAAAAAGCTTCGATTACAAGCAATACCTGAGGAGAGCACACACGGAAAGAGACAAGTCTGGATCTCTTCTAGCGTGGAACTGGAGGACCAAGCAGGCACCAGATGTTTCGCCCAAGAGGCAATCAATGACATCTTTGCGCAATATTATGCAGGACTAAATCGCAGCTCTGAGGGGCGCGACGGGCCTGCAGCACGGGAATACTTAGATGAGGCACAGCTGCCTCAATTAGAGCTGGAAGAGACGGAAGAGCTCGGAGACGATATCACAGAATATGAGGTGCGGGGAGCCATAATACACATGGCACGCAACAAGATCCCCAGGACTGATGGTTTACCTGCGGAGTTTTATGGGGTATACGCCGAAGAACTGGCGCCTAGGTTAACTGCACTATATAACGCGGCTCGCGAGGCCGGAACTCTGCCAGAGAGCTCCAGGGAAGCTCTCATTGTGCCGATCCTAAAGCCGGGGAAACTAGCACATGACCGCACAGCCTATAGACCCCTCTCCATGTTAAACATGGATTACAAAATTCTAAGTAAGATCCTAGCTACCCGTCTATTACCCCACATGACAAAATTAGTACACCCGGACCAGACCGGGTTTATCCCGGGGCAAAACACAGCGATTAACATAAGGCTGCTACTGGCCATCATGGAATCAAGAGACTATGATAAACCAGAGGAAGCTGTGTTCGCAGTGGACATTGAGAAGGCCTTTGACTGCCTTGAGTGGTCCTTCCTTTATGAGGTACTGGACGCAATGGGGCTGGGAGGTGGTTACTCTGCGTGGGTGCGATTGTTATACACCAACCCCACGGCAAGGGTGCGCACAGGTAAAGTGATATCCGGAAGACAGGTGGTGCAGCAGGGAACGCGGCAGGGTTGCCCCCTTTCTCCGCTGCTGTTCGCCCTTGCTATGGAGCCTTTGGCCTCCCGGGCGAGACAGGGACAGGCCTTTAGAGGCCTTCTGGTGAGTGGCGTGCAGCATCATATAGCCCTATACGCGGACGACCTCCTGATCCTCCTCTGCGACCTAGAGAGGGATCTGCGGGGAGCGCAGAACACACTGGAGGTGTTTGGCAACCTGCCCGGACTAAAAGTCAATTGGCAGAAGTCAAAGCTATTCCCCATGGCACCGAACACCCCCCCGCCCTTGGCGTTAGACAACCTTCAATGGGAGCCCAGATGCCTGTCCTATCTTGGAGTAAGAATTTAGCATGAAGCAGTGATCTACTAAAGGGCAATGTGGGCAACGCAGTAAGCTCTCTGAGAGCGACTAGGAGCTTCTGGGGATCACTCCCATTGTCTATGGCTGGCAGAGTTGCCCTGTTGAAGATGGTGGCCCTGCCTGATTGCTGTACTTCTTCGGGACCCTCCCGGTCTGGATCCCAAGGGCAATATTCAGGGGTCTGGAGTCCATGATTACGTCGTTCTTGTGGGGAACGGGAGGCAGGCGAGTGGCTCTAACCACGCTGAAACGCTCCTCGGCGACGGGAGGGATGGCGGTACCAGACTTAGAGTTATATTATCTGGCGGCGCAGCTCAATTGATTGATCCAATGGCTGGCAGCGGGGCGGAACCCAGAAAGGACGCAATATCCCTTTGCGCCGACAGGGGCAGAACAAGCAAAACTGCTCTTACGAGTGCGAAGGCAGACAGCACAGGACTACTAGGGGATCAATAAGTGCTGGTCCAGATGCCTTCAGCGCGCGAATACTAGGGTCCCATACTCACCTGAACTGCCGATATCTCTGCTTCGTGGCCTACCACATAGAGGGAGTTGGGCGGGACTGGAAGACTGGGAGGAGGCTGGAGTGCATAGAGTGGGAGAAATTTTCCGTGACTCTGAACTGCTCCCCTTTGAGGACTTTCGGGCAGAATATGACCTGCCCCAGGGTCACTTTCTACTGCACAGGGCAATCACCATGAGTATGAGAAAGCACTGAGGGACGGGAGTCGTGGAGCCCCAGGCTCTGGATAGTTGCTGATATGTAGCTACATCGGCAGGAAGGATAAAAACGGTATCCTGTCCATATAGAGCAATGAGCCAAGATATCCAGAGGCTGATGGAGCACTTGCGCTCGCAGTGGGAGGGGGACCTGGGGATCCCGATCCCGGAGGAGGCCTGGGAAAGTATAGTGGAGAGAACACCAATATCAACCAGAAATGCAAGTTTTAAATTAATTAACTACTATGTCCTACAAAGAGCCTACCTCACTTCGACACGCATCAGGAAGCACTTTCATGTAGAAGAGGCAGCCTGCCCTAGGTGTGGGTTTAGAGAGGCACACATGATGCACATGTTCTGGGATTGCCCCAAGCTGATCCCATTCTGGGAAGAGGTCCTTCACATCATAGGAACAATCTTAGACAAAGAGATTCCGCGTGCTCCGGGGCACTACATATTGGGTTGGTTCCCACATACGGCCAAGACCAAAACGACTGCGAAATTCCAGGACCTGGCGTTGGTACTAGCCAAGCGGGAGATCATTAGGAATTGGAAATCAGCAGTGGGGCCAAGGGTTGGGACGTGGAGGCGTGAGCTTGAAAAATGGGCAAGAGCGGAAGGGAGGATTCTACTAGCAGAGGCAGGAAGAGGTATAGGCACCCTCGACAGAGCCAGGGCCTGGGAACAACTAGTGGACGAACTAACGGCACCTGACCAGGAACAGGAGCAACCACCCCGACGGCTCCCCACTAAGAGACCTGACATTAGAGGAAGATCAGGCTAGACAAAGAGAGATTCGGACCACTATCAGAATTCCCCCTTAGACATACGGCACACGACATATGCGAACAAAAGATCCTACTGTAGGAAGATCCTCAGCGTCAATACCTATGAAGAGAGGGAAATAGGCGAAGCGGAAGCAACTCGAGAGGGAGGGAGGGAGGGCGGGGGGGGGAATGGGAACCTAGTTAAACAATTGAGTATGGGTTGCCAGAAGTACATTAAGATGTGCGTAAGATTAATTGAGAATGATGTATATGTACTGCGAATGTTATTAAATGCCAATAAAATCTGGTTAAAAAAAAAAAACAAGGCGAAACATAGCCATTTCTCCTCGTTACTTCCTCTTTGCATGTATGCTGCATTCTGCATCACACATACAACGAGGAAAGAGCCTCATAAGATAGTTTTTGTATGGCTTTGAGGGAAAAGAAAATTAATACGCAAGGCAGGCCATTGCGCTGCCTTCCGTTATCGTGCATCAGGTAGGTTTTACATGGGCGGTGCATTGGCGTTCCCGTACATCCACCCATGTATTTAGTGTGCAAATAATATACGCCGTCTTCTAAAGGCAGGCACACTAGCCTTCCTTGGGTTAGCTCTCGAGTTCCACTTCCCTGTAAAAGGATTGAGGTTATTCCCTATTTATGTGGAGTGGCATTCCAGCTAGGCCCTGCTAACGAGTTCAAGTCTTAGAAGTTCCATGATGGCTTTGAGAAAGTCAAAGTGCCTCCGCACTGTAGTCTGTCAGTCAGAGCAAGCCCAGTATTGGTGGCCCAGTATTCAGTCTTACTTGCTGGAGTGGAGGGTCAGAGTGCCCTATCACACGTCTGTGGCCCAGTGGTGAGCAGAAGACTGGATGCTACGGTGGAGGCGACAGACGTTCACACATTTCTCCGTCAATGTAATAAGCCTGAATTTGGTGGCAGGACTTGGGTCCTCTTTTGATTGTTGGGTAGTTGAATCATTGCACTTCCTCCACGAGTAATGGCTTGCTTCTCCTTCAAAGCTGCACGCTGCTCCAGGGTGACAGCCTTCTCTCTTCACCACAGCCCCCCTCATAAGGCTGAATTTGGTGGCAGGACTTGGGTCCTCTTTTGATTGTTGGGTAGTTGAATCATTGCACTTCCTCCACGAGTAATGGCTTGCTTCTCCTTCAAAGCTGCACGCTGCTCCAGGGTGACAGCCTTCTCTCTTCACCACAGCCCCCCTCCTGGCATACGGGGTTTGTAACAGTGCACACAGGAATACGTCCCCTTCAGGTCACAGCATTGCACAGTGCAACGGCCCTCTTCTCGACAGAGCAATGTACCAGGACGACAGCCCTCAGTCATCACTGCAGCCCCCAACGGGCATACGGAGGTCATGGGAAGCACACAGGTTTTCTGCATTTTCTTTGTGCAATTCAGCCACTAAACAGACATCTTTTTATTTCTCCTATTTCACATCAGAGGTCAATGTTTTGTCGTTCATTCTTGGTGCATAAGGTTAGAGTGCGGCTAGCAGCCACATGAAAGTTGTGCCAAATGCATTATATATGTGGCTTAGATTCTTATTACTATATTCCAAGAAGGAGTGAGTGAGAAGTGATACAGGATTCGCTCACCTTCCCAAACACCTAACCATTGAAAAACAACAGGAGTGAACCCCTACCGTGCTTAGCCTATCTCTCCATACCAACTCAAGGGGATCACCCTATGGTATTAAAAGGGCACTCACCCACTGCAATTCCAAGTGGCATGCTTCATCATAGAGTCCTCGTCCAAATACCTAATGTATCTGGATGGGCTCAACCTTGGTTGCCAAGGAAGCTCTTTGGTGATTGGGTGGGATCCTAGATTTAAAATAGACTAGGATGTCCTGAGGGTTAATTTTATTTTCAAAAGGCACCCTGGCGAAGTTAAAAATAGGTGGGGATGCACTAAGGAAATTAGTATCCTCGGTAACCCTTGGTCAACATGTTTCAGCCATCACACCAATACTTTCACAGGGCTAGTTGGCTTTTATCGGACCTCACAGGATCCTGTTAGAATCCTATATGTTTGCATTCAGTTGTGAAACTTCCATTCACCATACTCATCCATGCCATACACACTGACCCATTTTGTCACTATGTTAGCATTTCTTTAGCAGCGTCCTATTAGAGCTCCATGAGGATAAGGAGGCAGGTTATACATGGTACAACATTACAGCCTATTAAATCAAACAAGAGAGATTTGCCGTGGATCACAGAATTTTGTCAAGCCGGGAAGCTGGGGTTGATCTCAGATTTTCTGCTTTCCCATTGTTCATTTCAGCCATTAGATGGACATATCTTTATTTCTGCTGTTTTACATTAAAGGTTAATGCTTTGTCTTTAATTATTGGCAAATTAGGTTAAAGGGTGTCAGGCAGAAGCTGCAACTGTGCACTTTTCACTTCAAATAATGACTGCCTTACATAATCCTGCTTGCTCCTCCATGACCCAAATATTTCAGTTTTGTGCAGAAGTATCTTAATCTGTCACACCACAACAGAAAATGATTTCCAAACATTTTAAATTGTGTGCTTTATTTACCAGTTCCAATCACCAAATGTTGAAGAGCTGTTTACCTTAAAAGGAAGACATGTGGCATTTTTGCAACTCTAGAAATTCAATAGTGCTGGATATGGCTGTGTTAAATTTTACCAAGTTGTTACCATTTCTGAGGTATGGGTGGCTTTGTTTTTTTGCCCTTCTCACACCCACCTACTGCAGCGATGTTGCAAAGTTTGCACTGTACTGTATTAACACACAATAACACAGGTTAGCTTTGTTGTTATGATGCTCTTAGGTCTGGGAAACTGATGTAATTCAAAGTTATGCTATCTATGAAATGAAAGATCATGTGTGTTTACCTAGGGCTGGGTCTTTCAGGATGAGGTTACAGTGAACAGGTGAGCCCACAGGTCAGTGTTGCTGAAAACAAGTAGGTCAAACAGGCCGTGTCAGGTGCACCATGTTGGCAGTGTAACATGTCTAGAATATGCAGAGGTCTTATTAGCGAGCAAAGTCTAGTGTAGATTCTGATTACTAGCAATAGTTTGTTGTATCGCTCTGTTCCTACATCTCCCCACTTGGGTAGTTTTAGTGTGCTTACTACGTGCGATTCGCCCCCCACCACACGCCGTGCAACCCTTCCCCCAAACAAAACCTGTTACATAGAGGCTGTACACTGTCCATAGTTGATGTACCACAGCGTAGTCCTTTATTTACGTAAACATGATTGTTAGACATTAAACGTTTATACCTCATAACATAATGGATAATCAACATTGAGATTCGTTGAGCCTTAAAGACATTCTCAAGATGGAGCAAAGATACAGAAGCAGGTTACATAGGTGAAATTGTATTTACATTCATAAGAACTTGCAATGAACCACACCAACACAAATTGTGTTAGACACCCCATGCTCGTTGTCCCAGCAGGCCCCAACTTGCACAGGCCCTGAGCGCACTCCCAAGGGCATTTGACAGCATAGAAATATCACATTGTCCAAGAGACATAAGTAGCCACTTCCCAACCTCCATCCAAGAGGTAACTAACTCACCAGGGCACCGCATAACGCATTGGTTCCCACCGGGGTACCTGCTCACAGGTGCACCCCCAAAGATATTTTACACCGACATCACGGGTAGGGCAGGAGATTCCAGGACCACCAGCAGGTCAGCCCCCCCTCCCGCCAGCCCGGAGCCCCACTGAAAGAATGCTCCCCCCCTGTCCAGAGGGCTAGTCAGTCCATATCAAAATGTAACTCTCTGTAGCTCCCGCTACTTTCCTGCCAAGGACCCTGCCACAGGGCGAGGAGCTTACTGGCGCACTCGTCCTCCCCCTTCCGACATTTGACAGCAACGTACCTCGTCAATGGCCCCCAGGATTGTCTGGACAAATAGCTCCTGGCCCTTAAGTGACAAGTGCACCCCGTCCTTGTGAAAAAGCTCAGCATTGGATACCTGGATTAGCCTGTGCCTAATTGTGCGCAAGGAAGAGCCAGCCAGTATCTTTGCGACCGCATGGTTCAGTTTTTTAACTGAATCATTAACCGCTTGAACGGGAGCATCCCCTGGCCATACCTGCCAAGGTAACACCTCCGACCAAAAAATTACAGTATCCGGCAACATGTTCCTCACCTTAGACAGCATGGAGAATAAAGCCTCTTTTACTCCCCTCCGACCATTTGGGATCATGTCATTACCCCCTGCATGAATAATCAAAATGTCCGGGATGGGTACACTACCATTCTCGATTGCACACTGCAACTGCTCCCCCAGATCCTTTAGACGCAGGCCACCAAT
This sequence comes from Calotriton arnoldi, assembly GCA_963921515.1. Taxonomy (NCBI): domain Eukaryota; kingdom Metazoa; phylum Chordata; class Amphibia; order Caudata; family Salamandridae; genus Calotriton; species Calotriton arnoldi. The sequence goes on from CAWUFW010000445.1 coordinate 2,148,154, forward strand.
CCCCACCCAGTGGTGACTGACGCCTGCTGCGAGCTGCGCCCTGCGCACAAATGAATGACCACACCAGCATACCTGCGTCTGCGGTTGCCTCACGGCTGAAAGGAAAGAAAGAGAGAGAAATGGAGGACGAGTGACAAGGAAAAGCCCGTGGGGAGAGGGAGGCGGCGCCGTAGCACCTCCCCAAAACTCCCTACCTAAGTCAAATGAGGTCTCACATAGCGCTCGAAGCACGACGACTTCCACCTGCCCACCCTCTTGATCGCCACCGGTAGGAGACCAATAGCAGCCGCATTAGTGGCCGCCCCAATGCGGAAAGAATGTGAAGTGAACTGAGATGGATTCTCACCCAGCAAAATTAGGGAGAGTTGACAAATGCGTGTGAACTGAAACGTAGTTAGGGGGGAGCCATTTTCATGCAGCAGAAGTCTAGAGCCCGACCTTCCGGTCGTATCTGTAGGAAAGCCTGCGTCAGTGCCACCAGGCAATAGGAGCCCCCTGGAGCCGAACCCAGACACACCCACACTCCCTTCCCCAAAGGGTCTGTCTTAGACTTCCTCACTCTAATCTGCAGTCTGTCAACTGATACCATAACATCCGAGACATCAATATCCGCACCAGTGTCCCCCTTTGATGCTACTAACAGCTCTGAGATTCTGAAAGCCCCAAAGAAGGCTAGCGAGTAGGCTAGGCTGAACAGGCACACCTCGTACTTCGACCGGCAGACCCGGGGTAAGGTCTCCAAAATGCGGGACAATCTATCTATATCAATGGGTCTCCTGTTGTCATCGCCCACTGGGGCTAGACGCTCCCAACCCTTCATGGCACGTCGAACCCTAGGATCCTTGGTCGGGTCAGCCACCCCTTCCAGCCCGGCGAAGAAGGCAATAGCTGATAACTGCCTACGCACCATTGACAATGACCTCCCACTGTCTTGTTGCCTAACCATAAATTGCAGTACCCCATGCGGTGTAAATCGCTGCTTCACCCCAGCTGTACCCAAGCACTCTAAATACATTTGCCATGCATTCTCGTACATACGCTTTGTCTTGGGAGCCAGGGAAGCCGCTATCAGATCGGGGGCAATGGGGCACCAAGCCTCCATAATTCCTCTGGGAAATCCGTCATCGTCCTGTCTGCCTGTGGCCACGGTGCCCGGAACTCTGCCAACTTAGAACGAGACAAGGCATCAGCGACTGCATTGTCTACACCTGACACATGCTTAGCAGGAAAATATACATTCTGCATAAGGCAGCAAAGAACAAGATTCTTCAACAAGCGAAGCACGAAGGGGCATTTAGCCGTCTGATTATTGATCACTAACACTGCCGACATACTGTCAGACCAAAATACAATCCTCCTGTTGGCTAGTAGTGGCCCCCAAATGTGCAATGCTACCACGATTGGAAATAGCTCTAGGAATGTCACATTGCGTGTCAACCCTGAGGACACCCATTCCAATGGCCAGTGCTTCATGCACCACCTTGTGCCGCAGACCGCACCGAAACCGATGCTGCCTGCTGCATCTGTGTAGAGCTCCACCTCAGCATTGGATTGCACCGGCTGCTGCCAAAGCAGGGAACCATTGAAATCGGCCAAGTACCCCTTCTAAGTGCGTAGATCTTCCTTAACCTCAGAGGACAACCTAGTGCGGTGGTGCTTGGCCTGCAAGCCCGCCATCGCCCTGGCAATGTTCATGGAGAAGGCTCTGCCCATGGGAATCCTTCTGAGGGCAAAATTAAGTTGCCCCACCAAACCCTGCAATTGATGCAAAGTAACCTTCCTGGCAGCTAAGCATGCGTCAATGGAAGCCCTGAATGCTGAGACTTTATCTTTCGGGACTCTACACACACCGGCTACCGTATCTATCTCAATACCAAGGAAAGACAGGCAAGTGGTGGGGCCCTCAGTCTTATCCTCCGCTAAGGGGACCCCCAAGGACTGAGCCAACTGTCGGAAACCCAGCAGGGCCGTCCCACACGCTGGTGAGTCCGGCGGGCCTAAAAAGAGAAAGTCGTCCAAGTAGTGCACCACATCCTGCGTCGCCACCAGATCTTTTACTGCCCACTCCAGGAAACGACTGAAGGTCTCAAAGACCGAACAGGCAATGGTACACCCCATTGGCATGCATAGATCAATGAAGAAACACCCTTCAAACGTAAATCCTAGCAAACGAGTGTCCTCTGGATAAACCGGCAGGAGGCGAAAGGCGGCCTCTATGTCAGATTTTACCATCAAGGCACCCCCTACCTAGCCTCTGTAGTTTGAGGATCACCGTGTCAAAGGTGATGTACCGCACAGCACAAAGACCCGAATCAAGCCATTGACCGATGAACCTGGTGGGAAGGACAGATTATGAATATGGTGGAATTTCCCTGCCTCCTTCTTAGGAACCAACCCCAGCGGGGAACAAACCAGATCTGGGTGTGGGAGTGCACTAAATGGACCAGCCACCCGCCCTAATCGGACCTCCTTCATGATTTTTTCCTTCACGATCTCCGGGTTACGCAGCACCGACAGCTGGTTGTTGGGGGGTACTAAGGAAGGGAAGGCAGTTGATGGAATGCGGAAGCCATCTTTGAAACCATAATACAACAGCTGAGTGTCCTGCTGAGAACTATACCTGCCAAGAAGGTGAGCGAGCACATGCAAACGGATGGGTGTGGGCACTGTGTTGACCAGACTGAAGCTAGCGGTTCTTGGGAGTATTCTGGTCTCTTGCCTTCCCAAGCTTCTTGAATCACTTGGTTTCTGGGTGATCCAGGGTCCCACAAAAGGAGCATAAGTGCTTAAATTTGCATGCAGACCCCCTATTACATTCCTTCCTGTTGTACTGCCAGCAGGCCTGTTTCTTGTCCCCCACCCCTCTGTCAAAACGAAAGGAATTAGGCGGTTTGGCAGCTGAGGGAGCCATATAGAATTCAGCGTGCCAGATGTTTATCTCTCTCTGGTCCCATGCCATTTCCGGCCTCACTGCCTTCATTTGTCTAAACTTCATGTCATACTGCAGCCAAGCGGAGCCAGGGAAATCGGAGGCTGCAGCATGAAACATTGACATATAGCTAAACAGTTGCGCGGCCATGGCGGGGAACTTCTCAACCAGAATCGCAGAGTAAATAGAAAACCCTGTCACCCAATTCTTGATAGACCATTCCATCCATACCTTCTTATGTTTGGGCTCGCCCTCCTTGAGTACTTTGTTTTTTTCCTGAACCACACTAGCATTGATTTGGTCAAAGACATCAACATATTCCCCTTTAAAAATCTTTTCTTTGGTCTCAGCTGGCACGTGCCACGTAATGGCCATGGATGGGGTTAACGTGAGAGTCGCGGCGCCATAAAGCATTGGGCTGACGGTGAGAGGGGCCTGAGGTGCCGGGCATAACGTAGTGTGTGGCCCTGGGCCAGAATTAGCGGCCGGAGCCTGCGGAGTAGCTGCAGCTACCAGCTGTGAATGGCCCACCCCCCCGATTGGACCCAAACATTCGCCGCCCCGCTGCCATATTGTGTTACCGACTGGGTGGATACCTGCCCACTGGGCTGCGACACTGATGACACCCCAACCCGAACCAGTACCGACGTGGGTAAGGTTGTGCCACCAATGGGGGTTACCACTGCAGGGGGCTGGGTTACACCCCCTTTTTCTTGTGAAGCCGCTGGTGCACTCTCTGACGGGGGTGCCCCACGTATCTGCACGCTAGGCCTCCCGCACTCCCCATGTTCGGACCCTTTGGACCCTGGGCTTGCGCTTTGAGCCACCGGAAACTGGCCTCCCGTCGCCACCTCACCTGCTGGTACCGCCTGCGCCTGTGAGCCACCCTTGGTAGGCTCAGGGAGGGCTTCCCTGTATCGAGCTGGGACCCTTCTCTGCCGCTTGGATGAGGGAGCTGCCTGTTGAGACCCTTCTTCCGGCCCTTGCGACAACGTCTGTAGAGCTCGATCAATGCCGTGAATCTTAGCCACCTTCCATAGTTCGAGGAGCGATCTAAACTCCTCCTGCGTGGCTGGAGCATCCTTGGCAACCCGGGAACGCTTAGGAGCCATTGCCGAAAAAAGAGGACACAGCGTACGAAGCACTAAATGGGACGAGAAAATATCTTCAGTTAACCCCTACTGTTACGGCCATACGCAATGCCCACGGCTGCAAACCTTATCTCCTGCCCTATATAAAATGGTGTCTGTAATCCCCCCCTTGTTGTAAGGGAGCCGCTTATCCCCTCCATGTACCCGTGCAAACTTCCGTTTCTAATCCGAAGAGGAGGAAGGGGGGGAGGGTGAAAGCAGCAGCAACCAAGGGCACATTCCCCCCTTACCGCACGCTGACCGATCATCAGCCGCCTGCGTTGGCCCGCCCGGCCCCTGTCCCGCTCAGCAAATCGGAACAGTGAGCCCCTGCTACCCGAGCACTACAACCCCCCACTACTATGGTTCCCGGGCATGATCCATGTGCCCGACGTGCCCCCAAAACCTACCGTGGCTCCCACGAGACAGGAGCACTTAAAAACCCTTGCCCAAAACATGAGCACCAGTTGTGTAAAACAGCAACAAATACATTGCTCAACATAGCGGCCCAACCCCCGACGACGGTGCACGCCGCTCGGTGAAGAGGCTCCCCCTCGGCAGCTAACCACTAACCCTCCCGTGAAAATTGGGGCATGCTGCAAGGTGCACGGCGGGGATACTCACTGCCCCGCCGGACGCCAGAGTCCGCGACATGCAAGCCAACCATGCCAATCATGCAAAGTGTGACGTGCTGCGAGGCAGGGATACTTACAACCCCGCCAGCTGCCAGCGTATACCAGCAAACCCACATATTGACTTAAGCACCGAGTACATGCCACAACAAACGCTGAATACATGCCCAAACAAACGCCGACTACATGCAAAAAACAAACGTGAATACATGCAAAACAAACGAGACATGCTGCGAGGTGGGGATACTCACCGCCCTGCCGGCAGCCGACACTAAACATAAGTCATGCACCCCAATATGCCAGAAAGAAAACCCCATGCGTGCTCAGTGCTTCCCGGGAATATTTACCCACCCGGGGCCACAACATAACAGTTACCCGCGAAACAAGCAGATCGAATAAGAAAGGCTGAAGTGCGCAAACTACGCCATGGGGCTCCCTCCAAACCTCCCCTGTTACCGACCAGCCGTACCAACCTGCTAAAGCGGAGAACCACTTGCACCGCCGAACCACCGGGAACCGTGCACCGCCGAACCACCGGGAACCGCCGAACAGCGCTGCTGATCCTTCGCCGCAGCAACGAGGGTCCACTTGCTCTGAAGCACAGCACTGGCGGTCCCAAACTCGCTGCTGATCCGTCTCCCAAGATGCTGGAGGGAGCAAAGAGAAAGGTTCTAGTCCACACCGCGTCTTTATCTTCCCGGGGGTGCCTTCGCGCACCCCGATGACGTCACGTCGCCGCCCACCTCGCTGGTTCACTTCCGGAGCATTGAGGGGGATGTCGGGGCTCCCGCCCGAGATGCAACTAAGGGCGCCACCCCCCTAGGTGCGAGTGGCACCAATTCATTCTATGCAAACCAGTAATATTTCCTGTGGAAGGCCAATATTTTCTTGAAAGTGCTAGTTGCGACCGGAATTGCATGTGCCTTTTTCTTGTGAGTTACCTTTGTCACCATTTCCATATCATCCTTGGATACTGTGCAGCTTACACTTTATTTTGATGTGGGCCTGATACCTCTTACTTTGAAATTTATGATCCATTCTTTGTGTGGGCATTCTGGTAGTCCTGATTCCAGGGTGAGCTGTCAGGTTGCGCTAGTAAATGTGAGGGTGGTTTAGATATAGTTATGCCAACAATAAGTACATGAGAGATGTCTGCTGCTAAAGGTGGAGGTGACATTTTAGGGGGCAGTGTGTAATTTGTAAAAACATAAACGCAGAGTCCCAAACTTTTTCTTAGGGTCCTATTGCTGAATGCCAAGGTTGCCATAACCTTTTTCTTTCACTACCCTGAAATTGCTTATTCTCGCAGGTTGACTTTTCATTCCCTTTTCTGACTTCATCATTGTTTCTCTCTTCTTTCTCCCCTTTCTGTCTTTCTCTCTTGCTTTAGGTCATGGTTTGTAGGTGAAAAATGAGCCCCAATCTCCTAAAATGAGTGCAGGTGGGTAAGGCTGAGTAAGAATACTTCAAATAGGAGAGTGGTCTCACCTCTGGAGAGCGCAGGCAGCTAAAGCAATCACATCTACATGCAAATGTGCAGCATATGGAATATTATACCTGGTCGAGTAGGCTGGCGGTAGAGTTAGTTTGTTCAATCCTTGGGTAGAGAAAGCTTTACGCTGACAAAAGGCAACATTGTGTTATGTGTAGGTTACAAAAGTGTGGATCTTCTGTCTAAATCAGATGGGTTTGCATGTATATTCGAAATGTGCTCAAATGTACTCATGATAGACCTGTTAAACATATATGTGAGGGCTTAAGCTCTGATGTCACTTCTTGTGATGCCACTTCCTGTGATGTCAATTCCTGTGATGCCAGGTGCGATGGCACGCGCCGTGATGTCATGCGCCGTGATGTCACTTGCATACTGGTTGTCTAGGTTAGTCCCCCCACTTCTTTTTTTAGGAATTGTGCCCTGCCCATGACCATTTGCATCCTGTTGTGTTTATAAGTAGGAAGCTTCTTTCCAGAGAACTCCACTATGCCACAATCGAGAGAGAGTGCTTGTCAAGACAGTGGGCCATGGAGGCGCTGCAATACTATTTGTTGGGACGCTGGTTTCTCTTGTCCACTGATCATGCCCCTTTGGTTTGTTTGGCCAGGCACAAAGACTCAAACCCTAGAGTGCTGAAATGGTGTTTAGCTCTCCAACCCTTTTTTAGGTCGAGCCTCGAGTAGCGCGCAAGCGCTGCTCTGGCGAGACTTTAAGTTAGGGGGTTTCGAAAGCTGACCAGACGCTCGTGCGTCATGGCCTTTTCCCTACGGTTACGCGCGTGGCAGACATCTGTTTCCAATTATCGTGCCCAGACGCGGGCGCGATAATTGGAAACACATGCCGGCCCTGCGGGTAATTGCAGGGAAAAGGCCATCACGCACGAGCGTCTGGTCAGCTTTCAAAAGCCCAGACTGCCGCGCTCGCTCGCCCCCGCTCCTCTCTTGTTTATTTTTACTTTGAAGCTGAGCGTGGCGCCCCCTTCACAGACGCTGCGCTTCATGTTTCAGCCCCTTTCTATTTGTTGCACGCTTTCTTTTAATCAGTGCTTCACGGACTATGCGCTTGATGGTTTATCTTGTTCTTCCCAGTTTATGGGAATGGCGGGTAATTTCGAACACTGGCCCGAGTTAAGAATGCATTACAGCTGCTGATAGACATGCTACGTGCATCCGATTCCTAAGTGCCGCAGCTCAGCGACGTTTCCAAATACTTTGCTTATTATGCTGCCTATAGACCGGTGTTCCCTTCCTTGGAGAAGGACCCCTTGCTTTGGGGCTCCCGGGTCCGTTATTATAAACTTCTCTTCTCGTTGTTTTGCCTTTGTCCCCAGTACAGCTTGGTTGCACGGTTGATCCACGGAGCATTTGAGGCAGCCTTTTGACTCATGAATTCTCATGCTGCAGCGCCATCTGCTGGGAGTATGAGGAAGGAGTGTCAGGGTAAGCGGCTAAAGGGGGAATTCCAGCCTTGCCCATCGCCGTACGTTGTCCAGGACACCTACACATGTTGTGGGCGAGGAGGCATGGTGCCAGCAATTGCCAACATCATGGACTGGCAGGTGTTTGGATGCTGCAAGGCTGGGAATTTACCTTCGACTTGGCAGGGTGTGGGAAGCGGGGAGTGCCTGTATATCAGCATTGCCAACACAGCCCATTAGCAATGCGCAGTATCTGCACTTTTCAGCAGACCTGTTATACCACTAATGGACAGTACCAGCACTTCTACTCAAAGCTGCTGTACCGTTAGCAAGGAGGTACCAGTACCTTTCAGCAGGGCTGTCACATTGCGAAATGGAACAGTTTCTTCTGCTCTAGGCAGATGTTTCGAGAGAACACTCTCTCTCTCTCTCGCTCTCTCTCTCACACAGAGTAAACGCAGCTAGTGATGTCTCTGCCACCTCAATTGTTTTCCATCTCGCTACAGTTATTTAATCTGTATTTGTATAAAACCTTCAAACATTAAGACACCATAACAGTTTCTACAACCGGATGCCTTTACTGAACAGGCTAATATATAAACGTGCCTTAATTAATGCCAAAGTTAAAGGGGATTGATCGAACCAGGATCTTTATATCGTGTTGTGTATGGATGAGCGCGCTGAACGATTTTGCCTTTTTAGTGGGACAGGGGTATCCATTACCTGCCAAGTGCTGACTGTTTTTATAGTCATAATGCAATGTGTGCATGACAGATAAGTTACTAAACTTTGTTAACGTTCTTTCTGGTGGATAATCTATCAAGCCACAGATTCCATACCTTAGAATACTCCCCAGGCACCAGACTGGCTCAGGAAGGCCCAGGTCGCAGCCTTGCAGATCTCAAGGACAGGCATGCCAACACAGTGCTAGCAATTGAATTGCTCTCAGACCTTCCAGCAGTTGCTTCCTGGCCAGTGTTGGTGGGATCTTAATGCAGAGGGCAATCTACCTTGACAAGGTCCCTTTCCTCACCGCAGATATCCCTACAAACAGATGATCATCCAAATGGTGTTCCTTGGTACGATCAATGTAAACGCTGAAAGCTCTTTTGAGGTCCATCTGATAGAGCCTCTCCTCTTTCAAAGGGTCCGGGGAGCAAAGAACGCAGGTGGGGGTGAGGGATCACCCAGTGTGAGAGGGAGTCATGACTTTTGGCAAGAAAGCTGCCAGAGTCCTTAGCACAAACTTGTCCAGGAAAAAAGAGCTGTGTAGTGGTTTCAGAAAGGTGCCTGGAGTTCACTCACAATGAGGCAGACAGGAGACGCAACACGCAACTATGCATTGGCTCGAAGGGCATGCACATGAGAAACATTAAGAACAAGTTAATGTCTAATTGTGGCCTTACAAACTGTTTGGCAGGGAATATGTGACAAACCTTTAATACATCTCATCACAACATGTGATTATAAACAAAGACTCTTGGCCCAGAAAACAAATAAAGGTTGACAAATAACATTTAATAGTGCCCATTGCAAAGCCTTGGTGGGCCAAAGACAAAATGAACAAAAGAACATCTTACAGCTTAGCCTGTAAAGTGCAAGTCTTGCAGATACCACACCATCTCACAAATTGGTCAACGATCCTGGTGTAAATGGACTTTGTGAAGAGGTGTCTAGAAGAAAGGAAAACATCCCCCACTTCCAGTGACAGAGCAAATGCAGTTAACTACTGCTGCCACTCAATCTCCAAGCATGGAGGTGTAGACTGTGTAGATTTGAGTGGAGAACCCTTCCCTGTTGCTGAGGCAGGAGATCCTCCTGAAGTTGCAGCCTAATCAGAGGACAGGTGCTCATGCCTCAAAGCTCCATGAATTACACTCTCCTGGACCAATCCAAAGCCACCTGAAAGACATGGGCCCTGCCATTCATGATCTTTTTCAGAACTGGAGCAGGAGAGGCAGAGGCGGGAAGTGTACAGGAGTCCAGAGTTCCATTCCAGCAAGAATGCATCTCCTAGCCAGTGTACTCACAAAAACTCCAATGCACAAGCCTTTTGGCACTGTGGGTTCTCAGTGGTAGTGAAAATATCTAGCCAGGGTCTCCTCAGCTTTGGAAGATGCCGTTCACCACCTTGAGATGCACTCAGCATCTCTGGTCTGCCAGATGCTGTCTGCTAAGCTCGTCGCCTTTGGCATTTAAAGACCTGCCAAGTGGTTTACGATCATGAACATGCCCTAACACTGTAACCAACTCCAGAAGTGCAAAGCCTCATGGCACAGGGCCCAGGACCCCAATCCATCCTGCTTGTTGCAATACCAACATGGCAGTTGTTTTCTCCATGAGAACCTCAACCAGCCTTACTTAGATGGATGGCAGGAAGGTCTACTAGGAAAAGTGAATGGCTCCTAACTCCAACAAGTTGATATTGAGCAAGGCTTTGATCATAGACTAGTGGCGCATCACTACTGTCAAATCTGGGTGGGAAAGAGAGAAGGACCTGTCGCCGGTCCAGTTGTGGCCAGTTGAGATACAAAGAGGGAGTCCATCTAAATATAGGTTACGGTTTTCATTGTCACAATAAGAGTTCTCTCTGGATTGCTTTTGTTTTTAGAGTGTGACTATAGGGCGATGTTCCCACTCTGGCCCAGAGTATGTTATGTTATGTTATAATACACTTATAACGCGCACAGATACTCAAGAGTGTCCCGGCGCGGGAAGTGACCGTAGCAGTGTGAAGCAGGGATTTAAATGGGCAGATTAAAAAGAAGGGTTTTTAGTTGTTTTTGAAGAGCCTAGGATCTTGAGTGTTCCGCAATTCCACAGGAAGGAGTTCCATGCTAACGCTGCTTTAACGGAGAGGGAGTGACCCCCAGACGCATCCTGCGAAGCGGGGACCACCGCCCGTCGATGGGTGGCTGAGCGCAGAGATCGACTGGGAGCATAAAAGGCAAAACGCTTCCTGAGGTACATCGGCCCTAGTCCATACAGGGCTCTGTGAGCCAGAGTGAGAGCTTTGAATTGCACTCTATGGATCACAGGGAGCCAATGCAGATCACGCAGATGCTGTCTAACGCTAGACCTTCTTGAGATGTTCAACAGAAGTCTGTCGGCTGCATTCTGTATTATTTGCAGTTTTTTTATCAGGTAGCCTGGTATGCCAATGTACAGGGCATTGGCATAGTCAATGCAAGACAAAATAAGGGCGCGGGCGACCATTTCTTTCGCTGACCTAGGTAACAGGCGAAAAAACTTTCTAAGTGATTTGAGAGTACCAAAACATACCCCCGCAAGTTTCTTAATTTGTGCGGAGAACCTGAGGTCCTCACCAAACCAGACCCCCAAGTTCTTCACTGGATTGCCCACTGAGTTGGGCCGAGGGTAGTCTGAAGGCCACAGGGTCTCTCTGAAAGAGGGAGGGAAAGATCCATACAGGAGGACCTCCGACTTGTCCTTGTTGCACTTCAGTTGAGCACGTGCGAGCCATTTGAAGACAGTCGAGAGGCATTTCTGGGCAACTTCCGAGGACAGGTCATCATCCTTCCAGGTAAAGAGGAGCTGGGTATCATCAGCATACGCTATGATCTTGGCTCCCAGCTCCTCCGCAAGATAGATCAGGGGTGTTATATAGATGTTAAAAAGTAAAGGGCTCAAAGTAGAGCCCTGTGGTACTCCTGTGGACATTTTCCTGGGAGCCGACGAAAAGGGTGGCATCCAGACCTGCTGGGTGCGATCATCTAAAAGGATTTAAGCCAGTCCCAAGCAAGACCTGTAACGCCAATGTTCGAAAGTCGAGCAAGTAATTGTCTATGGGGCACCGTATCGAAGGCGGCAGAGAGGTCCAACAAAATCAGGGCCGCTCTGCCACCTGCATCCAGGCACTCCCTTATTGCCTCTGACATTTCGACAAGCGCAGTCTCTGTACTATATGTAGCCCTAAATCCGGATTGGGCAGGGTGGAGAACGCCAGATGACTCGACATAGGCGTCTAGCTGTCTGAAGACAGCTTTTTCACACACCTTTGCCAACGCCGGTAAGAGAGAGATAGGGCGGTAGCTTGCAAGTTTGGTGGGATCTAGAATGGGCTTTTTCAGAAGTGGCAGCAGTTTAGCCTGTTTCCAATTCAATGGGACAGTGGCAGTCTGTAAAGATAGATTAATAATAGTATTTACTTCAAGGTTGACCACCTCCGCAACCCCTGCTAGTACCCTCGCCAGACACGGATCTGTGGGAGAGCCCGACTTAAGTGATTTAAGAATAGCCAGTGAATCTGACATAGCAATGGGAGAAAAATTCGTCAGAGCGGGAGCTGCCGGGGTAGGAACTGTAATGTAAGGGGAATGGGAAACTACCTGCTCAAGGGATCCCATCCCTAGGCTATCTTGGATGGTCTGTATTTTCTCAAAAAAGAAACATGGCAGCTCCTCACACCATTGTGACGAAGCCGGCAGAGCAGTATGTTCGGCGCATGGTGATAGAAAGCTCTGGACAATGGAAAAGATTTCCTTGCAATTGTTGTTAGATTTAGCAATGCGCTCCCCATAAAAGCTGCTTTTCGCCTCCCCAATAGCTGCATAATAGTCTCTCTGAGCCTTTCGAAGGGTGATTTTGGCCAGGGGACAATACTCCAGTCTCCAGCAGCGTTCAAGTTTTTTACAACCCTGCTTGAGCTCTCTAAGTTTAACCGAGTACCAGGGTTTTGAGGAGCATTTCTCGCTCGCCTATTAGAGAGGGGTATGGATACGGAGTTAATACCTTGGGAGATCCAATTAACAAAGCCATCTAATGCTCCTTCTAGATTAGGGGTGACAGTCGGCCGAGAAGCTAGTAGAGCCCTAGAAAAAGCAGGGATATCTATCTTCCGTGATGGTCTGCCTTGGACCGTGGCTGTAGGGGGACGGGGCTTCGCAATAGTCCAAGAAAACTGGATCAGGTAATGATCTGACCAAGAGACCTGGAGAGGGTCCCTAATGGACAGAGGAAAGTTGGAGCAAACCAGGTCTAACGTATGACCCCCCTTATGGGAAGAGGATTTGATCCATTGGGACAATTGTGCTAAGTTGAACGAGTCCACTAATTCCCTAGAGTCATTTGCCTCCGGGCAGTCTAAATGGATATTAAAGTAACCCAGAAGTAAGAAATTCGAAAAGTGTAAGGCTCGGGAAACAATAACTTCATCCAGTGCTTTCAAAAATGCTCCAGGGGGCCAGGGGGGCGATACACCAGTGTGCCGCCAAGCGTAAAATGTGGTGACAAAACGATGGTGAAATCAAGAGCCTCCCCATCAACTATGCCCAAAGTTTCCTCGCTGGAAAAAATCCAAGTGTCCCTATACACCACAGCGACCCCTCCTCCTCTGCCAGTTTTACGGTCAGCCCTCGCTATTTTGTATCCCCTAGGGATGGCTAACTGTATGGAGCAGTAATAATGATACTCGGGTAAGGAAGTTGATTTTGCTACAATTGTAGATTGCTTTTGCTTGATTGAAGGGGAGTGTCTCACAAATCACAGGGTGTTGAGTGCTATACGACGGTGAGAGGATAATATGGAATAGGTTTTTATTACATGAATGTGAATATTGATGGAATTATAAAGGAGGCAATCCTGACTGATGAAAGAATACACAAATAATGATGGGATATATTTTATCTTTGTAGGTACGCATCCAGAGCGTGTCTACTAAAGGCAAGTATTGCCATATATTTATCCCTACCGTTCAGTTTAATAAACTAGGAGGGATCAGGACTTTATTAAGGGATCTGTATCCTGAAGAAGGCCAGTGACCCATTAGGGCGTTTGGAATAGGCTGAAACATGTCGATAATAGAAGACCGGGTAATGGAAATATAGTTTCTCCAATATACCCGCTCAATACATTTTTAACCCTGTCAAGGGGAGCCCAGAATAAATAAGGATAGGGGCACCCACATAGACATTTTTAAATATTTTTTTTCTGCAATTGGGATCCCTTTCATGAAAAATTCTTTCTATAAAAAATACGCGCTCCATCCTGAGCGTTGGTCTGCACCAGGGTGTGTTAGCGGCCCAGCAGCAAATGGGAGCTGCCGGGCCCATAAAAATGTAAAATAAACAAAAAATAGCACATCTCTTTTAAGGACTGCAAAGGGTAGAGCAGCAGCAGAGCAGACCGTGAAGGAGAAGCAATAGAAGGTGAGTATTTGAGGGGGTAAGCAGTATATTAAAGAGAACAAAAAACACATGTGCTCTTAGGGAGTGCTTTATCAAAAGAAAAAAGTAGTACCCTAAATGTGAGCAGTGGAAGGATACAAGTCAGCCAATCGAAACAATGGTAAAGAGGTTATGCTCTTGGGGAGAGGAAGCAATTCATTAGATAAGAAGCAAGCAAACAAAAGTGACGTTAAAACCAACCAAAGGGTTTTTACAAACAGACAGCTACAGGCTACCTGGTAGATGATACCTGCAAACTGACAAATGAACAGTCATTTACCAGAACAAGCATTGGCTGAGGCAGAAACATTGTGAAACACCAACTAAAGGTTTAACCTTAAAGTACAAACTTTGTATGCGCATCGTTTGTCTTGGTTTTTAGTTACTTTTATGAGTAAAGTAATATTATCCAATCCAATCCAATCCAATCTTCTTTATTTCGGTCCATGGACCATAAAAGAGCATTGTAAAAAAATACAGTGTATAAAAACAGATTTAAGAACTAAAACTCAATAAAATTGATACACCCTCAGATTAAAAAGAATCAATCAACATTAAGACCGTTACTGGTTCCTAAAAGAGCCTTGCACGCCCACCACATAGAAATTAAAAAACGAGATACAGCATAAACAGTTGGCATTTGGGTATTATGTTTCAGCTGCCTAAAAGCTTCTTCATGGCGCTTTGTGCCTAGGTTCCTACACAATTGTACCAACCATGTTTGTATATTTATTTTGAATCCAGGGCAAAAGAAAAATAAGTGGAGTTCGGTCTCCTCTACCCAACCGCATGCCGGGCACCCCAAAGCAAAACTACCAGACCATTTGTTGGAAAATGCACGCAGAGGGAGGGAGCAGTGCCTGAACTGTTGGTAAAGCTTCCTAGCTAGGGCTGATTGTATATCGTCTAAGCAAGGCTCCAGATTGTAGGTGTCCTTTATTTTCAGGAAATTGACTGTAAGAGTGCCGACAGCAGAGATCTCATGGAGTTGGGCAAGTTACCCCCCTGTAGCTGTTAATTAATTGTATATGCGAGATTGCATTACATGCTACCTCCGGGTTGCTCCATAGACTGTCTCGACCTATTGCGTGGAAACCTTCCTTGATGTGTGCAAACCATGACAGCTTACTTATACCCGGAAACCCCAAGATTTCTTGTAACTCTATCCTATATTCGGCCAATTCAGGGGTCACCCATAGTCGCCGCCAGAATGTTAGGGGTCTGCAGCAATATTATAATTACTTTTTTAGCCTATTTCTAATAAATGTTTCTTTGAAATGACAAATTGTATTAAGCATCTAACAGCATTATTTAAAGATAACAAGTACAAACTGTGTACCCTAAACTAGAAAGCAGAGAAGATACAGCAACTAGAATGAATAGACTGCTGATGGGAGCTCCTGGACAGTCCACTAACCCTTTAGTGGACTTGCTCCTTTCACATCAGCAGCTCCGTCTGGTAGCTGCGGCTGTCCTTCGAGGCCCTCTCCCACTCATCCCTGGTGGTCCAGTGGGAAAGCATCACTGCTCTGGTGCTTGACTGCCCTTCTGTCTCTCTTTCTGCTTTTTTGCTTTTCCCTCTCTCTCCTTTATTTTTGACTGCCTCTGCCTTTTTGGGCTTTGCTTACTCTGTCCTTTTTAGGTCGAGCCTAGAGTAGCGCGCATGCGCTGCGAGACTTTATGTAAGGGGCTTCCAAAAGCTGACCACACGCTCGTGCACAATGGCCTTTTCCGTGCGGTTACCCGCACGGCCGCTATGTGTTTTCAATTATCGCGCCCGGCGGCCGTGCGGGTAACCGCAAGCAATAGGCCATGGTGCACGCTCTCGCACCGCTCGCGGGCTTCTTTCACTTTTTTACCGTGCCTTCACCCGTGCTTTAGCTTAAACAGCTTAAGCTAAAATGCGGGTGCCACGATTACTTTAAAAGCAAAGAAATTAAAAAAGAAATTGCATTTTCTTTTTATTTCTTTACTTTTTAAGCAATCTCTGCACCCGCGCTTTAGCTTAAGATGTTCAAAGCCTTATCGCGGGTGCCGCCATTGTTCAACACGTTATACACGTTATAGAGTTGAAGTAGGAAGTTTCGGAGGGCTGTACGTCAGAAATACGTACAGCGCAGGAAGCATGGCGGAGACAGGGAAGCAGTTGGCATGTGTTCTATGACTGGAGCTTTTCGTCCGTTGTCTTTCACAAGACGTGCCGACTCCAAATACTTCGACTTTGCGAAAACCCTCATTGATGAACAGAACACATTTCGTTCTAATATGAATCCACCAACAACCAATGTATGAAGTTCATAGTGAGGATAGGTTAATGCGTGTTCGTGAAATTGAATAGTCCGAACGCATATTGATATACATACCTCCAAACCAGTAAAGGTTGCAGTCGATTTCTCTTTCACTTTAAAATGATGGTTTTTGGTCCCTACAAAGTCAATGCTTTTTTAATTTTATTTACAGTGCAAGTCAACAGGTAAAACACAGATCTTTTTCCTGATGCAAAGGCTTCCGACTTGATATGATTGCAGGCGCAGAACGCCCACTCGGCTCAAAGGGCTTCAATCCCCCCACCCAACGTGTGTCAGCCCAGGCTGAGACAGCTTCCCAGGCACACACAGAGACAGTTTTTGAGCTGTTGTGTGTGGCCTGTCGTCCGTCTTATCGCAACCGCCCCCAAGCACTTCACAGATCTTTAAAAGACCATTTTCTTGTGAACGGGGCTTTGTTGTTGTTTCACCCCTTCTTAGAGGCCCCGCACCTTCACTCTGCTGATAGCTGGAAGAATTAGCCCCCCACCCCCACCCATAGAACGCTTGTACTGCCAGGACCACTTTGGAATCATAGGAATCTTTCTAGGAGAAAAGGGGAAGGAGCAAAGTCAGTGACAAGGTAAAATTGTGTTTTTCTGACTGCCGAGTGCACACTTTGACATTGTTGGAATATTTCATGGATGTTGCTGATGTTAATCGACCTTTGCCTTGAGCAAGATTTGTAATTTCAATATTTGTGTGACTGAAGTTAGTGTCTAAACATGCTATAACTTTTCACTTAATGAACTGTAAATACGTGAACATTCATAAAGCAGCTCCAACAATAATACATAACAAGCATTGGCATAGCCAATAGGTCTCACCTTTGGGACCTTATAAGTGTTTAGCCATTGGATTTGGGCCTCAAATCATTTCGTTAATATCCTTACTTTACTCCGAACCCAAAGCCGCCATATCTACCAATGGACTCATCTCCCCCTACTTTAATCTTAAACGAGGAGTGCGCCAGGGATGCCCCTTGTCCCCTTTTCTTTTCAATTTGGCCTTAGAACCCTTTCTCTCAAGAATACGTCAAAATAACTCAATCACAGGTTTTGCCTCAGACCCCCAACAAATTAAACTGTCAGCCTATGCTGATGACATTTTAGTTTTCCTCTCTCAACCACAATCGTCACTAACTGCTTTCATGGGAGAGGTGGAGACCTATGGATTGGTATCTGGCTATAAACTGAATGAAGGGAAATGTGAGATATTACCCTTAACCAAATACACCTATAAGGAAGATTTTAAGATCTCCAACTTTACTTGGAACCCTAAACATATAAAATATCTTGGCATTTGGTTCTCTCCCTCTATAAAGACATCTATCTCTTTAAACATAGACAAATGTTCTGCTAAACTCAAAACATTGGTCGCAAGATGGCATCCCCTTCATCTTTCCTGGTGGGGTCGTTTAGACACAATCAAAATGATGTTGACTCCGATAGTTTTGTATACCCTTTCCAACATTCCACTTTCCATCCCATCTAAATTCTTTCAAAAGATCAATTCTATTTTGACTTCTTTTCTATGGAACGCTAAAAAATCAAGAATGGCATTACAGAAATTAACAAGACCAAAATCTGAAGGTGGGGCCAATTTCCCTCATTTCTCTAATTATCACAAGGCCTTTCAGCTACGACAATTATCGAACTGGATTGCTAATCAATCTGAGGATAAACCTCTCTGGGTGGATCTTGAGACCTCATTCTTAGCTCCCTTTTCATTTCAGGAATATCTCTCCTTTACTCGCAAACCACAAAAGCTCTCTACCCCTATAATCAAGCATTCCTGTAGATTACTGTCCACTGCACCCCACTTAATGATACATAATATAGGTACTTTTCTCAACTCCTCAATTTGGCACAACAAACACATCCTTCTCAATAGGAAACCTATATATTGGAAGGTTTGGAGAAACAAAGGCCTACTTTGGGTTCATCAATTTTTTGATCAAGGCACACCCATTCAATTTACGCAATTACAAACTCTTTACCATTTGCCTTCTTCTTTTAAACTCAAATTTTCGACTTTGCAGAACGCAATACTTGATACTTATGCTAAACTCAAATCTTCACCTTCCTCACACTCCCACCCCCTTTTCCCATGGCATAACCTTTTGCACATAAGCCCCAAAGCGTCCACCATTTATTCCCGTTTAATGATACCTCCTGGGATACGTGACAAAACCAAAGTGGAACTCTCATGGGAAGCAGATTTGAGAATGGATTGGCCCATCTCTTTTTGGAACAGAATCTGGACGAAACTTAGGAAATCATCCAGAGCGGCCAGTGCAACACAAACTCTCTTCTTTATTTACAACAGATTGTTTCTTACCCCCACGCACTTACATAAAATTCACAGCACAAATCTTAACACCTGCTGGACATGTTCCCAGGTCAACGCCGATCTCCATCACATGCTGTTCACATGTCCACATGTTCTTATATTTTGGAAGCAGGTCTGGCACCAAATCAACACTATATTTCACACCACAATTCCCCTCTCCCCCACAAACATTTTTCTAGGCAGTTTAATACTGGATTGGAAAGCGAGTCAATCCCAGCGACCACTTATTGATTTGTTAATAGCTGTAGCTTTTCAGCAAATATCAAAAAACTGGAAAGATTCTTCTAAATTATCCTATTTAGCTTGGTGGTATGCTGTGTGCCACAATCATCGCCTTGATACAGCACTCGTCCATCCTATCTCTCTTGCTACTAGACGCTCTCACCTTTGGGGCCCACTCACACAATTTCTAGACGATACCGTGAAGAAAACTTCTCTACCTGCTCCCACACAACAAGAGGTTACCAAGCCTCCTTGACTTCCGATTGATTGTCTATAATTATACTTGATTTATCATCTCTATAATAATTTTTAAAATTGTGTATTTTTGACATATACTGTTATTTATGATTTCTGTGAACCTTTGATTGTATTCATATCTCTTATACATTATCCTTTTACCATTCTAGTGGATATTATATATTATTATTATTCTTTATTGTACTTTTATGTATTTATGTATTAACAAACAAATGTATATATACGAAGTATTGTTCTTTTTATGATCATAGTAATTCTCTTTTCAATAAACCTTTTCTTGAACTTAAATAAGTGTTTAGCCATGCAACAGTTGATGTTGTTGCACCAAGGACATCAACTGTTGCATGGCTAAACACTTATAAGGTCCCAAAGGCGAGACCTATTGGCTATGCCAATGCTTGTTGTTTTAGGTGCAACACCAAGCAGGGTAATTGCTTCCCCATGTGTTTTTTCTTTCCCGGGATGCGGCCTCTGAGTGGCCCGAGCGGCCACTCTTGGGAAGGGTATACTGGTGCAGGATCCAAGTTCTGGCAAGGAGAATTCCAATATGGCTAACGATAACAGGCCGAAGGCAAAGTGCCCTTCGTTCGTTATGACTCGCCATCGAGGATTAGAGAGGCGTGGCATGACTTGAGAAAGGGAGGACGGAAGCTGCCAGTAAGAAGGAAGCTACGACGAATGCCGGCGGGGAAGCACCCCTTTAACGAGCCCAGTACTGATACAGATGTCGGCGACAGGGAAGGGAAAAGGCAGCGGAGTCACCAGAGCGACCAAGGGAGAAGAGCGCTGAGGTCCTCCCAGCCACAGCTCGTCCCCAGAGCCATGGCTATAGGATTGTTTTCTTATTTTTGTATTCTCCCGAGGCAAAGAGTCTGAAACGACAAGAAGACCCGGGGCCATTTTGTGGCACTACACGACTCAAGAAGAAAGAACAGGCTTTCTCTGCATATCCTTCGTATCGATGTCCTGACACCTCTTTGGGATTACTGCCTATGACATTTCCTAATAAAATAAATAAGGTTTACGCCTAACCAAGACAATGGTCGTCTGGGACTGATCTGTGTAATCTCAGTTAAGTTACTACATCAGTTGAATTGGTGGTTCAGCTGCAAATTGGAAGCACCACAGCCTTGAAAAGTCATATTAAGTACTACATAAATACCCACTGAGCTAAGTGGAAAAGGAGATGTGTCCCATCACTATAAAGTGCTCTCCCAGCAGTGTCTGCAGTGTACGAAAGTTCAAAACCCGAGGAAACATCAACATGAATATCTAAAAATAATCTATTTTATTTCATTTATCAAATATTAACCAGATGTCTTGTTAGCCTGTACTACTTATTTTGAGTTGCAAAACCAAACTAAAGAAGTTCATCTAATATGATTTTCTCAGATGTGATTGTGGAACATCGATGATCATCTAGATATAAAAAGTTCATTTAATGTGGTTTTCTCATCCTAAATATCATAGTTCATCCAATACAGATTCCTCAGCCAACGCGTATTGAGTAGTAAGGTCGCCTCCTCGGGTCAATGTCGGTGTTTGCCTCATTGCGCAGCCGCGGATGAAACTTGTCAGTCTTTTAATGACCTGTTCTTACCTGAGAAGAGATGTTCGATCATTAAAAGACTGAGAAGTGTCCCCCACTGACCAGAGGAACAGCAAACGTTTTGAATCACACATGTGCACTCTGAGCCAGTTAAAAGTTGCAGTGACATAGATTCAAAGACTTTGGACTTTCTAAAATTCAAGTCTTTTAATTTTCCAACATCTGTTCTTGGAAAATAACAAATGTTGGAACATTAAAATATTGACAGGTGTCATTCACTGATGGCCAAATGCCTTTCTGAGGTACATTACTGTAGGTTACCAAGCCTTCATCTAATCACTTGGGTGCTGATGAGTGTTCACGTAGATGTGTGCGACGAAGTATAGGTTCTGAGTAACAGCAGTGACGGAGAAAGTCTGAACAATAAAAACTGGCAGCCAATAGAAAGCTAACATTGACACGACTCACTCTCTTGGGGCAAGAAAAGAGGGTACATGACAATCAAGTCAGAGATTGCAGGAATATACCCCAGCCACATAGTATAACTCATAAAGAAAAAAGAAAACACTTTTTGAAATGGGTAGGCGGGCCTTTTATTGTGTCCAAGCAGACATAAATTGGAGAATACGTAAAGACATCAGAGGTCTAACAATATCCAACTTCGTAGACTGTGGCAGGGTGCAGGCAAAGCTACGCTAGCACCGAGTGCAAATAAGCAAAAGGCAGCATCTTTTGCTGAGAACAGTCAATTCAATAGAATTTAATACTCCAAAGAAAACTGTAATAGTATTGCTGCGGCCTCACAATTAATTAAATGCGAGTACTCAATAAACAAACATTTTACTGTACTGGACATGGCTATTTCACTTGGCACTATCAGTCTCTGTTGTATCAAAGTCATTCATTGCATTATTAGACAAACACTGATCTGTAAAATGCCCTACATTAGGCACAGCAAGGCCCTTCCAACATTGGCACCACCGTCTTGATTTTTGGTTCAATCCTTGGGCCCACTGTGTCATGACCAATCCACACTATTTCTTCTTTCCCTTCTTTCCCTTTCCTTTCTTTTTGGGTGCGCCTGCCCAGCCGAAGCCTCGAAATGTTAAGCAGTCTGCTGCATTATGCGAAATATAATAGGCGTTTAGCATGGCAGCTGGACTGAGGATGTCCACTTCTGCTGCAGGGGCTTTGGTCTTCTTGGACTTTTTGCCTTTGCCTTTGCCTTTTCCTTTCCCTTTCCCTTTCCCTTGGCTCTTACTGCTGCTGCGGGATTTGCTCGATCCTTTGGGACCTTTCACTGGCTGCAAAACAAAGCGACAGAAATAAAGTCAGGAATTTGAAGACAATACCATTTAAAGTCCTGAAAGTTACAACATAAGACATTTAGGAGTCTGTAGGCTTGCAACAAAGCAGATCTCTTGAGTTCCTATCTGATATAATTGTGTAGGAACAGTGGCCTTCTCTAAGAGGAAAATAAATATCACTCAAACCATGTTGCATACGGCATACTTTTATGTTTTTGTAGTGACACAAAAAACAGGACCCTTTTAAATATTTGGCAGAAATGGAAACGGCAATTAAATCGGAACGATTCCTGCTGGTTAATACCGGTACTCTTAAACTGAGCTTTCATATTTAGAGCTAAGTTAGTTATTCCCTGCCACTTAGTGGCTGGCAGCTGCTTCTTAAAGGTGTAGACATCTCCTGTGATACATCCCCTGGCGCCACACCAGTTTCCAGCGCTCCGTCCAACAGAATATACAAGCTGAATAAGGGGGTGACAATTTGGTAAGATCTGCGAAGTGTCTTGGGTCTACCCATCCCTCATGCGAAGGGGTTGGTAACATATTAAAGTACATATTAATTAACATTAACCAAGTCCCTACAGTATGTCAATGGCTGTAATGTAATTGTAACAATGTTTAGTCTTGTAACTACACAGCTCTATCAAATAAGTAGACTAACAAGCCAATAAAAAGTGGTGTCCAGAAAAAGGCCCTCTTATTCACAATCTCACTTTCGGGTTGACTTATTAAGCAATTTTACAATTAGGTTGATGGGGCTTGTGAAAACTCACATCAAGAGTGACATAACCAGTGATTTCTGTGTCAGTAGTATTGCAATTGTGCTCTTGGGATCCCCTTAGACCTGTATATCACATATTGGTTGACCTTCCAAGCGCTGCTCTATTAGCAACATTGCTATTAGCTTAATGGGACCAAAGTAATTACTTTGTACTCCTTAAAGGTCACATCAAGAGTAAAGTTTCATAGATATGGGGGGGTGTAGATTTACTACTTGAAAATTTACTCTTACACTTTTGAGTGACTTTACTATTTTGGTCTTTTCCCAAAATTCGAATGTAAAGCTATTCAAAAGTGTTGTCTTGAACGTCTCCACCCCTGAAACATGGGGTGAAGCTACATTTTTAGTGTAAAGTTAATACTGCCAAAAAGAGTACTAAGTCAGCACCTCAGATAGCCTACCACTTATACTGCAACTCCCACACACAGAAAAAAAATGGCGGCGGGGACTTAAAATAGAATCCCGTAGGAAATAATGTTAAACTTGAGTAAATTATTTCAACTTTTTATATAAAACGAATTGAGTGTTAGAAAAATTAAATATAATTAAAAAATATAATTTTCTCATAAAATATTTTAACACACATTTTTAATTTAAAAGTAAATGTAATTAAGTTAAAAAAAGTATTTAATTAAAATTTATTTTATACCAATTAACTAATTAAAATTAATTTTATACATTAAAATAATTCATTCAAAATAATGTTAAAAGTGTAATAGCATTTTTTATTTTCTTCATTTACAATATATAAAATGAATTTACAACAGGATTTAACATTTTAGTTTAATAAAAAAAATTATGTTCCCTGTACTTTACCATAAGGAGATCTCCGCTCCCAATGATTTGCAATCAGGTGTCTTTCTATCACTCTAAGTAGATGAACTGGTGAGAGATCTGTTGAACATTCTATAGTTGTCAATTTAATGACACCTTTTCTGCACGTCTTAGAGCAGAGGCCTTCAAACTTTTTTGCTCTAAGCCCCCCCTAAGCCAAAGTTTTTAAGTTGGTCCCCCCTGACAAAACTATATGGCAAAGATGTGGTGAGTGGAAGGGGGGTGATAACAGGGGACTGGGGATCATGAGATCATTTCAGGTGTGCTTTTCTGTATCTCGTTATCCACACTAAATATGAAAATGCAACAGCATCAAATAAGAACAGATCTGACCAAAAACACTACTGCCCATAATTGAGGTGCTATGGACCCCAATACACTCCACCTGCTACACTAATGATGGCTGTAGCCCTGAGAAGCAGGTTATCTCCTCTTCTTTCACTCCTTCCCCACCATGTCTGACCATCACTTCAATATCGAAAGAAGCCTGGTGTCTTTCTGAAAGAAAATGAGCTACTACATGTTGCCCCTCTTTTTTTGCACCAAGGGCACCATCTGCCCTAACGCTGGCAAAGAATATGAGACCCTATGCCCACCTTTTTTTGTAAAAAAAATCATAATTGTGATTCAATGGGACCCTGGGCAAAAGTGTCACAACACCTGTTTCACTAATGATAGGTACTGTTTGCTGTTGCCTCTGACGTTTCTTAACAACAAGGGCTCCCAAGTCACACCATCTCTCTCCCTCCCATCTCTCATTATCCCTCTCCCTCCCATTTCCCACCGTCCCTCTCCCTCATCTCTCTGATGCCTAAATCAAGGTGTCTCCATTGCTTCATTTTTTCCCCTCCCTTGGGCCATTGCCTCAAGGCTCAAAGAAACTCTGGCACAGCAAGTATGCCCTGGGCCTCTAATGCAACTGCAGCACCAATGATACCTACAGCTCTTGCGAAGCAGGCATCCAATATGTCCACTCATTAGGGCCATTACTCCTAGGACAGATTCCCAAAGCAGGCTTTCTACCGCTTTGTGTAAAAAACGACAGCAGAAACGCACATTTAGTCCTTCCCCCTCGCCCCCGTTGCTTGGGCCCTGTTCCGTGCACAACAAAGGTGACCTGGGCCCTAATGCTAGCAAGAAAAATGTACCCCATGTTCTTTTTCATAGCAAAACTGCTATAACTGGGGTCCAGTGCCCACTCACGGGGGGGTCCTGTGCTGTGAAACAGATAGTAGAGAACTGAAGAAGAAACGTGCCTTTTCATCAAGGTGCACACTACCTGAAATAAATGTAAATGTGTGCAGTGGTTGGAGCCAGTGTAGGTTTTAATTAATGGAGTCACTCAGCTTCATGGTGACAAATATTTATTCTTTTTGAGAGGTAATATGTGTCCATTAAAAGGAGTGCACCCTTTTAATGGACACATATAAAAATATTTACAATAGCAATAGTCTGAATGCTCACTAAAGAACAAGTTACTTACCTTCGGTAACGCATTATCTCGTAGAGACTCTATCTAGCTGCAGATTCCTTACCTTTGAATTTCCCAGGCGTCAGGCTGGATCCGGAAACTTTTGCTGAGCAATACCCCTTGCGGACGACGTCGGGTGACTCCATTCGGCTTCGCGTGATGTCGTCTGTAGCGTTGGTTATGACGTCGCGGTACCTATATAGGTGCCACCCAGGCACGCGGAGGTCAGTACTTTTTTGCATTTTCCATGCTAGAAGCGCAGAGCCACGAAGGAACTGACGTACGTGTGCAAAAACTAGGGCCCTGTAAGAGGAAAAAAACCCTAGTCCTACTACATCAGTCCGCAAAGTGGGGAGGCATGGGTGGGGCTGTAAGGAATCTGCAGCTAGATAGAGTCTCTACCAGATAATGCGTTACCGAAGGTAAGTAACTTGTTCATATGATAGAAACTTCTAGCTGCAGATTCCTTACCTTTGAATCAGATACCCGAGCCATACCATCCCGGCGGTGGGTTGCGGACTCATGATCTAGACTAAGAAGTCTTGCAGGACTGAACGGACAAAGTGCCCGTCCCTGCGCACTTGACCATCAAGGCAATAATGTTTTGCGAACGTGTGCAATGATACCCACGTTGCTGCCTGACAAATGTCTTCGACTGGGACACCCCGAGCCAAGGCCGTAGTCGCAGCCTTTCCCCTGGTGGAGTGGGCCCTTAATCCCTCAGGGGGCTGCTTCTTCGCCAAGGCGTAACAGATTTTAATTCAGAGAACGACCCAGCGAGAGATGGTCCTTTTCTGCACTGCCCTTCCCTTCTTCGCTCCCACATACCCCACAAAGAGTTGGTCATCCACCCGGAACTCTTTTGTGCAGTCCAGGTAGAACGACAATGCTCTTTTTGGGTCCAGTCGGTGGAGACGCTCCTTTTCCTTAGAGGGATGTGGGGGAGCGAAGAAGGTGGGCAAAGTGATGGACTGACACAGATGGAATGGGGTCACAACCTTTGGCAAAAAAGATGCCCTGGTGCGCAGCACCACCTTGTCCGGAAAGGACAAGAGATAAGGAGGCGAGCTGGATAATGCCTGCAATTCATTCACCCTCCAGGCCGATGTAATCGCCACCAAGAAGGCTGCTTTGATGGTCAATAGCCGGAGGGGACAATTGTGTAAAGGCTCGAAAGGAGCGCACATCAGGTAAGTGAGGACCAAATTAAGGCCCCATTGTGGCATAACAAAGGGTGTAGGTGGAAACAAATGGCACAGCCCCTTCAGAAACCTATTTACAATAGGAGATTTAAAGAGAGAAGGTTGGTCTGGCAGACGCAAAAAAGCAGACAGAGCAGAGTAACCTTTGAGAGTACCCAAAGCAGAACCCTGCTGGGCAAGATATAGAATGAATAAAAGGACAGTAGAAAGAGAAGCAGAAAGAGGGTCAATGGACCTTTCTGCACAGTATAATACACATTTCTGCCAACGGCAGGCATATACCGTCTTAGTGGAGGGCCGCCTGTCCGCCAGATTAACATTACAAACTTCGGGAGGCAGGTCAAAGGCTATCAACTGTCGCCGCTCAATCTCCACACATGGAGGCGCAGAGTTGACAGGTTTGGGTGGAGAACCCTCCCCTGCTGCTGCGACAGAAGATCCTCCCGAAGGGGCAGCCTGATCGGAGGATCGACACTCATGCTCAGAAGCTCTGGATACCAGACTCTCCTTGCCCAGTCCGGTGCCACAAGAATGACTTGGGCCCGGTCGCTCCTGATCTTCTTCAGAACCCTGGGTAGGAGTGGTATGGGCGGAAAGGCATACAACAGGCCTGTGCTCCACTCGCGAGGAAACGCGTCGCCGAGCGATAGCCGCCTTGGAAACTCCAGCGCGCAGTACTGCTGACATTGCGCGTTCTCTTCGGAGGCGAACAAATCTAACCAAGGTTCTCCCCACTGCTGAAAGAGACCTTGCGCGGCCTCAGACTGGAGACGCCATTAGTGATCCTGAAGGCATCGACGGCTAAGATCGTCCGCCCTGGCGTTCAGAGAACCTGCCAGGCGTTGAACCACCAGGGTTATGCCCTGCTGTTCCAGCCATGTCCAGAGACGCAGGGCCTCTCGACAAAGGGTCCACGACCCCACCCTGCCTTCATTGTTGCAGCACCACATGGCGGTGGTGTTGTCTGTGAACACCTGCACCAACTTCCCCTTGACAGAGGGAAGGAATGCTTTCAATGCCAACCGAATCGCTCAGAGCTCCAACAAGTTTATGTGAAGTCCTGTCTCCGCCGGAGACCAGTGACCCCTGATCTCCACCTCTCCCATGTGGTCACCCCATCCCAGAAGTGACGCATCCGTCACGACTGTGAAATCTGGTTGGGGAAGGGAGAGAGGTCTGCCGCTGACCCAATCGGGGTTCGTTTACCACCTCTGCAGATCCTTTGCAGTTCCGAGATCTGAACCACGTCAGTGAGATTTCCCAGATGCAGTGCCCATTGGAACTTCAAGTCCCACTGCAGAACCTGCATACGCCACCTGGCGTGTTTTACCAACAGGATGCAGGAGGCCATGAGACCCAACAGCCTCAGAGTCAACCTCACCGAAATCCAGGCTAGAGGCTGAAATATCGGAATCATAACCTGAATATCCTGGACTCGCTGCTCGGGAGGATAAGCCCGAAACTGCACTGTGTCCAGAACAGCTCCGATGAAAGGGAGAATCTGAGAAGGAGTCAGGTGTGACTTCGGCACGTTTATAGAGAACCCCAGCGAATGCAGGAGGTTCGCAGTAGTCTGAAGGTGGGAGACAACTGCCTGGGGCAAGGACGGCTTCAACAACCAGTCGTCGAGGTAGAGGAAGACTGACATCCCTAACCTGCGCAGATGAGCTGCAACCACCGCTAACACCTTGGTGAACACCCGAGGGGCACTGGTAAGACCGAAGGGGAGCATGTTAAACTGAAAGTGCTCACGGCCTACCTTGAACCGCAGGTAACGCTTGTGGCCCGGCAGGATGGGAATGTGAAAATACGCATCCTGCAGGTCCAATGCCACCATCCAGTCTCCTTGATCTAGGGCAGACAAGACCTGAGCCACAGTGAGCATTTTGAATTTCTCCTTTTTGAGGAAAAGATTGACGGTCCAAAGATCCAAAATGGGCCGAAGCCCCTTGTTCTTCTTCGGAATCAGAAAGTAGCGGGAATACCAGCCACTGCCTACTTCTGAAGCTGGGACCCTCTCTATATCTCCTTTGGCCAAAAGAGCTGTAACTTCCTCTTGGAGCAACTTTAAATGATCCTCCGCCAGCCGTTCCTGACTTGGCGGAATAGGAGGAGGAAAAGAAAGGAAAGGAAGAGAATAGCCCTCCTGGACGATCTGCAAGACCCACTTGTCTGTTGTTATAGATCTCCAGCGGGGGAGATGATTCTACCACTGGAGTAGTGTGGTCCTGCAGAATCAGCCTAGGAGTGCTTGGAGGCTGCGGCTGCTGGGGGCAGTGTGGAAGACGACTTCTGGCCTCCATTCCGAGGACGGAATGTACCGCGTCCATGTCCACGCACGGCTTGGGTAGTCTGAGCGGGACGGTGGCTAGGATAGGGCTGACGCGGCTGGAAACCCCTTCTGTTGCCATGTAAGGGGCGAAAGGAAGACTGGCCACGAGGAGTGGAGGAGAGGCCCAAGGATCTGGCCGTAGCTCGAGAGTCCTTGAACCTGACCAGGGCCGAGTCCGCCTTTTACCCCAAAAAGGCAGGTTCCATCAAAGGGCATATCCATCAAATTGGCTTGGACATCCCCTGAGAAGCCAGTTGTACGAAGCCAGGCGTGGCGTCTCAAGGCCACCGTAGTTGAAATCGACCTGCCCAGCGAATCGGTCGTATCTAATCCACACCGTTTGGTGAATTTTGCTGCATCTCTCCCGTCCTTGACAGTTCGGGAGAGCACAGCCCGGGCCTCATACGGGACTTGTGGCAGCACCTGGGCAACCGTCTCCCAAAGAGAGTGGGAGAAAAGGCCCAATAAGCACATGGTATTCACCGACCGCAATGCCAGACTGGAGGAAGCAAACATCTTCTTGCCAAATGAGTCCAGTCTCTTGGATTCCCTATCGGGAGGGGCGGAAGGGAATGAGCCTTGGGACGTAGAGGCCTGCACCACCAAACTTTCTGGGGTGGGGTGTTGGCTGAGGAACTTTGGGTCGCCCGGAGCTGGGCGATGGCGGCGTGCAACCGTCACCAATGGGGTCGTTCCGCTCAAATACACGGCGCATGGCCTCGTAAAACTCTTTAATTTGAGCGAGAGTCGCTCTGCCCCCGGAAAGGGTGGAAGGCGCGAAGTCGACTCAGGCTCCGGCTCCGCAGAACCGTGCCTAGAGCGTCGGTGCTCCTTACCTCTCTCAACGAATGACGTCAATTGAGGAGAAGACGAGGTCCGCTTGGCCTTCTTCTTCTTCTTGTGCCTCTTCCCCGAGTGTCCAGAAGACCTCGAATGGAAGGAAGAGGACTTAAGGCTCTGCGAGCGGTCCCGCGACCTCCTCTTCTTCGAACGGGACCGTGTCGACTGCCGGGCCGCAAGCAACTTCAGCGCTTGCTCCCTCAAGGTCTTCGGGGCCATCGCCCGACAGTCTGAACACGACTTCGAATCGTGGTCGCGTTCAAGACACCACAGACATACGCGGTGGGGATCGGTGACCGACATCATGTGGGAACAAGTCCCGCATGGTTTGAAACCTGTCTTTCCTCGAAGACATCCCTCGCACACGAAGTCGAATCCAAAAATATCGACAAAAAGTCGAGAAAAAGCATGCCAAAAAGTGGCAGAGGGGTAGCTCTTCCCGGATCGGCGCTTAACTGGCGCAGAAAGAAAAGAACTGACGTCCGCGCGCCTGGGTGGCGCCTATATAGGCACCGCGACGTCATAACCGACGCCGACGATGTCACGCGGAGCCGCATGGAGCCACCCGACGTCACGTGCACGGGGTATTGCTCAGCAAAAGTTTCCAGATCCAGCCTGACGCCTGGGAAATTTAAAGGCAAGGAATCTGCAGCTAGAAGTCTCTATCAGATATGTATATTTTTAAAGCACTTGTGTTAGAAATGGGGGTCTCGAGTTGGCAATGGTTTGCACATTTGTCCAAGTAGGGACCCTTGCTTCTAGTCAGGGTAACAGAGTTACGTCCTTAGACAACCCCTGCTCACCCCCTTGGTAGCTTGGCACAAGCAGACAGGCTTATCTCAGAGGCAAGGTGTAAAGCATTTGTGCACACATACATTAATGCAGTGAAAACACTACAAATGGACACCACACCAGTTTAGAAAAATAAGTAATCTTTATCTAAACCAAAAAAGACCAAAACGACAAAAGTCCAACGTACAGTTATCAAGATGTGACTTTTATTTCAAAATATTTTTATTGAAATTTTTTCTCAGAGAGTGCAGCAAAAACAGTATATATGCAACCTTTCTCAATAATAACATCCGCCCAGGAATACAACAAGTTCCTAAGAACTACATTTTACCCCCACTTTCAAGCGGCTGAGTTTCGAATATATAACACAGTTTCAACTAGACATGTTGCTTTCCAATAATGTGAGCTAATAACCCACTACCCTCCCAAGAAAATAACATAGTAAAGGAAACTTAATTATCCCTAAAAAGAAAGGGAATAAATCTAACTAAGATGTCATGGTGCAAATAAAAAGCGCAGAAAAAGAGGTATGAGGTTTGGGTCATCGAGGTCCTCCCTCCGATGGGCCTTGCCGTACCAGCCCCTCCCTACGACCGTGGGGGCTTAGATTAAGAACAAGTGGAGGGCCCTTAGACTTGGATTGCAAGCTGTCAAAGGGAGCCCCTCTGATAGGTATCTGACCAATGGTGACCAAATATAATCGAAGCCTCTCCTAGTGTCCTCAACGATATCAGTCATTCGCTCCAGTGCCAAAGCCCACCACAATCGTGCATGCCATTGGGTTAGAGATGGCGCCTCCTGTTTCTTCCATGCCGCGGCTACTGACATTTTGGCGGCCCCCAAGCACAGCCACATCACCGATTGGTCACTCTGTGTCTGTCTCTTCAGGAGTGGATCCCGCACCCCCAGCAACACCTGTTCCATATAGTTGGGAATGGGGTAGCCTAAGATAAGTTTTATTTGTGACAGGATCTCCTTCCAGAAAGGTTTGATTACCGGGCAGTCCCACCAAATATGTCTGAAATCCCCCAAGAGCCCACAACCCCTCCAGCACCTGTCGGAGGTTTCCGGGAAAATCGTTTTCAGCTTCTGAGGGTACAAATACCAATCGTACATTATTTTGTAATGCGCCTCCCTCAGATACATGGAACGATTGAATTTCCCTATGTCCCTGCTCAAACGTTCCCATTGCTTGTCTTCTAAAGGGGCCTCCAACAGATTATTCCAAAAGTGCTTAAAGCGCGGCGTCTCCTTGGTGCTCGATTCTTGAATAAGAGCATATAAAAAGGAGATGCAGCCCCTGGAAGAGGACCCCGACCCCGCAAACCTTTCGAGAGGAAGCAACTCCCTGGTAGCGGCCTGCCGCACCAGGGGCTGCTGCACCCAGTGTTTCAGCTGTAGGTAGTGGTATTCTTCTTTGTCAGATATTGCAAACTGTGTCTTGCATTTCTGGAAAGTGAGGAGTTCTCCCTTGTCAAACAAATGCGATATCGTGAGGCATCCCCCCTCCCTCCAGGCCTCAAAGTGCCCTTCCTGCAAGGCAGGGGGAAACGCTGCATTAAAGTGTATAGGCGTGTAGGGGGATGGAAAAGTCGTAAGCTGAAGCTTAGAGGTGAGAGTGTCCCAGACCTTGAGTGTGGTGGAGGTGGGGGTGCTAATATACGCATTGGGTGGTCTGTCACACTTTGGTTTCCAGAGGAGGTCCCAGATAGTGCGCCCTGTTATCTGTCTATCTATGTGTAGCCAATGCTTCTCCGAGACCCTCAATGACCACTCCGTGAGTACTCGTATCTGAGCTGCTCTATAATAAGATTGAAAGTCCGGTAGCGCCAGGCCCCCTTCCTTGCGTGGTCTAATGAGTAGTTTATATGGAAGTCTGGCCCTCTTTCCCTGCCAAATGAATTTAGTCAGCATGCTTCGCAGTTCTCTAAATAGTCCTCTCTCCACTGGAATAGGAAGCCCTTGGAAAAGATAAAGTAATCGAGGAGCACATTCATCTTTACGGCATTAATCCTGCCCAGCCATGTGATGTAAGCCGCACTCCAGTTGCCCAAATCGATCTTTAATTGACGCATGAGAGGAGAGAAGTTGGCCTGATACAAGTCCTGCACTCGTGGGGTAAGCTTAACACCCAGGTAGGTAATTTCCGAGCGGTGCACTGGAAAGGCGTCATCCCTTCGATCACCCTCCATTCCTCTGTGGGTATTGTCAGATTCAAGAGAAAGGATTTTGTCAGGTTGACCTTAAAACCCGCCACCTTTCTAAACGCCGCCAGTTCCGATTGAATGGCCGGGAGAGATACTTGGGGCTCCGTCACCGGGAGGAGCACGTCGTCTGCGAACAGCAAGATCTTATGAGCATCTGTGCCAAAACTCATACCCCTAATCGCCTCGTTGCCCCTGATCCTATGCGCCAGCGGTTCGATACTCAAAGCAAAGAGAATGGGGGATAAGGGACAGCCCTGTCTCGTCCCTCGTGTTAGGGTAAAAGGGGAGGACGCCACCCCGTTCACCAGGACCCGGGAGCTTGGAGAGTGATAGTTAGCGTGAATCATTCCAATAAAGGCTTCGCTAAAGCCAAATCGTTGGAGCACCTTAAATAAAAAGGACCATTCCACGCGATCAAAGGCTTTCTCCGCGTCTAGCGAGAGAAGCGCTGTGGGAATGTTCTTCTTGCGGGCCTTTTCAATAATATGAATGATACGCCTCAGATTATCGTGTGGTTGTCTCCCCTTAATGAACCCGGATTGGTCCGGATCTATGAGAGCGGGTAGGATATTCTCGAGCCGTGTGGCTAGGATTTTGGAATAGAGTTTGGCATCCAGGTTTAGAAGAGCGATCGGGCGATAGGAAGAGCACTGGGCTGGGTCCTTGCCAGGTTTGGGGATTACCGCCACTATTGCTTCTCCCATCGAGGGAGTGACCTTATTTGAGGAAGCGATGACATTAAATAGTGTAGTCAAGAAGGGGACCAGCTCCGGTGCGTATGTACGATAGAAGTGTGCTGAGAATCCATCTGGGCCGGGAGCTTTCTGGAGTTTAAGGGAGTCAATCGCCTTCTGCACTTCTACTGCTGAGATGGGTTGTGATAGTTCGTCATTGGTGTTCGCCCCTACCCGAGGGAGGTCCAGTGAGTCCAAGTAGTCCGAGGGGTCGCTCGACCCAGAGGACTCCGAAGTATAAAGTGCTCTATAGAAATCCTCAAAGGCTCTAGCTTTGCCCTCTTCCTCTCTGTGGGAGATGCCTTTTCATCCACTATGTGCTTGATGTATTCCCGCTCCTGTTTAGCCCTTAGTTGGCGCGCCAATAAAGTACCAACTTTATTCCCACTCTCGTAGCCCTTGGATTGGAGTCGTAGAATAGATTGTTCAGCTCTGTTAGTGTAAATGGCCTGTAGTTTCCCTTTAAGGGCTGTGACCTTCCTAAGGGTCTGAACTGAAGGTTGGGACTGATGTGTCTGTTCCGCGGACTTAAGGTCATTTTCTAGTTGGAGACGTTCCGCACCTTGCTGGGAACGTAGCGTAGTGGCTAGTTCAATGCATTTGCCCCGGATTACAGCCTTAAGGGCATCCCACGTAGTGGAGTAAGAAGTGTCCTCAGGAGCATTTGTCTCGAGATACCCTTTTATAGTCTTCCGAAGGTCGTCTCTAAGGAGAGGATCCCTGCAGAGGAAGTGTGGAAAGTACCATCGGGCATGTTTAGGGTGCGGGTTTGGCCAAGTAATCGTCAGTTCTACGGGGGCATGGTCCGATAAGCAGATTGGGTGGAGCTGAGATTGTAAAACAGACGGTAATAGGGCTTGGCTCAGAAAAATGTAATCGATACGGGAGTACGTTCTGTGGGAATGCGAGAAGAACGAGTAGTCTCTCACTGTGGGATTGGCATCCCTCCATACATCCACCAATCCCAAGCGCTGCAGTTGTGAGCGCAGTGCCTTGCCAAACGCCCCCTGAAGCCCTATGTGAATGTGATGTGTCTCTGTCCAAGTCACGGACTAGATTGAAGTCCCCTAAAAGCACTATATCCCCCGGGCAAAAGTTTCCAGAGTCATAAGGAAGGAGAGGATGAAATCCTGCTGTCCCGTATTAGGTGCATAGAGCACCGCAAATGTGCATGGGCGACCCCTAAGATCCCCCTGACCATGAGGAACCTCCCGTTTCTGTCCGTTTTAGTGTCCTGAGCTTGGAATGGAACCCCTGCATGAAACATCAGTGCCACCCCATTCTGTTTAGCGGAATGTGAGGATCTAAATATGTGGGGATAAGCCTTGTGACGCAGTCTCTGAGCATCCGGTTTTTTAAGATGCGTTTCCTGAAGAGCTATTATGTGAGCATTATGGTCAAGCATGTACTTCCAGAATCGCTGGCGTTTATTGGGGGAATTCAACCCCCGTGCATTCCAAGATACCACCCTAACTGCCATGAGTACCTAAGAAAGGATGTTGCCGTAGTGGTGGGGGCCCCTTCTACTCACCCCTCTGGATCTCCTACCCCCCTCCTCCCTCCCGAAACCCATGAAAATAATAGCACCATGACATCGAACTAAAAAAATAAAAAACCACAACAAACATATGGAATGAGTGTGTGGAATCCCCCTCCTAGAGGGGAAGTCCATAACTAAGAAACACTCTAGGAACATTACTATTTCCCGTCTCCCAGCCCTGCCTTAGCAGAAGGAAAAAGAAAAAGGAAAGAAGGCTTTCATTGCATGAGGAACTGCTCCCCCCATACCTAGAAGCTGTTAGCAGAGACCTTTATACTGGTCAGTGAGTAGCCTCATCCCCGTCCCTGCTTATTTTGCCTAATCAGTTCCGTCTTGCACAGCCCAACCCCTGAGGTCTCCCCCTCCGGGTTTTGGAAGTCCCCCCAGCCTGAGCTCTCACTGACAGTCAGCTCACGTGTCAGCCGTGGCGGGCACCGGGAGTAACCTCGTTCGAGACGTCGGAGCAACCAATCCACAGCAAAACGTGGAAGATGCAAGTCTTCCGCTCCATCCAAGTCTCCAGGACTCTCATCCGACCCACTCCGGAGCGCAAGAGGAGGCGGGTGGAGACCGTCGTCCCTCCCTCCGTACCAGTGGTTGGAAATATCACGTCTCCCTTAAAGCTATGCCCTCAGACTGGAGTCTTGGTACTTTTCCTGCCCATTCTGCGCCATCGTCCTCCATGTCGCCTGTCCGGACGGCTGTCCCCCTCCTGGTCCGAAGCGGCTTTGGAGAGTTCCAAGCCCAGCAAGGTCGCCGCCTCCTCTAGCTCCACGCAGTGGTGCTGTTTGCTTTGCCATAGGAAGGCTATCCCAAAGGGATATGTCCACCGATACCTGACGTTTTTCTCTCGCAGATGTTCGGTGACTGGTCGGAACTGCTGACGGCGTACGAGAGTGGCCTGGGCCACATCTTGATATAGGGTGCACGAGGAGTTTTGGAAGGTAATTGAATCGGAGGCCCTCGCTTTTTGCAGGACAAGTTCTTTTATTTTAAATGAACTGAACTTCGCCAGAACATCTCGTGGGCGACGATTCTCCCCAGGTAGGCGCGGACCCACTCTATGCACTCTCTCCAGTCGGACCTCCGGGCCATCTTCTCCAAGAGTAGAGGAAAAAGACCCACCATGAACGCCTCCAAGTCTGGCCCCTCGCAGTCTTCCTCCAGGCCTCGGACTCTTATGTTTTCCCGGCGTGAGCGATTTTCCAAGTCTTCGCATTTGAGTTGTGAGTCGCGTAGTTGCCTTTGTAGGTCGTTCGTGTTTTCCTCCAGAGCTTTAACCTTGCCCGCTGTCTCCTGTTGCTGCGCTTCCAGATCGAGTGTACGTGATCCCACGGAGTCTACATCTGCCTGGACCGACACTAGTTTCTCGCGAACCTCCACGCGGAAGGTTTCAAAGGAGGCTTCCATGTCCGCCTTAATGTCCGCCCGCAGCTCTGTGCGGAGCTCTTGTTTGAAGTCTCGCAGGGAAGACAAGAGGTCTTCTCGAGTCAGTGCCATGGTCATTCCTCCCTCCGTAGTCCCCTTACCAGCCGCCGTGAAGTAGTTGGAGACCCTATTGTTGAGGTTCCGCTTGGGTGGCATAGGGGCCCCCCGCCCGGCCAGCCGTCGGCCGCCTCTCGCGTATTTGGAATCTGCGCTGCTCCGGTGGTCACGCTCAGGTACCTCCTCGACCACTTCTCTGTTCACGACTTCCCCTTAGTCCGCAGGTTTATGAGAGGTTGTCACTCATTCGCCTCTGTAGCAGCCTCTAGTCGCTTCCTACCCTCGCCTCCAGATCTCTCGCAGTGAGCATAAAACTGCAAGACAGGGCCTCCTGGCAGCCATGTTAGGGTCAGGCGCTCCTCAACCAGATAGCCTCTGTGCGGATCAAAGGCCCCCCTCCTGTATCTACCTGTGCTGTGGGTTCATCCTGAGGGAGGGGGGTCACAGCTCTGCCATAGGGACCCCTGGGACCACTTCAGCACCCCAAGGGGGTGACCACCTCTGGTGAATCGGTCCCGTCATCTCCAGCCCCGTTTAGCGTGACTCTATTAATTGGGGCAGGTCATCGCCGTCATGCTCGCGGTGAGCCCTCTCCTCCGAACCCCCGAGGGCGGCCGCCTGTGCGCTGCTCATTGCGGCTGTCCGCCATCTCAAGGGGCTCTGTGTCAGGCCCAAGGCGATCTCGCCTATCTCCGGAAGTGATCGCGGGGTCAAGCGGTGCGTCCGCGCTCCCCTGCGGGCGCCGCCGGCAGGGCTCACCCGGGGGTATCCTCTGCTGTGCACTGCGGGTTTCCTTCAGCTCTGCGCGTCGGCCTTTTGAGCCCGGACCTCCGCCATTTGCTTTCGGCGCTGCTGCACCGTTTGTTGCTCCTCTGGACTCGCCTGGGCTCTCACCAAGCCTCCCAAACCCCGTATTCCGGGTCGCGTCGGTCTGCGCTGCTACGGCATCCAGGAGCAGTGTTTGCCAAGCCGGTGCAATGCCTTCATGCCTCACATTCGGCAGGGCCTGGGACGGAGCCGATCGGGATCACGTCCGATCGGCCATGTTGGTTAGCCACGCCCAAGATGTGACTTTTAAAAGGTAAAAACAGTTCTGTCCATAGCAAACTATAAATGCAACACTCTCAGCACAAAGTACCTTGGATGCGTCAAAATCATAAGCAAAAACAGCCCCAGGGAAGGTTCCTTACGCACAGGGGAGGTGATGCGTTGGTTCCTTGCTCCAGGGGAGGTGATGCGTCGGTTCCTTACTGAAGAGGAGGTGGTGCATCGGTTTCTTACTGTGCGGGGAGGAGATGTGTCGGTTTCTTACTGCGGCCCCGGCGTTGCTGTAGACTTGGTGCCCCGGTGCGATGCGTGGGGATTTGGGGATGCATCGGTTCTCAATGTGGCGGCAACGGCGCTGCGTTGATCTGTCCAGCTGCGGTCCCACGATACGTTGGTTCTTGCAGTCGCCCAGCCGGGCCTGCATTGGAGTTGGTGCGGTGATCTCGGACTTCGTAGATCGGTGCACGAGACTCGCCGCGCAGCAATTTCTCCAGCCGCGGACAGGCGCTGTGTCGGTTTCTTCAGCGGCACGATGGCGATGCGTGAAAATTCTTCCCGCACGGCGGTGTTGCGTCGGAAACGGGTGCGAATGTGTCACGCTTCTGTAGGGTCTTCTCTTTTCCCAGCTCCCAGCTGCAGGAACAAGTTCCAGAGGCCAAACACAGGAACAGGCACCTCTTGGAAGGTCAGAACTCCCAGCAAGGAAGCTCAGGGAAGCTGGTGGTAAAGTCTTTAAAGGAGATTTACCAAATCTCCACGCAATGCAGCGCAGCCTCCCGTGAGGCTGCGCTGCTTCATATGTTAGGGAAGGAGCAGGAGAGCGCCCTATTTTTAAAGATATGGCTCTCTCCTCCCCTTTCCCTTGCGCCGGCGCTGATTGCAGCTGCCGTGCGCCACGCACCACCGTAGCGCATTAGCGCTAGGGTGTGTGTGTGAGTCTAGCATAGGTTTTGTACAGGAAGGGTACCCTTCCTGTACAAAATACTATGCCTAGACACGAGGGAAAGCTTTTCCCACTCGTGCTGCACAGTGCAGCACGCATGCAAAGCCGGAAAAGGAAGGAGAAATGAAAGCATTTCTCCTTCCTTGCGCCTAGTTTAAAAGGGCGCAGTTTTCTCACGCTAAACCCAATCTACTGTATTTAGTAAATTGAGTTTAGCGTGAGAAACCTTGTGTGGTTGCATGGGAACGCCCATGCACCACACTTGGCACGCCCCCATTGCGCAAAGTAATAGCGCTGCTTCGCATTACTTTTATGTTATTTCCGGCGCTAAAAAAGTTTAGCGCTGGAAAGTAAATTAGGAAAAAAAGATTTTGCACCATTTTGCGTCACTTTTGTGACGAAAACACGGCGCAAAATCTTAGTAAATCTCCCCCAAATGTCCCTGAGACTTCAGAACAGGAGGCAAGCTCTACTTCAAGTGGCATATGTATGAAAAATGCTTTTTGCGATTCCCAAATAGCGATTTTTAACGAATTGCTATTTGAGAATCTCAAAATGCAATGTATGTAGGTTTCGCAATAATAATTGCGATTCCTACATATTCCTTAATTGCGAATCGCAAATTGCGATTCGCAATTAAGGAATACCTTCTCATTCATTCCTATGGGCCTAGAGGTCCATAGGAATGAATGGGAAGACATTCCCAATTTGCGAGTACCCAATAGGCACTCGCAAATTGCGCATGCAATTTCAAGGGTGCCAAAAGGACACCCTGTTGCACCCCTAAAAAATGTATGTGCGCCACATGGCTCTTTGAAAAATGCCAAAAAGTGCATTTTTCAAGGAAATTGTAAATTACCACCAACTTGAAGTTGGTGTAATTTGCGATTCCTTAAGGCCAATTAGCAAAATTTGGGTGCTACCTGAATTGCATTTAAGGAATCGCAATTTGCGATTCCTTAAATGCATTCGCAAAATAGGGAATCGCAAATTTTGCGATTTCTTATCTTGCGATGGCCTTTTGGGATGATACATCCCAAAAGGCTTTTTCCCGTTCGCAAACAGGCCGATTCTGAGAATCGTCCCGTTTGCGAACGGGAAAAAGGCTTGATACATCTGGCCCCAAGCCCTTGGAGATCTTCTTCAAGCAGGATACACAGCACACAGCAAAGTCTTTGTCCTCTCCTTGGCAGAATCAGCCACTTCAGGCCAACCCCAGACAGCACACAGAAAAGAGGCAGTACTTCTCCTTCAGCTTTCCCAGCTCTTCTCCTTGGCAGAGGTTCCTCTTGATTCCAGAAGCAATCTAAAGTACTGGCGTCTGTGCCCCAATATTTACACTCAATTTCTTTTTGTTCTCTTGAGGCAGGAGGCTCTGTGCTCAGCCAAAACCAGTTCTGTCCTCTCTGGTCCAGCTTCCCGGCAGGAGGTTCAAGGAAACCTCCTCCAATTACTCTAAATGCAGCCCAGGTCTATTCAGCCCAGCCCTGACTCATCCAGGAAAGGCAGGACACACCTCAACCCCCCCCCCCAGTGGCTGTCTACAGTGAATGCACTTCCCCAGCCCCTGTAACTCCAAAGCCAGACAGTCAATCCACAAACCAGCAGAGGCACACAGGATGGCTAAGCAAGAAAATGCCCATTTTCTAAAAGTGGTATTTTCAAACACTCAATATAAAAATCATCTTTACTAAAAGATGCATTTTCAGATTCTGAGTTCAGGCATACTAAACTCCATCTTTCTATCTTGTCCCAATGGGAAGTTATACTTATAAGATGTTATAACTAAACTCCCATTCTATCCTATGGGACAGATAGCCATCGACGCCCCGGCTCCTAGAAAGACGGGGAGGCACGGGCAGGGTCGTGTACGGCCTCCTAAAACTGCAAACGGGAGGACCCGTGGGAGGCAGAGTCTCCATGGGGCGAAGTCGGGGGGCGCGACTTCAAACGCCTGTGCTTACCTTGGGACGTCGATGGAGAGCGACGTCCCTGTGAACGGCTTCGTATCCTGGAACGGCCCTGTAAACAACCCTCCAAACGAAAAGAAGGAGACCGAGGCTGATCTAAATTGTCTGTAGACCACGATATCTGCGCAGCTAGAAGTTTCACGCAGCGTTCCTTGAGCGCCTTCGGCTTCAGCTTCTGGCAGGAGCTGCAGCCTTCGGAGTCGTGGTGTTCTCCTAAATACCACATACAAACAGAGTGTGGGTCTGTAACTGACATTTGTCGAGTACAAGACCCACAAGGCTTAAAGCCTGAAGATATAAAAAAAGAACACTGTTTCCAAACGACAAAAACTATTGAAGTAGGCCCAAAAACGGCCTGAGGGACTGCTTCTCTGGATCAGCGTTACAGTGCGGAAAAGAAGAAACTGACGTCTGCGAGCCGGAGGGGACTTATATGACTCCACTGACGTCACAACTGGAGTTGATGTCATCACGGAGTCGTACAACGCCGTCCCCCGGCACAGAGATACTGCTGAAAAATTTCCGGATCTAGTCTGATGCCTGGGAAGAATTCAAAAGTTAAGGAATCAGCGGCTAGATGTCTCTATCATATATATATATATATATATATATATATATATATATATATATATATATATATCTACAAGGTATAACCTACAGCCATACCGTAAACATACAGTGAAAAGAGAAGCATCTGCATCTAATAATAAGATTCACGAATATATAACCTACATCTTGCATTATTGTATTTAGCCAAGCTATGCTTAAATATGTATAAACATAGATACAGATATACCTGTGTGTGTGTGTGTGTGTATATATATATGTTGGTATAGATTTATTGATGATCTGTTTGTCGTATGGCAAGGTCCTAGTATGGCTGCACAAGAATTTGTAGATGATCTCAATAACAACAGTCTCAATCTCCATTTCACGTCCACCATCAGTTCAGAAAGAGTTACCTTCCTTGATGTTGAGGTATTTATCAAGGAAAACAAGATAGAGACCACACTACGCAGGAAACTCTGTCTTACATGCGAGCAGCTCCCATCCGCCTCATTTAATCTATAGCATCCCCTACGGGGAGATGCTTAGACTAAAGAGGATATGCAGTTGCAGAGAGGAGTTAATTAAAGCACAGGCAGACAGCAAAGCCAGATTTCTAGCAAGAGGCTATACACCAGCATGTGTCAATGCAGCTATAAAGAGGAGTACAGATATCCAACGGGAAACTCTCCAACAAAAAAACTTAGTCAAAAGTAAAAAGACTAATCAGGGTAATGAAGACACAACTTTCAGAATGATTTTTGGCTACAACCGTCAACACAAAACCATGAAAAATATCATCAAGAGAAACTGGCCACTCCTGTTAGGTGATCCCGTTATAGGACATCTGCTACCCAGACAAGCCTCCATCACATTTAGTAGGGCACCCTCAATGAGAGATTCCCTAGTTCATAATGATGTAGGAAGTCAACCATCTGGCACATGGTTATCCCAGAGAAAGGGTTTCCATAAATGTAAAATTTGTAAAGCGTGTCAGTTCGGTGTGAACAAAACTTCTTATAGAACACCCTTCAGTGAAGTGGAAAAACCTATCACCAAAGTTTTGTCTTGCAAAAGGGAGTTTGTTGTCTATGTGCTGGAGTGCCCTTGTGGCCTACAATATGTAGGTAGTACAATTCTACAGGGGCACAAGAGGGTGCTCCAGCACATCAGAGCCATCAAGAATCATGATCAAGCTTACCCAGTGGCTAGGCACTTCGAGGAGAAACACAATGGAGATCCTAAGGGACTCACATACTTCCTGATAGATGCCATCCCATCAAAAAAGAGAGGAGGAAACAGGGAAAAAACCCTAAGATATCTAGAGACTCTTTATATCTTAAATCTTGACACGAAGGCCCCAGGGGCCTGAATGCCACTGAGGAGCTTTTACTTGCCTATAGCCGCTTGAACACACAAATGTTGCTTCTTTGCTTGTCTGTAACATCATTATTAACAGCGTAAAATGAGATTATTTAATCTTAAATGAAAACCGCCGTTACTTTTAAAACCCACTTTTTAACAATTTTCACGGTTTTAGATAGGGTGTTTTAAGATAGGAGTATAACTTGCACATTGCACTT
Source organism: Calotriton arnoldi (assembly GCA_963921515.1). Classification (NCBI taxonomy): domain Eukaryota; kingdom Metazoa; phylum Chordata; class Amphibia; order Caudata; family Salamandridae; genus Calotriton; species Calotriton arnoldi. Next base: position 2,190,243 of record CAWUFW010000445.1, read on the forward strand.
TAATAAATTTAACATTTTGCACTAGCACTTCATGTAACTGGGAGTTTTTAGGATAACTTATTTTTGACATATACTAGTACTGTAATAAAACATCTGCATTTTAAAATCTGATTAATTAATAGAGTGAAGATAGAAACTCAGGTATTCAAACCTGAACGTCATGCACGCCTGAAAAGTGAAGGGTTACAGCCTAGTCAATACCCTTGAGAGGCGTTACAAACAGTCCTCATAGACTAATTGATGGCTTACACTATAAATTACAGTAATCCATACATCGGAAAAAATTGCTATTGGAGACCAAATTAAAGGATAGATGTTGTTAAATCCAGGCCGGAACAGCTGGCCCGCTATAAGACATGTGAAATAATTTACAAATTGTCATAGCACGTACACTTTGCCAGGACCAATAGTAATTCATTTGAGATTAAACTCATGAGATCTACACATAGTGTCCTACCGAAAGCAAAGGAAGATGGAAAAGATGACAGAACATAACCAAGTGGTCTTTAATTGCTTATATACTATGCTTTTAAAACAGTGGTTTTTAGACATCTATAAGGTTTTAACCATGAATTGATATTTTTTATATATATATATTTATATTTATATATACCTTGCTAACTTTCCGATGTTTACATGCAATTTGCAATTTTGTAAAACGCCAAGTCTTTTCTTTATGTCAACTGTAAAAACACCCAGTACATTGTCACTTTAAATGAAAAAAACTGTATTTAAACCTACCTGTAACCTGAGAGCGCGTCATGTGATCAAGGCCTCTTGGGGTCGAAACGCGTCATGATGGCTGGTGTTGGAGGAGTTGAATAAACTTCAAATTTGCACTACAACGTGGTCCGTGCTCCGTTACTGAAATTGGTGGCAAGGGGATGCAAGCGGAGTGTTCCTGATATATATATATATATATCCGCATAGACATAATGGAGATGAAAAACTAGACCATGATACCTATACAACAGAAAATTGAGGGAGAACAAAAGGAAAGTGAGAACGCACCCCCAATAAACAACATAGTTGACTTAGCATCAAAGTAATGCTAGCTGAACAAAAGTATCCTAAGAGGCTGATACTACCATAATCCTGAAAGTAGGAAAATGAAGCCTTGCCAACAGCAGAAAAATAAGACCACACTTGGCCCTTCCAGACAGAGTAAGTCGAGATGGTCCTCCGGCAGCCTGTCGCAACAAGGTGGCATGGGTAGAGGGGTATCACACTTGGCCCAGTAGGTCAAGATGAAGATCAACCCAACCCCTGGAAACTTCGGAAAGAGGTATTCAGTTGTCATATTTGACCACAAGATGTACCAGACAGAACAGAAAAGTGACTGAAAATCATACGAGGATATATAAATTTATAGTTCCATAAGAACACAAACAGCAACAGACTATAAGCTCAAAATAATTGAACCTAAAAGGAAATGTTCCTAAGAGATAGGAGGCATCCAACCTCCAGACAGAATAAGCGTAACTACACCCACATCCCTAGTATAACGAAGTATATGGGGACGAAAACTCAGAATGTTCTTAAAGAAGAGAAGCCATAGGAGTGAATATTTTCTTAAGAGAATAAATCTCCCCACAAAATACAGGCCCTGGGTGTAATAACTAACCCCTGAGGGGTAAAATATCCCAGATAACTCGCAAGCAGTGTTCACAGAACAACCATGAAGGACATAAGTAGGCAACAATACAACCCCAAAAAATGGAGGCAACAATTCCTTATATAAGTATTTGAAAGAATACGAAACAGAGACCTTGACCCTACCATTTGTAAAGGTTCCAAGAAAGAGGTGTACATATTAAAGGAACAATAGCCCTTGCACAGGCAAGGAACACACAACATGGCAGAGCTGGTATAACCACCATCAAGTAGAGTAGTAGAACCTTTGCACCATAGAAATTAAATGAAAAGTGCACCCTGCCAAAACATAGCAAAAAGGACCGTAAACAACTGAATAACAGATCAAAAAATAATGTCCTAGTGAGAACCTCGGACAGGTCAGAAACATAGACCGCCGAGAGGAGCCCAAACTCCACTGAAGTGGAAACTCAGAGTAGCCGAAAAGTACAAGCTTGCTCTCTGTATAGAAACTCTCACCAAGGGCATAAGCAAGATGTCCCTATAAGAGACTGAAAGTCAAAAGAAATGCTTACCAGCATACCAAATTGCTAAAGGAGCAGGTGACATAGGTAAACTTCCTAACCGGAGGAAAATACCACAAGCAAATGAGCTCTTGAGCATGAAGCCCATCATCCGAGGAAAAAATTGAAAGGAAATAGGTATCCTTGTACAACACAACTTGTCAAAGACAGTATTGAAAGAATAATATCTGCTAACCGTAGGAACACCATATCGGGTGACACCAACAGGCAGAATTTAGACATCTATGGCACTGCCACAACATGGCCAGCCGTGTAAGAAACAAAAGATCAACATAACCCATACAAGCCTAGTAAGGAAAAAAAGTAAAGAGGCATATAATTAGTAAGAGAGAAATTAGCACTCTGTTTCCCCTCGTCTATCACAGAAACTCCGTACAGCCGAGTCGGCCTGGGCACCAAAAAGATGGGTGTCATCAAAGGGCATGTCGACCAAAGCAGCTTGGACAGCCTCTGAAAAGACTGAGGTACGTAACAAGGCATGATGACGTAGTGCCACAGAGGATGCCATGGCCCGACCCCCTGAACTAGTAGTATCCATGCCACATCTAATGATCAGTTTAGCTGCCTGTTGGCCATCCCGAATCAATTGATCGAGATTGGATTGGAGGTCATCTGGAAGTGACAGCAACATAGTTTGTAATAAAACCCAAGAACAAAAGACGTGTTAATGGACCTTAAAGCAGAACTAGTAAAGGAAAAAATATGTTTGCCACACACATCTTGTCTCCTAAAATCTCTGTCTGATGGAACATTAGGTAGAGAATACATATTCTGTGAGGTTGAAGCAGCCAGTATCACCAAACTACGAGAAGTAGGATGCCTGAGGAGATAAGCTGGATCTCCAGGAGTAGGCTTGCCTGCGAGATATATCACCATCCACAAAGACCCCCATATCAGGCTTAGCCCAAGTACCCAACAAAGTGTCGTACAGGGCCTCACTATATGGGAGAACAGGCTTCACCCCGTTCTGACCTTGACAGAGGATATCAATCAGAGGATCAGTAGACTTTTCCACAGAAGGAAGAGATAACTCTAATACCATAGCGTCCCTCCTTAACATGTCCACAAAAGAGGAACTCGCCTCAGTAGCAAAGCTAGGAGGGGAAAGAAGTCCCGAAGCTCGGGAAGACTCCAACCCACTAGCCACCCCTAGCGCAGACAGCCAATTCTCCCCCATAAGGAGCAGAATAGCCTTAGCTATCGGCTGAAATAGCACCGACTCTTCCGTATCATCTCCTAAAAGATGACAGTAGGAAAGTAGGATCAGCTTCATGGTTACCCTCTTTTTTTGCTGGTGTCAGTATGCTTTTTTGACTAGTCTGATTGGGATCCTGCTAATCAGGACTCCAGTCACTGTGCTTCCTCCCTAAATTTGACAGGGTAAGTACTTTTGTACCTCCACAATTGGCTACTGGTGTACCCCTATAAGTCCCTAGTATATGGTACTAAGCTACCCACGGCATAGGTACAACAGGAGTCTCCTATGGGCTGCAGCATGTATTATGCCATCCACGAGTGACCATTCAAACAGTGACTACAGGTCTGCCATTTTAGCCTGTGTAAGCTGGTGCTAGCACCACTTACGACAGATATAAGTTTTCTTATATCTGAGGTCACTACACTTAAAACCTTTAAGTCACCACTAAGGCAGGCCTTCCAATCCGGAAGGCAGGGCGCTGGGTTACAAGGGTGTGGGTGCCCTGCATGAGCAGCACACCCCTACAAACCCCGGAGTCGAGTCTCTAGGCTTTGTAAGTGAGGTCAGCCATTTTGATACATATAGTGGCCATCCGTCATCACGCGATGGCTAACTATATAGTGGCTGTGCTGAATCTGGGCATGTTTGGTATCAAACATGTTGGAATCATACCTCCAACACTGTTACCAGTGGTGGAGGTATGATTCCATGCAGTGGGGGGCTCATCCGGGAAGCCCCCAGTACTCCTGTTAACAGATTTCCAGGGTCTGTCAGCAAGCAAGTGCTGCTGCCGACCCCAGACACGATTCTGCCCTCCTGCTGCTGAGCTGAGCTCGAGCAGGGAAGGAAGAACAATAGGGTTCCTGTCACCGGGAGGTGTGACCACTTCCCAGACAGGACTAAGTGTATTGGGCTGGGGTGGGGGCGCTTGCCAGTGCCACTAGACTGCTTTGAAGGGCACATTAGGTGCCCTTTTGTATACTCCAATTGGAACCAGTTCTGGGAGACCTTGGCTCCTGCTCTGGCGCAAAACTGGACAAAGGACATGGGAGTATCCTCCCCTCTGTCCAGCCCATCCTCTGGGAGGGACCCCTGAGTCATCGTAGCCCCTTTCTTAGGGTATAAAAGGGCTTACCTGTGGGTGGGTCCTCAGATTCATCATGGGACAAGACTCAAGCCTGAAACCACGTTACTCTTCGACCGTCCAGACACTTGTACTATGCTGGATTTCGCCTGGAACCGAGACTGAATCAAGGAAGACTCCTTCTGCTCCTGGTCTTGCTGTTCTGCAAGTCTTCTTTGTTGTCTGTGCTTCTTCCAGGATCTTAAACAGACCTGTGGGCATCAAGGACACCCAAAGTAATCTACCTTGGAGTGAAGGAATGACTCTCCTGCATCTGCAGGCACTGCAACAAAACTGACCGGTCTGCTGCTCCTGACGTCCCACGGACCTGGAACGGCTCAGCAACACAGGTGGTGGTTCTGCAACTCCCCCGAGTCCAATTTTGAGGCCAGTAACCCTTGTCAGAACTGCTGGGACCGAACCCCTGTGCACCGTGTTGACTTGCCGTTGCCAAGGCTTGTTGGCTCTGTACTCCAGAAATCTTCAGGCTACAAGAAGCTCCAGCCTCCAACATCTCTTCCTGCCAAGATCAGCATCCTCACCACTTCCTCTGCCGTGGGCCTTCATCTTCGGTGAGCTGCTCGGGTCCTCTTGCGTCTCCTGTGGCTTCGGCCTGTGGGTCCTCTTGAGGGTCTTCTCCTGCTTCAGCGGGCCCCCCTGCTTGCTTGGGGCCTGCTCTGACTCTCCTGCACGTGGCGAGTCCCTTGGACCTTGCTGGTCCCATCGTTACTCCTTCTTCGCTTTCCATGCCTATTGCATCTGCCAAGCTTTGTTGGTGTTCAAGCCAGACACGACCCCCTGGTTCTCGACTTCCGTCGTGGGACAGCTCGTGCGCGGCTCCTGGTCTTCCTCAGCATCACCTGGTCCTCACAGCTGCGGCGACAAGGTCACCGTCATCACTCCTGCATCAACCGATTTCTTGGGCATTGCTCTACCGTGCATCCTGGTCACCTCCGAGTGGTACAGACTCTGTCCCCTCTGCTTGCAGGTTCCTCTCTTCAAGAATCCACCCTTGGATTCCACCGGACTCTTGCACAGTCTTCGCCAGCAGCATCTTTTCTGAAGTCCTCCATTATGGCCTACAGCGGTTTCTGACGTCATTCGCACATATGCACCCGGCTTCCCTGGTGTAGGTATCCACGGGTGGGATGACTCTCCAACCTTCTGTCTTCCACAGGGTTTCTTCAGGGTCCACTGGGAAGGGTCCTTCCTCTTAAAAACTGCAACCGCGACAGGACCCTGGCTGAATCCAGAAAGATAAAGACAGGTAGTAACCCTAACAAAGAGCAACTCCTAGAGATGCTCCTGCAGTATGACACTCAGAATTCTTAAAGGTCAGAAAAGCAGGTTGACTTTGGTATGGGTGTGTCAGATTCTACTCACGTTTCCGCAGGAACTCCATGCAAGGATGAGAGGTCCCGACTTCCCTAGGCCACTGATATGCCCAACTTAGTCAAAGCACCAACAGTACTCCAGGGGAAGAAGGGAAAATAGGGATGAAAAGAAAATGTGTCCCACGTCGTTCCCCACTCATGGACAGGACCAGGTAACCAGGAGAAATCCCTACCTGAAAAGAGATAGAGTGTATAAGTATAAAGAAATATATAACAAGTGAATACTAATAGTTGAGAAAATTTGTAAGTGTCAAGTACCTAGACATTCCCTTCTTCTGCTAAATGATAATAGAGTGGTTCTTGTGGTGATAAAGTCTTTGTCTGAAAAAAGGAAGGGAAGAAACTCAATAAAGCACACCTTGAAGTACAGAACAGAAACCAAGAAGGGGAGCGAACTAGCACCCACCTAAGACTATTAGAGACACTGGAAAACAGGTATCTTGATAAGAGTGTTGGTTCCTTGACAACTGCTTAAATATAACTTAAACACAAGCTCAGTCCTTGAGCCATACTTAAATCCTCCTTGGAGTCAAGAAGAAATAACAGAGAATCCCTATATCTTTCAGGAATACTCAGTCCATAAATAAAAGAAGAGAAAATATTAAAGGAAAAAAAACTAATCTCCAGGGACCAGATTCCCAACAGATTAGTAAATGGCACCTTTAAATCATAAGCTTATCATGTGCAGCACAAAAGCAATGTTATCGTCTTAATGCAGTGAAGGCTGCGACTTGTTCTCGTGGCCGGGAATCCAGGCATGCAGCACCGCAGGAGCAGACTTGAAGGAATGTGACCTAACTGGCGAGGGACTCGAGAAAACGCCTGCGGCCATGAGGAAGACGCGACGAGACGAAGAGCAGGAACGCAGACACCCGGCCAGAAGCGGAAGCGCATCTGTAGTGACCCGGAAGTGAGGTGTGCTCCCGAACACTAGAAGCCGAAGCGCTTTAGTGCGGGATTGGAGGAGTTTTATACTCCTCTGCTGGCACCCGCGAGTCACGTGGCCGGACCGGCATTCCTGACAGTGTGGGGCTCAAGAAGAAGGGTAAGGGGTGGCTAACCCCAGTGACCCAATTCTGAGCATGACCAGGAGGAGTCTGAAAACCCAACACTGGTAAACTCTGATCTCCCACGGAATGGGTCAGATGACCCAGAGGGGGACCCTGGTGGTAGGTCCAACTTTGTTCCTCTTGGGAGGGTGAAAAGGGTTCAGGGGAGGTCTAGGTCCTCCTCTGTAAATTCCATTGCCTCTAACACTCCCATAGAGACTTCTGTCTCTAGCAGGAGGGAGGACTCCTTAGAAAGGGAATACCACCTGCTTAAGCTTGAGAGAGCTAAGCTCAGGCTCAAGAAGGAGCAGTTGGCCCTTGATAAGGAAACCCTGGGAAGAGCAAAAAGTTAGGAAGAATTTGGAACTAGGGTCCCATGGTGGCAGCACTAGTGAGCCTAGGGTCAGGGAGGACCCTTTAGTTGGATAGTCGCTCCTTACCAAGAGGGGGATGATATCCATAAATAGATCATTGCCTTGGAGAAGGCCTGTAAAGTACAGAAGGTCCCTCAAGGGCAGTGGGCAGCTAGCCTGTGGCTCTCCTTTGCTAGCAAAGGCAGAGACAAACTTCTCACTGTCAAGGAGGAAGATGCTGACAACTACACAGTCTTGAAGAGTGCCCTCATAAATGGGTTTGGTTTAACCACTGAGTAATACAGGGTTAAGTTTAAGGACAGAAGGCACACACCCAAGACTGGGTTGACTTGGTGGACAGTGCTATTAAGGCTCTGGAACGTTGACTTCTTTGAAGTAATATCCATGACTATGAGGGACTGTACAATTTATTGATGAGGGAGCACATCCTTAATAACTGTCCAAATCAGCAGCTGCACCAGTACCTGGTGGACTCTGATCTGACCTCTCCCCAAGTATTGGGAAAGAAGGCAGACAAATCGGTCTCCGCAAGGGTGAAGCAGAAAAACAATGGTGGTGGAGGTGACCCGAAGAAGCAAGATTCTTCTAAGGCCCAAGAGAATGGTAGGGATAAAGGTAAAGACAAAAAGGAGTCTTCACAAGGTCCACAAAAATCTTCCTCTGGGGGTGGTTCCCAAAACTCCTCTTCCTCTGGCATGAAACCTTGGTGTTACCTGTGTAAGGAGAATGGCCACAAAGCAAGGGATGCCAATTGCTCTAAAGCTAACATCAAAGAAACTACTATTACTCCCCATAAGGCAACTAGCGCCCCTAGTACCAGTACAAGTAATAGTAGTGCCCCCAAGGGATTCGTAGGGTTAACCTTGGGTTCTGAAGTGGGTTCTGGCCTAGTCAGAACACCCACTCAGGCTGTCCTTGACTGTGACAGTTGCATGGAACTTGCCACTTTACTTGAAAGTCCCACTAACTTGGGCAAGTACAGGCAACAGCCTATGATTAATGGTCAGGAAGCTGTGGCATACAGGGACACGGGGGAAAGTGTCACTATGGTGACAGAGAAACTTGTGTCTCCTGACCAGATCATACTTGGTCAACTTTACCAAGTGACCAATGCAAGCAATGTCAGGACTGATTACTTCTTGGCAGTTCTGAATCTCAGCTGGGGAGGGGTAACTGGCCCTAAAAAGAGCTGCGGTTTCCCCAGACCTGCCTGTGAACTGTCTGCTCGGCAATGACTTAGAAACTTCAGCCTGGTCTGAAGTGGAGTTCAGGACACATGCGGAGATGATGGGAATCTCTGCCAGTGTATTTGCTGTTACTAGGGCTCAGGCCAAACAGTTAGGCACTGAGGGAGCTCTGGATCCTAGAAAAATTACCCTTTAGCTCCTAAGAGAAGGAGCAGGAAGGGTAAGGAATTACCTCCTTCCAGACTCTGAGTGAGGATCAGTCTCCTGAGGGAGATGACCTCAGTCCTTGTTAAGGAACTGTCCCGGAGGAACCTGGGCCTGACACGGCAGAGTTCTTGGGGGCAGGGGGCCCTTCCCGGGCAGACGTAAGTCTGGAGCAGAAATCCTGCCCCTCTCTTGAACAGCTCAGATAGCAAGCTGCTGCTGAGGAGGCAGGGAAAGCCAGTGGGTCCCATGGGATCTATTGGGAAGATGGGCCCCTGTTTTCTGAGTGTAGAGGCCCCAAGCCTGGTGCCACTAGGAGGTTGGTTATACCTCAGAAATTCAGAGGTTTTCTTTTATCCGTAGCACGACATTCCCCTTGCAGGACATCTTGGGCAAAGCAAGACTTGGGACATGCTTGTCCCTCACTTTCCTTGGCCCCACATGTCTGAAGACACTAAGGAGTTTTGTTGCTCCTGTGTCACTTGGCAAGCCAGTGGTAAGTCAGGTGGTACTACAAAGGCCCCCTTAATTCCACTTCCAGTGGTTGGGGTTCCCTTTGAGAGGGTAGGGATAGACATTGTTGGTCCCTTAACCCTCCAACAGCATCTGGACACAGTTCCATCCTTGTGGTGGTGGACCATACCACTAGGTATCCAGAGGCTATTTGTTATGATGTAGTCACATTCTGATATTTGCATGTGTTCTGTTTGTATGGTTCTGCCTTAGATTGTAAGGTGGAGGGAATTCGATTGAGGTTAGATGCTGCTGACACCTTGGCGAGGACTGACGCCAGGTTGTGTCTATAATAAAGCCTAATTGGAAATACACAGTTATGGTGTATTGTGAGTGCTTTCGGTGACAAATTGGACTCTGCGGTGGAGGAGGATTGCAGCTGAATTGGATTAGGCACAATATGGGTGGTCCTATCTGATGTGAAGAAAGCACATCAGAGAAACTGGCATAGGTGAGATGGTCGGACCGTGACCATTGGATCTGGACAACGCTTGCAAGGTGTGGATAACCTCATGGTTCAAGGTACTGTGTTTTCTTTGTTTTTCAACCCCTCCTTACTGTCTCTCGTGGTTGGGGCTTGTGCACGACGGTGAAACTGACATTTCAAAAGTCGCAACTTGGAATTCCTCCGCAAGCGATACTGGTGCGTGCCGTGCACTCGAGATTTCAAAGGCCGCAACTTGGAGTTTCTGCGCGAGCAATCCTGCTGTGTGCTGTGCACCATGAGCAGTGACGCACACCACACAGGCAGTCACGTGATTTGCTCATGTCATACCCGTCATAAAGGAAACTAGACTGCAACACGGACAATACGAGGCTAGGTGTCACCGGCACCGCGTCCCAGCTGGAACGTTCCTCTTCATGCTGACGGGGAAGCTGACGCGGAGGACTCTTCGGCACACAAGTAACGGAGGATTTTTCCTGTCCTTTCTACAAGCAGCGCATTCTGATATTTGCATGTGTTCTGTTTGCATGGTTCTGCCTTAGATTGTACGGCAGAGGGAATTCCATTGAGGTCAGTTGCTGCTGACACCTTGGTGAGGACTGACGCCAGGTTGTGTCTACAATAAAGCCTTATTGGAAATACACAGTTATGGTATATCGTGAGTGCTTTCCTCGGCAACACTATTCCACTTAGGACCACTACAGCTCCTGTGGTGGCTAGGGCCCTTCTGGGAGTCTTTTCCAGAGTGGGGTTTTCTCAGGAGGTCTTCTCAGACAGAGGTACAAACTTCATGTCTAGCTACATAATTGCAATGTGCAAAAAGTGTGGTGTAAACTAAAAGTTTACCACATCCCTCCATCCACAGTGCAATGGGCTTGTTGAAAGGTTCAACAAGACCCTAAAGGGTATGATCGTGGGCCTACCAGCAAAGCTCAGACAAAAATGGGGTGCCTTACTACCCTGCCTTCTTTTCGCCTACAGAGAGATTCCTCAGAAGGGGATGGGCTACAGCCCATTTGAACTTCTGTTTGGACATCCAGTTAGGGGTCCAATATGTCTGGTTAAGGACGGCTGGGAGCAGCCTCTCAAGCCTCCTTAACAGGACATTGTGGACTATGCCCTTGGCCTGCGTTAACGTATGGCTGAGTACATGAAGAAGGCCAGCAAAAGCCTTGAGGCCAGCCAGGAGCTTCAGAAAGTTTGGCATGACAAAAAGGCTTTACTGACAGTTTACCAGCCCGGACAGAAAGTGTGGGTGTTGGAGCCTGTGGCCCAGCAGCTCTCCAAGACAAGTGTAGTGGCCCCCACACTATCCTTGAGAAAAAAGGTGAGGTCACCTACTTGGTTGACCTAGGCACTCCAAGACGTCCTCACAGAGTTCTTCATGTGAACCGCCTAAAGCCTTTTATTGACAGGGCTGACATGAGCTTGCTCATGGCAACTGATGGTGGACAGGAGGAAGAAAGTGACCCTCTCCCTGATCTCCTCTCTCAGGACCCTGTTGATGGGTCAGTTGATAGAGTAGCCTTGGCAGGCAGCCTCACTGACAAGCAGCAAGTTGATTGTAGGCAAGTCCTCAATCTGTTCCCCAACTTGTTCTCTCTGACTCCCAGTCAAACCACCTGGTGTACCCATGAAGTGGACACAGGTGACAGTCTGCCTGTCAAGAGTAAAATCTACAGACAGCCTGACCATGTCAGAGACTTCATCAGGACTGATGTCCTAAGATGCTGGAGTTGGGCATCATTGAACCTTTGGATAGCCCTTGGGCTAGTCCTGTAGTCCTTGTGCCAAAACCTCACTTCCAAGAAGGTAAGAGAGAGATGAGGTTTTGTGTATACTATAGGGGTCGCAATGCAGTTATTAGGACTGATGCCCATCCAAATCCCAGGGCAGACGAGCTGATTGATACTCTGGCCTCAGCCAAGTATCTCAGTACATTTGACCTGAACTGCAGGCTACTGGCAAATCAGTCTCTCTGAGGATGCCAAACAAAGAAAGCATTTGCAGCCCCTAGTGGGAATTATCAATTTATTGTAATGCCTTTTGGTTTGAAGAATGCACTTGACACATTTCAGAGGTTGGTGAACAAAGTTCTCACAGGTCTGGAAGCCTATAGTGCAGCACATCTAGATGATATTGCTGTCTTTAGCTCCACCTGGGAGGATCACCTGGTTTACCTCAGGAATGTTCTGGAGGCCCTGCAAAAGGAAGGCCTCACTTTCAAGGCCACAAAGCGCCAGATAGAGAGCAGAGCAAGGTTGTGTACTTGGGCCACCTTGTAGGTGGAGGCCAGGTTCAACCATTGGAGAGCAAAATCCAGATCATAATGGACTGGTTTGCTCCCACTACCCAGACTCAGGTCAGAGCTTTCTTGGGCCTCCCTGGGTAAAACATGAGGTTTGTTAAGGGGTATGGGTCCATAGTGACTACCCTTAATGATCTCACCTCCCAAAAAAATGCCTAATAAAGTTCAGTGAGTAGTTAGCTGTCTGATGGCATTTGATGACCTGAAGCAGGCCATGTGCACTGCTCCCATTCTGCAAAGTACTGTTAACTCCAAAACCTTCATTGTCCAGAAAAATGCTTCTGAGATAGGGGTAGGTGCAGTTCTATCACAACTTAATGCAGATTTGCAGGACCAACTAGTAGCTTTTATCAACATAAGGTTGACCCCAGGGAGAAGCATTGGTCAGCTATTGAGAAGGAGGCCTTTGCTGTGGTCTGGGCCTTGAAGAAGTTGAGGCTACACCTGTTTGGCACTCACTTAATTGTTCAGACAGACCATAAGCCCCTCTTATGGCTTAAAGAGATGAAGGGTGAAAACCCCAAACGTTTGAGGTGGTCCACTTCCCTACAGGGGATGGAGTTTTCTGTGGAACATAGACCTGGGAGTAAACATGCCAACGCAGATGAACTCTCCAGATATTTCCACTTAGAAAATGAAGACTCAACTGGGCAAGGTTAGTCTCATCTCCTTTAGTTTGGGGGGGGGTGTGTAGGAAAGTAGGATCTGCTTTCTTGGTTACCCCCACTTTTTGCTTGTATCAGTGTTTTTTTTTTTTACTAGTATGACTGGGTTCCTGCTAATCAGGACCCCAGTCACTGTGCTTCCTCCCTAAATTGACTATGTTAGATACTTCTGTACCTCTACAATGGGCTTCTGGTGTACCTTTGTATGTCCCTAGTATATGGTACTAAGGGATCCAGGGCATAGGTACACCAGGGGTCTCCCATAGGCTGTATCATGTATTGTGCCACTCATGGGAGACCACTCAAACTGTGACTACAGGCCTGCCATTGCAGCCTGTGTGAGTTGTTGCCTGCACCTCTCACACAGATATAAGTTTCCTTACATCTGAGGTCACTGCACTTAAAAACTATAAGTCAGCCCTTTGGCAGGCCTTTCAGTCCTGAAGGCAGGGTGCTTGGTTATAAGTGTGAGGGTGCCCCTGCATGAGCAGGACACCCCTACAAACACTGGAGTCAATTATCCAGGCTTTGTAAGTGCAGTCAGCCATTTTAATACATATAGTAGACATCAGTCATTACGAGATGTCTAACTATATAGTGGCTGCACGGAACCCGGTCATGTTTGGTATCAAACATGTTTGAATCATACAGCCACACTGATTCCAGTGTTGGACGTATGATCCCATGTACTGGGGGGGCTCCCTTGGGGTACCCTGTACTCCCGGTTACAGCCTTTCAGGGTCTGACAGCAAGCTAGTGCTGCTGCCAACCACAGACACTATTCTGCCCTCCTGCTGCTGAGCCAAACTCGAGCATGGGAAGGTAGAACAATAAGTTTCATGTCGACTTGAAGAAGGCCGCATACAGTGCTCCCGCCATGCTCTGCGGCTGACGGCATTCGAAATGGAGCGTGCCAGTTTTTCGGCGCTTGGCGTCTACCTGAGAGGTTGGCAGTGAACGGTGCTGCGGTGTCAGTGCAGTGAATGAGTCTGTTTTTTTTAAAGGCGGCAGCAGTTGAATTCTGTGTGACTTTTTATAGAGCGATTCCCGGTGGCTGGCTCAGCAGTGACAGTGTGAGCATCGGATTGATCATCTGAGCTGGCTGGGGGGTTTCTGAACCTCTCTTTACCAGCAGAAACTTACCCCGCCTCTTTCCTTCATCACTTCATATCGGTGAGTGAGCAGCATATTGAGAGGTCCATGGGAGCAGTTTTCATAAACACAGGAAGAGGTGATAATTAAAATTATCTGAACCACTTGAGGAGCACAGTAAGAGTTTTTTGCCAGTTATAAATCCTGTGAGACGCACTAGGCATCTTCAGGGGGAGAGAGGATTATTGGGGGCTGCGGAAGCGGCCCATGTAGCTATTGGTGCGGCTTGTGGCCACTAAATTAACTCTCAGAGACTAAATGGTACGTGAAAGTGGATAATGAAACGCATTTCCAGAGATTCCACAAGTAAGCCTCGCTTTTCTAAAGTCCCCGCAAAAACAACTCGCAAGCAGTGCGGCGATCAGGAGACCATGACAGCAGCCACACTGTCTTCTCCATTATCAGATCCCCTTTTGCTTCTGCGAGCAGAACAGGCTCTAGGGGGGAGAGCAGGCACACCTCAGGGAGAAATAAATGATAAAGACACGGCACCCCATATGTCAGCTTCAAAGCTGTTTTGCTCTATTTTGGATTCTGCAGTTAAAGCTGAAGATGGTGGTGCATAGGCAGGGGTGAAGAAAGCCGTGGACAAAATACAGGGGGCCATGAAATCCCAGACCTATCCTTTGTTCGCAGTGTCTGGACTGAAGGAGCCCCTTAAAGACATAGCTTCCCACATGGCTGCCCAAGATGTGGATCAGGGTAAAACTAACTCTACACCTCGTGTATCTGATATTACTACAAACTCAATATCTATGAATCATGCATCACCCACACCGACCTTTAAAGCAGGAGAGCTCCAGCAAGGGGTAATAAGGAAGGCAATACCTCAGCATTAGCCAGATGGTTTCCAGGCAACTGTGTATTCTGATAGTGTGGGCAATGGAAACGAGAACCTCTCTTCCACCAACTACACAGAATTTTAGTTGAACTCAAATCAATAAAGGTCTCCCAGGCAGAAGCTAATCAAAAGACAGAATCACAGCTGAATCTGATAAATCAGAATATGTTGAATTTAACAACACGACTTTCCAAGGTTGAACAGCGGGTTTCCGATATAGAAGTCGCAAGATCAGAACAGGATTCCTCCATTTCTAAACTTCAAACTGAGTTGGTGGATTTACAAATAAAAATCGATGACGTTGAAAACAGGTCATGTCGTACAAACCTGAGGTTTACTGGGATTACTGAAGGACGGGAAAATGGCCAATCTATGGTCAGTCTCATCTCTGAACTTGTAAGAAAATATGTGTACCCTGAAGCAGAGTCTTGTGATCAGGATTTAACCATTACAAGAGCTCATTGTGTACCGGCCGACCAATCTTCTGGTGCCAAGTATCCTCGGATAGTAATTGTGAACTTTGGAGACTATCAGATTAAGGAGCAGATACTTACAAATGCCATCAGGAATAAGGCTTTTCAGATCCCTGGGGATTTCTCCTTTAGGATTTTTTTCTGATATGTCTGCTATGTCAGCCAGCCGCAGAAAATAATTTAAGAACTTAATCAGTAACTTTCAGCAGGCGGGGGCCCCTGCGGGCATTATACAGCAATCAAAATGCAAGGTTCTTTTTAAGGGCCGGGCTCAAATCTTTAATTCAGTGGAACGGGCACACAACGTTTTGCAGTTAATTCTCCAGTCACGATAGAAAGTGGGGGGAGGGTAGTAGTGGTTTTAATTCTGCGAGAGAATTAGTAGATAATGGGAAAAAAAAAAAAAAAAAAAAGAGAGAATTTGGTAAGGAGAAAATGACGTAGCAAAACTGCATTTTTGGATTATTCTGTATTATTGGATGCCTAGAGTTGCTCAGTCGATTTTTAGGTGCCATGTTAAGGCACCACTCTAGGGGTAAGGGTGGGAGGGGGCTAGGGGGATTGGGGAGATGGGTGGTGGGCTAGGAGGGTGCTTGTGGCGGGTGAGGTTCCAGGGATTGAGGAAGGGTAGGGGGATGGGTCAAGAGGGCAGAGGAGGGGGATGGGAGGGCACATGGGTGCAGGGTAGGCATGATGGTAAAAATAGAAAAAAGCAGCAAATAATGAGAAGTAGACAGCGTAATGTCACGCAATAGGTTAAAAATTATTTCATATAACGTTAATGGATTAAATAATAGATTAAAGCCCAGGGAATGTTAGCTTGGTTTAGATCTTTACAGTCAGATATAACATTGCTGCAGGAGACACTTTAAAAAAATCAGGGTGTACAACCTCGGATTCCCTCGCAGATTCAATATGCATTTTTCGCTTCATTGCAGGCCTCGATCAGGGGGGTAGCTATAGTGATAATGCGGTCAGTTCAAACAGAAATCTTGAAATTAGTTTGGGATCCAATGGCTAGGTGGATCTTTGTTAAAGTGCAAATTAAAAGGGAAATTTATGATTTAATAAGTTGTTATGGCTCTATTGAAGAGTCACCGGTAGCTTTCCAAGAACTACATTCTCTCTTGCAAAATGAAACAGGCTATATTATAATGGGTGAGGATTTTAATTTAATTCAAAACTTAGCAATGGATACAACACGTTCTAGTAAGCTACAAAGCAAACCAAAAACTATAAAGGCCCTGCAAGTTTTAATTCAAGATTTCGCCCTGGCGTACACAGAACGATGCTTCGCGAGAATATACATGTTATTCCAAACGCTACGGTACTGTGTCCCGTATAGATTATTTTCTGGCATCATATATGTTAGCATGCGAGGGGGCAAGTATTGTTAATAACGTATTTTCAGATCATGCTTTGATCAGCCTATTTATTCCATTTGAGATACCTGGTGTTTCAAGAGCCAGATGGAGCTTTAATAAGGCATTATGAATAGAAAACAGCTGGGTAGAACGGATGAAAAGCAATCTGGAGGAATTTTTAAAGTTCAATATTGATTCGGCGTCAGACTTTGCATTAAACGCATTTTTTCAGGGGACAAGCCATTGCATTCTCTGCCGCTACTAGACAGAAGGAGAAAATGCAATGGAATAATCTGACTAAGGCAGTGGATAAGGACATCGTGGCTTATACCACCACTCCATCCGAAAGGACGATGAAAGTATTAAAAGAAGCTAAGCAGAATCTATGTGAATTTTTTCTTGCAAGGGTAACTTTGAACAATTCTTCATTCCTACAGCAAAGGTATGAAGAAAGGGAATGTGTTGGTAGGTTTCTGGCTTTGTCCGTATAATCTAGAAATAATTCTAATTGTATTAAAAGAATAAAAGATCCCATGCATAATATTAGAACCCTCCCATCAGAAGTGGCCCAGATCTTTTATCAACATTATGTAAAAATTTATACCGGGGATATAGGTAGTTCACAGGAGATAGTTGAAGGATGGCTAGGGGGCACTGAAGTCCCAATCTTAACAGAGGCCCAAGCTGACTCAATCGAATAGGCCATAACTTTATTGGTGGTACAACAAACGATTAAATCCCTTCCCAATGGCAAAGCTTATGGTAAGGACGGATTGCTGGCTGAATTTTATAAAGCTTTTTTTTTAACAATTGGCACCTTTTTTGGTTAATTTATTTAATCAGATTTTGCAAGGGCACACTGCTCCCAGTTCATAGTAATTAGTGTTTTAAAGAACGAGAAATCTCAACTTGATCCAAACTCATATCGCCTCATTAGTCTCCTTAATAGTGTTTATAAGCTGTTTACCAAAAAATATGGCAAAAAGGGTTACAGCTGCAACACAAAATATTATTCATCGAGATCAAAATGGCTTTCTCCCTGGGAGATTTAGAACTTCAAATAAACATTCTTTAATTCAAGCTATAGATTATTTTACCATTGAGAATATTAATGCCACTGCCCTTATGCTTGATGCTGAGAAAGCATTTGATTTGATGGAGTGGGAAGTAATTTTTGCAATTCTTCGTAAATTTGCCTTTCCAGCTAGTTTTCTATCAATGTTCTGAATGTTATACTCAGGGGCCAAGGCAACCATAGTGATTAATAATATATCTGCAGGAGACATAAATATTAGTCGTGGCACTCGTCAGGGATGCCTGATATCACCCATTTTGTTTGCGCTATTTATTGAGCCACTGGCTTGTGCTCTTCGTTCAGATAAATCCATTAAACCGCCAGACTGCTTTGAAGGACACATTTGGTGCCCTCCTTGCAGGGCTCTAAAAATCCCAAAACTTTTACTAGACCTGCTGGTCTAGTGACTTAAATAATCTACTCGACCTAATTATAATGCTCTTGAACAATAAACTGGTTTCAAATTATGTGATCCTGGGCAAGTATTTTAATTCACTGAGACCCATTTTATTCTTTAACACATATGAGAGCACCTTCAAATACGCAAGTTCAGCACGTCTGCTGTACAGAAAACGCTTTTGTTTGATTTAATAGACTAAACATTAGCTCCATATACAATGCAAATCTAGCCACATATAAGATACACTTGACTGCAGTCGTGCCTCTTAGTTCATTAAATGCATTGTCATCAAGGCTTGGCCAGGAATGTCTCTCACATCATGATTAAAAACTATCACTTTTAATAAATACATAATGAAGCATAAAGTAGCAGCCCACTGTTATTTGCAATCAGCAGATTTTACATTGAAATGGCCACAGAATAGGTCACTGACGTGTACAATGTTTGGAAATAAAGTTTCTGCAAATATTTGTCATTTGCACCTCACCAAGTCAAGTGTTCTGATTTGTTTTCCTCCAATTTAATTCTTTGTTTGCATCACACTTCTGAATTACAAAAAAAGTTTTTTCATAATTTCTGATCTACTTGTGCTATTAATTTACAAGCTGTTCCAATATTGTTTTAGAGAAAAAAAGGACATTTTACTGCATTTTGTTTCACAATTATTGTCAAATAGCTCACTTGACAAAAAGCATTAACTGTAAAAAGAGAAAGAAAAGTAAACACCATTTTCCAGGAACACATGAGCAACAAGTAGTAAAAAGCAAACTGACATTTGACCTCTGTCCTTGAGCAGTTGGCAAATGTGTCAAGATAAAACAAGATTTAAAGGCGTTTTAATTGCTCATTCACTTTCTGAAGGAACAGAACACCTGTTTCTTCCAGCTTAAGTTTACTCGCCAGCAGGGTTGAGTAAGTGCTAAAAAATAGCTCGACCTGTTAAAATTTCACTCACAATTGCGAGTGGGCGAGTGGATTTTTCGAGGCCTGTCCTTGCATACTCCAGTTTGAAGCAGTTCAGGGAGCCCTTGGCTCCCGCTCTGGTGTGAAACTGGACAAAGGACAGGGGGGTATCCTCCCCTCCGTCCAGCCCCTCCTCTGGGAGGGACCTGTGAGTTGCCCTAACCCCTCTCATAGGGTATTTAAGAGCTTACCTGTGGGTGGGTCCTCAGATTTGTCGTGGGACAAGACTCAAGCCTGAAACCACGTCACTCTTCGACCGTCTGGACACTTGGACTTCGCTGCACTTCGCCTGGAACCGAGACTGCATCAAGGAAGACTCCTGCTGCTCCTGGTCTTGCTGTTCTGCAAGTCTTCTTCGTCGTCTAGGTCTGTTCTTCTTCCAGGATCTTCAACAGATCTGTGGGCATCAAGGACACCCGAAGTAATTTCCCTTAATGTGAAGGAGTCACTCCCCTGCATCTGCACGCACTGCCACAAAACTGACCGGTCTACTGCTCCTGATGTCCCACGGACTTCGAAAGGCTCAGCAACACAGGTGGTGCTTCTGCAACTCCCACGAGGCCTGACCTGTCTTCTCTGCAATTTTGAGGCCAGTATCCCTCGTCGGAACTGCTGGTAACAAACAGCTGTGCACTGCATCGAATTGGCGTTGCCAAGACTTTTTGGCTCTGCACTCAAGAGATCTTCGGGCTACAAGAAGCTCAAGCCTCCAGAATCTCTTCCTGCCAAGTACAGCATCTTCACTGCATCTTCTGCACCGTGGGCCTTCCTTCTTGGTGAGCTGCTTGAGGTCCTCTTGTGACTCCTGTGCCTTCGGCCTGTGGGTCCTCTTGAGGGTCTACTCCTGCTCCAGTGGGCTTCCCTACTTGCTCGGGCCCGCTCTGACTCTCCTGCTTGTGGTGATTCCCTTGGAACTTGCCGGTCCCAACGTTGCTCCTTCTTCGCTTTCCACGGCTGTGTATATACACTGTGTGGCTCTTTTTTGTTTAACCTACACTACATGATTAGATCTGGTAAAACAAGCTGCTTAACACTCCTTCAGGATAAGCCTGAAGGCTGCTGTCCACAGCTACCACTTAGAGAGCTTTCTATGGTTGTCTAATACCACTAAAATCCCCATAAGGGTTGCCTTGATTATTGCAAGGTTATTCACCTAAATAAGTGTGCACCATATACTAAGCCAGCCTCCTACACCATTCGCGCCCTGTTTGTGTTAGGGGAGCTTACGGTGGCACCGTGAGCTAGCTGGTCTCTAGGCCAACATATACTACGGGTGCATGGGATCAGTCTAGGCACCTCACCCAAAGTTTATGTTGACCACAATCTCGCAGGTCCTACAGATTAGTGGGAACTACACAATACCGTCAGATTTTACTACTCTAATGATCTTCCTGGAAATCTTACAAACGTAGGTGGGCTCATTCACTCCAAAGCTAAATACCTCAAAATTGTACTTCTCCTTGTCCTCTCACATCCACCGACTGCCTTCAGTCCAACAATGACTAATAAATCCATTGCACATGTTGCTAGGTTCATGTGATACAATAAAATAATAAGTAAATAAATAAATCTCATCAATCTAGTCTCTTATTCTTACCTCATCAGAGACTTTACAAACCACCCTCTCCTCAACAAATATGCCATCCTTGACTTAATGTCTCTCTTAAACTTGCTTAAGATGAACTACTTCACTTCCTCCCATTATACCTTTTTGCCCATGGAGCGCTTCTTCTGTATAAAACAAACCACTACCTCATGATTACTTTGATAGCCCAATACCTCCTTTACAGCACAGAGCTAATACAGAAACAAGAATTGACCCTAAAGCTGCCCTCTACGTTTCTTTGCCACTTATATCATATACCATGCATTAACACCAATGGTGGTGGGTAGGACTCCTCCTGAACAAATTTGCCACAATCATCCCTACTCTTATAACAGATTTCTCACCATTCCCTCCAGAATTCCTCTCCGTTATTACGACTACCCCCTTTGATGCCCACATCATGCCGTCTACCATTCATGTGTAGTCACTGAATCTTTTTTAGGATGAGCTAGACACCATACTAGAAATTCTATCTTTTAAAACCACCAAAATCATTCTGGGTAACACCAACCTTCATCTTAAAAATCTAACACGCTTAAGCCTTTTTAGTCAATTTCTTTCTAACCCTTCATTTCCAAACACCCACTCACTTCTTACCTACACATCGAAAGCTACTTGTTTGTACCCTCATCTCGAATTCGCTCACTCACACACCACCTTGCATGAACTCATCTGTCTCAGCACGTCATTCTACATTTGACTGTAGGCACCCACACTCCCTCAAAGCGCAGTGGGAAACAAACTATCACAAAAATAAAACAAGGTCTAAAATCTTATCCTCATACTTAAACCAGCTTCATAACAATATTCAAGCTCTTCTTCTAATTAACTTCCTTTAATGCACTTTACAACATACAGAGAACTGCCTTCAGCTCACTTTATCCTTGATGTATCTGATTGCCTCTCTTTGCCCACACTCATGTCGTGCTTGTACCATCTACAATAGTCTCTCCCCATCTTGCCTCTCACTCATTAAGTCATGTCTCTTCTTTGAACTTTTAAGCGTACTTCTCCGCCAAGATCACAAACATTAAAACCAAGATGGACTTCCTATTATCATCAGAATCCAAACCCTATATTCTTCCTAAGAACAATAAACTATTTTCCTCTCTTCATTATACCCTGCAGCGGGAACCAGGTTCGAGCCTCGGCATTGGCTTAACATCCTGTGATTCTGGGCAAATCAATTAATCTCCCCGTGCCTACCAAAAAAATGAACGTGTCTTTGTGTAACGTAACTGGTGCTAATGTAAAGCGCTCCAATACCTTTGGGTCGAGTTTGCGCTATATAAACCTGCAAAAAAAAAAAAAAAAAAAAACGGCATCCCTTCGAGACATCATCTCGTCCTTTGGCTTCCCTTAACATCTCCACACCAATAAAACATGCAAATATTGGTGTTCCCATGTTCCCAGCTTGTATTGACAGCGTGTGGAAATCCCCTCTTATGCTTAACTCCACCAAGACCAAAATCCTCTACTTTCCTGCAATGTCACAGCCCACGCAACCTCCAGTTCCTATTCTAGTGCCCCCATATCCTCCCACGTTAGTCCTTCACTCAGAAACCTCAGTGCACTATTCAACCTAGCCAGAAGTTGGGTCTTCTTCAATATATTCACATCTACTGCTTTCATATATCAAGTACTGAATATTCACAAAATCTGTTGCCACGTCCCTTTTTCACACAGCTAACGCACTAGTCTCTGTCCTCACTGTGCAATGTAGATTCTAGCAGTACCTTATTAGATGGCCTTCCTCAACAGTCATTCGTACCACTGGAGAAACATAAGTATATATGTATGTATGTAAGTAATAGTAACTGTGCTGTGCTTAATTTGTAATAGAATGAGTGCCCGCACCCAAAGCTCTGCTCTGAAACTCGCGGCCAGTGCAATTAAATGTCGGTGTACCAAGTACCAAGGCTGCGTAGTCTTGTATTCACCTCAGGCCTCTTTAATCCACTACCTGACACTCACTGGCCCTTCATTCTCACTCTTGAAGGCGCCTCCTCCCTCTCGCCGCTTTTTTTTCCGTCTCTTGCAAAAAAATAAGTACCAGTCCCCAAAAATAAGTGCGGGTGCCCCCCACCGGCAACCACTGGTTCAAATTAAGCACTGACAGAGACCCACCTAGGAAGCAGCGGATGGCGGACTTGAACAGCACTGCGATAACTTACTAGTGACAGATTGTGCACTAGACAGATTCGTAAATAATAACAATAATATAAATCCTTCATAAAAGAACAACAAAAATCCTTCATAGAGGGCAAAAGAAGTCCTCTGTGCCATAGTCAGAAGGTTCATAAATTCACTGAATGGGAACACAAGTCACCCCGATGGGTTTCAACCATGATGAGCAAAAAATGATGGGCTGGAAAACAGCCCGAACGCTCTGTGCCACAACCCTAAAGTTACAACTCACTGAGAGGATCAAGAACGCTAAAAGGTCAGGGGTTGCTTTGCATGAAGTTGATACCTGTCTAGAGTTGAAAAGCAGTGGCGGCTCGCAGAGGGAGTGCTGCGGGGCAGGGCGGGGGAGGGGCAGGGTGGGGCGGTAGTGGAGTCGGACATACGACGGCCAGGTGTAAAGTAAGTAAATAAATAAATAAAACTATTTACCTTGCACTCGGTGCATTGCCAACTTTTTCAACGAAAAGTGGGCAAAAAACGATGGAATAGAACACGATCCCGGATTATTGCCAGCGGCTGAGACTTTTGGGAGCACTCCACCTGTCCAGGGCCGGACTGGCTACCGGGCGTTTTGTTGTGCTGCCGAGCTGGGGGCTGATTTCACTGCGTTGGGGGCTGATTTCGTTGATGGGGACCTGCGTGAGTTTCGCAATAAACAAAGCAAAACGAATGTTTTTAAGCACACGCAGGTCCCCATCAACGAAATCAGCCCCCAGCTCGGCAGCACAACAAAACGCCCGGTAGCCAGTCAGGCCCTGCACCTGTCCCCTTTGTCTTTCTGTTTAAAAAGCAATCCGAAGGCGTATCGTAAGCTGAGCCGGAGCCCAGGTAACCGGGCCACTCTCTTTTTAACAGCTGATCATATACTACAGGCTTCATTAGACACCAGTCAGGGCGGGTCTCGCCTGGGTGTAATGATTAGCCTGGCCATTTAATGTCACTCCCAGCATGTGCCCCCATAGGAAGATACCAGGCTGGTCAGAAGGACGATCTCCCCCAGCAGCAAGCTGAAAGTTACTGCCAACCCCTGGAGAAACATGGTTTACGTGTTCGCGCCAAATAAGCGTCTGTCAGTTGTGGTCTTATAGGCTCTGGTGGCAATCAGACAGGTAATGTGCACTTTCTCACCTTGCTTTCTAGTACTAAACAGTTCAAGCAGGTATTCCGAAGAAAATTAAATTACCTATGTGACTTCATTGCACGTTTTCATAAGCCCCGCCATAGCAGAGAAGGGCAAAAACCTTTACATGAAAACAATGGCTTCAAGTAGGGTCAGGTAATTCCAACCATAATATTAGGTTGTATTTCCAAATAGCAATCACATCCTCCAGTTAAAGAAACATTCCGGCAGGGGCACCCTTGTTTTAAAAGTGGAAAGTAACTCGCGTGTCGCTGCTAAATTACAGAAAAATCGAAAAGTTTAGATTTGTTTCTAATTTTATTCTAGTACAGCTCAGAAAAGACAGCCATTACTATAAAAGAAATGCCCTGCAAGTTCATTTGTGCAGCCAGACTGCATCGAAGGGTGGCCGGAGTGTACATTTGTTTTTTTATTTATGATAGGTCTGACTAAAGAGAGCTTTGGTACTTGCTGTCAGGAAAAGGCTGAAGAGAGCTTTAGATCTGGCGTGTATAACCGAAGGGAATTTATACAAATTTATAACATCATTTCTGCTCCAGAGAGCTGTTCTGTTGTTGCCATTGCTGTTCACTCTTGAATTGCAAACACCATGGCTAAAACAGAGGGTTTCCATTCCACCGACCTTCACGTCGTTACAGACACTTTTCAGTTCCGGACTTTTTTGTGATAAACGAATGGATTGTGGGTGTAGTAGTCTTGCTTTTCTCGTTTGAAATAATTAGATGAACACACCTGAAACTAATGAAAGTTCAGGACTGGACAAAGTGCCAGTAATAACTCGCTACATTTCATATTAGGGGCACAGAGCACCACATGCTCCTCTGTAACTCATGGCTGGATTCTATAAAGACTTGCTGTATCAGGTACAAAAATAAAGTAATGTAAAACGTATGCAGGGCATTAATCTGATCGCCAGGGCCGGCTTTAGCGTTTAGAATCTTTGTTGCCCCCTCCCAAATGAACTCCTTCATGGATTACCTCACTGCCATCCTCCAACAGGGTCCCTCATTTCTCCATAGCACCACTCACACATATATTTCATTTGTTTTCTAGCGCTACACATACCAGCGTAGGGCATCAGAGCACTTTACATCACACACGAATTATCCAGAGACAATGAATCACACGTGTGTATATTAGTGTGTAGGAAATTTTACATAACACAATGAGGATTACAAGAGGTTAGAATCACGTCTTCTCATACTAGTATGCAATATATTTTAAGAGTGTTTGGTCTGGAGAAACACAACTCTGGATTTAAAACGTATCACAGTGGTTGGGGGTTGGCTTTCTAATTAGAATGCATTTCTACTCAAACGAACCCTCCTTAGCAATATTAGGATAATTAAAAACTGGGGAAAAATCCTAAGGGGCAGATTTACGTTCCCTGGCGCATCCCTGCAAATCAGCAGGGATGCGCCAGGAAGATGCGTGACGCAAGTTTACCCTTGCGCCACCACAGATGCGCCGCATTTACAATGCGGCGCATCATGGCGCTAAGGATAAACAGATGCGTGACGCATCTGTCGGCGGAAGGGTGGCGCAGTACTGGAGTCGTGTCGCAAGTGCGACGTAACTCCAGTACTGCTCAGGGGTGCCCTATACCTAACATGCTGCGTCACTCCTTACGCCTGCTTGAAGCAGGCGTAAGGATTTGACGCAGCAGGAACGTAAAAGTGACTCCGTGAAATCTTGTAGATTTCACTGCGTCACTCTTACGGGGCTTCCTTGCGCAGGAACGCCCCCTGCGCCGGCACGCCCACATGAAACCTGACGCAGGTTTCATGTGGCGCAGGGCTTTACAACGTGACGCATCTCCCTAGATGCGTCACGTTGTAAATCCCCCGCAGCATGGCGCATGATTTGCGCCGCCGCTGCGTCACAAAAGTGACGCAACGGCGGCGCAAAAGTGGCGTAAGGGGCTTGTAAATCTGCCCCCAAGTCTCTAACCTTCACCTTGCAATTTGCATGCAGCTCTTTGATGAAAGTTCATAGCTCACTGTGCTATATTAGGATTGTAACTCATGAACTGCAAGTGACAAAATGATCTCCGTGACAAAAGCAGTAACCCACTGAGCTATCCACATAAAATACAATTCTGTGATCTGCATGGTACACTTTCTATGCAGCAGGCATATTAACCCTCTGTGCTACTTTGTGAAGAATCAAAACTGCCATTAGGCAACTTCCATCCCTCCAGCAGGTACATTATCAACGGAATTATGCATTTTTATTGTTGCCTGAAAATTGCTGGACATTCAAGGAACTATACACAATTAAAATATTTCAAAACAAAGTGCCCCCTCGAACTCAGGGCCATGGGCTGTTGCACTGGTTGCTCCGCCCTAAAGCCGGCCCTGCTGATCACTCAGGCACAGCACTAAAATGCTTCTCACACAGGCTACACTGCAATGCAGTGCTCTTCAGACTAAGCACTCCCACACATGGAGCATGTTGCTAGTCCGTTAACAAGCTTTGGCATCTCGTCAGGGACATGGAGTGCTATTAAAATGCAGTTACAATACAATACATTGCAACCCGGGAACAACAATATACATAACTGTACTGCATCATAGATACATTATGTACAATACTGCTCTGCGTCCTAGAGACATGAATCCAATGCACTGCACTCCGTCCCAGGAGCATAGCAAAGCAGTGTACACTGCTGTCACGTCCACAGACCCACAAAGTACAATGGACACTGGTAGGAGATTGGGTTTCTTTATTGTTACAGCTGCATCACGAGCTGGCTGTGCACACCTCCGCTCCTCATCCCCGTCTCCCCTTAGTGCCCATCCCCACACCCTTGACCGGATGTGGTGTCCGGTTCCCTCCTGACCCCTCTGTCCATAGCAGGGTCCTAGTGCCCTTCCCCAGGTCACTACATCTCCCCCTTTTGTCACAAAGAAATGACGAGCAAGTCAAACCCAAAGATGGGTAGATGGACATAGATGCAAGTCTGTCAGGGGACGTGCCGGTGTGCTTTCGCCAGTTACATTTCCTCTATTAGTCTTTTGGGTCGCCTGCATGCTCTTCTTGGGCCGGTCTCCATTTGTTGCTCTTCCGCTGGTCCTTCACTATGATGTGTCTCCTGTCCGTTGCTCTCCGACCCTTTATGTTCTGCTGTTTCCTCATCTTGGTCCTCTTCGCGCTTCTCTTTCAGTCCTTTGAAGTGTGAGCTGTTCCTTGTGATCCTCTGGTGTTCTGACTCTGCCGTGATCATTGGGCCCTTCACTTTCGTTACTGTCAGCGGGTCTTTGGAGAACATGCTGTCAGATTTCCTCTGCTGTCGTTGACGCACTATCACTGTGTCCCCTTCCTTCAGGTGTGACGGGATGGCGTGTCGCCTGGCATCTGCGTAGTTTTTCATCTTCCCTTTCGCCTCTCTGTCCTTAGCTGCAATGCTGCTGTTTTCTGGTGCCATAGTTGCTTCTACTTGCGGTAGTCTTGTCCTGCATGTCCTTCCCAGTACTAGCTCCGCCGGGCATCTTCCTGTGGTGCTGTGGGGCGTGTTTCTGTAGTCACGTAGCATCTGACACAGAGCTTGGCCGAGCGATATCTGCGCCAGCTTCGCTCTTTGAACTACCTTTTGATGCTCCCCATGAACCTCTCCACCATTCCATTCGCCTGCGGCCATAGCGGAGTTATCTTCCTGTGGTTTACTCCTAGGTAGGCCATGAATCTGTGGAATTCTTCTCCTGAGAACGGAGGACCATTGTCTGTTTTCAGTGTTTCTGGTGAGCCCCAGGCTGCAAAGATGTCATCCAATATTGGTAGTGTTGCTGTTGCTGATGTTGATGACACCTGTCGCACTATAGGAAATCGCGAGTACTCATCCATGACTACCAACAGATAATGGCCTGTGTCCAGCGGCCCAAAGAAATCAGCTGCTAGTGTTGTCCACACCGCTCTTGGCAGTTCGGACATCTGTAGTGGTTCATGCTTGGCTGGTGATCCCGTCACTTGACAGGTGACATGTCATGATGGTGTTTTCCACCATGCGGTCCAGGCCAGGGAACCATACTTTCTCTCTTAGCAGTTTCTTCGTTGCTACCATGCCTCGGTGTGATTCATGAGCCAGATTGACCAGTTGCCGCCTGAGTGAACTCGGGATCACTATTCTTGTCCCTCGCATCATTATTCCTGTGTCTGTCTCAGACAGCTCTTCATGTATCTTCTTTAGAGCCAATACTTCTTCCTTGCATACTCCTTCTCCCCATGTGCAGTTATTGTTGACGTGCCTCCATCTCTGCCTTCTCATTGTCTCCATGGCCAGTTGCAGCGTTGCATCGTCCTTAGTCTCCTTTGCTAGCTCCGCTAGTGTTATAGGTGCCGGGGTGTTTTGCTTTAGTATGAAATTTAGGTACTCTTCTGCCATTGATGTCATCGCCTGTGCCTGCGGCAGCGGGTGTCTCGACATGTAGTCTGCCGGGTTGTGTTCCTTCCCTGGCTTGTGTACAATCGTGAAGTCGTAGTCCATCAGCCTTATGCCCCAGCGCTCAATCCTGGGTGGCATTTTGGCGGCCGGGCTACCATAGATCGTTAACAGTGCCTGGTGGTCAGTTATGATGGTGAATGACTTCCCGTAGATGAACATGTGATAGTGTTCACACGCCCAGACCACTGCTAGGCTTTCCTTTTCTGGTTGCGATTATGCCTTCTCAATGTCTGTTAAGCTTTTACTGGCATACGCGACGATTTTTCTTGGTGAGTCTCTCCCTGGCAGGTGTTGCGCTAGTATTGCCCCTAGTCCTACCGGGCTGGCATCTACAGTCAGTTCAGTGCACAGGTGTGGGTCAAAGTAAGCGAGATGTTCCACAGTCATCACCGCTTTTCTGATGTCCTCGAATGCCTTGTCGCATTCCTGGGACCAGACAAACTTCTGTCCTTGTCTGGTCAGTTCTCTTAGCGGTGTGCTCACCGTGGCAAAATCCTGTAAATATCGAGCACAGTAGCTGGCAAGTCCTAGAAACGATCTCACTTCTGCAACATCCGTTGGAGGATTTGCGTTCTTCAGCGTTTCTACTTTGCTGGGGTCTGGCCTCATCCCGTGCTTGGAGAAGATGTGTCCGAAGAACACCAATTCCCCTCTCCCCAGCTCGCATTTGTCTCCATTCAACGTCAGGCCCGCTTGCTCCAGCTGTGAACACACTTGACGCAAAGCGGTGTCATGTTCTTTATCTGTTTTGCCAAACACCAAAATGTCATCACTATAGTTGAGGCTGTTCTGTACCGCCCTTATCACCTGCCTTATTGTCTCCTGGAATATCTCCGCTGCCGATGATATTCCGAAGCTCAGTCGCTTGTATCTGAACAGACCCAGGTGTGTGGAGGATGTCGTGATGTACCGGGACTGGTGATCTAGTTCTAATTGATGGTACCCTTTGCACAGGTCCAGCTTCGAGAATCGGCAGGCCCCAGTGAGTCAGCTGATCAGGTCGTTGAGGTGTGGCCCCGGGTGACGTTCCCTTGCGATTGCGGTGTTTGGGATCCTCATGTCTACACAGATGCGGATCTTTGAGGTGTCCTTCTTTGGAACTGCCACAATCGGGGATACCCACGGCATTGGCCCTTCAGCATGTTCAATGATGTCTTGTGCCAGTAAGCTTGTTATCTCTTCCTCAACTTGTGGTTGTAGGTGGATCGGTACTCGTCTATGATGTTGGGTCACCGGTTTAATTGACTCATTGATATGTAAAGTTATCTGTTTTCCTTTTAGCTTGCTGAGACCCTTCAGTATGGCTGGGTATTCTTGTAGAATGTTCTCCGTTTCTGACATGTGGTATGTCATTGCTAGTAGCCCCATCACCTGCGCCGTCACGTTGCTTAGCAGGCATGGTGCTGGGATATCACCCTTGAGCACGTGTATTTCTTCTTGGTAGGACTTGCCTTTGTATGTTAGAGTTTCAATGAATTTTCCCATGTTTTCTACTGGTCTTCTGGAGCCCCACGTGAACACATCCACGGTCGACGGTGATAGCTGTGGTTTCACTTTCATTTTCTCGTATTCTGAACTGCACATGATGTTGCATGTGGCTCCACTGTCAAGCACGAACTTTGCTTGGTGGCTCCCCACATCAATGTTTACAGTGGCGGTTTTCTTTATTTGCTGCTTCTCCACGAGATGAATGTGCTCTGTTATTTTCTCCTCCTTGGGTGCGTCTGACATTAGATATAGTCTCTCTACTCTCATAGGTGCTGCTGTCTCTTCGGACTCGTCAGAGGAACTGCGATTTGCCGTTTCCATGTATCGTGCATACCTGTTGCTGGTCATCCGTGGTCTTATTGTTCTGCCTCTCTCGCTTCTGAATTGTCTGGTCATGCACGTGCTTGAAAAGTGATTGTCCCTGTTACATTTCCTGCACTTCTGGCCCATTGCTGGGCAGGCACCGACATGTGGGAACTCGAGGCCACATCGGTAGCATGTTTGGTCGCACTTCTTTGGTGGGACTGGCGCCTGGAACTCTTTCTTTTTGAAATTCCCAGTGACGCGATGTGCTAACGCCACTCTCTTCTCCTTTCCCGTCTCCATCTGTTTGGCCTGCGCTGTGGCCCGTGCCTCCGTGCGAGCCATTGTCAATATCTTTTCCAGCGTCGTTGGTTCCTTCAGGATGCGTGTTCGGAACTCCACTGATTGACAACCTTCGATAATACGCAATCTTATTGCTTGCTCATTGTCGCAATATGCGACCAGTTTTCTCAGTCTCGTTGCGAAATCGTCTAAGCTCTCTTCCCCTTGCTGGCATGCAGTGTTAAATGTGTACCTCTCAAAATCAACATTTCGTTGAGGGTCAAATTTCTGTGTGAGACACTTCATCACTCCCTTGTAATCCGCTGTTTGATCGTCGGGGAAAGTTAACAGTAGATCTTCTATTTCGTCCCCTGCGAGATTCAGAAGTAGGTGCAGTTGTTTGCTGTCCGGGACGTCCGTGGCGCTCATGTAGCGCTCAAATTTTCTGATCCATCTTTCCCACCTGATGCCTGCTTGCGGCTCCGATAGGCTAAATGGTAGAGGCCTGCGGAATATTGCTTGCGTGCTCTGCTTCTCCTCATTGTCGCTCATTTTCCTCCCCTGGTCTCTTTTTTTTTTTTTCTTCTTGCCCTTTTCTTTTCCTTTTCTTTAATTCTTTATTTCCCCTTTGGGTCCACTGTATTCTGCTTTGATTTCGCTGTTTTTTTTCCTTTCCTTTCTGTCTGTTTTCCTCTTTTTCTGTGTTTTCCTATTGGTTTCAGTTGCTGCCTGACTTCAAAATGGCCGCCACTTGTTCCTCGCTCCTGATTAGTCCAACCTGCCTGTTTCTAAGATGGCCGCCCTGCTCTCGCGATAGTTCCTTCTCTCTGCGCGCTTCTCTCTGCTATTTGGGCTGCAGGCACGATCTCTTGCAGGCTCATTTGCGCTTGTCCCTGTTTGGCGCTTTCTTTGCTTTTTTTTTTTTCTCTTTTTTGTTTTCGGGCACTTTACTTTGCTGCTGCTCTCTTTGGCCTCAGTTTCTTACCGCTTTCTCTGGCGGTCGGATGTGTTCCCGCATCACGGACCAGGGTGGGCTCCTGGCTCCGTCGTTCAGCCTCTCCTGCACACGTCGGTCCCTCACGCAGCGGTGATCACCAGATGAGGATCCCGCTTCGTCGCCAGTTGTCACGTCCACGGACCCACAAAGTACACAGGACACTGGTAGGATATTGGGTTTCTTTATTGTTACAGCTGCATCACGAGCTGGCTGTGCACACCTCCGCTCCTCATCCCCGTCTCCCCTTAGTGCCCATCCCCACACCCTTGACCGGATGTGGTGTCCGGTTCCCTCCTGACCCCTCTGTCCATAGCAGGGTCCTAGTGCCCTTCCCCAGGTCACTACAACTGCATTCTGGGGAAAGTGACCCAACACAATGCATCTTCTCCTAGGGACGGCCCCTCACCATCCAATGCTCAATCCCAGCCAAGCGACCCACCACACCACACTGCATCCTAGGGGCACTAACCTACCACAGTTCATCCTACAGATGCTCACATACCATACTGAACTGCATCCTCCGGACACTAACGTAAAACACTGCCTCAGAGACATTAATTCACCACACGGCACTGAGTTGTAAACAAACTATCCACCACAGTGCACTGCATCCTAGGGGCACCAACCTACCACAGTTCATCCTACAGATGCTAACATACCATACTGAACTGAATCCTCCGGACACTAACGTAAAACACTGCCTCAGAGACATTAATTCACCACACGCACTGAGTTGTAAACAAACTATCCACCACAGTGCACTGCATCCTAGGGGCACCAACCTACCACAGTTCATCCTACAGATGCTAACATACCATACTGAACTGAATCCTCCGGGCACTAACGTAAAACACTGATTCAGAGACATTAATTCACTACACAGCACTGAGTTGTAAACAAACTACCCACCACAGTGCACTGCATCCTAGGGGTACTAACCTACCACAGTTCATCCTACAGATGCTAACATGCCATGCTGAACTGCATCCTCCGGACACTAACGTAAAACACTGCCTCAGAGACATTAATTCACCACACACACTGAGTTGTAAACAAACTATCCACCACAGTGCACTGCATCCTAGGGGCACCAACCTACCACAGTTCATCCTACAGATGCTAACATACCATACTGAACTGAATCCTCCGGACACTAACGTAAAACACTGAATCAGAGACATTAATTCACCACACAGCAGCACTGAGTTGTAAACAAACTACCCACCACAGTGCACTGCATCCTAGGGGCACTAACCTACCACAGTTCATCCTACAGATGCTAACATGCCATATTGAACTGCATCCTCCGGACACTAACGTAAAACACTGCCTCAGAGACATTAATTCACCACACGCACTGAGTTGTAAACAAACTATCCACCACAGTGCACTGCATCCTAGGGGCACCAACCTACCACAGTTCATCCTACAGATGCTAACATACCATACTGAACAGCATCCTCCGGACACTAACGTAAAACACTGCCTCAGAGACATTAATTCACCGCACGCACTGAGTTGTAAACAAACTACCCACCACAGTGCACTGCATCCTAGGGGCACCTACCTACCACAGTTCATCTTACAGATGCTAACATACCATGCTGAGCTGCATGCTCTGGACACTAACGTAAAACACTGCCTCAGAGACATTAGTTCACCACACAGCACTCAGTTGTAATCAAACTACCCACCACAGTGCACTGCACCATAGGAATACTAACCCAGCACAGACATCTGCATCATATAGGCCTCATGCATACCACTATATGACATTAACCCATCCCCTCAGGACAGTAAGACACTACACTTCACATAATTCAAGGTACCTTAACTCACCACACGGTAACGCAGCATTCATTTTTAGGCCTGGCTGACAACTTTAGCTCTTGCTGGTGGGAAATGCATGTACAATAAGATTTTCCATGCTAATGCATAGCTTATATCTGGAACAGAGTTGTTCTGGTGGTATGGTTTGGCACGCTGCAGTGCAACACTTTTTCAACCGCATGGTACCAATCCACTGTTGTACTTTGGCATCTCGTCAGGGGCATTACATTCTGAAGAAATGTAGTTACAATACAATATACCCTGGAACCAATAATATATAGCTGAATGCATTCTAAGGGCATTAAACCATCCCACAACCCTACAACCTAGGGACACAAATCCAATGTGATGCACAATATTCCAGAACCATTCAACGCCACGACATTTCATTCTGTGGAAAGTGACCCACCACAATGCACTTTCTCTTGGGGACGGTACTTCACCACACAACTCCTGATCACAGGCAAACAGCCCACCACAGCACACTCCATGCTAGGTAGACTAACTCGAATGTATGATTAAACAACTACCACTTTTATAACGAGTGCCTAAACCACGAAGGCTAAACAACTTAAAAATCCTAACCACTATGTATTCAACCACGACTTACTTGAACCACGAAAATTAGTCTATTGCCATATTGTTGGAATCTACCACTTCGTTCTAAACAATGCACGACTGAAATACGAAAAAAAATGTAATTAAATTAAATACTTCTAATGAAAAGTATTTTTAGTAAATAATCTTGAAATTAGCAATCATATCATCGTTTATTAAAAATACAGATGAACTTACAAAGAGACAGTAATGGACGGTAGAAAACTGTGAAATATAGGTCCATCACCTGTTTTTACAGTATCGACACACTCGAATGCTTATTAAAATGGCTGTATGACAAAGGTTAAAATTACTTAAAATGCACTATTTAAAGCGATTATTAACAAAACAAGTTCTGACAGAAAATACAATTTAACAAATATCGGATTCCAGAACATATTTTCATTTTCAATAAGAATTCACACGAATAAAACATAAAAAACGGCCAACCACCCACATAGAACATTCGCATCGAGCACAGGTCATCATTGCATCATTGAAAAACAAACCTACAGTGCCATCTACTGGCCTCACAAGGTTAATTAAAACAAATTCTATTATAAAGAAAACATAAAATATATTAAGGAAATGTACAAATCAATTTAATAAAAATATTGTCTTTAACCTTTTTACAAAATTGAAAACAGTAAGCGAAAACATTAAAAAAATATATAATTATAATTATTGGTTTAGGAGGTCGTGGTTCAGGTCCAGTAGTGGTTTAGGAGGTCGTGGTTTAGGTACAGGTAGTTGTTTAGGATTCGTTGTTAAGCCCACTCATTGTTACAATTTCGTTATTAAGGCCGTTTCCCTCACCGCACTCCATCCTGAGGATGCTAACATAGCACACGCTATGGACACTAACCCAGAATACTGCATCATAGACGGCACTGAACTGTAAAAAGACTGCCCACAGCAGTGCATACTAACCCACTCCAGAGACCTACATGATTTGGACCCTATCTACACCACTACATTACTTTCTATGGACTCAATCCCACTGCATCCTCGGGATAGTAATCCACCACACTGCATATTACTCAAGGGACACTATCTCACCACACTGTAGTCATTTTTAGGGCTGGCCATAACAGATTTAGTTCTTGCTCATAGGCTCTGTATGTCCAATAATAAGGATTTCTATGTTAATGCATAGCTTATGTCTGGAACAGAGTTCTTCTGGTGTCATGATCTGGCACACTGCACTGCAACCCCTTTGCAACCTAGGATTCACCCACAGTATAGTAAGATACCAGCCCGCCCTTGTGCTTAGGTGTCTTGTCAGGGGTACGTGATGTGTCAATGCAATTTTTATGCTAATGCATGGGTTATCTCTGAAACAGAATTACTTCGAGTTATGATTTGGCATTCGTTCTGGCTTCCAAACAACAGGATAAGCAAAGTTTGAATTTTGCAATATTAGAAGACGCTTTCTCAACATTTGTTTTGTATCGTAGTGATAACATGTCCTTGTGAAATGTGCAGTGTCCTGTTGTTGTGCACGACTTAAATGGTGATGAACCTTAGTAAGAGTGCTATGGGCGGGTACAGCTTTTCCTCACTGCTGCCGGCCCGTATACAGAGAAAACAAGCATTTGCAATGCAATAGGTCTCGCATTAACAAGGGTTTAAGCTATTGGCAATGCAATAGCTTAAACTCTCGCAAATGGGAGACCTACTGCATTGCAAATATTTGTCTTTTTACTAGCGCCCATACGACGCTTTCACATTCATGAAGGCAGCGCCCCTTTCTTTAAACAAGCCGGGTCAAAAGAAAGGGGCGTGTCCAACATTAAAGTGAAACCGCGGCATGGGGGCTTTGTTAAAAACAAAAAAGCATTTGTTTGTCAAGTTGACAAACAGGTGTTTTTTTTTGTAAAAGCGCCCATGCCACACTTTCACCTTAATGTCGGTTGCGTACCTTTCTTTAGACGCGGTTTGTGTAAAGAAAAGGGCGCAACCTCTATGAATGTGAAAGCGCTGCATGGGCGCTAGTAAACAAAATAAATAAGTGCGGCCGCTAAATGCGGACCGCGTTGCTAAAATAAATAAATTAATTAAAAAACACGGCCACTATAGTTAAAGCGGCCCGCCATTAGTAAAAATTCAAATAAAAGCGGGTGGATTGCTGCGAGGTAGTGGGTGGAATAGAGGAAGAGCATTAAATAAAATAGTGCTCACCGACTTATAAAGCAGACCATGTAACAACAGCAGTAAAAGGTCCAGTCGATATGGGAGGTAACAAATGCAGACAAGGCGGTACCAAGGAGGGACTAACAAGCTTAATAACGACTCGGAAGCCATCGTTGACGAAAGACAATGACACAAGCCAGTTAAAAATA
Organism: Calotriton arnoldi; assembly: GCA_963921515.1. Lineage (NCBI taxonomy): Eukaryota > Metazoa > Chordata > Amphibia > Caudata > Salamandridae > Calotriton > Calotriton arnoldi. The sequence goes on from CAWUFW010000445.1 coordinate 2,226,362, forward strand.
TGGGCGGAGAGGTGGCGGGGCTTCAAAGCCATACTCCACTACTGTAGCCAATCCACTTGCCTCCTGCAGACCTTCAAAATCAGGATCTAAGTCCACAATTTCACCCTCTTCAGCTCTCTCATGCTCTTCCTGATACCTCTCCTCTTCTAATAGCCTTTGCTCCTCCCCACGGGATGTTGTTCTCGGCATTGGCGGTGCCAGAGGTGGCGGCGGTGACTTCGGTACCAGCGTCGGACAATCCAGAGGCAGAATCGGTGGAGCTGGTTGCGAATGAACCGGTGCCAGTTCGGATCCAGACAGCGCCGGGGATTGCTCGTTCAATGAAGGATCTCGCCCTTCCTGAAATGGCACCGGCGTTGGTAGTCTCGGTGCTAGTGGAGGCCAGGTCAAAGGAGACATGGGCATGAATGGCATGAAAGGAGCCGGCTGGAAATGAGGTGGAAAACCAAGAGAGCAAGCAACTGGGCCCATGGGACCCGAGGGCGCACGAGATGGAGTCGCAGCACTTGCAAAAATGCTAAACATAGCATTGAGGAAGTTTGATGGATCCGAGTCCGACTTCTGGAAAGCTGGATAGACCGGATCCTGGTTCGAGGGCTCCGATGCCGAACGAGGAGGCACCAAATCTTGCTCCGGTTGAGGAGTCAGAGTTCTTGGCCCCGGTGCTGGAGCCGGAGTTGCAGACTTCGGCGCCGGAGGTGGAGTCACGACTTCGGAGCCAGAGGTGTGTTAGCTTTCGGAGCCGGAGACGTAGCAGGAGACATCCCCGGAGACGAAGTCGGAGATACTTCATCCCTACGACGTAGTCTTGGACTTGGGGATGCCGACTTTGGAGAATCATCCCTAGAAGAATGACGCCGAGACCCATGGCACCACTTCTTTTTATGCTTCCTCTTCGAAGACCTGGAAATAGGAGGCATCAGCGACTTCAAACAGGGCAGAGATCTTCGGCGACCCTCTGCTTCTTGGCCCTGGCCATGAACAACTTAACCTCCCTTTCTTTCAAGGCCTTAGGATTCATCTATTTACACGGTGAACAAGCCTCAACATCGTGGTCTGATGATAAGCACCAGAGACAGTCTTCATGTGGGTCGGTAATGGACATTTGTCCACCGCATTCCCTACACAGCTTGAAGCCTGACTTCCTTGGAGGAGACATCTTCACCAGCTACAAAGTTGCAGCAAGGGATAACGAAGAATTTCCCCAGAAATGGAGAGCCTGGAAAAAACTGTTACGTGTCAACAGTGTGGAAAAAAGGGAACTGACGTCAGCATGCCAATGAGCTCCTCTCATGACTTCCATGATGTCACACGGAGTCGCGTGCGGAGTCGATTGAATTATCCGGATGCTGCGCGTTGGGATAATTCAAAAGGTGAGGAATCCACAGGGAGATGTATCACCAGAATGCCAGAAATCTGTTTTTCAGTGGAGTGCGTGTTTGGAAAACCTGTGAACTGCTTTTCAAGACTTCCATGTGATGATATGAAGAGTCAGGAGTGGAGCAGTGAATTGGATGTGGTTGCCACTGCTGAAGGAATTGTTCCATGTTTCAGTGGTATTACTGAAAAGGAGGGGAATGTGGCTGATGGAAAAAATTTATTGTTTAAAATGATGAAATCTTGTATGAAATATGCTTGGCCAAAACGTAACATTTGGCAACCCAAGCTGTCACTCTTTTAAAATGTCTCTGAGGAATTGCAAGCAGAAGGAGAACTGTTATTTAAGTCTGGGAAGTGTATTCCTCCTAGTGGTGTGTGAAAGAAGATTCTATGAGATTCTATAATTTTCGTCCCAGGATAATAATCATCTTAAAATGTTGTTTATGAAAAGTCTGTTGAGGCAGCCTATTTGGAGGCCTTTCCTTGACTGGATGGTAGACCATTCGGTGATAAACGGTGTTGAATGCAGTCAGAGTGAAAGAGTTGAGAAACCTATCTCTGCTCTTCTTAATCTTATACAGTGGTCGCAGATTCCCTGGGAGAAGGTAGTTTTGGATGTGTCTGTGCCCTTTAATTGCCTTCCTAGCTGCTCAAGTTTTGCTTTGGTACCTATTGATTAACATCCTGAGAGGCCTGAAATGAAGTTCGTAAGTCTTGAATCGACTTTGGTTGTTATTGAGTTTCTTCAGGAATGTTTTTTCAAGGAAAGGGACCCCTAATATTCTGGTCACTGATAATGGAATCCAGTTGATCTCTTCTGTGATGAGACACTTTCTGGGGTCCTGTGGCATTATACACATTACCACTTCCTTATACCACTCATCAGGGAATGGGCAGGTAGAGCATTTTAATAGAGTTGTGAAGGATAGAATCACTTAAGCAATTCTAAGGGAGGGGTTTTGAGGAGAGTTGTAGCAGAGAGTGAGGAAGAAACAATTGCATCAGAAAGTCAGGTACAACTGGCAGAAGGGTTCAGTTTCCCAGTTTTACTAATGGTGAGTGGAAAAGTGTAGATAAGCCAAGTGTGGTTCAGAAGGGTAGCTCCAGAGTTGGTACAACCTTCAAGACTGTCAAGATAAATCCTCAGAGTCTAGTTACACAAGATGGAGGAGTGTGGAATGTTCCCAGAGTTGTAAAATGCTGCCATGAAAACCTATGAAGCAGTCAAGTGACGAAGGTTGCACCAAGAACGTTTTGTTGAAATGATGACTATGCTGTGCCCAATGCTCTTGAATTGCATGAGCTCACTGGTGGTTTCGGGTAAGTGTTTGTCAAAGGAGTTTTCTGAAGTGGGTGTTCCTGTTGCACAGAGGACACCACTGCTAGCCGAGTCGAACAGATGGAGAGAAACAGAGTTCCCTCTGTTAGGTTTAAAGATGGTGTTTGATTGTTACCAGTGTTTATGTCGGTGATTTTGTATTATAGGTTCTATTAGTTGGATTTCTACTGCATTGGACTTATTAATTTATTTCCTTTTATGTGTTTCCCTTTTTCCTTATCTTCTTGCTTTCTTTCCCATTTTCTTCAGTTTTTGTTTCAAGGGGGAGAAGCGTGAGATCTTCTCACTAGGTTTTCCTGTTGCGCGATTCAGCGCGTGCCTCTTAATTCTGTCATTTAGAACAAATGTGTAGAGTGCATGCCCCTATATGCTCTGAGATAGGTTTGAATCTCTAAGAGTTGAGATAAGCAGTTGGGAACCCTGCTTAACAAAGATGACTTCTTTACCTGCTGCCTCCGTTTGAATTTCTACAGCAAGCCTCTGCCCCAGCCGCTCAGTGTAAATTGTTTTGGGCTTCAAAACAGCCAAAATCACAGCTTTCAACTAAAGTCTAAATAGAGTTTACAAGTCAAATTATTCAGAGGCTGTTCAATTGGTAGCAGGAGTAACTTCACTTTTAGGTCCAATGTCTCTAGAGTTGGTGTGCACAGCTTCAGGAATTATATACCTTGTTTTGCTTCTGCATGCGCTGCATGTGGGCACTGGTGTCTCCAGTCTATCTACCACAGGTCTCAAAGCAGTCCATTGTGAGCTAGTAGTAGCTCCCAGACACCTTCAGAGTAGCTCACAGCCTTGAGTACATTTTTAAATAAGCACAGGGCCACACTTTCCTTTTAAATTTAAGGGAAGACTGTGGTTTTTTACATTATCAGGGTCTGATAACGAGCAGTGCTCAATCAGATTTATGGTCCAGGCTGGGGCACAGAGGTGAAGAACTGAAGCACTGAGGTATTTGACTCTTTAAATAAAAGTCCTTGTCAACTCAATATTGGAGCATGAGAACAAATTGATGTTTCTGAATGCTTTTAAATGGGAAAAAATAAAATGAAAAGTTACCTTCATGATTAAGTTAACTCTTCATTTTAATTTTCTCCCATTTCAAAGTGTTGCATTTACAAACAGGCAGGCTGTTGCTCCTAGTAAACACAAGATGATGGACGGAGCGCTGAAACTTTTCAGACACTCACCCCCAGTCACAGATCTGGGTTGAATCCATCATCGTTCTTTAGCTCACTTTGCCACCCCAGTTCAAACACAGCTATATGCAAATCAGTCTTGGCTCCTAGTGGCCTGTAGACACTTGGCCATATTTATAACCAGAAAATACTGCCTTTTTTTTAAAAAGGAGAAATTTAAATTGAAGCAAAATATTTCCATTGGACATTAAGTCTTAATTTTTTTTCCACTTTGAATTAAGCCAATTATGTCTTAACATTTTATGAAGCCCGTTACTTCACTTTAAATACCTCCCATTTAAACACATGGCTGTATTTTTCTGTTATAAATATGGCACCTTGTCTACAGGCCAGTGGGAGCAAGATGCCTGCTGTTTGTAAATGTGACACTTGGAAATGGGAGAACATTTGAATGATGAGTTTCATGGAATCTATATAAACATAAAGTTAATTCTTCCACTTAATTTTCTAATTTCCGATTTCAAAGTGTCGCTTTTACAAACAGCAGGCATCTTGCTCCCAACGGCTGGTAGACAGGGTGCCATATTAATAACTGAAATATACCTTAAGTGGGAGAAATTTAAAGTGCAGAACAATGTTCCATATCATGAACATTTTTGCAGAACATTATTCTGCACTTTAAATTTCTCCCATTTAAAAAACAAATGGTTGTATGTTTGGGTTATACATGTAACGGTGCCACAGATGGTGAAAGGTATGTCCTGTGCCCCAAGTACTTACAACACAGGCTATCAGTCACCCATACACATATATCCCATTCATACGCACACGTTAATACGTCCCCATAGACCACGGTCTCACTGAGACACATTGCAGCCCTGTTATAGTGACCCTAGTCAAAGTATTTTGTACAAACCATAGTATCTGGCTCTATGGACAATAGGCTTAAAGCTAATGAAGCTGGGTGCGGGGTGTATGGTAACAATGTGCGAGTTGCTTAGCCATCAGTAGCTCACAATGATTTTCACTGATCAGACGTAGCTCTCACTACAGCAAAAGTTGGAGACCCCTGATCTACTGCCTTCTAATAATTGTGACAGGGTGGCTTTGAATAAGCATAGCTTCAAGGACGGTGTACATTGCTATTTTTTGTAAAGGTGTTGTCTGCAGGTGTCTTCTGTCTCTGGCACCATGCTGCAAAACTAGGTTAGATAGCTTGTGTTCTTTTTTGCACAGGGATTTATTTGCACCTTGTTGCTAAAAACAGTATGGTCAGAATTAATAGTTAAGCATCAAATGTTTTCTATCACCACATCGTGCAGCGTACTTTGTGTCTGAGAATGGCAAATAATGGCCGTACATTCTGCTTTACAAGATATTACTACACCAGTTTCATTTTAATTACCCCTTCCCTTTCAAACATCAACTATACTAGCATTATCTCTTACTAAATGCTATTCAAATTTCCTTCTCAAAGAATTTACGTACAGGTGAAATTATTACTATAGGCATTAATAAAAATAACTTTTTCCAATAAAGAGTATAGGTCAAAATACATTACCATCTTCACGTTTTTGTTATTTTCATAAGCGTTCTTAACTCAGGCCCTAAAATACAGAAGATGACAGTGGAATGTTCCTGGTTTGACAGAAAGACCCAAATCAAAATTCTTACAATACTTCTCGTTCTCGAAGATTCTAGCATCTTTTTATCTCATCTAAGTGTTTAGCATGGAGAGGGGAAGAGTAGACCACAGGACCAATTCTCGCATTAAGAAGTAATACCCATGGTATTTTTTTCAAGTCTTTCCTCTGATAATTCAGCTAAGTTCACATTACCTTGCAGATCACTGCACCACGGTGCAAACGTTTTGGTCCTCAATCTCATCATTAAAATGTTATGGTACTGCAATTCCTGCTTTCTAATTTAAAGACTAAATCTCACTGTCGTTTTCAAACGGAGTAATGACACAGAGTGGAACTAATGTTCTGCAGCTCTTCACATCCACACCTTTATAAATGACTATGAACTCGTGGAAACAGTGAGTGATATATGTGCGGGCTCAGTGGGAGGGGTTTTGACTATTTGGTGAATTACCACATGTAAGTTTATATGTAATGTTTTATTCTAAAAGAGCACAATGAAATTATATTTTTAAAATAAAAACAGAAAATAACACCGTATTCAGAACAACATTTGCATCACAGTAAGTTATTCCAAAAAAGAACCAATTAGAATGCATATTTATTTTCCTCCATTATGATATTTGGATAGAAAGTAAACCATCAGTGACAAAGCAAATATGTTTTGTCTTTTGTTTGTGACAAATAGGGAGTTATTAAGAGTGCGATGCATATGGACTTTGCTGTAATGGATGTCCCCCCTCCCTACACTCACAGTTCGCCACAACCTTTACAGTTGGACTCTCAGCGAGCCCCAGTAGGAAACCCGTTCTCTGGTGGCCAATGTGCAACAGGTCCACTGTACTTAGCCCAGGCCTTCAATGTTGATTTTTCCTTTTTAGGTCTCGGCCTGACGTAAGCAGCGCATGCGCTGCTCTCGTCATACGAGGCTTCTTGGAATCGATACGATTCCAGAAGCCGTGTCCCAGCTCCGCCTTCAGTGTTGATTCGTGCGCGTCGTTTTGCGTCACAAATTATGCCAAAGGCAGTGCAATGATTGCACTGAAGGCATGCTTGTTGCCACCCTGTCTCCTTTTATCCACGCCCAGCGGGATTGGATCTCTTACTGGCGGCGGGAGACAGTGTCTCCTAATTAGCCGCTACGCACTTTTTTGTTATCATTTGCCTTTGGCAAAGGCAGCCGCGTGTTTATTTTTGCATCGCGCTTTCACTTAAAGTGAAAGCGCGATGCAATTATAAACAAGCGGCTGCCTTTGCCAAAGCCGAGAGATTGTTTCTCAAGTGTATAATTCTGCGTTTTCTTCATTGTGCTTGTCTCTTGCTTGATTTCTCAAGTGTATAATTCTGCGTTTTCTTCATTGTGCTTGTCTCTTGTTTGATTTCTCGTGTATAATTCTGCGTTTTCTTCATTGTGCTTGTCTCTTGTTTGATTTCTCAAGTGTATAATTCTGCGTTTTCTTCATTGTGCTTGTCTCTTGTTTGATTTCTCAAGTGTATAATTCTGCGTTTTCTTCATTGTGCTTGTCTCTTGTTTGAGTATGTTGTTGCTCTCCTGCCAGATATCGGTGGAAGATGTCTGAGTATCCCTCGCCTTGTGGTTGGACCACTGAGCCCCAGCCTGGGCCCTGGCCGGGTTGCTGACACTGGGAGACGGGTGTAAATGAACAGTAGAGGGCAGTGTGACACAGGGCACGACAGTGTAACATATTATCGGTGCACTCTCATCATACCGGAATCTCAGCACGGGCCGGTTGTGTTATTGACATCAAGGTTAATTTCAGTAGTTTCGCTTTAGTTGCCATTGTCCACACGAATTCACCTGGTTTATGGGAAATCCGAAGATGCGCCTCTTCGTCAGCCTCCTTACAGAACTTAATTTGTAAAAAGAAGAAAAAACTCGCCGCCAGTGCTACCGATTATCAGGGCTGGCTAGTCTTGGGGCCACCTCGTGGCTCTTTGTCTCTCTCTCCCATCACCTTGGACTTCCTGGTTCTATGTCAGTATTGTAGGTTATTTGTCGTTCTTCATCTGTCACAGTTTTCTCTGTGTCTTTTCTCCCTATTCTGTCTCTGACTCGCTTCTCTTGGGTCAGTCTCTGACGAGGGATAATAATAATGACAGGATGTGGCCTAACGGCTAGAGCGGTCGACGTGGAAGCTGGGAACCGGATCTCGGCAGGGACACTGAACTTCCTGTGTTTCTGGACAAATCACTTAATCTCCCCGCGCCCAACAAAAAAGAATATGTCCTTGTGTGACGCAACTAGTGCTAGAGTAAAGCGCTCTGATACCTTCGGGTCGAGTTCGCGCTATATAAAACTCCCCCAAAAAAGAAAATGCCTCGTAAAAAGTCAACGCCAGTTCCCACCAAAGGCAACCCCTAGCGCAATTTAAGAACTGATGCCAACTTACAACATTGTCAAAACTTGCAGCTGGCTCCAGTGATAGGTCTCTATTGCAGCCAGTTGAAGGTGTTGACAAGGAGCTCGTTTGTCTGCAGATAAAAGGGCCTGGAATAATAAATGTTTGTGATGGATTTTAAAGTCTATTAAAACAATGAGTTTTATCGTGTTGGACATGCTAGCGGCAAGAATGACGCTCTGAGGCGCTGGGGGACAGGGAGTTTGAGATTCGCCCAGGTTCACACAGCGGTTGACATTTTGTACTGTTGCTAGTACTCCGTTATTCCACAATTAGCGCGCTAACCAACAGAATCCACCTACTGTGGCCTCTGGCAAAAGCCAGCACTTTATTTCACAAATACGTGAAAAACTGGTGTAATATTTCCTGGTGAGTAGTTTTTTTTCTAAGAAGCTGTAATATGTCTTCGACACTGCATGCATGAGTTAGCTCAGTTGGTCTGAGCATCAGTTCTAGCACGTGCTTACAGACAGTCAGGTGATAAACCTCTGCAAGGGCTGGCACTTTAATATACTGCACACCATGAGCTGGTAAGGCAGCTTAGCGAGTTCAGTGGTTGTTGCTGAGATCTTTATGACTTGCAGGAAACATGCTTGGGTCACCACAGGGCCTACTGAGTTTTTCACCATTATGAGGTCAATATACTGAGTTCGTAAATGGTAACCAGCTGTTACACCGTGCTACGGTAAAACTGTGGTAGACATTCCATGCGAAAACAAGCGATTATTATTATGTGGAGAATGTGCACAGTCAGTGCCCTTTATTTACATTAGCTGCTTTGCAAAATGCCAGGCAGTATATTTAGAGCGTCTGACCTAGATATTATACAATCTGTTATTAATTCCCCACTGCAGTTTGTAAGTAGGCCGCAGAAAGAGAACGATGCTTGAACAAGATCACACAGAGCACCGTAGTAGTAAGTTGGCCTTTGAAAGGCGATTTGACCCTGTGCCTTAGAGATTGCCTGGGACCTCATTTCTGATCTTGCCTGTCCCGTTTGAACACTGAGCCCTGATGTTTTTATTAGACCGAATACCTGCCAAGCAAGGTGAAATTAATACAATGAGAAAAACAAAGAACATAAATTCTATCATATAACAAGCAAGACACAGCTCATAACAGATACATATGAAGGTACCTGTAGCTCCTGCGATGCAGGTCATTGCTCAACACAGAGTTTTGCTCATGTATGGATGGAAAAGTCCCCTGCAAGGTGACGGACGTGCATCCCTTGCACAGAGTGCCCGGAATCCCTAGTCGGATTTTTGGTCATCGGCGAACACTGGTCATGCATGTGTGCCATGACCTAGGTCTGTCTCACAGTAATGGGGAGAGGATGTAGCCTTCCGGCTAGAGCAGTCGACCTTGAAGCTAGGGAACTAGGTTCGAGTCTCGGCAACCACGCTCAACATCCTGTGATTCTAGGCAAATCACTTAATCTCCCCGTGCCTAACAAAAATGAATGTGTCCATCTGTAACGAAACTGGTGCTCATGTAAAGTGCTCTGATACCCGATGTCTCGGGTCTAGTTCGCGCTATATAAAACTCTAAAAAAACAAGCATTAAAAATGCAATAGGTCTCGCCTTTCATTAAGTTAAAGCCATTTGCTTTGCTATACAATACCATTAGCAAAGCAAATGGCTTTAACTTAATCAAAGGCGAGACCTATTGCATTTTCAATGCTTGTTTATAAGTTGTCAGGCAAAGCACGGCTGTCAAAAGCAGGAACATACGAAAAACAATCCCCAATGTGCACGTACGAACGTCTCTGCAGGTCAGGAACATTTCTTAATAATATTTCAAGAACAAACCATCGCTTTGGCAGTTTGTTTCTGAAAAAAAAAACATTGAGCCACCACGATACCACGGCAGCCCGCCCAGCATTGCATTTTTGCTTAAAACGCACTTGTTTCACTGACGGGAACACTTTCAGTGAAAATACCCTGCCTGAAGGAGCAGGGAACTCTTGATCTGGTCCATAAAGCCAATGGCGCCCGAGTGCTTTGGTTGTCCATCCACCATGCAGAAATGGGCTCTGCATTCTTTGGGACCTGGACATGGATGCCGGTGACTTTCCTGTGACTCCCATGGATTGGGTTCTCAGGTAGACAGAAATCCTCCTGCTCCAGTTTTTTATCCTTTGCATGTATTACAAGGACGACCTGTGAGCCCAAGGGGCCAGGGTGAATGTATCCGACTACAACAATAGTCACGTAGGGCTGACTCTCTTATCTGCAACCCTTCTTCTATCATTCAGAGGTATGCTTGCAAGTGTCAGTTACTCATATCAAGATGAACATGCATAAAGACAATTAAAGACATGATACTTTCTCTTGGTAGATCCTTCTCTATTCCTTCTTTACACTTTCAACAAGGATCCTTACACAGGATATGCAATATAGTGATAGTGCAGACGACGCAGTGCTCAAGTGAAAATGTATAAACTATGTGAACATTGACAAAAGACACTATAGAAAATCCCTGGTAGTCATATGACTGTCAAAATCTCTGCATGGGGCTTGTATTTCGTCATATACAATATCCCTTATGTAATTAAAATACAAAGACCAGCCAAGGGAAGAGTGCCCCGTCATATGACTAGCAGGGAGTTCTAGTTGTCATTGGTCACCTTATTCAAAACCTGTGCCTTGAAGGGTTGCATTACTGAACATTCTCTCCTGTTCCTCAGTTGTGAGGTCCCTATCCATATCCTCAACCGCTTATTTCACACATGATTGAGGTTTGGGGCCAAGTAATGCTTAAAGAGATCGGTATAGGTGTTTGAGTGTAATGTTCCCATTACCCAAGTCATGCACGGTCCGACCTAAACCATGAGTGGCTGTTTGATGTTCACTGCTATCCAATCAGCAAGCTCCACATGGCATTCTCCAGTAACTGAGCGGTTGAGAAAGTCCTACCTCGGTTTAGCCAGATCAACCTACCTGAGCCAAAGATGTCAGCACCATATGTAAATCTCCCACATTCGTCCAGCATGCCATCTTAGATCAGTGGCAAAGTGAGGTGTGTTCAACAACTGGATCACTGAAGAGGAGGTAAACGTCGCTTTGTTCCTCATCAAACTCTTCTGCCAACAGTGGTAGCGCTTCCATCAAATTGGAGAGAGGGCAGTTGGGATCACCATCACCAAACAGTGCTGTTAAATGGGTTCTGGGCTCGGTGCCATTTTCCAGATGTTACCTTTTAGGGATATGTCTCTGATCACTCACTGAGCTACAAACCTAACACACGCCTTGACGTCTCACATAGCAGCCCAGTGGATCCACTGTTAGGGCAAACAGCAGAGACAAAAGTGGGCCGCTCTGCCTGGTACCTTGTTCAATGTGCCACTGGCTCAAGATTATCGTCATTGTTCAGACTCTGGTCATAGGATCTGTACACAAGTCCCCCATTCACTTGATCATCTCTGCACCAAAATTCAATGCACAAAAGACCATGTCTAGGTAATTGCAACTAAGTGTACTAAATACTGCATTTATAAAAGTGATTGATAAAAAGGAACCACTGGTCAATATCTCAATCTGAAAGATGTTTCGCAGCAAAGGATAAAAATGTTCGGGTCCGGGTTTCATGGAAGGTCTGTATGGCTAGCACCCAAGTGCCCATCAGTTTTCCATGAATTTTGTACTTATCAAGGGGGCCTCTGGTTTGGATTTGACAATTACAATAGCCTCCTGCAGGAATGTGGGAAGTGGAAAGTGAATAGTAAAGTTATACCCATCCAAACTCCCTTACATTTAGTAACCATTGCTTGGTGAACCGAAGAAGAAACACAGCAGGAGCTCACCAGGCCAACTGCACGCAGATGAGATGCAGAGAGCATGGACTGGTTTGCACACTGTGAACAGAATATGCATCAACAGGCTATAGGTTCGAGAAGGAAAGGAGAAAGAAGGGTGGAAAATAGAAGAACAGACCCATGGGTGTGTGACTTGCTATATTTTACTGAACTTGTATCAATGTATTGGTACATATTGTTCTTTGTACAGCGCGAACATAGGGGTAATGGTGACATGATTAAACATTTCATACAATCATCAAGAGGGTCATGTCTCTTCTCTGAATCTCATCTGTCAGTCTCGTCTGTGTGTAGCCTGGCAGTGTGGTGGAAGCTTCTTTTCAGTGACTTGGGAGATTGTCTTTAAAGAGATGTGTCTTCAGCTATTTCCTGAACTGCAAGAGCAATGTGGTAAGCTAAATATTTTTATTTGGGATAATTATACCATACATGGGTGCCTGCTATCCCTGTATAAAAGCCACTGTGTAATTTCCTTAATACGGGTGACTTGCGAAGTCTCTTGTCACCTGCAATGAAGAAATTACATAGTTGATCATCTATAATAACTTATTACAGTTGACTTCTGAAATCAAAGTGTTTCCCCCCAGAGCCGGTGGGGTGAAAGGCATGTCACAGAGCCTAATTACCGCCACAGTTTACACAAGAAAAATGGGAACTGGCTTTTCCTTCTGATATGTATTTCTAACAAGAAAAAAGTGATCAGTAGAAAGGAGAAATTTATGGCAACATGTTTATGTTTTTCCCATGGTACAAGTCATTATAGAAAAGATATAATTTCTACTTATTTCTACACAGTCTGAGGCGACCTTTTTAGACCTTTAACGATTTTTTGTGGGCATTCTGAAAGCTTCTGATGGAGCAGGGAAAATAAAAAATTTTAACCCCTAACAAATTTTATAATTAATTAAATAAAATGTTCGTTTAAATGTATTAATCAACACTGTATGTGTGGAAATGGTAACATGCCAATGTGTGTGCTAAATAATCTATTAATGGATGTCCGTGTGTCTAATTATAACGTAAAAATAAATGCGTACTAATTAAAAATAAATGCATGTTTGTGCTTCATAGAAATAAAACGTGTCGTTGCAAAAACAATAGTGATGGTAAGTAAGGAACAGCTTAAATGTTGCTTTCTGCTAGGTAATAATTAATTGGGGTACGTAGATGACGGGAGGGAAACGAAAGGGCTATTTTTCTCTATTTTAATTATGTTTTGTTTGCCTCAAATTAGTGCTTCTAAAGTATAACCGAGTGGCGATATAAAATGGCCGCCAGTGGGAAGATGTGCGCAGGCGCAAGGGGACATGTGACACGGGATGAAGTCGGAGAAAAAACTAAACCTCGTGATGTTACTGAGAGGCTAGGATGCGAGAAATGGTCAAGGCTGATGTGACCTAATTGAACTGATAGTGTGCCGTGATGATCAGCAGAAGACCCGTGGGAAACCAGTTTAAGAGAAAGGACAATGACTGCGGAGTTCTCGAATGTATCGAAAGAAGTTACAAATGTACTGATCGAAACGGATGAAAACATGTTTGAGCGTATGGGAAAGGAAATGATCCAAGGACCCTTGGATCCAAGAGAACTTGATTAAAAGAATGAATAAGATGACATGCATGGACCAATGAAAGAAAAGCGTGTTATTAATGTTGCAACAGTTAGTTAGCAAAGTTAGAATTAGGGTATAAGAGGGCCTACTCTTAGTGGGAGGGGGTCAGTCGCGGTTGCAGTCACAGTCAGGAGCGGAGTTGGAGAGTCGTGTTGGTGGCTTCCAGTGCTGGGTGGTCCTGATCGATCCCTTACTGAGCGGGAGATGCTGAAAGACTGTTAGATGAGACGGGTTGCAGGTAGCTGATGCTGACGAGCTGAAGTTGCTGTTGCTGTCTTAATTTTCCAGTTGAGTATGAGAATCAGGTTATTTCTAATTCTTAAACTTAGGTTAGAAATCATTAGTCTAAATTAGGAGGTAGGCAGGTAATTAGAGTTTTGGCTTCATGACAGAAAATTTCCTTTCTGCAATAAATTGATTATGCTTAATAAATATTTGAATTTAAGAATGAATAATTGAATAAAGTTTAAATTCTTTCTCATGCTTTTAAAATTATATAAAATTTAAGATTCTTTAAACCAAAATGACTCAGTGGTTATTTTCCTAAATGATTGTGACATCAGTAAATTGGTTATTGTGATTCAGCTGGTCTTAATCACTATGAACTAATTTTTACATGAATGATTCATCGACAAAACAATGAGCAGGAATATCTTAAGAAATAACTAAAGAAAGCGACAAGTTAAGGTAATAAGATATCCCGGCTCCTTCCAGCGGTACATAAATGGTGTTCTCCATTTTGTTCTCATGCTTCTCCTAGGAGTATAGAATTTCATAAAGGTGTAAGGGAAATCCAGGAGTGTGCGTGTGTGTTAGGCGATGTTTATGGGCCCCATCGTCATGTGGATATGAGAAAATATAGTTTGCCCCTGGATGATCTATAAGTGACCTGGGAGGAAAATAGTTTTTATTGTACGCGCTGCATCAGATTTCTTGGTAGCAGAGTTATGGTTTTCTATAGATTAGTTTAGTGATTATTGTTTATTGATTATTGATTATTTGATGACTAACACTATATGTTGAGTCGCGTTATGTTATATGTGAGTTTTCACCCTTCTGGGATGTAGGAAGTGGAACACGTGTGGCAAGAGAAGTCACATGGAATTTGGTACATGGTCTGAATTCATTTTGGTAATAACGCAGGTTGTGTTATGTTAGGGATTTTCTGTACGAAAAGTGTGTAATTGAAATAGCAAATCACGTTTACTTGTGAAACTTTGGCCTTAATTCTCAGGAGCCTAGTCTCCACATGTGTCTTATCCCCAGAGAAACAAGTAAATTGTTTGTTTGAAAGAAGGGTAAGGTAGAGGGAAGTGCTACTTTATCGGCGAGAGTACATAATTCTGTGGTAGGGTAGAGGTAAGCGCTGCCTACTGGAAATACAGGATTCTTGTGTAAAAGGACAAAGCTGTCACTTTTGTTTAGCGAATCAGACTATGGAATTGTTTTAATTGTTGTAACTAACGAAGAAAACAGCGAAAAGAAAAATTGCCGATAAATTTTGTAAAGGAGGGGTAAAGAGTAGAAGTGACGTGGAACAGTGCCGCGCTAGGATTGGATAGTGCACTAGTCACGTGAACACAGAGCAGGAGTGACGTAGAAAAGTGCCGCGCTAGGATTGGTTGGTTCCCGGACGGTGGGAATTGTTCTGATTGGTACGTTAGTGTGAGTCGCGCTGTAATTGGTCGAACTTCCGTACACAGAACAGCGTTAGAGTAAAGAGAAAACAAATAGAAAACATGCCGTATTATGAGTATGAAAGGGAGAGAACGTCATGGACAACAAAATGAAAGAATTTCTTTAAGAAAGACAAAAAGGTTGTGACTAGAGAGGGACAAGTAATTCCTCCGCCGAAATCAGAAGCTTCACATATGATGCTGAAATATGGATATCATACGTGCATATGGTTGGAAAATTGGGCAAAATATACGAAGAATGATGGTGCTTTAGCTTTTCCTGAGAATGGTTCATTTAGTGTAGCGGTTTTGCGAAATTTGCGAGAAAAAATGTGTAAATTGGAACCTAGACCTAGACCAACACAGTTTGAAGCTTTGACGGAATGGGAAGATGAGATGTATGAACGAGAGAGATTCAGAGGAATGAGAGATCATGAGTTTATGCCTGGAAGATTATGGGGAGTAAATCATGAGGACAGAATAAAACGATGGAGATGTGCTAACATGACAGGAGGTTTGTTTCCAGCTTTTACAGTTGAGGAAGGGACTAAGAAAAAGCGGACTGAGAAAAAGAAACATATAGAGAGAGAAAAGTATATGCATGAGAGCCGAAACGGATGACGAGTTGCTGGAAGATATTTTAAATAGAAATCCACCTCCGTATCAGCAAAGTTCTACAGTGGTGACACCAAATGCGCCGCTAATAGAGACTATGCGAAATAAAAGTCCGGAAAAGAGAATTGAAGAAAATAGGTCACAAGAACAAATGAGAACTTCTCAAAATGAAGGAATAGAAAGCGACAATGCAAGCGAATTAGCAAGGACAACAAAAGAACTAACTGAGAAGATTAGAGAATTAACGAAAAATATGGAAGCAGTTACTGTGCCTGTAACAATAGGTCCAGTAATACCCGTTTTTGAGAATCAGAAAATTGATGAACGATCTTTGGTAATTCCCATGAGTTCACAATTTCAGAGAGAAAAAGAAAGGATGGAACAAAGTGCAAGTACAAGTAATCTGGCTAGTACTTACAGACCAAGTCCACCTACAAATTTGACGGTAAATGAGTGCAATGGTAGGAAAATGCATATGGTAACAGAATCTGCAACAGAAACCCCTGAAAAGAGTGGTAATTGGATAGAACTAAATAATACACCCATAGGTCCGACTCCTGATGAGTTAAATGAGTGGATGAAGGCATTCAAAATAAAAGAACCAGAAGAAAAACCATTAGATGTAATTAGGTTAAAAATCGATATGGAAGAATTAATTCTAGGAACAATTGGTACCAAAAAGATAAAAATTACCAGGATGATGAAATAATGTTTCTGTGCAAAAGTATTACATGGAGGGCAAAGAATTTACATGACAAACTAGAAGAAGTGGCCAGTGAGATTGGAATAGACTTTGCAAAAGTGAAAACGTTGCAGAAACCATACAGAGTAGACTTTTGTGAAAAGGATATTGAAAATTTGAACACGGCAGGAAGGCTGACACAGATAAAGGAGTTAATTGTGTTGTTGAGAAAATGGGGTGATGTGGACAGATGGAAGGTTAGATGGACAAAGAAGAATGAGAAAACTACAGACAAAGGTTCATTGGCTTTTATGATAACTGAAAAAGAATCTGTTGCCAAAGAATACCCCATGAGAGAAACTCCAGGTGGTAGTTACGTGCATGTTCCCTGGACTAGGCAGGACATACTGTCATTTACCAATGACTTTCCAAAGTTAAGAGAGAAGCCAGTTGAGTGGTACCGACAAGTAGAGAGGTTTGTAAAAGTCTCAAAGGTGTTGTGGATAGATTTAGATGGATTGTTTGACATAGTGGTACCAACAGATTTGTGGTCAGAATGTAAGATTACAGTTGACTGGCCAACTACAGAATATCCAAGAGATCCTAAGACAGGAGCTCCAGGTCCTGATGTGATGAAGAAGTACGATAAGGTGATTACCTTTTTGAAGAATAAGATTCCTCCTAAAGAGACAGATTGGGTAAAAATAGATAGAACTACACAGGAAAGTAAGGAGTCTGTACATGCATATTATGAGCGATTGTTATTGGTTTTCAAGCAGTATAGTGGTTATGAAGAATTGAGTGAAAAAGACATGAGTCATTTTGTATACCGATTTGTGTTTGGCCTGAAACAAGAAATAAGTGATATGATTAAGCAACACATGATAAACTGGCAGAATGGAAGTGTAGATGAGGTGCTGAGGTATGCTAAGTATTGTAGTGATGAAATAGAGAGTAAACAGCGTAAGTTGAAAGAGAAGGCAATGTGGGCACAGGTGAAGGTGGCAGAAAAACAAGAAGCTCAATTGGACAATAATAATGGAAATGAAACAGGACAGAATAAAATGCGACCGAACATAGGTAAAGGAAAGGGTCAAGTGAGTCTAGAAGAGGCAAAGAAGAAATGGCCATGTCATAATTGCGGAAAATTAGGGCATTGGAGAAACGAGTGTAAGTTCCCACCTAAACCTAATCCGGAACATCAATCATTAACTCCACAGGTGCAGAATGAGGTAGTTGTTCAACAAAGTCAGGTGCCGCAACCACCACTTCCCAACACTGTTAACCAGCAAAGATACAGTACAGAAACAGGATTCTACGGAGGAGAGCAGGTAACACAGTTGCCGCGAGCAGCTAACATTTCTCAGTATTGGTTGCTTCAGAGTGAGGATGACCCGGATGAAAGATTCTGACGGTGCGCAGGAGAGGGGAAAGAGTGCGTGCTTGGCGCAACTCTAGAGGTAGATCAGTCTGGTCCCTTTGTGGATGGAGAAGTGAATGGTGCAAATGTAACATTCCTTGTCGATACTGGAGCTACCCGTTCTACTGTTAGATCAGTGGAAATTCCTAACCTTCCTCTCTCAGGTGAATACATCCAAGTAGTAGGAGTAGCCAATCAGCAGATTAAAACCCCACTTACTGAATTGGTGGAAGTAAAAATTGGTTCTTTTAGCAAAATGCATAAATTCGTAGTGTGCGATTGTAGTCCTGTAAATCTTTTGGGTCGTGACCTTTGTGCAAGATGAATTGCACAATTTATTGTACGCCAGATGGAATCGGTTTTCAGACTTCAGATGAAGATGTTTTGTATAAAGTAACTTTGATGAATCAAGAACCTGAAACGAATGGTTTGTTTCCTACATTTGATGCAGAAAAACTTCCAGAAGAACTAAAAAGTGCAGTAAAAGAAAGTGTGTGGGATTTTACAGGAGAAGACATTGGATTAATGAAAGAAGTTGATCCCGTAAAAGTGACAGTAAAAGAAGGGACAACTTACCCGAATACGCCACAGTACAAATTAACTCCAGAAATAATTGAAGGAATAACTCCTGTGATAAATAAGGGTTGTATGACGTTACCACGCATTCCGTTGCAACGCATGCCTTTACCACGCATGCGTTACAACGCGAATTCCATTACCACTAATAACCTTTACCACGAAAATGCCTTTAACACGCATATCTTTACAACTTTTTTCGTTGTAAAATCATGCATGTTAATTCCATTTTCTTGGTAAAGGATATATCTGATCCCTTCCCCATTACCATAATTCCCCGTCCCTGTACCCCTGTGCGACCCCATCCCTTAAATTATTATTTACATAATCTAAAATCCCCCTTACCTCTCCACGTCCTCTCCTCTCCTTTCTCTTCCGAAGTTCCGATCTACGTTGCACGTCGTTAAGAGGAAGCGGAAGTGTCTTTCCGTTTCCTCTAACGACGCCGATTGCCTCCACATCTCGACTGAAACAGGTGCGTTTGTGGTGGGGAGCCCCCAACCCCCTTTTTAATCGCACGCTTTTGGGGAAACCCCCAGCCCCCCTTTTTTAATTTTTCCTTTAACACTTATGCCTTTACTACGTATCTCGTAGTAAAGGTATGCGTGGTAAAGGCATTTCGTGGTAACCACGCATGCGTTGTAATGCATGCGTGGTTATGGTAATGCGTGGAACCAGCCGCGTTGTGGTGGCTGTTTCCCATAAATAAGATGATTGAACAGGGAATTCTAAAAGAAATCATGAGCAGTCCATGTAATTCACCTATTATGGGACTGAAAAAGCCAAATGGAACATTTAGACTAGTACAGGATTTGAGAAAGATCAACAAAATAGTTGTGCCCTGTTGTCCAATAGTGCCAAACCCTGCAGTAATTCTATATCAAATTCCACATGAAGCTGAGTGGTACACTGTGATAGATTTGTGTCACGCATTTTTCTCTATTCCTTTGCATCCAGATAGCCAGCCATTATTTGCGTTCCGGTTTGGAGAGCGTATTTTGGCATGGTGCCGAATTCCTCAGGGGTGTACAGAAAGCCCCTCAATCTTTAATCAGATTCTAAAGAAATCTCTGGAAGATTTGAAAATGCCAGAAAAATCAGTGATGGTGCAGTATATCGATGACCTATTGGTGGCATCGAAAACCAAAGAAAGCATGTATAAGGAGACTAAAAGGCAAGATGAAGAGGAAACAGATGTGTAAATAACAGAAGGCAAAGGATGAAAGACATGCTGCCTGAAAAGAAGTATAACTTGGGTTTTATGTGGTGATTTAAAAATCACCAAAGGGGGGAGTTGATGGAGCAGGGAAAATAATTTTTTTAACCCCTAACAAATTTTATAATTAATTAAATAAAATGTTCGTTTAAATGTATTAATCAACACTGTATGTGTGGAAATGGTAACATGCCAATGTGTGTGCTAAATAATCTATTAATGGATGTCCGTGTGTCTAATTATAACGTAAAAATAAATGCGTACTAATTAAAAATAAATGCATGTTTGTGCTTCATAGAAATAAAACGTGTCGTTGCAAAAACAATAGTGATGGTAAGTAAGGAACAGCTTAAATGTTGCTTTCTGCTAGGTAATAATTAATTGGGGTACGTAGATGACGGGAGGGAAACGAAAGGGCTATTTTTCTCTATTTTAATTATGTTTTGTTTGCCTCAAATTAGTGCTTCTAAAGTATAACCGAGTGGCGATATAAAATGGCCGCCAGTGGGAAGATGTGCGCAGGCGCAAGGGGACATGTGACACGGGATGAAGTCGGAGAAAAACTAAACCTCGTGATGTTACTGAGAGGCTAGGATGCGAGAAATGGTCAAGGCTGATGTGACCTAATTGAACTGATAGTGTGCCGTGATGATCAGCAGAAGACCCGTGGGAAACCAGTTTAAGAGAAAGGACAATGACTGCGGAGTTCTCGAATGTATCGAAAGAAGTTACAAATGTACTGATCGAAACGGATGAAAACATGTTTGAGCGTATGGGAAAGGAAATGATCCAAGGACCCTTGGATCCAAGAGAACTTGATTAAAAGAATGAATAAGATGACATGCATGGACCAATGAAAGAAAAGCGTGTTATTAATGTTGCAACAGTTAGTTAGCAAAGTTAGAATTAGGGTATAAGAGGGCCTACTCTTAGTGGGAGGGGTCAGTCGCGGTTGCAGTCACAGTCAGGAGCGGAGTTGGAGAGTCGTGTTGGTGTTGGTGGCTTCCAGTGCTGGGTGGTCCTGATCGATCCCTTACTGAGCGGGAGATGCTGAAAGACTGTTAGATGAGACGGGTTGCAGGTAGCTGATGCTGACGAGCTGAAGTTGCTGTTGCTGTCTTAATTTTCCAGTTGAGTATGAGAATCAGGTTATTTCTAATTCTTAAACTTAGGTTAGAAATCATTAGTCTAAATTAGGAGGTAGGCAGGTAATTAGAGTTTTGGCTTCATGACAGAAAATTTCCTTTCTGCAATAAATTGATTATGCTTAATAAATATTTGAATTTAAGAATGAATAATTGAATAAAGTTTAAATTCTTTCTCATGCTTTTAAAATTATATAAAATTTAAGATTCTTTAAACCAAAATGACTCAGTGGTTATTTTCCTAAATGATTGTGACATCAGTAAATTGGTTATTGTGATTCAGCTGGTCTTAATCACTATGAACTAATTTTTACATGAATGATTCATCGACAAAACAATGAGCAGGAATATCTTAAGAAATAACTAAAGAAAGCGACAAGTTAAGGTAATAAGATATCCCGGCTCCTTCCAGCGGTACATAAATGGTGTTCTCCATTTTGTTCTCATGCTTCTCCTAGGAGTATAGAATTTCATAAAGGTGTAAGGGAAATCCAGGAGTGTGCGTGTGTGTTAGGCGATGTTTATGGGCCCCATCGTCATGTGGATATGAGAAAATATAGTTTGCCCCTGGATGACCTATAAGTGACCTGGGAGGAAAATAGTTTTTATTGTACGCGCTGCATCACTTCCCTCAGAATGCATTCCACCCTTTGCTTACCCTTGGCTTTGTAACTCATAGTTATTTGCTGTCTATTTGCAGGCTCTCTTTACTTTAGCCTGTCCAGCTTGAGTCCGTCCCTCCCAGGGCCAATACCCTGTTTACTGTATTCTTCCATGAATTCGCTTTCTGTCAACATGCCTTTAAATCTTGGTCTTATCTTGTCACATTTGCTGTGCATTCAAAGATATAGGTCAAATGTCAGGCTGTTTTAAGAGGGAACTTGGTGTTTACTTTTCTTTCTCTGACTTCAAAGTGAGAGAATTTATGTGACAATCTTGCTGGTAAAGAAATGGTTTGTTTCTAGCACACAACAAAATGTATAAGTCTGTAAATGAACTGTGCTGATATTTCAGAATAAATCAGAATTAGGAAAGTACAAATGAAGCACATTTTTTGTAATTTTGAAGTGTGAAAAATGGATGAAAAACAGCTGCTTACAACTAAACACCAACAAAACAGAAGTACTCATCATGGGCCCAAACCCCGACGCCTGGAACGACACCTGGTGGCCCCCCGCCCTCGGAAACCCGCAAACCCCCACAGACCACGCACGCAACCTGGGAATCATCCTGGACTCCGAGCTCAAAATGGACCGCCAGATCAACTCTGTCTCGTCTTCCTGCTTCCACACCCTCCGCCTCCTTCGTAAGACCTTCAAATGGATCCCCCTCGAACACCGAAAGACAGTCACTCACGCCCTGGTCACCAGCAGACTCGACTACGGCAACGCACTCTACGCCGGAATAAACAAAAACCTCATCTGCAAGCTACAGAACATCCAGAACGGCGCCGCAAGACTGGTCCTCAACCTGCCAAAACACTGCCACATCTCCCAGCACCTGCGCACTCTCCACTGGCTCCCCGTCGAGGCGAGAATCACCTTTAAGATGCTCACCCATGCACACAAGGCTCTCCACGGCACCGGACCAGCATACCTGAACAGCCGACTCAAATTCCACGCACCCCAAAGGACCCTACGATCAGCCCAGCTCTCCTACGTCGTGGTCCCCCGCACCAGAAAGACCAGATCGGGAGGCCGCTCCTTCTCCTTCCTCGCGGCCAAAGCATGGAACGTCCTTCCGCTCCACCTCAGACAGACAACATCGCTCCCCATCTTCGCAAGAAACCTTAAAACCTGGCTCTTCGACAGACCCCCTCCTTGATGGAATGGAACCTGCACCCCCCCCACCCCTAGAACCTTGAGACCCTTACGGGTGAGTAGTCGCGCTTTAACAAACTCCTGATTGATTGATTGACTGGAAGCAAATATTTGAATATGATCAAAACACATCATTACAGTAGGGGCCAGATGTACTAACATTTCATTTTGTGAGTCTCTAATTACGATTATTTGCGACTCGCAATTAAAGACTTGCAAAATTAAATGTACTATTGTGTCTTAGACACATTAGCGATTCCCAAATGGGTCGCAAGGGATCCGCCTCATCAATATTCATGAGGCAAGTCCCAATTTGCAACCCACTGGGAATGGGCAATAACACAGGGATTGTAGCCTGCTGGGGACAGCAGACCACCATGTCTGTGTTTGCTGTTAAATAAAGCAACTTTGTTTGGGGCAGCGAATGTTGGGGGGGAGGGGGAATGCAGCCCGTTTTCCCTAACGGAAAAGGGATGTACTTCAAAAAGAAAAATGAAACGTTTCTGTTTCATTTTTTAAGAGTAGGCAGCGGTCCGTGGGACCACTGCCTGCTCTTAAAAATCGTTTCGCTCCCATTCACAAAGGGCTTCCTGTTTGGACTGGCTTACCACCTACTTGAAGTAGGTGTAAACTGCAATTGTTTTGCGACAGCATTCCAGTTGCAAAACAATCGTATATTCCCCTGTGACTCGCTATTAGGAAGGGACGCCCTTGGCACCCCCCTTCCTAATAGCAACTCACAAGCCCTATTTTGCGAGTCAGTAATAGGTTACCGACTTGCAAAATAGGGTTTGTACACAGCAAAATGCATTTTACCTGTCGCAAACGGTATGATGGGCCATTTGCAACCGGTAAAATGTGTCGTACATCTGGCCCTAGGTAATGGCATTTCCAGACATTATTGTTTGTGTGTAGTAAAACTGTATGTCTGTGTAAATGTAATGGTCATTTCAATTGAAAATGAGTTGTCTGGAATGGCAGTGCGCTACCACACCATGCATACTCCACACGACACAACTCCACTCTACAACACTCTACTCCACTCTTTTCCCCTCCACTCTACATAACTCCATTCTACGACACTCCACTCCACTCCACTCTACAACAAGCCACTGCACTCTACGACACTCCATTCTATGCCCCTCCACTCTAAGACACTCTAGGACACGCTACTCTACGCAGGGCCGGCTTAAGCGCTGGAGGCGCCACGTGCGACAATCAGTTTTGACCCCCCCATGACCTCCTCCTTGGATTTCCTGACTACCACCGGGCAAAAGTGTCCCTTTTCTCTCCATCTACCCCAATATACCCTACTTCACTCTACTCCTATCTTCCCACTCCACTCTACCCCAGGGTTGGATTGGGATCAAAAATCGGCACGGGCACACCAAAAATAAGTGGCCCACATTTGCGTATTGCCTTTCCGCAAAACACTGCTTCAGCGAAGTTTTATGAAAAGAAAGGGGTGGGGGGCATGTTTTATTAACTTTGCTTAGATAAAAAAAAAAGTACAGATTAGTTCACACTGCTGAGCCACACATGAATGCAAGTAAGACCACTTCTGCTCAGGCCCCCTGCCCCCGCTCAATCAGCATACATTAATGGGCCGGCCCAGCGAGAAAAAGGGAGTGATACCTCCGCCCATCTGCCTCTAGAAAGGCAACTCAGGCACCCACTGGGCCGCTGGTGGCATCCTAACAGCACAGACAGCCCCCAGGCTGCCCAAAAAAGCACCCCACAGCTGGAACTCGGCTACCGGCCCTTCGGCCATTTCTCGACTGCCCGCCTTACCAATCCGACCCTGCTCTACCTCAATCTACCCACTCCAATGTACCCAACTCAAATCTACCCCGCTCAATCCCATCCCACTAACTTTTAGCCATGCTGAACAGCAGCCACACTGGTGTGCAACTTGGCTAAACACATTGCCAAAGCCAATAGCTCTCACATAGGCGAGACCTATTGGCTTTGCCAATGCTGGTTTTAACCTGCATACATTAAACTGATTCTAATTGTTTTTGCAAAAATTACTAAGTGTTTTTGGGTGTGTTTAATTCCACAGTTCAGACTCAGCTTTTGTTCTTCTGATCTGCAATGAACATAAAAGAGCAAGACATCATGGATTTAACTGTTTTTGGGAAGCCAATGGTGTGACCATTGTATTGTATGAAATAAAATACCCTTTATGTACAAAAAAAAGATATTGCAAATCACCTCGGAGTTCCATGGACTTACAAAGGAACTCTGCCTTGGGCCTTGTTCCTCTCTATGATCATGGAAATCCTCTGTGACTTGCGATGTCCTTATAATGTACAGCAGGAGAAACTTTCCATTTGTAGTTCAGACCGAGCTGGCTGCAGAGCATTTTACACTGCTTTATGTACCATAATTTGCCGGTTACTGTGAAAGCTCTTGAGGTTCTGGGGAGGTGCGTAGGGAAAAAGAAAGTCTTAAATGCTTTCCCGATTCCAGATAAAATGAAAATTTCTCTAGAGGGTGGGAAGAAAGAGAAGGCTTTTTTAAAAGTTCTCTTTTCCCACCTTGAGGGCCTCCAGTATAGGCAGATTAAAGTTGTGGCTTCAGGTTTGGTCAAATAGGGTAGGTTTTTTCCAAACCATTCGACTTGTTGGTGTTGATTGCCTAGGAAATAATACACAGCACTAAAATTGTATGAGCCTCAGAAGGAGAAGCGATTGGAAATATTGGAGTGTGGGGTGATGTGGTTGAACATTCTCTGTCCAGTGATCTAACTGATGGCAGCACTGAAGACAACGTTTAAAGGCGCAAGGATGGAGTTGAGAAGACTGAAAAGTAGGGCACTGCACCCATCAGTGAGTGATAGGATAGAGACTTTACAGTGGTGCAGAAGATATGTGTTGGAATCCAAGATTTCAACCAGTGCATGTTCGTGACTTGAGTTCATTTTAGGACAAAACAAAACAATCTTAGGAATTACATCTGGAAATTAAATATCACAGGCAAAATGGTGGAGCCCTGGTATACTCCATGTTTCATGGGGAAAGAAAAGCCCTTATGAATGCATTGCTGCCTAATATTTAATAAAAAGGAGACCATTTGAGTATATTGACAGATTCGGATATCCTAAAGTGGACTTAGAGGTTGTGCATTAGGACTTGGCCATGGATGATTAAGCAAAACTTTGAGGCAGGGGCTATCTTTGCTTCTGCAGGGTGTAGCAAAGTTGCAATTACAGAGTGTAGTTGAGTTGGTTATGCGTTAGTGATGTAAACCTGTAGGATTTGCCTATATAGTTGTGGTGCTAAAGATGCAAGCCGTTGTTGTGGAAAAGAGTAATCAGGTGGAAGTTTGTAAGGCTGTAATGGCTTTTTGAGTAGGGGAGAATTTTAATCGTTTTTAGGAGAATGTGAAGATGTTGGTGCATAATGAGGAATTGATAATGTTTGAGTAGGGGGTGAAAGCATTTCATGAGGGTATAATATTAGTAGCATGAAGTAACTTCGAAGGCCAGTAGAATGATGGTCAAGTCATTAGGGTAAGGGTTGTAACGAGTACTAGGTGAAAATGCTGTGAGCGGAGTGACAGGAGTGTTATTGTGGTAATTAGCTGATGTATTCTAAGCATGTATTTGAAAGGGGTCTTTTCTAGGTTGCCTTCTGCCAGGCTCTGCGAAAAAGGGGAGGAGGTAGGAGTTTTGACAGATACTGTCATTTAGCTGTTGCCTGTCTGTACTGCCCTTTCTTGTGCTCTCCAATACAGCTCCTGGAAAATGCCCCATATTGTATGCTGTGATGGACAAAAACAAAATGTGAATGACACTTGAATAGACCACTGGATGAAGATGGCTGAAAGAAAGCCCTTGTATGTATGGATGTGTGCGTTTTCTACAAGAGTTTTTGGAAAACAATAGGTTGGCGGGTAATATAAAGCTGTCTCTAGTCAAGGCCAAAAGAAACAAGCATTTGCAATGCAATAGGTCTCGCATTTACGCGAGCTTAAGCTATTGGCATTGTAAATGACAATGCCTTTTATTTATGTTTTAAAAACAAAAAAATAAATAAAAAGCATTGTCATTTGCAATGTCAATAGCTCAAAGTTGCGTAAATGTGAGACCTATTGCATTGAAAATGCATGTTTAGAATTGGTCAGAAATCTGGCAGCAGCATGAAGGACAGCTCATAGGGAGGGCACATCTTTCTGGAAGCCATGAGATGGGTAGAGCCATATTTAAGTCAGATGATTACCTTGGCCTTAACCAGTTGCGAGAAGGGGGGTAACAATCTCCAGATGGATGAGGTGCATTATCCAACTGAGATAATTCACTGGCTTCATCGGATAGGCTGATGGGACTCTGATGCCTGTGCGGTAAAGATTTTGCGGCAGGAAACATGTTTTAGTATCTGACACAGGCGGAGACACAATCCCTGCTAAATATAGAAGCCTCGTGTGAGCTTTGGCAACAGGCTTCAGAGCCGAGCCAAAATGCAGAATGCCGACACTATCAAACCTTTTCCTTGACTACATAAACACTGCAAGTAGATAACATTAAAAATGACGTTTCAGCATTTATAGAAGTAATATCGGAAACGGCTTTCCTAACCTGCTTGATTCCTCTGGAATAACGCGGCTGCGTTAGGAAGTTACAAAAGAATCGCATGGCAGCCAATATTAGTGACCAGTTACGGGACACATTAATGTTTGTTAGGCACGGGGAGATTAAGTAATTTGCCCAGAATCACGGAATGTTAAGCGTCCCTGCCGAGAATCTAACCCGGTTTCACCAGCTCCGAGGTCGACCACCCTAGCCGTTAGGCCACATTCTCTCCCATCCATGAAGTGCTTTAGGAATCTACTCAGGTCTCGAGCCAGGTTCTTCTGTGAGATTGTAGTGTGTGGCACGCAGCCTAGTGTGCCAGCAACTGGGGGTGCCCTCTTGTGCATACAAACATCAAATATTGTTCCCAGATCCTGGGTGAAAGGCACATTTAGTTAATGCCACATTGCTTGTGGTGGAAAACACCACGCATCAAGCCTGTGTTTTCTAAATGCACTCTATGCATGCGTCTTAAGTAATGAGGCCTAAACTGTACAATTACGCCGCCACTGGCAGTACAGCGTGGTGAGCTCACTGCACGTATCTCCTCGCTTGCCTCCCCAGAGGAGTCGTGTAACTAACAATACGAGCCCTTAATGGCACCTTTTATCATCCTCGGCCCAGCGGCACACAAACTCAGAAACCCTGGATACATTGCATCAGATCCGTGATAAATGAGTCTCAAAGGGCACGTGCGCTCACGAGGATAGCCCGCGTGCCGTAATTATCTGAGGTGGAGTCGTTCTGGCAGCCTAATGTCGCCGAGTGTTTTGTTGCTTGGAGGCCATGTTTGCGTGCCCCTCCTCTCTGGCACAGTTTCTTTGCGCCTGTAATTCGTGCTGTGTATATTCTAGGTTTTGTGCCGACATTTTGTTTCACTTGCAGAGCGCAATGCTTTCTGAAATTAGAAAAAGTGCGCATGCTCTCAAAACATGGATTCTCCAAGAGCTGCTAATTCGATAGCCTTTCATTCAATTAGCATATCTGCCTGCCATTAGCAGAGGCGAAGCAGACAGAACCGATTTGAGGCCGCGCCGTTCCTGTAGAAACACAGAAGCGCGCTCACGGACTCTGAAACAACTTCGGCGTAAACGGTAACATACTGTGACCTGACCACTAATGCTGCTTGCAGCTATATAGCCAGCTGATTTTCATTTATTTTATATTGACCTGGTTTTGTTAAAAAAATATTCTTTACAGTGTGCGGAAATATCTTATTCACACGGTAGAGCACATGGCTGGAAGGTGTTGGCTTGTTTGCTCTACTACTTTAAATTTTAACAAGCTCTCGCCATTACGCAAAGGCAGCAGCTTCTTTATATTTGCATCGCGCTTTCACTTTAAGTGAAAGCGCGATGCAAAAATAAACTCGCGCCCGCCCTTGCCAAAGGCGACTGAAACAAGCTGTCGCCATTACCCAAATAATAAAAAAAGTGCTTTACCCAGTAATTAAAGGAGACCGTGTCAGGCCGCAAGGAAACGATCCAGTCCGGATGGGCGAGCCCAAATAGAGACAGGGCGGTAACAAAGAAGCCTCGTTTTCAATGGGAAGCCAGTGTTTAGCATAAACGCTGACGCCAGCCAATAGGAATGATGGGCGGGGCTTCAAGTCCCCTTCTGAAATCTACCCGATTACTATAAGCCTCGCAGAGCGAGAAGCGCATGCGCGCTCCAGCGCTAGGTCTGCGAGACCTAAAAAAGGTATTTGAGGACTTTGCATGTGTTTTTAGAAAATAAGATGATGTTTTGGCCGATGAAATTAAGTTATTTGTGAATGCTAACAAGTTGACATTCTGGGACATATTCAGTGCCTTTACAAAATATTTGAAACTACTTTTTCAGTTCTAATTAATGCAGATTTGTTGACACTTAATAGTGATTTTCTTTAGTGCATATGGCATTACCTTGCTTAACTGGGTACTTCATGACTGCAGTGGGCGGGAGCGATTAACAGCATGTCTTATTATCACTGCACAGTTCTGAAATGGAACGTGGACCTGTAAGAACAGACTTTTATCTTTTTTGAAAAATAACAGAAGACTGTATCAAACTCCATTTCAGGGGTATTTGAGCTGCCTTTAAAACCTACTGCTCTAGCACCCATTTCTCTGAGGAACTTTGCTATAAAAAGCATGGCTTGGTCCAACAATTTCTAATTGTTCTGGGCAGAGGACACCCCCATGCCCTCCCCCAAAATATCCCCAGGGATGTTTGAGCTTCCCCTGAAAACAACGACTCACAGTTGAACAGTTGGAAATTGCATGCCTATAAAACCGACGACATATTAGCGAATTCCTTTAAAAAAAAAAGCTGTTAAACGCGCCATTTGGCCCCATTTTCTCAATAAGCGTGGGAAGGTGGGGGAGTATTACTCTCATTCTGTGCAATTCAGGCAAAGTACCTCCCCCAACCCCGCTTGAAATTCGCAGCTGCTAATGGATCTACCTCAGAACCAAAACATGGACATTTTAGCTAAATTGCATCCACGTCATGCTTTTGTATTCCAAACTCAGAACAATGTCATATTAAGTGACACTTTAATCAGCAATGCCAAGAAGCTCAACGAGAAGGAGATGAAAGTTCAAAGGATGGGGCTACCTTCCATTAAAATTATTACCTCACCAGTGCGTTCAGACAGTACTCAGCTTTCCATGGAAACTGCCAGCCAGGACGGAGGTTCAACAAACCTAACAAATAACCGTTTGGTACCAAGAGATTTGAAAGAAAATAAGTGAGACTGAATGCCAGCTCTGTGGGATTGCATAAAAACTGGCACCAATAGGAAGCCACAAC
Source organism: Calotriton arnoldi (assembly GCA_963921515.1). Taxonomy (NCBI): domain Eukaryota; kingdom Metazoa; phylum Chordata; class Amphibia; order Caudata; family Salamandridae; genus Calotriton; species Calotriton arnoldi. The sequence goes on from CAWUFW010000445.1 coordinate 2,256,226, forward strand.
TTGGTTTGGGTGACAAAACCTGGGGATATGTAAAGTTACTAGTCACCCGTTTCCAAAACGATGCGACAATCCACCATAAAATGCCACGCAGGTCTTAAACGTCTAAGGTTCCTTGAGTAAAATAGTCCCATCCTGCCCTTCTCCTAAGTGCCCGTCATATCTTCTATGTACATTCACCTGCACTTTAAAGTCACACTTCACCGCCCTTAGTCCATTCAGACGTCTTAGCAGGTACCTGCTGTGCCCCAGGTGTGAGCGTCGACTCCTGGCATGCGAGTCTTCGGGCGGTACGCGCCAGTTACTTCCCTGCCAACAGAACAGGACAATGCTGACAAGCGGGCTCTATGTGCGTCCGTTACCATGGGGACGGCGTACGGCATAGCCACCCCATGCCAAGCTGTGATTATTTAAACTCTCGGGGGAACGTGCTCAGACAGAATCGAGAACCGTGCGGCCATATTGGCCTCCCTCGCTCCCGACCGTGTGTTATTATCACGAGCAGCGGTCATTGCTTGTACTGAAGGGGCCGCAGCTTTCCTATAGATAGTATTTACCGCCAACCAATGCCAATGCAGAAAAAATAAGAGCAATATGATTTAAGCCATACAAAAAGTTAATATTTTTATGTTTGGCTTTACAGCCCAGTTGTCGCTATTCCTTAAGCGAGCAACAGAAAACAAGCATAGGCAAAGCCAATAGGTCTCGCCTATTGGCTTTGTCAATGGTTTTTAGCCATGCTGCACAACATCCCCCATGACACCACTGGCTGTAGTGACCGGCTGATCACGTTCTAGTCTTTGTAAAGTAATGTTTTTTCACCAGCCACTCTTTGAGGGCTGGCTTCAACACTCACCCCACACTCATCCATCACAGGTGTCACCGGTCAGGTGACCCTGCCAATAAAAGGCGCCGGGCGCACATGCCCTGGGCCAGTTCCAGATAGTATAACACTGTGTCTATGTGGTCATTCTAACTGCATGGTTGCCTAGGGCCCTGATCCTTACATTGGCGACGAGCAGGACCTGCCCCGCATGTAAGCTGGCAGCTGCCTCGCAGTTTCGGGTGTAGGAGATGTGTAGTCTAATAATCTAAAGTACCCCCGCACCAACTGCCAGCATCACGGTTGTGAGGAAAAGGGGTGGTGTCCAATCCCCATGTGCTGCAGCCGCATGCCTGCTGTGACCCCCGGGAAGGCAGGACTGGAGCACCAGTCCCGAGGGGCGCAGGCATAAACGTATGCAGCTGGCAAGAAAAGAAATTGCGTATGGGTTGCGGCCTGCACCGTGTGTGAGGTGCCTGCGGGTAGCTGCCGAGCTCAGCGTGTGAAAACCCTGTCAGCAGATGAGATGTATCTGCCCCGCCCAGCATGAAGGACACTCCTGCAGCATGGTAAAGGAGGTCCAGAGCAATGCTGCCAGAGTGAGGAGCTGGAGGGAAGAGTAAATGAAAAGCAGCAGTAGCACTGCAGGCATGTTGATGCCCCCGTACTTGTTGGGGCGCTTGTGGGCTACTCCGGTGAGAAGGAGCCACGGGCCCGAACCAGGGTGGAGTGAGTCCCAGCACTGGTATCACCTGCACTGTCCGTCGTTTCCCCCGGAGAAGAAGAAAGGACGGGGAGGGGGCAAAGAAGCCGCAGCGGAGGCTAGTGCGCCCATGAGGTAGCCTGCTGCCACTGCTGACAGGGCATGAAGGCCAGTCTGCCTCCTACTCGGCTGTAACGGTGCACAAGGAGGTGACTGCAAGGGAGAGCAGCCCGAAGGCAGTGTGGACGCCTTTGAAGATGTGAGCCCGTCCTGCTGTTCCATGTTCATGTTCCACCCGCACCTCCAAGTGTGCGACATCAGCGCCCACAGAAGTTAAAAAGACCGCAGCATAAGGAGGGCTGTCGCGGCCCAAGCAAAGCAGTGTTTGTGGCGCCACCTGTTGCTCATTTCCCCGCATTTGCACTTTCATCCCCCGCACAGTCTGGAGTTGGTTAGAGGCTGTCATGGGGAGGACTGAAGACTACTGTTGACAGCATGGCTGTCTGGAAGCCGTGGCCAGGTTACAGGGTAGGAGGAGGAGATGGCAGTGCCACCAAGAGGTCGTGTGGGGAATCGCGAGCTGCTGATGCAATTGAAGGAAAAAAGAAATAGTGCACAAAGAAACTGTCCGCAGCACAGGGAAGGCTGCTGTGATCTACTGTCAATGTGGGCTGTGTCACCGTGTGATGGTTGTCTGATGGGCGGCGTCCCCTCTCAGCAAGTGAGTGCGGGAATAGACCGCAAGCTGCTGGGGCCTATGACTACACTGCAGTGACGCCTACTGGCCATGGGTGGTCACTGCAGCAGTCAAGTACATCATGTGAAAGAAGAAAATAGCCCGCAGTGCAAAAAGGGGTGCTGGCGTCCAGAACTGCAGAAGTGACAGCGCCCAGGGGCATGAACTGGGAAAGAGACTGGTCAGAGGATGCAACATGCCCCTTGTGGGCTGCCAATTGTTGAAATGGGGAGAGACTGTGTACACTGAATAATAAAGGAACCCCCAAACTGGTCACAGATGCCCCTGCCAAGAAAAGAGACTACTCAGAGGGCAGCACGACCCCTGTGGGCTGCGGAGTGCAGAGAGAGAGGACAGATTGTGCACCCTAGTGGTGAGAGATGCTCAAAGAACCCCGCTAAGAAAGCTGCCAAGAGGACAAGGAAAGAATGTGAGTGGACCCAAGGCAGCAGCGGCCCAGCCAAAGACAGCCGAGGTAGTGATGCCATGTGCACTTGCAAAAGAGCCTGTGAGAGGAGCAGGGCCGGACCGGGACCCAAAACCGGCCCTGGCAAAGTGCTTGGCCAGCCCCCCAGGGGCTTGGGGGTGCGGCCGAGCTGTTTACCAGGGTCGGTTTCTGCCGATTTCGTTACAGTGGCCGATATTGCAGCTATGCTGCAAAAACGGCCCTGTAACAAAATCAGCCCCCAGGGGCCCAAAACCGGCCCCCAACCCTGGCGGCCCACCGGGGAAATGCCCGGTGCCCGCTATGGCCAGTCCGGCCCTGGAGAGGAGAGGCCACTGGCAGACAGAGACTGTGCCAGACCAGGTGGAGAGAGACAGACCCTCCGAGAAGGAAAGAAAAAGAGATAAAGGTGCGCACATGGCTGCATCTGGAGATCGGACAGTACGGGAAGGAGCCCTGCGAGGAAGAGGACCAATGTTGTCACAAGGTGTGACAGACCCTGCGAAGCCTGCCTGAAGCGAGCGATATGACGGCATAATCTTGAGGCGCAAGGAGTGCATCCTCAAGTGAAAAGGAGACCTGTGAGAGGTCCACAAAGTGGAGACCTGTGGGAGGTCCATGAAGAGGAGACCTACGAGAGGTCCATGATGAAGAAGACCTGTTCAAAGTCCACGAAGAGGAGACCTGTAAGAGGTCCACGATTAAGGGACTTATGGGAGGTCCATGAAGAGGAGACCTGTGATAGGTCCGTGAAGGAGGACGACCTGTGAGAGGTCCACTAGAAGAGTCGAGTCCTACAGAGAGGACTGGATGCAACCAGGGCGGTCAAGGTGAGAGGAAGATCACTGAATGAGGAATGAGTTGGGCTTACCTCAACATTGATGAGCGTGGAGATACTTCCATCAGTGCCAGGGATAAGAGCAGGTGGCAATTGGTGTGGTGGGATAAGCACCACTTAATAAAAGTTCCGCCAACACCTGTTTTCAAGCTTCAAGATGGAGCAGGTGGTCTTTACCACTTTCAAATGAATGCTGAATTTGTCACCCCTTAATTCATTGGATAGGCTCCTAACTGAAACAACATCCCCATCCATTATCTTGTTCTGGGTGTCTGCTTTTCTTTGGTCATAATAATGTTTCACCTTGGCGTCAAAAAAGGTAGCCATCATCTAATGAATGTGGGGCAAGTGCTGGTTCTCCACAACTACTTGTCAGTTCAGTTGGCATAGATCTATGCCTAATCTGATTTCACTGTTTACTTTATTTGACGACACCACCACCGGCGAGAGCCAAACAGATTCAGCAATGGGTTCAATCACCCCCTCTTTCAGCCAATTGTTTAACACTTCTTTGACTTCCATGCGGGCAGAAAGCGAAATAACACATACTTTCTGCTTATTTTATTTTATTATTATTTTTACGGAGTTTTATATAGCGCAAACTTGACCCGAAGGTATTGGGTATCAGAGCGCTTTACATAGCACCAGTTGCGTTACATGAGGACACATTCATTTTTTGTTAGGCACGGGGAGATTAAGTGATTTGCCCAGAATCACAGGATGTTCAGCGTCATTGCCGAGACTCAAACCCGGTTCCCCAGATTCGAGGGTGACCGCCCTAGCCGTTAGGCCAACTCCTCTCCCCAGAACAGTGTGGTCTTTCAATCTGCTGAAAAATGTTGAAATTTTTTCAATTGCCCTAAAATTCCAGCAAAGGTGACTTGAATTCTTGCAAAGCATCATCCATATTGGTTCAATGAAGACTCAGTAATTAGGACCCCCGTCTCAGATTGATCAGCATGCAGAGATTTTTCTGTTCATGCCACTGTAGAATGTTAACACCCAGATTACCAACATTAACCTTTGCCATAGTTGTCCTACCTTCAAATGTTAAATTGGCTTCGAAGAACCATTCAAGGATGACCCTGTGTACACTGTAAGCACCAGGTGCGATGCAGTTAGGTACTAGGGCGTTATTTCTAGGCAGACTATCAAATTCCTTCTTGGCGATGATCAGGATCCAGTGTTCACCAATGTAGTGACATCATGATAGTTGACTTGTACTATGGCTGGGGCTGGTCACCCACATTGTGTGGTCAAGGAGGGCTACAAGTAGGACTAAATCCTCAGTATGCTTGTCGAGATCCAATTCATCATCATCCTGTTCCTGAACAGTAAGCACCTTTTTTTGGTGCCTGCTAGTCTACAAACCTTTGCAAAATGATCTCTCTTAACACATTTGCCGCTTTCTTTAACCACAGTGTTGACATTTTTGTAGGATACAACATGGTTGCCAGAACTGCATCAATAGTATTCATTATGGGATGTGACCCCTTGTTTGTAAGTGGTTGTGCCCAGGATGTTTCTGGGTTTCAGGTTGTCACATCTGGGTGTCGTGTGGGTCTGTACAATGTTCACTTCAACAGCATGCCCTTCTAGTTTCTTTAGCATTTTAACGGAATGTTCGTTGCTCTTGATGGTACTAACAACCTTGTAAAGACCTAGGTTTTTATGACATAATAAACTTTCATGTGCCTATATATAGGGGAGGCATATGAATACTTGGTCGCGGATCATTTAATCAACATTTCCAAACCTGCATGTAGATGCCAGCCTGTGTACTGTAGAAACATATGTCTCAACTGGCCCTCCTGGGGCTTGGCATCGATAGTAGAAGTTGTGTATTTCCATTATTATGCTCAGGGTGTTTTCAAAATGTTCCTCCATCTTTCTTTTGGCTTCAGGGTACTGATCCCAGTTAGCCTCACCTTCAAGTTTATTCAGGGGAGCCACATTATGGGAAATCAATTTGCCTTCAGTGCACAAGCTGTTGTAAAGTAGAGCTTGCTTGTGCTCTGCACTGTACACAGTTCCATCAATGGCCAGTAGCTGCATTTCAAAGCTAAGAATACACTGATGGTACCACTCCCTAGGTGGTCTAGGCAATTCCAAAAAAGGTCATCGACCTAGCTACAGCCTACGTTATCCCATGGCAAAAGAACAAGATAGTCACAGATGGATGGAGAAACGCGGAAAGGTTAGAAACCCTACACATGAAATGCAAGGATGTGAGTATGGATGGTTGTTGCATAGGGTAAAAGGTATACAGTCACAAGGTGATGTAGTTACCCACAATGAGCAAGTTCACAAGACTGTCAACAGATAAAAGGGTCACAAATTTAAGAAAGCTTCAATCAAACAAGAAAGTTGATGCCCGAATGGTAGCTCTTTTACCTCCAGAGTACTGGGAATAGGAGGCAGAATAAAGAAAGAATGTCTGCCTGCTCTGGTTTGATAGAACAGCAGCACAACCAAGAGAAATGGAGCACAACCAAGAGTACATAGAGCTGAAACCAAGAGTTGACATACTCAGGACATGTGCCAGCAAGTGCCTTGTACACCATGCAGTAGATTCCATTACTAGTTCCCAAGAGTGGTAATCCCAGCGGGGATACCGTTCTGGGCAACTATGTCTTTTTGGTGTTTCTGGACCAGATAATAATGGGCCCAGAAACACTGGAGCCATCTGCAGAGCTGCTGGGGCGCCCATGGCCGCTGCTGTGCCTGGCCCTCCGCCCACCTACATATTGCAGCATGGGGAGCATAAGTTTAGTTAAAAAAATAAAGCCAAAAGAATTCATTAAAGCAACCAAAGGGGTTAAACATGTTAAAGAACTCCACAAAGTGCACAATAATTCTTAATAAATCAATTTCCAGTGCTTTTACTTTATATGCCAGTTAGTTATGCAGGAGAAAACCAGGGTGAAATTTGCGTACCCTAAATAAATATCCCAGGGGGCAACTAGACCTGTAAGTGTAGTCTGCTGCCATTACCTGTGATATCCCATGTGATAAGTTGCGCACCAGCAGGCTCCAATCTAAAAAAAAAAAACAGCAATGGTCCTATATGAGCCTGCTGAAGCTTTTTACAATAAAAAAAGGTGAAGTCTACAGGCTTTGTTAAGTCGTTCACTATGTAAAATGGGGAAATTGGTTTAATTACCACATCTAATAATCAATTAAAGTAAGCCTGTTCCTTTAACTTGAACATAAGCACTGGAGCCATCTGCAGAGCTGCAGGGGCTCCATGGCAGCTGCTGTGCCCGGCGCCTGCCCACCTACAAATTTCAGCATGGGGGACCATGTCGTCTCTCCCTTGGGAGACCCATCAAACAATTTAGGGAGATCCAAACTGTATATTGGCATGCACATGAATTCTCCTCCTGGAGCGACTAGGCATTTACTTGGTGGGCCATATGCATATGTTATCACAAAACAGTTGCCATCTTGGAATCTGTTTGCGAAATGGAAGGAGATGTGAGTAGACAGTATTGAAGAGGGGGTCCTCTGTCGTTCACACAATATAAGAACTTGCGCAATGCAATGTGATACACAGCAACAAACATAGTGTGAAAACGTAATTGTATAAACGTGATTCGTAATGGGCAACTTCACTGAATCGGATCCATTGCCTGAGCGTGCGCTTTATTTTGGAACTTTGTGTATATGTGTATGTATATATATATATATATATATATATTCACTGAAAAAACCATAGGTTTCAGGCACGTTATAGTTAGAAATTAGCATTTAAAAAACCTTAGAAATTCACTGAAAAAACCATAAGGTTTTAGGGACAGTTATAGTTAGTTGGACATTGCACTCGTACAAAACCCGTGAAATTCCCCCGTTATAGTTAGTTCAGGTAACTATAACTCGCGCCCCGCAATGCACTGCTGATGACGTCACATATTACATCACTCATGACATGGTCAGTGACATCACTGATGACATCACTGATGACATCTCAAATGACATCACTGATGACATCACTGATGACATCATCCAGTGACTGTGTGTTTCTGTAAAGTTTAAATATGTTTAATATATATAGGGAAAGGCGTATTGAAGAATGAGTGGGTGTAGAAGCGCCTGAATGGATGATTTAGTAGGTGCGTGACTGAGTCTATAAGTGAGTGATTAAACGTATCTTACTGGATGCATGGGTGAGTGACTAAACTGTGTGAATGTCTGTATCCGTCTGTCTGTTGTTGTGTAAGCAACTGCATGGGTTTCTGACTAGCTAAATGAGTGTCTATATGGGTTATGGATTGGTTCTCTGAGTATCTGTATGGGTGCCTCAGTGTTTGTGTGGGTGGGGTGTGTGTGACTCTGTGCATAGATGTGTGAGTGGGTGATTCACTGGGTGCATGGTTTCAAGAGTGCGTCTGTGATGGACTGTATGGGTGGGTGAGTGTGTGTATGGGTGTGTTAGTGATTGAATGTATATCTCAGTGGTACATGTGTGAGTAACTACATATGTGAAAGGCAGTATATATGTGTGTTGGAGTATATAAATGGCTATAAGTGAGAGTGTGTGATTGTGAGAGTGGCTATATGGATGAGTGTGTGCTTGCATCAGTGATTGCATAGGAGCGTAAGAATGTGCTAGTATTTTTATGAGTAAGTGAGCTGGTGTGTATAACTGTATAGGTGAGTAAATTGGAGTGTGATTAATTATTTGCATGACTGACTAGGTGTGTGAGTACCTCTATGGATGAGTTGCGTTGTGTGAGTGTTTATATAGGTGTATGAGTGCATATGATAGTCCTGTACTGAGTGACTGTAAGTATGAGTGACTGTACGGGTGAGTGAGTAGATGTGTGTGTGTAGACCTAAGAATCAGTGAGTGGGTATGTACTTATTGGTATTGGAGTGTGTATGGTTTTGAGAATGGCAGTCTGTAATGTAGAGTGGGTGTATCAAAACTTATATTAGGGTGTGAGAAGATGTATTAAATTCTCACATGGATGATGTCATCAGTGATGTCATTTGAGATGTCATCAGTGATGTCATCAGTGATGTCACTGACCATGTCATGAGTGATGTAATATGTGACGTCATCAGCAGTGCATTGCGGGGCGCGAGTTATAGTTACCTGAACTAACTATAACGGGGGAATTTCACGGGTTTTGTACGAGTGCAATGTCCAACTAACTATAACTGTCCATAAAACCTTATGGTTTTTTCAGTGAATTTCTAAGGTTTTTTAAATGCTAATTTCTAACTATAACGTGCCTGAAACCTATGGTTTTTTCAGTGAATTTCAAAGGTTTTTTAAATGCTAATTTCTAACTATAACGTGTCTGAAACCTATGGTTTTTTCAGTGAATTTCAAAGGTTTTTTAAATGCTAATTCCTAACTATAACATGTCTGAAACCTACGGTTTTTTCAGTGAATTTCAAAGGTTTTGTAAATGACAATTTTTAAATGTATTAATTGTTATATTTATTTTTTTCATACTGATTTACTACATTTTTAGAAACAATTTTTTTTTACATATTTTATTTTTTAAATTACATTGTAATTACATTATACATTACAAAAAATACTTTCTCAGAATGAATTACTTTAGTTTAAATACTTTGCACATAGGCAATAGACTTTTAAGTACAGTAGTTACAGTTGTTGCAATGGGCAACACATTTTCAAACACAATGCAACATTCAGCTCAATGTGAATTTCTAGTTAAATGCAATTAGTTACTTTATGGATTACTTTTCTAACCACAGGACTGGATCCTAGATTCAGTCCTGGGACATCTCCTGTAAACAGTTGAGTAAAAGCGTTTTGGTTACAGTAGTGATTTTTAAGGAATATTATTGTATTTTAAAAGTTGACACTTAGAAACTTTTTCTCATAGAATCACCAATGTTATCCTATGGAAGGAAATTCACTTAGCAGGTAAAAACTGTTATCGTTACTTTTTCTTACTCAGTGTTGGATCCTGGATCCAGCACTGGTGCATCTCCTGTAAACAGTTGAAAGAATGCGTTTAAGTCATACAGGCGATTTTTAAGGAATATTTGTAGTTTGTGAAAATCGACACTTTGAAACTTTTCTGCTGAAAACCAGACAATGGATTCCTATGGAAGGAAATACAAGTTACTGGTAAGTACGGTTAGAATTACTTTTGAGGATCAGTACTGGGCTGAAAGATGCAGCACTGAGGTCTCTCCTGATAACAGGTGAGTAAATCGGAATTCGTATTTCGGCTGATTTTAGAGGAATATTTTAAAGTTCCAAAACTCCACACTTAGAAGAATTTCCAAGTGAAACCAGTCAATGTTAGCCTATGAAGGAAATTCAAGTTACTGGTAAGTATGGTTAAAATTACTTTTGAGGATCAGTATGGGCTGAAAGATGCAGCACTGAGGTCTCTCCTGATAACAGGTGAGTAAATCGGAATTCGTATTTCGGCTGATTTTAGAGGAATATTTTAAAGTTCCAAAACTCCACACTTAGAAGAATTTCCAAGTGAAACCAGTCAATGTTAGCCTATGGAAGGAAATTCAAGTTACTGGTAAGTACGGTTAAAATTACTTTTCAGGACCAGTACTGGGCTGAAAGATACAGCACTGAGGTCTCTCCTGATAACAGGTGAGTAAATCGGAATTCGTATTTCGGCTGATTTTAGAGGAATATTTGTATGTTTCAAAAATCAACACTTAGAAACTTTTTCAGCAAAAAGCAGGCAATGATATCCTATGGAAGGAAATTCAAGTTACTGGTAAGTACGGTTAAAATTACTTTTCAGGATTAGTACTGGGCTGAAAGATGCAGCACTGAGGTCTCTCCTGATAACAGGTGAGTAAATCAGAATTCGTAGTTCGGCAGATTTTAGAGGAATATTTGCACAATGGTGAAGGGAGGGGCGGGGCCTAAGGTGACATCTGTGCAAACGCGCCCTCTGGCGCGTTTTAAGTTGGGGGATTAAGTCCCCTTGAATCATGAGGGTCCCTAGGGGCCAACTAGCCCACCAGGAACCTCCAGTATGCGCCAGGGGCTGCGTTGCAGAGACGTGTAGAGAGGCCACACCCCTTTTTACACCTCTCTGCAACGCAGCTCTGTGGCGCTTTCTGGATGTACCTGTTGGGCTAGTTGGCCCCCAGGGACCCTCAGGATTGAAGGGGATTTAATTCCCCATCTTAAAACGCACCATGGGGCCTGTTTGCACACATGTCACCTCAGGCCCCGCCCCCTCCCTTCACCACTGTGCAAACGCGCCCCGTGGCGCGTTTTAAGTCGGGGGATTAACTCCCTTGAATCCTGAGGGTCCCTGGGGTGCAACTAGCCCACCAGCTACCTCCATTAAGCGCCACAGAGCTGCGTTGCAGAGAGGTGTAAAAGGGGCGTGGCCTCTGTACACCTCTCTGTAAGGCAGCCCCTGGCGCATACTGGAGGTTCCTGGTGGGCTAGTTGGCCTCCAGGGACCCCCAGTATTCAAGGGGAATTACTTCCCTTCTTAAAACGCGCCAGGGGGCGCGTTTGCAGAGTACTGCAGGGAGTGGGGCGGGGCCTCCGGCACGATGCCGTTTTTTTTTTTTTATGGGAGGGGGGCTGCGTGGCCCCCTTCCCTCGGCCACTTTGGCCCCGGGGACCCCATCCCCCGGGGCCTGGGCATTTTTTTGTTTTATTAAAAAAAAAAAAAAAAACGGGAAGGGGCCCGCGTGGCCCCCTTCCCTGGGCCTCTATTGGCCCCGGGGACCCCATCCCCGGGGCATGCCCTCTTTTTAAATAAAAAATATGGGGGGCTGCGTGGCCCCCTCCTCAGGCCATTTAAGGCCCCGGGGACCCCATCCCCCGGGGCCGGCCTTGCCCTTATTTTTTTAATTTTTTTATTTGGGGAGGGGGCTGCGTGGCCCCCTCCCGGGCCACTTATGGCCCCGGGGACCCCATCCCCGGGGCCTGGCCTCTGGTTGGGGACTGTGGGGGTCCCCAAACCCCCCACAGTCCCTCCGGCTCCCCGTGTCCTACGGGAGCCGGCATTCCTTTTCACATGGGGAGCAGCTAACATGCTGCTCCCCGTGTGGAAAAGCAATTGGTTTGCATTTTGAAAGAGAGAGCAGGTTTCCTGCTCTCTCTTTCAAAATGCAAACCAAGTTTAGCATGACAGGACGGGAGCCGCGAGGCTCCCGTCCTGTCATAGCAAACTACAGTGTCCCGGGGGTAGGCACCCCGGGACACTGCAGGAGCCGGCCCTGGGGGTGGCGGTCCCCAGGGCCATCAAGGGCTCCAGGAGGGGGCCGCGCGGCCCCCCTCCCTACATTTTGAAAGCCCCGGGGAGGTGGTGGTCCCCGGGGCTTGGGGGTCCAAAACGGACCCCCATTTTCAATGTTCTTAGTGCCCCGGGGAGGTGGTGGTCCTCGGGGCGTGTGGGGCTGGAGCCCCCACACAGGTTTTAAAAATAAATAAAAAAAAGCCCCGGGAGGTGGCGGTCCCGGGGCTGCGGGAGGGCTCAGAGCCCTCCCGCACCATTAATGATAAAGCCCCGGGGGTGGCAGTCCCCGGGGCTTGGGGCCCTTGGAGGCCCCCCATACATAAAATAAACCCCTCCAGCATGCCCCCGGGACTTGGCCCACCCGGGGGCAATTACATCGAAGCGCGGGAGACCGCGCTTCGATTTTTTTTCGGCAGGATCCGCGCTCCCTGAGCGCATCCTGCCGATTTAAAAAAAAAAAAAATGCTTTTTTTTGCCCAGGGGGTCCTTGTGGGACCCCCTGAGCAGGCCTAGGGGGTTAGGGTGTTTCTACCCTGCCCCCTTTGTGCGTTTTGCGCACTTGTATCTTTTTTTTTTCTCGGCGGATCCGCGCACCCTAAGCGCATCCCGCCGATTTAAAAAAAAAAATGCTTTTTCTGCCCAGGGGGTCTTTGTGGGACCCCTGAGCAGACCTAGGGGTCAGGGTGTTTCTACCCTGCCCCTTTGCGCTTTGCGCACTTGTTTCTGTCCCTCGGTTCTACCGAGGGATAAAATGGCTGCCAACACTTCCTGATTTGGAGTGTTGACAGCCAATTAGCATGCAGCTCGTGATCGGGAGGGTACGCGGATCCGACGCGCCCATAGATATATATGTGATTTTAATTGTGAATTTCTCAGGAACTACTGAACGGATTTACACCATTTTAGCAAAAGGCACCAGTCTGAACCAAGGGCTACCTCTTTGCCAAATTTGGGGTAATTCCGTTCAGCAGTTCGGGCTGTAGCTGCAACTAAAGGTTCCTATGGAAAAATGAATGGGGAAAACGCGTTTTGGGACCCCCCTTTTTTCTCGGCCCCCGCTTGACGTATCACCCCGAGACTTTCAGGGTAGGAGCGGACCGGAGCGCCCCAACAAGTTGGAAGCTTTCGCGAAGATTCGTCAACTGGCGCCAACGTTATTGCAAATAGAATGTCGCGGATTTCCTATGGATAATAGGACCACGTTTCTATAGGAAAAGCGTTTTTTGATTTGCTTATAACTTTGGCGTCGTTTGACGAATGTTTACGAAATTTTCCAAAAAGCTTCTCTTTTCAGATCATCTCTTATGTTGAAAGTTTGGGGGTGATTCGTCAAGGGGGGGCTGAGAAAAGGGGGGTCCCAAAACGTGTTTACTCCATGCAATTTCCATAGGAAACTTTAGACAAGGCTACAGGTCAAACTGCTGAACGGAATTACGTCAAATTTGGCAGGGAGAAAGGTCTTGGTCCAGAAAGCACGCTTTTGTTTAAATGGGGTAAGTTCGGTCAGTAGTTTTAGAGAAATATAAACATTTACAGGTATCGATATTTGAGAATTCTGACATCTGATTGCCTGAGGCGTTGCGAGCACGAGCGGGCGGCTCATTGGCTGCGAACTGTTGAAACTAGGAAGTGTTGGCAGCCATTTTGTGACTGAGTTGAAAGGCGTAGGGGGAAAAATAAGAGAATAATTGTATAAGAGGGTATAGTAGGAACACTGTGGTGTTAGTTTAAGCAGTCTGTACGGTGCAGAGGCAGGGAGTTTGAATGTTGCGTAGGCCGTGGAAATCACGTCCGCAGAACAACGGTGCGTGGTATTGCAGCAAGGTTGCGTAGGCTCTGGAAATCCCGTCGGGAAAACAATGCGCCGTATTGCGGCAAGCAGTGTGTAGGGTGCACACACAGGTAGTGTGAATGTTGCGTAGGCTGTGGAAATCACGTCCGCAAAACAACGATGCGCGGTATTGCGGCAATGTTCAATAGGCTGTGGAAATCATATCAGGAAAATAACAATGCGCCGTATTGCAGCCTTCCTTTACCTTCCTTTAATATAATGCGCAGTAATATTTACTTATAATGCGGTGTTCACTTTTATCACGGACAGTGAACAAAATTAACGTTTAATTGGCTGAGGTGTTCCAACAACGAGCTCAATGTTCATTGGCTGCGAACCATTAAAAGTAAAAGTGTTGCCAGCCATTCCCTCCCCCTGCGTGGAGTAGCAAAGACATCTGATTGGCTCACATGTTCCAAGCAGGACCTTCCAGAGGTTAATGTTCATTGGCTGCGAACCATTGAAAGTAGAAGTGTTGCCAGCCATTTCCTCCCCGTCCGCGGAGTAGCAGGGACATCTGATTGGTTGACGTGTTCCAAGCAGGACGCTCCCAAGCTTAATGTTCATTGGCTGTAAACCATTGAAAGTAGATGTGTTGCCAGCCACTCTCTCCCCCTCCGCGGAGCATCAGGGACATCTGATTGGGTAATGTGTTCCAAGCAGGACCTTCCCAAGCTTAATGTTCATTGGCTGTGAAGCATTAAAAGTAGAAGTGTTTGCAGCGATTCCCTCCCCCTCTGCGGAACACCATGGACATTTTATTGGCTAAAGTGTTCCGAGTACAAGTTTGCTCATTATTGGCTGGGAACGTTTGACTGTTGTGAAGCGTTTTGTGATGCACTTCAATGGAGTACGGGAAAACAAAGTAGTAGCGGGGAGGGTAGGAACACTATTAACTCTGTAAAGTGGTCACAAGGTGGTGAACAGGGATTGTGAAGGTAAAAATTGTTTTTTTATATATTTTAAGGGCCATTTATATAATTGGCGTGGGGTGTACAAATCACGGCGGGAAAATAACAGAGTGTGTTGCGGTCTTCTTTTTATTAAGTTTGCGGGTGGAATACTTCCCAGTAGCACTATTTACTTAGAATGTGGTGTTTACTTTTCTGACGGGGAGGTGTGGTTGCGCAGCAAAATTTCAGTCTAGGTTTGAAACAGTTTTTATTAAGCAAGTACAAATAAACTTTCTTCGAAAACTGAAGCTGTATATATCAAAGAGGTGACAAATAAAAACGCAATTCATAAAATATCCCTTAAGCGTGGCCACACCCTCCCTTTTTTTTTTCTGCTATAGTTTGTAAAAGTGTTGCCCCATATTCTTGATAATATAAGAGGGCATGAGTTACTTTTAGATAAAGTAGAAAAGAAGTGCTACAAGAAACACTCCCGCACTACATCATCTCAGGTCACAAGAACAATAACAAGTAAAAAACAGTTAAACACAAATCACTTTATATTACATAGAAATGTACGCTTTATCATTTTTTATAATTTCTATTCTGTAGAATTCGGGAAAGTTCGGTCGTAGTGCTTAGAGGTCGCTCACTGCTCCGCTAACAAATCACGCACTCCTTTAAGAATATATAGGATAGTAGTATAATAATATACACTGCTGGTCGTATATATTCTATAGGGAGAAGGTGAATAGGAACCACAACAGACAAAAATAGAAATAGCAAAAAAACATTCAGAAATGTAGGGTTTATCAAAGGGATTCACTAAGAAAGTATCTATGGGAACTATTTTTTTTTAAACTGCAATTTCCCAAAATATTGTCACTGTAAAAATATCTGATCAAGTAAGTTATAAAGGTCAGTAAACTGTATTTCAGATGGTTTACTCCTGGCGGCGACAAATCTCCAATTCCTGTCGTGTGGAAATATCACACTCTTACAATATACACAGTGTCACTGATGGCACACAAAAAGGACAATGAAAATGAAGTCATCAATACAAAACAAGATCAATAACGAAATACTTTCCAGCGATGAGTATGTTCAGAGCTTCTTTTCTCCGGGACTTCGAAATCTTTCATCTTTGCGCCAACGGGTCATAAAGTGCTCTGAGATCACAATGACTGTTAATATTATAATATACATATTCACAGTATATGATCCCAAGGAAGAAAGAGTAAGAACGAGAAGGTGCTGACGTTAAATATAAATCTTTAGTCTTCGCGTCGACGGGTCATAAACTCCACTGAGGTCAGTATAAATGTTAATATTACAATATTCATACCCACACTATATGACCTCAAGGGAGAAATAGACTAAAAACCAGAAGCTGCTGACGTTACATATAAATCTTTAGTCTTCGCGCCGACGGGTCACAAACTCCTCTGAGATCATAATGTGTGGTTATTATAATAATACATACTCACACTATATGATCTCAAGGGGGAAATAGACTACAAACTAGAAGCTGCTGACGTTACATATGAATCTTTAGTCTTCGCGCCGACGGGTCACCAACACTTCTGAGGTCAAGTACATTGTCAATATTATAATATACAAAGTCACACTATATGAGCTCAAAGGAGCCAGAACAGGAACAATGTTTGCTGTATTCTGTCTGTTTCTGAAAAGAAGCTGCTGACGTTACATATAAATGGCAAAAACAACCAATAACACTTTTTTCTAAATACAAGTGTTTAAATATTGACAAATAGCTACGTATTATAAATATCTAGTATGCCATAATGAAACAATTTACAATTCAGGATTATGTTTTGTGGCCGCAAAAGAAGAATCTGACTCTAGAAAAGAGCACCTGCATCACTGAATGGAGACGCGTAAATAACTCGCAAAAACGAAACTAATCAATCAACGGGTGTGGTTTATATACTTTTTGGTTATTGAGTAGTCTATGGAAGGAAAATACGGCTCCGCCCATTTAGATGTCACGTTTTACAGTTGACACGTGCTCACGTTTTAACTGTTTAACTTGTGCACGTGTTGGGAAAAGTTACAAAATGTGAAGCGGAAAAAGTTTCGATTTCGATCCTAACACGTATAAGGTCCTTCATATGTACATACGTTGGAGAGCTTACAAACTGTTACCCGGAAAACCGTGTCATTTCCATTCTCATGAGTAAATACATTTATTAATTGCCGTAATTCTAAATAGAAGACATAAAAAAAGATCTTTCAGAATAGAAGAAAAAAAAACGTGATAATATTTCTCATCACTATGGTTTTAAATTAAAAAAATGCGAGCATTTGTAAAGCGTACAGCTACCCCTGGAAAGGTGTGCCGGCGCTCGGGGGCGTCGGAAGGATTAAGCAAGGTGTTGCCCACAGTGACATAGTGGTGGGCTAACGTGCCGCTGGAGCCGGGAATCGAACTGTGAACGCTGTTGTTCGAAGTCAGGTATCATAGCTGCTGCGTCACACTTTTTCCACACTTATATGTTAATTAGTGCTAATTAAGTTTTAAACATTGTTAAATTATAACTTATAACAGACTACTGTTACAGTTAGTTTTTCACTACAAAAAGTATGCATGTCTTTTTTAAATTTAGTTAAAAACAATATAGGTTTCAGGGACATTGTAGTTAGAAATGAGCATTTATAAAACCTTTGAAATTCACTGAAAAAGCCATAGGTTTTACAGACGTTATAGTTAGAAATTAGCATTTATAAAACCTTTGAAATTCACTGAAAAAACCATAGGTTTTACAGACGTTATAGTTAGAAATTAGCATTTAAAAAACCTTTGAAATTCACTGAAAAACCATAGGTTTCAGGGACGTTATAGTTAGCTGGACATTTCACTCGTACAAAAGTATAGAAATTCCGGCGTTATAGTTAGTTCAGCTAACTATAACTCGCGCCCCATAATGCACTGCTGATGACGTCACATATTACATCATTCATGACATGGTCAGTGACATCACTGATGACATCTCAAATGACATCACTGATGACATCACTGATGACATCATCCAGTGACTGTGTGTTTCTGTAAAGTTTAAATTTGTTTTATATATATGCCAAGCTGTATTGAAGAATGAATGGGTGTATAAGTGTCTGTATGGAGGATTTAGTAGGTACGTGACTGACTGTATAAGTGAGTGATTAAATGTGTCTTACTGAATGCATGGGTTAGTGACTAAACTGTGTGAAAGTCTGTATCAGTCTGTCTGTTGTTGTGTAAGCTGCTGCATGGGTTGGTGAGTAGCTGCATGAGTGTCTATATGGGTTATTGATTGCTTGCCTGAGTATTTGTATGGCTGCCTGAGTGTGTGTGTGGGTGGGTGGGAGGTGTGTGACTCTGTGCATAGATGTGTGAGTGGTTGATTCACTGGGTGTATGGGTTCAAGAGTGCATGTGGAAACAGCTGTATGGGTGGGCGAGTGTGTGTATGGGTGTGTTGGTGAGTGAATGGATGTCTCAGTGGTACATGTGCAAGTAACTACATATGTAAAAGGCAGTATATGTGAGTGATGGTGTATATAAATAACTATATGTGAGAGTCAGTAATTGTGAGAGTGGCTGCATGGATGAGTGTGTATTTGTATCAGTGATTCTATAAGAGAGTAATTATGTGTTAATATCTGTATGAATAAGTGAGGTAGTGTCTGTATAACTGTATAGGTGAGTAAATGGAAGTATGATTGATTCTTTGCATGACTGACTAGGTGTGTGAGTAACTCTGGATATGTGGCAGTGTGTGAGTGTCTGTATAGGTGTATGAGTGCATATGATAGTGTTGTATTGATGAGTGACTGCATGTATGAGTGACTGTATGGGTGAATGAGTGGATGTGTGTGTAGACCTAGGAATCAGTCAGTGCGTATTTAGTAACTGGTATTGATGGGTCTATTTTTTCGAAAATAGTAGTCTGTATTTTAGAGTGCGTGTATCAAAGGTTATATTCAGGTGTGAGGAGGTGCATCAGATTTTCACGTGGATGATGTCATCAGTGATGTCATCAGTGATGTCATTTGAGATGTCATCAGTGATGTCATCAGTGATGTCACTGACCATGTCATGAATGATGTAATATGTGACGTCATCAGCAGTGCATTGCGGGGGCACGAGTTATAGTTAGCTGAACTAACTATAACGCCGGAATTTCTATGGTTTTGTACGAGTGAAATGTCCAGCTAACTATAACGTCCCTGAAACCTATGGTTTTTTCAGTGAATTTCAAAGGTTTTTTAAATGCTAATTTCTAACTATAACGTCTGTAAAACCTATGGTTTTTTCAGTGAATATATATATATGCTTTCGAGCTTGTGTGTTTCCAAGGGATTGGATAAAGCTCCGGCACCCGCATCCAAGAAGGACGAACTACCGCTGTGTGTCACAGTCCGTGACTTCACGGAGAGATGGGCTGATTTCGGCAGAGTCTCCGGTATCGCACAACTTGGGCATCTGTGGTAAGGCGTATGGGGACTCAGGAGAAGAGCATTGTCTGCAGTATTGGAACCGGGACTATGTTTGTTTGCACATATGTACGCTTTGCAAGTTATTAACCAGCGCTCACTACGAGACTAAAGGGGTCAACTCAAGACGCTTACCCAGATAGCCAAGATGGTGCTTTGTGGGATATGCAGTCCGTCCAGGAGGGCTGCGGTGACGTCTCCAGTAACTATTTGACCAAGCTGGGCTCCATCCAATGGGAGCACGATTGAACACTTGAAAAGCAGCTTGATGCAATTTTCTGGTGATTACAGGCATATGATTAAGGCACTACGTCCGAAACGCGTCATGCCTGCCTTGCTGCAATAAAAGTGCTTTCTCCTGAAACCCCGCTGTGTCCCTCTGGTTCCTTCCTCGTGGAGAAATCTTTCTTGTTATATATTGCACGCTTGCCCCTGGCGTGCTCGGGGGACCCGCCTGTCAAGTGGCTGGAGCTTCATGGGTATATGCTTTCGAGCTTGTGTGTTTCCAAGGGATTGGATAAAGCTCCGGCACCCGCATCCAAGAAGGACGAACTACCGCTGTGTGTCACAGTCCGTGACTTCACGGAGAGATGGGCTGATTTCGGCAGAGTCTCCGGTATCGCACAACTTGGGCATCTGTGGTAAGGCGTATGGGGACTCAGGAGAAGAGCATTGTCTGCAGTTTTGGAACCGGGACTATGTTTGTTTGCACATATGTACGCTTTGCAAGTTATTAACCAGCGCTCACTACGAGACTAAAGGGGTCAACTCAAGACGCTTACCCAGATAGCCAAGATGGTGCTTTGTGGGATATGCAGTCCGTCCAGGAGGGCTGCGGTGACGTCTCCAGTAACTATTTGACCCAGCTGGGCTCCATCCAATGGGAGCACGATTGAACACTTGAAAAGCAGCTTGATGCAATTTTCTGGTGATTACAGGCATATGATTAAGGCACTACGTCCGAAACGCGTCATGCCTGCCTTGCTGCAATAAAAGTGCTTTCTCCTGAAACCCCGCTGTGTCCCTCTGGTTCCTTCCTCGTGGAGAAATCTTTCTTGTTATATATTGCACGCTTGCCCTGGCGTGCTCGGGGGACCCGCCTGTCAAGTGGCTGGAGCTTCATGGGTATATGCTTTCGAGCTTGTGTGTTTCCAAGGGATTGGATAAAGCTCCGGCACCCGCATCCAAGAAGGACGAACTACCGCTGTGTGTCACAGTCCGTGACTTCACGGAGAGATGGGCTGATTTCGGCAGAGTCTCCGGTATCGCACAACTTGGGCATCTGTGGTAAGGCGTATGGGGACTCAGGAGAAGAGCATTGTCTGCAGTATTGGAACCGGGACTATGTTTGTTTGCACATATGTACGCTTTGCAAGTTATTAACCAGCGCTCACTACGAGACTAAAGGGGTCAACTCAAGACGCTTACCCAGATAGCCAAGATGGTGCTTTGTGGGATATGCAGTCCGTCCAGGAGGGCTGCGGTGACGTCTCCAGTAACTATTTGACCCAGCTGGGCTCCATCCAATGGGAGCACGATTGAACACTTGAAAAGCAGCTTGATGCAATTTTCTGGTGATTACAGGCATATGATTAAGGCACTACGTCCGAAACGCGTCATGCCTGCCTTGCTGCAATAAAAGTGCTTTCTCCTGAAACCCCGCTGTGTCCCTCTGCTTCCTTCCTCGTGGAGAAATCTTTCTTGTTATATATATATATATATAACACAATGCTCCGTGTCACTGCCAATGGTCCCGCACTCATGAACGGGTGCTTCGGTCCTGCGGCGGCAGCGCCGCTACAATATCCCGCTCCTCAGTTCAAAAAGTAAATCGGACCAGCACTCACGTTAGTTAAATCCAACCTTTGGATTTATTGCGATACAATTTCAAAACAAACGCGTTTCGACATTTTGCCTTTGTCAATGTCGGCGGGCGCCGTTGCTATGGCGATATTTAACATATGATCAGTTAATTCAAAGCAAAAACAGACAAGCATAGTGACTCATTACTTTGAGCGCCATTTTGGAACATGTCAAAACTGTGTTCAATTCTTCAAAACAGCCTATTAATTACATCATAAGCATGCTCATCATTATAGTAGTCACTATGTCATTGCATTCTAAATCAAACGACATTTGCAATATATACAAAAATTGTAATCTTCTAAGCGTGCAAGTCATACCTTAACTATTTACCATATATGCGGAAAACAGCTGAAAGTATGCCACAGATTACACATGTTGCTTAAATTGCCTAATTAGGGTGGAATACCTAATATAATATTAATCTTGTGACCCCATAACGCCCTGTATGGGCTACTACATTCATCAGGTTAAATAGCCTGATAGTTCGGATCACCACATTGTCAGTTTACGCCTCGTATAGGCTATTTTCATTCAGCTTTCATGCTCAATTTACGTTGATAATACACGCTTAAATTCCAACCATTATCATGACAGTGTTGCACGTTATCTAGCCCTAAATGGGCCTACTCTGTGACTACAAACTAAGATGTCTTATATTGTTGATCAATAACATGTCCCTTGTGACGCTCAGCGGCAGCTTGTATCTCACTACAGTCAAAATCATAAGTGGACAGCTAGTTCTTCTCCACTATTGAGGCCTCCTGGAGATTTCGATTGGAGGTTTATTATAAAGCGCGATTCTAACCGCCTAAGTCGTTTCTCTCGATCGCCATCTCTAGCATCTCTGGGTACATGGTCAAGGCAGAAGTATTGCAGGAGTGCCCTATCACTGTTGTGATGACTGGCAAAATGTGGCGCAACAGGGTAGTTAGCATCATTACTTGCAATGGCTCTTTGGTGCTCCAAGACTCATTTTGACCTGATTGATTGTACTACCCACGTATCGTAGGTTACACAGGCAGACCAGGCAGTACACCACATATGTGGCACTGCAGGTCATAAACTTTGTTATCTTTCTCTCTTTGGTAATGCCCTGTATACCATACGAGGCTCGCTGCATCGCCGATGCAGCGAGCGCAAGGTAAATAGTTTTATTTATTTATTTAGTGGCACTGCAGGTCATAAACTTTGTTATCTTTCTCTCTTTGGTAATGCCCTGTATACCATACGAGGCTCGCTGCATCGCCGATGCAGCGAGCGCAAGGTAAATAGTTTTATTTATTTATTTAGTTACCTTACTCCTGCCCGTCGTATGTCCGACTCCACTACCCCCCCACCCAGCCCCTCCCCCGCCCCACGCACTCCCTCTTTGAGCCGCCACTGGTCATGAGTGATGTAATATGTGACGTCATCAGCAGTGCATTGCGGGGGCGCAAGATATAGTTAGCTCTACTAACTATACCGACCGAACTTCTCTGGTTTTATACGAGTGAAATGTCCAACTAACTATAACATCCCTGAAACCTGTGTTTTTTTCAGTGAATATATATATATATATATATATATATATATATATATATATATATATATATATATATATCCAAACCCAAAGTTTGCCTGCAGTGAGGACGCCCACACAGGTAAGTTTCAATATGCCAACATCTTTAATGAGAGATGCGATGAAAACCAGCAGAATGCCTTCACTGTAGTAAAAGTCTGGCTCGACGCGTTTCGTGCAGGAAGCACTTCTTCATGGGCTCACGGCTATCTGTGGAATGAACGCTACGGCTGTAGAAGGCACCCGATGAAATTCTTATCACGGCGCCCATGTGGGCGTGGCCACCCCCGTGGCCTACTGGTCTTTGTAGTGCCTTTCAGTTTTCTCAAGTGAGTCGCCGTGCGTGCTTCCATATTCAAAAGTCTTATCCCAAGTGGGTTGTGAAGAAACACCCACGCCGCTTTTCATGCTCTTTACTTCCCTCATCGGCATACCTGTTCTCAATGCTGCTACGTCGTTTGGCGTCTCCAGCAGAACTGCACACGTGCAGTGGGGCATCTCTCGTGGCTCAGGCGGTGCCGCATAACATCCAAACCCAAAGTTTGCCTGCAGTGAGGACGCCCACACAGGTAAGTTTCAATATGCCAACATCTTTAATGAGAGATGCGATGAAAACCAGCAG
The DNA here is from genome assembly GCA_963921515.1 of Calotriton arnoldi. NCBI lineage: Eukaryota > Metazoa > Chordata > Amphibia > Caudata > Salamandridae > Calotriton > Calotriton arnoldi. Next base: position 2,279,256 of record CAWUFW010000445.1, read on the forward strand.
AATGCCTTCACTGTAGTAAAAGTCTGGCCCGACGCGTTTCGTGCAGGAAGCACTTCTTCATGGGCTCACGGCTATCTGTGGAATGAACGCTACGGCTGTAGAAGGCACCCGATGAAATTCTTATCACGCCGCCCATGTGGGCGTGGCCACCCCCGTGGCCTACTGGTCTTTGTAGTGCCTTTCAGTTTTCTCAAGTGAGTCGCCGTGCGTGCTTCCTTATTCAAAAGTCTTATCCCAAGTGGGTTGTGAAGAAACACCCACGCCGCTTTTCATGCTCTTTACTTCCCTCATCGGCATACCTGTTCTCAATGCTGCTACGTCGTTTGGCGTCTCCAGCAGAACTGCACACGTGCAGTGGGGCATCTCTCGCGGCTCAGGCGGTGCCGCATAACATCCAAACCCAAAGTTTGCCTGCAGTGAGGACGCCCACACAGGTAAGTTTCAATATGCCAACATCTTTAATGAGAGATGCGATGAAAACCAGCAGAATCCCTTCACTGTAGTAAAAGTCTGGCCCGACGCGTTTCGTGCAGGAAGCACTTCTTCATGGGCTCACGGCTATCTGTGGAATGAACGCTACGGCTGTAGAAGGCACCCGATGAAATTCTTATCACGCCGCCCATGTGGGTGTGGCCACCCCCGTGGCCTACTGGTCTTTGTAGTGCCTTTCAGTTTTCTCAAGTGAGTCACCGTGCGTGCTTCCTTATTCAAAAGTCTTATCCCAAGTGGGTTGTGAAGAAACACCCACGCCGCTTTTCATGCTCTTTACTTCCCTCATCGGCATACCTGTTCTCAATGCTGCTACGTCGTTTGGCGTCTCCAGCAGAACTGCACACGTGCAGTGGGGCATCTCTCGCGGCTCAGGCGGTGCCGCATAACATCCAAACCCAAAGTTTGCCTGCAGTGAGGATGCCCACACAGGTAAGTTTCAATATGCCAACATCTTTAATGAGAGATGCGATGAAAACCAGCAGAATGCCTTCACTGTAGTAAAAGTCTGGCCCGACGCGTTTCGTGCAGGAAGCACTTCTTCATGGGCTCACGGCTATCTGTGGAATGAACGCTACGGCTGTAGAAGGCACCCGATGAAATTCTTATCACGCCGCCCATGTGGGCGTGGCCACCCCGTGGCCTACTGGTCTTTGTAGTGCCTTTCAGTTTTCTCAAGTGAGTCGTCGTGCGTGCGTCCTTATTCAAAAGTCTTATAACAAGTGAATTGTGAAGAAACACCCACGCCGCTTTTCATGCTCTTTACTTCCCTCATCGGCATACCTGTTCTCAATGCTGCTACGTCGTTTGGCGTCTCCAGCAGAACTGCACACGTGCAGTGGGGCATCTCTCGCGGCTCAGGCGGTGCCGCATAACATCCAAACCCAAAGTTTGCCTGCAGTGAGGACGCCCACACAGGTAAGTTTCAATATGCCAACATCTTTAATGAGAGATGCGATGAAAACCAGCAGAATCCCTTCACTGTAGTAAAAGTCTGGCCCGACGCGTTTCGTGCAGGAAATCAAGAAAAGGAAACCAGTACGCACTAGTCCTTGTGGACTATGCGACCAGATATCCTTACGCCTTCCCCCTCAGGGCTCCCACCACAACCAACATCGCAGAAAAACTAGTGGAGTTCTTCTCCAGAGTAGGGTTTCCCAAAGAAATCCTGACCGATCAGGGCACAACTTTCGTTTCGCGCCTTATGCAACAAGTCTGCAAAAAGTTAAACATCACCCACATCAAAACCTCAGTTTACCATCCCCAAACTGACGGTCTCTGTGAGAGGTATAACGGAACGTTAAAGGTAACCCTTAAAAAGATGTTGGCCAGTGAAGGAAAAGAGTGGAACCTACTCCTACCCCTTGCTCTTTTTGTCGTTCGAGGACAAACACAAAGCAGTCTTGGTTGTTCTTCCTTCGAACTTCTTCATGGCCGCCAACCCAGGACACTCCTTGAGATGACAAAGGAGGCATGGGAACAGGAGAAACCCGAAGAAACCCAAGAGTTGCTTGAGTATACAAAGGGTCTAAAGTCAAGACTAGGGAAATTAAGGGATTTGGCCTATTCTAGCTTGGAGAAAGCTCTGGCGAAACAAAAAACCTTTTACGACAAAGGGAAGAAGTGGAAACATCTGCAAGTAGGTGATTGGGTCTTAGTACTGCTTCCCCCGACTTTAGCAAAAGGAAAAACAACTTGGAAGGGTCCATACAAAGTCATAGAGACTATAGGGCGAACCACCTACTCCATCCAAGTAAGTCCCAGAAAGGCCCAAAGGTACCACATAAACTTACTGAAAAAATGGATAGGACCTCCCCCTAAACCCACAAACCTCCTACACCCAGTTCACACCTCTGCCTCCTCGACCCTAGAACACTTGGTTGTGAATGATACCCTCAAACCCACTGAAAGATCTGCATTGATGGACGTTTTACGTCCCTTTTCCAGTATCTTCTCTGATCTTCCTAGTAGGATGTCCCTGGTGGAACATTCCATAACGACTAACCCCGGGGAGGTGGTAAAACAATGGCCCTATCGTATACCTGCGGCCCGAAGGCCTGCCATTGACAAAGAAATAGAAAATATGTTGTCAATGGGCGTTATACGCCCGTCACAAAGTAACTGGTACTCTCCCATAGTCTTGGTCCCAAAACCGGACGGCTCGATACGTTTCTGCATAGACTTTAGAGCCGTGAATGCCATCTCCAAGTTTGATGCCTATCCGCTCCCGCGAATCGACGAGTTAATCGAGAAACTTGGGGAGGCCCAGAATATCTCCACCATAGACCTTACTAAGGGTTATTGGCAGGTACCTCTACGGAAGGAAGATCAGGAAAAGACAGCCTTTGCCACCCCAAACGGTCTGTACGAGTTTACAGTGCTCCCATTTGGTTTACACTGGGCCCCTGCCACATTCCAGAGGCTCATGAATACAGTCCTCAAGGGTTATCAGGAGTACACCTCCGCTTACCTAGACGACATTGTGATATTCAGTCCCTCCTGGGAGGAACACCTTATACATTGTCGACAGGTTCTTTGTGCCCTCGAAAGGGCTGGTCTGCACATCAACGCTAAGAAATCAAAGATGGCATATCAAAAAGTGAAATACCTGGGATACCTCCTGGGGAAGGGTGTCATAGAGCCAGAAGAAGAGAAGATCAGGGCCATCATGGGTACACCATTCCCTACAACCAAGAGAGAAGTCAGGGCTTTTCTCGGACTACTCGGTTACTACCGCAGGTTCATACTCGGGTATT